>BSBK01003004.1:0-634861 GCA_027943335.1 Chamaecyparis obtusa
GGGTTAAAATATTGGTTAAGGTTACTATGACAAATAGGATCAACGGTAAAAATTAGTAATATGATTCGGGGTTCACATGTAGTGTTTCTTGTAGGATTACTGATGGGTTATGGTTACGATTAGGGTTAAAATATTGGTTAAGGTTAGTATGACAAAGATGGTGAATGGTGAAATTATTAATATTGTTGGGTGGTTTAACCCATTAAGGGTTATTATAATCATTATACTTAGCCTTTGACCTATGGTAAATGAGAGGGTTATGGTTACAAATAGGATTATGGTATAACCTAGTAAGGGTGAGAAGAGAAACATCATCAATTCTAAACTCATTTGGGGTTCATACATGTAGTGTGTCTTGTAGGGTTAGTGATGGGTTATGGTTATGATTATGGTTAAAATATTGGTTAAGTTTAGTATGGAAAATATGGTGAATGGTCAAATTAGTAATATTGATGGGGTTTATATGTAGTGTTAATTGAAGTTTTAGTGATGGGTTATGGTTTAACCTATTAAGAGTTAGTATAATCAAAACAGTGGTTAGCATTTGACCTATGGTAAAGGACAAGGTTATGGTTATGTATGGAGTAACTAGTATAACCATTAAACTTAGCATTGGACCTATGGTAAAGGACATGGTTATGGTTACAAATAGGTTTAAGGTTTAACCTATTAAGGGTTAGTATAACCCTTATGGTTAGATTTTGACCAATGGTAAACGACAGGGTTATGGTTACAATTAGGGTTAAATTCTAACCTTAGGAGTATGACATATATAAGTAATTATAATGTTAACAATAACATATTAGAGTTACGGTTAGGGTTACGATTAGGGATAGGATTGTAGATGTTTACAGTTAGGATTAGTATCATATTAAGGGTTAGTATAACCGTCATGTTTACCATTAAAATTTTAACCTTAGAGTACAATTAAGCTATTGAACATGTAGGGTTAGGGTTAGGATAATTTAAGGTTGTTTACAGTATTAGGATGTATGGTATATAGTCAAGGTTAAATCATATGTAGTGTTAGGTATATGGTTACTATAAGGGTTACTAATAATTTTGGACTTGCACCTTAGGAGTACTAATAATTTTTGACTTGCGCCTAAAGAAGGGTTACAATTAGTTTATAATTTTAACCTTAGGAGTACTATTAATTTTGGACTTACACCTCTCACATTAAAGGTTAAGATTAAGGTAAGGGGTTAGGGTTAGCATTACGACTAGGGTTAGGATAAATTAATTTGATAATTATCATTAGTATCACATATAATGTTACCATTTAATGTATGGTCAATGGTACATACATGGTAACAACTAACTTGAACAGTTTCCATATTACTGTAATTATAATGGTAACAATAATATATTGGAGTAGGGTTAAGGTTACAATTAGGGATAAGATTCAAGGTTTACATTTAGGATTAGTATCATATTAAGGGTTAGTATAAACCTCATGTTTTGGACTTGCATCTCTCACATTAATGGTAAACATTAGGGTAAGGGGTTAGGGTTAGCATTAGGGTTGGTAATATTGTCATGTAAGAGTAATACTTACTATTACATTTAGGCTTACAACAGGGGTTTCAGGTTACATGCGGAGTTAGGGTTACGGTAATCATTGTTGTTAATTTAACAATTGTGGTATGGGTTAAGATACAGTTTTATTTTACTTTCCATGAAGATTAACTTTTAATAGTTTATTTTATATAGTTAAAGGTTTTGGTATAGTTTTTTAACATTGTTTAGGGTTAGGTTAGAAATAGTAATGAATAAGATGTCCTCCATATTTAATTCCTCACATTTAATTAGTACATTCAATGAACAAATAAATATTAGAAAAACATATTTGAACAAAACATGTTGAAAAATGTTGGAAGTATAGGGGTAACCATGATGGGAATAGTAAAAAATATATATTCACTATCTTGTTTGTGAAACTTACAAACAAAGATGAAAGAGGAAATAGAAGTCCCACTACAACTATTTAGATAATTAAGAAGTGTGAAAGCCAAGATAAGAATGATCTAAATCAATAACATTTCTCCATAATGATGCAAGTACATCACATATTCTTCAACAATAAAGTTGCTATTGTGATCTTTATTTGTACAATGATCACGGTATACTTCTTTCATCATTGATGGAAATGCATCCACCTTTGCAGATGTCTCGAGAAAAACTTTTGAAACATCTGCCATCTGCATTATATCCAATTCGTCAACATAGTCAATTGATAAAATTGTGTTCTCCACAACTTTGATTATAGTTGCACACGACTGTTGAATGATTTGTGTACACTTGTCAAATTCACTCTCAAAGATATCATTTGAGGCCACCGAAGTAGAGGGGCTTGTAACCATGATGTTGGACTCTCTTTCAGAGGAAGCCATAGGTGGAATGGCATCCTGTAAAGTTTTAAACAAACATCAGTATATAGAATTAATCAGAATAACCATTTTGCATTACCATTTTGAACTTAAGATGCTACCTATAGTGGAATAGTATATATGATTTTGTGGATTTTTTTATATTCAAATTAAGAAGTCAGGTTTGCAAACATGATATAAATTATATTATTAATACATATTTAAAATAAAGAGAACACAATTTTAAAATATAATATACTAATTTATTGCATAAGACTAATTTAGAACAATAATGACACACAGTAGGAGATTAATTAATAATGCAATATTAATAGAAATACATCATTGATTTTCAAGACACTTGAATCTAATTTCTTCTGCTTTTCTATTGGAAAGTTGTTTCCCCAGTTTTCATTTTTTTGTAGCGGTCATATGTGAACGGTGGCATTATTCTCAAGCCTTCTAGAGACTTTACATGAGATACAGCTATAAATGTCAATCCTGCTCTTTCTCTTGGGCCTACATCAACTATGGCTCTAGAAAGAGTTAGTCCTTCAGATTTATGAATTTTCAATGCCCACTGCCAACCTTAATGGTAACTGAAAGGTTCTACCCCTCTGGACAGGTGATATTGGAACTATTGTTCGATGACGGTCATCGTATGGTATTCAAGAATAATTATCAAATTCAACCATAACATAAGCAAGTGGTTTGGGTGCAGCAGTATTGGTTTGTACACAATATTCTAGATATATCCCAAGGATCCATTGACAAGACCGGCTTCAATCCATCAATTTTTAGTTAAGATGACCCTCGAATCCTTATTGAACAATAACTCTAGATCAAGTTCTTCATTTGAGAAATATTCAATTGTATTATTTTTCCTTGACTTAGTTGCAAGGCTACATGCAACAGGTTGCCTCAAAAAATACAACATCCTCAAGTTATGGTTACGAATATTGGAATTTGTAGAGAAAAAATGCACTGTCTTGTAAAAACTCATCATTGGTTGCAGCATCTAACCTCATAGGGGTTCTCATCATAAGCAAGTTCCAATCATCTAAGTTTTCACTTGCATCTCTCACATTTGTGAGAAGTTGACGAAATCTTTTTTGGTGGATGTTTTCTCCATCTTGCCTAAATATTTTATCTAATGTAACCACTATTTTGAATTCTTTCCACAGTAACTTTTCCATGCGTTGCTAGCATATGTCAGTTTATCATTGACTAGAGGCAACTAACCAAGATCACCAACCAAAATAATAGATATACCTAAAATTATAGTAAGAGAAATGATTCGAAGACTATATATGAATATTACATGATTGTATTTATAGATGATTTATATTAATAAATATTATAGCACAAAATAGCATCATTAGAAAAACATGAAAGTATACCTGCAAAGCTTATGTTAGCAATTTTTGGGAAGGCTTCTCTAAGTTGAGAATCTATACTTTCCAGCAATTGTTAACCAATGGAACTCATTTCATCAATCAAAATATACCTAATATAGGCCATTTCTTCTTGCAAACTTGTAAGTCGTGTCCCTTATAGCTGAGAAAAATCTCTAATTGGTATTCTCAACTTTGAATGAATTGTAGAAGCTCCTATATTGAAATTTGTAACTCCATTTGGTGCAAGTAATAGAAGAAGAGAAGGACTTGGAAAAGCTTCGGTCTGAAGAATTTGACTGATAGGACCAATTAGATAAGACTTTCATGTTCCTGTTGTTCCTTGAATTATCATAAACAAAGGCATCTCGACCTAATCACCATAGTAGTATCTCATAATAATATCAATTGCCTTTTGTTGCTTCTTACTGAGGCTTGTAAAGTTGATTCATTATGGGATGTCATCATACATGAGATATCCATGTTTCTTCATTTCCTCCTATGAAGTGGATTGCTACAAAAGTATGCTCTTCACCTTGATATTCACTACACCAGTTTGTATTTCTATCAATTATCTCTTCTTCCTAACATATAAATCTCAAAAACTTTCATATGTTGACCACGATGTAGTCTAGAGATGATTTCTCATTCATGCTCTATCATATTTTCTTGAATAGCTTCAGTATCTTCCACTTCAGAAGCACTACTAGGATCATCATTTTATGTAGGTGCTACTCTTTGAACATGTCAAGGATTATAATTGAGTGATTCCCAATTTCCGACTATAGTATCATTATCATGACCAAAGTCTCTTTCAATGTTATGAAAAATTTTGTATAGTAACAACTCAGATAAATAAAACTTCACCCATTTACTCAAATCACATGGAGGAATGGATAGAAACCTAGGGAAAACTCTGACAATAGTTGTCTTTTGCCTTGGCCCCCATTTGTTGTCTCCTCTTTTTCTAGATGTATATCCAAGATTTGGCTACATCAATTAAGGTGATACCTTCCATACAAATTGGCCTCATTTTATAGCCATCTATAAAATATTTGGCATGTTCTTCATCAATTTCCTCATTGTTTACTACTACAGGTTTGAAAAATTCATGCAAGACATTTAGATTAACAAACCTTCTACTACTCTCAACCAATGGAAGCTCTACCAACATATGACATGTTTATTGGGCTCCAATATCCCTCTTTATAACTGTTTCCATGAGTAGCTTTTTGTATGCTCGCACAGCTAAATCATCAGGATTTTCTAGGTTTGATAAGCACATCAACATTTCAGAATAGGTTTCTGAACTTCTCTCAACTTTTCTTGCATACTTTGCAATGTATTTAATAACTGCATGTTTTGAAAGAATGGGTTGCCAATCTATATTTTCCCTCCAGAGTTGTAATATGTACTGATTATGTGAATTCACTCTATCATCATTTCTAGCAAGCTCAAATTTTCTTTCACCCAATTTTGTATCCTCACATAACTTGGATCCCTCCAAATTCAATGGCCAAGGAGCATTGTACCTAAGTGAAAGACAAGTGAGAATATATTTTGATTAAATTATGGGAATAGTTAATATATAATATTAATGTATTCTATATTAATTGATGAAAGAATTAGCTACAAACCATTTGTCCCCCATTTTTTATGCAAACATGTACCCTCCTTACAGACTATGTGTCATTCAACACAGTTGACTATCTCTTCATAGTCATGGTCAATATCCATTTGAGCTAGTTGTGCACTACTTTTGAGACATGGATGTTGACCAAAATGTTGGAAAACCTACAAATGGTTATGAATAATATATCATATTAAAATTTTATAATAGTTTCTTTTTTCTCATACATATGAACATATAGTGTAAGCATCATCTTATGTAGATATATATGATCAAATGACTTAAAAAATACCGGTATGGTTTCTTTGATGAGGATCATGTCTAGAATTCCATGCATGAATAATGGAATGAAAATATCTCTTAGCAGTTTTGTGATCCTCCTCATTTGACTAATCAATAGTGTCCATGTTTGGTGCTCCTTTGATCCATAAAAATCCATGCACATGAGGCAAACCCCTATGTTTCCACCCATACCTACACCAAAAATCATTTACTTTCATACCTTTTTCAAGTATTTCTTTTGTGGACATTGTATGCATTAAATGCATGTAATGTGCAAATATATGAGGATAGTCAATTTAATTCTATCTTCTCCACTTTTGAGCCTCTCATGGATCAATTGGTGGTGTTTCCGGCATTAGCACGTGCAAATCGGGCCATTGCATATCTGTTGCACTTAAGGTAAAGAAAATTGTAGGAGTCCCAATTTGGTGAAGCATGTCTGTTAATTCTACTCTACATTTACACCAATATGATCTTGTTCCTCTTAGAGTTGTTCCAAATCTCATCAACATATCTGCCAAATCATTATGTGGCATATTTTCCATATGTTCTCGTAGCTCATTGTTGGTAATTGGCATGTCTTGAAAACTCCTTTTTACAAATACAACAGATGAATTTTGTGCATGATGTCTCATTATCATATTCATCATGAAATACCTAAACCTTGGATGTTTACCAAATTGATGATCCCTATACCGCAAAAAATGCTTCACATATTCGTGCAGATGAATTTGCCTCATTCTTGGCTCTAACCAAACACATCTTCCATCAAGAAATAATGTTGGAAGTGTCATATCTAACAATCCTGATTTGACATATTCATTGATGGTTGATGCACCTATAGTTGGCCATTCAATTAATGCAGATGGAACTATTTCAGGATTGTTAACCCATGCTTGGATTAATTCTATTTCTCTTTCAACATTAGGTGGTCGTGAAGCCATAGACATTGTGTGCTTAATTACATTACCTTCATTTGTCTCCATGAGTGGACCCACAAAAATGACTTCATTTGCATCATAATCAAATTTCATGTGGACTATCCTCAATCTATTAAAAACATTTTGATCAGTATTTCTAGGCAAGTCATTGAGAGCAAGTTCATCAATTATAACATTTGTATAAAACTTGTCATGGTCTACTTTGTATTTTAATGCTCTCTACACACGATCTCTATTTATAGTAAAGTTATAATGTGTACCACGTTGATCCCTTTTGCAAACAATAATAATTGGCAAATATTCAATTATATGTGGCAAAACTTTGGTTACTTGTTCTACATGTTGAGAAAAACTTATGGTGTGTCCTTTATACTTATATTGACCACCAATTGCATGTGTAACTTGCAGTATAGGACTAACACATAAAATCAACATCTCTTCAACCTGATTAAAATTTGCAAGCTCTTCTGGTTGAGATCCAGGATCCATATTGTTTGAAGATGAAAACCTGTGAGTTCCTCTTTCTTGTATGCACCTATTGCATATAGAGCCTTCACAAGTGTGATATAATTTCATTGCAAGATATAATTCTTGACAAACATGACACATTTGAGGAGTCTTCAAACTATCTATCTAATGCCTAAACTGCATTTGGAATCTTCTAAATTCAGTTTCAAGCATACGATTTGGTTTTGGCATGTTTTCCATAGTACCTGAACCACATCAACATTCATTTCTATTTTATTTTCATGTTGTGGCATTTGTAGAACATGCTCTATGGACACAGACTCTTAATTTTCAACATCTAATTGAATGTATACATTAGGCGGATTGTTATATCTATGACTTGGTTCAGGATCATCTTGAATCACTTGACGCCCTTCATTTTGAAGGCTTTGAACATAAGTTTGTTGATGGTTGTTTCTTTGAACATTTCTTTCATCTCTATTTTCATTTTATAATTGTTCCACTATTACTTCTGCCCTTCTTCTACGAATTATTTTTCTATCAGCTTCATAATGCCTTACCCTATGTTGTTCTCTTTGACTTTCTATCAATTGTTCTTGCTGACATCTACGAGACTCTCTTCTATATTGTCTTTGATATTCTCTTGTTGCTTCCTCTGATTCAAATTTCAACCTCAGTCTCACCATATCTAGTATGGAATAATATAAAATTAGTGATCTAATCAAAATTTATATTATATATATGTAAAAAAATTGTAATATTTAGAAATAAAGAATGTTACTTGTCAATTAAATGTTTTTTTATATATAGAATTAAAAGGCAAATGCCAATTTATAATACATAGCAACTTAGTTTTGATAATTTATGTATCATGTTTAAATACATATTTATACATATAGAATACAAATTATGAAAAAAAAAAAGACAATAACAACACTTTGAGTGTAGAAACCATAAAAATTATAGATACATGGAGTAAATTAGAGCCAAGATATATAAGAATAACAAAATGATTAATTTTAACAATAATTGATATACAATGATGATTGTAATGGTCTAAAGGCCATTTTGTGAAAACATGAGAATACATGATCCCTTATTTGAAATAATAAACAATGAAACCTAAAAAATACGTGATCCCATTTGGATCTCAATACAAACATTAATTGTGAACATTTCAATTCTAGTATGTTTGTCTCCATCTTCCTCTAACCCATTCTTGCTCTGGTCATACATGGGCGCGTGAATATGGCTTTAGAGTGTGAGACTCAGGAAAGTACACCTCAAAGAACTCTACTTGACTAAGTGGTGAAAAAAATTTGTTGATGGTGACACCCGTCCACCAACAATCATTGTCTAGTAGTTCTACTACAAAGCCAGGAGGTACAAATTGAGGAAAACTAATGGAAAATGGAATAGGTCTCACATAGTCTACATATACCTCCTCAACGATGGGCTCTCGAGCTCATTCGTCATTTATGAAGTGGTGATATTTCACACAATATTTTGGCATGTTAGTATTGTTTACAATGTCTACAATTGTTCCTTCAAACTAGGCCCCTTCAAACCCCTCCTCATCATAGCTAACCTCAACCTTCATTCCCACATTAAACTCCATGTGTATGCCTAATTTATGATTACAAAAAAATCATTTCAAATTATAGTGAAAACAATATAATAGAAACATAATTTAATTATAATTAACAAATTCAATTTCATTAAATGAGTTTCAAAATGTAATTTTTTAAATGAAATTATGTAAATGTAATTTTAAACAACATTTGATTATATGAATTGCATTAATTTCATTAATACAATTAACATAATCAATTTCATTAAATCTAATTTTAAACAATAGGAGACCTAAATATGGTGGCATTGCCATATTTAGTAAAATATCAACAAAATGTTGTATTTTAAATTAAGTATGAAAATAGCAACAAAATAAATATAATATTAATGTCATTAAAACAATTAAAAAAATCAACTTCTAAATCTAAATTTAAACATTATGAGACCTTATACATTCATATTAAAAACATGTATACAAATATGGCGGCATTGCCATCCACATGAAAAAGAAATGTAATATTTGAAATTAATAATTAAAATTTGTAACAAAATCAAAGTAATAATCTTTTAATATGGCGGCATTGCCATCTATATTAAAAAGACAATTAATATTTCAAAGTAACTATTAAAATACTAATAAATCAAGTTTTAAAATATAATCCCTATAACAGTTTATAAAAAAATTAAATCTAATAATATAAATCTGATAAATCTAAAAATCCTATAATCTAAAGCTCATTCATTATCTAAACGTAATAAAACTAATATTTTCAATGTAAATCTAATAAATTTATATAAAAATTAACTATAATAAATCTAAATGTAATTAAAACATGTGTAAATGTAGTTTAGATTATTGAATGCCGCCATATTGAAAACAAAGCATTAAAATACTAATAAAATAATTTTAAAATACAATCCCTAAAATAGTATATATAAAAACTAATCATAGATAATATAATCCATAAAATAATTTGTCTAAAAACTAAATCTAATAAATCTAAATATCTAATAATCTAAATAGCATAAATCTAAAAATTTAATAATATATAAATCTGATCATCTAAATGTGATAAATTTTCTAAATGTAATAAAGGTAATATTCTAAATGGAAATCTCCTAAATTTATACAAAAACCAAATATAATTAATCTAAATCATATTTGTAACATTTAAATCAAATAAATTAAAATTATTAATTGCAATATTTAAATCAAATTTAAAAATTAATAGTTGTAACATTTAAATCAAAATTTCTAATTGTAACATATAAATCAAATAAATCTAAAACAGTTTATACAAAAATCATAAATATGAAATTAGTAATTGTAACATTTATATCAAAATTAGTAATTGCAACATTTAAATCAAATAAATCATAATAAAGGTAATATTCTAAATGGAAATCTCCTAGATTTATATAATTAATCAAAATCCTATTTGTAATGGGCTTGGCCCTTTGGTGAAATGGTGGGGCTTCTTGCCTGTAGAGCCTACAACCAAGGTTCAAGTCCCCACGGGGTCACTCTCTACCGTGGTTCTCAATGGAGAGTTGTTACCTTGACCCTTGGTGAAATAGTGGGGCTTCTTGCCTGTAGAGCTTACAACCAAGGTTCAACAATTTTAAAGAGCGATGAGAGAAATGAAATTTCAAAACGGTCGCATGGTCACAAGCGGTAAAATAATATCATGCGATCATGCGGGGAAGAGGGGAGTATCCAACAGAGAGTCCATCGGATTCAATGGAGGGGAAGGCAGACAACGATATCTGAAAAATAGCCACTCCCATGATCAAGGTCGCATGATCGCAAGAGGTAAAAACTTGCCTTGCGATCATGCGGGGAAGAGGGGAGTATCCAGCACAGAGTTCAGCGGATTCGATGGAGGGGTAGGCAGAGAATGATATCCATATGGGGCCAGGTAGCAGCTTCCATCACAGAAGCAGGTGTTTGATCAGTACCAACTGCAACAAGATTTGTCACACTATGGTAAGGTTTCCCGTCAACCCTCTCGCCCTCCACATTTTCAATCAGTCCCATTTACACAGAAAAATTGGGTGAAGGACAACACTACTACCCGTTTTGATCCTTATGACATAATGAAAATATTTAGTGGAAAAGTAACAGTCCAACCGGCCAAGCCTTTTTTTGTGAATCCTAGATTCATTAACGTACCAGTAAAGCCCCAGTCTGGGTTGTAGAGGAAGGAGGGTTTCAATAAGGTAGTACAACATCTCAAAGCCCCTTTTAACTATGCACATTCTATTCATGAGGCGGGAGGTAATCTCTTCTTGCCAAGACAAAGAGCTCAGGGTAGATATCGACGCTTCCACAAGCAAGAAATACTAGACATTTGTGAAGGCACGCCACCGGGATCGCCTGTAGCCATACGGTATAATCAGGGGCCCGCTAAAAAATAGGGAGATTTGAGGGTTACAAAGAAGATATCTAATCAACATACTGGGCAATCTCATCAGGTCACAACAAATAGAGCCCCTTTCAATCCTAAGTAACCTATTCAAGTTTGGCAGATGAAGCAGAGCACTCTTCAGAAGGCAACTCATCAAGGGTCTGAGACTCGTGATTATACATCAATATCCTTTCTAGATCATCTGCTTCAAGATCAAATTCATCATCTCCAAAATATAGCATTAATAGGTACATTTTCGAGAATAGGCTTATGTATTGATGATATTAAAATTTGGGCCTTTGACAATTGGCCAGGGTTAATTGATGTTTTTTGGTTAAATATTGAGTTGGGTTATTTTCTTGCTAAATTTGAAAACTCTATTATGAGGGATGGGATACACAAGAACAAAAGTTGGTTCTGCAAAGGAGTTGGACTCTTTACTGCAGTATGGACCCCTAATCTAAAACTTCAAGATAGAGCTCCACTTTTCTTCCCCATTTGGATTGCCTTGCCAAACTTGCCTTTAGAATTCAGAGATCTGGACATAGTAGAAATCATTGCTAATCAGCTTGGTATCTTTGCTAAGCATGACCTAATACCATTTGAGGTGCCACACCAAGAAGTTAGAGTGTGTATCCTTCATGATGGGACTTCTGAATTGCCAAAATGTATTTCCCTAAAATCCGAATGGGGGAAGTGGGATCAGAAAATTCATCTTCAAAATGAGGAGACTATCATGTTATATCAGCATCAATTAGGGCACTTCACAACTCATTGCCAATCCCAACCATTAACCCAATTGATGGTATGTGATAACTTCTATACAAATCCTTTCCAGTGCTCCATATCACATATCCCTTAGCAAGCGGAATTGAAATATTCTTCACCATACTCTGTTGAACTGCTGCCTAACAAGATTTACCCATATGAAGCTTCTATCTACTTTTATTGGGCTATAAGTATCATTATGGTGTTCTTGAGTGCCTCCAAGCAGCCTGCCTTATTAGATTGGAGTAAATCAGAAGACTCAAGTTTCAGTCAGGATGACATAGTACAACACTTAATGTTTTCAGATTCTCCTGCTACAAATCCAATTACAAATGATGTGTTTGATAAAGAGGTGTTGGTAAATCTGTGAGCTAGGAAAATTTCAGAAGAGTTATTGACAGACCTAGCTACCAAAATAATATATGAAATAGCAGAAGAAGAGGGGATCCTTTAGTATGAAGGTGTGTACAACAAACAAGATCAACATAAATGCCTGAGTGATGGTTTTACCACTATTCCAGTGTCATGCCCCTGATAGCTTCAGATTTCACCTTTTTATTTTATGCTTTGATTAGGTTGTTAGTTTCTGTTTTGTGTACTCAGGAACTGTTAGAATTTAAGGTTTATTTCTGATGTTTTCTACTATGTTTAGTGTTGTGTAAACAGTTCTTTTTATCACAACATGATTCAGTATTAGAATAGCATGACTTCTGATATTTCTGTTTGTTTACAGTATTATCTGTTGATTCTATGTGGTTTCAAAGTACACTGGAAACATGAACTGATTCTATAGTGATTTCGTTAATTCTAGTTCTGGTCATTATTGTGTCTGAAATCCAATTGGATTATGATATTATTGTTTATTTTTTGTTTACTTACTATGCCGCTCTTTGGTTGGTAAATAAAAATAAAATTATACTGGAATCAATTTGTTAATTTTGGTTCATATAAAGCATATATGAATGCAGTTATTTGGATCTGTTATGATGTTACTCGTATTACTCATTTATGTTGTAATGAGTTAAAATGGTGATTTGAATATTTTAATTCTCATTTTCGTTTATAAGTTCAGATATTTCGAAATAAATGTTAGTTGTTAGTATACCTAAGATTAATGTTAATTGATATGTTAGTATTAATAGCGTATATAAAGGTAAAGATTATTTCAAATTATTGGTTAAATTTATTCTTTTCTTCAAGTTAGATATGCTTTGATAAATGTTAATTATTAAATGTTCTTATTTAAATTATTTTATTAATGATAAAAAAAAAGAGACAATATTAAAATAGGTTAGTTTCCTAATTACCTATGAGTTAGTAAAGATATGATATATGTTAGTATATCCTATTTTACATGTTATTGGCATTGTGGATGGCAAATGTTAGTGATCTTTGTTATCGATGTGTAAATTCATCAAGTGGAGGTTCGATGGCATTTGTTATTCCTGCCACGGCATGTTAGTGGTTGATTTGAAATGTTAGTAAGGGAGTTATTGCTGTTGCAGTTGTTGGGATTGACGTAGTACTTCCTTTTGACATTTGGCATGCTTCGAATTGTGGTTGAGAGTTTGGGGATAAGCTCAAATTAATGAGCTATTGTTCAGTTTGAGTTTCATTTACAGAACCACCATTCTCTGTTAGTGGGATTTTTGTTGAAATTGTCTCTAGCTGTATTCGTAAATCTCTGCGAGTAATTGGGGTTGTGGTTGGTAATGATGGTGTGTTCAAACTGCATTTTATTCGTTAAGATGAGAGGAAAATGTGAAGTTGATTCACGGCAATCTGGTATCACGGCTTTGCAACGTTGTTTGGAAGGTTTCTCTGGCATCTGGTTTTTTGATTTTCAGCCTTCTTTGAACAAGTAGGGGGCCTTCCTAAACCTTACTCTCTCTCTCTGCTTTGTAAATTTATGTTATAATGTTCTGGCGTTGGTTGTCTTTATGTTTCTGCATTCTGTAATAGAGTGAAGGGTGTCGATTTGTATTTGTTTCTATTTGAACGGCTTATTTAGTATGTAAAACTAGAAAAGCTGTGGTTAAAACCCCATTATTATGAACTTTGGTTTAAGGGTTTTTCGAACTAGTAGCTGTGCTTGTTATGCATTTATCGTGTTTTGGTTTTTACCATCCTTAGGGAAATGTTGGAATGCGACTATGTAAATTGGAGCCACGGGTTGTTATTATGTTATTATGTGACAATTGTTCATGTCATCGTGAGTGCGTCATTTTGGACTGTTAGAAAGTTTGGGTTCTTTAGCATGAGAATGTAATGTGTTTTATACAAGGTTTCTGTAACTTTTGTTGTATTAGTGATTTTCGGGTAGCATTTTGGGGATGTGACTGAGTAATTTCTCTGCATACTATTATTTACCTTACCGTGTTCAGGTGTGACAAACTTGTGTTCTGGGTTTATAAACCATGGCGTAGAAATTTGGTATCAAATTAGGAAATGGGTGTCGAGTTTTATTTTGTGTGTATCAGTGATTTTCTATACCTTTTGTTCTTCGGTTTTGAGTACTGTGGGTTCTGTGGTATTAAGTTTAGGGGAAAAGATACCCAGTTTTGTTTGGGTCGAGCATTGGAGAAATTACTTGTATTGGTAAATATATGTAGTTTGACTTTTATCTAGTTGTGTTATTTTGTTAATCTCTTTGTGGTATATTTAGCTCGTGTCACTTTTGGGATTTGGGAATTTTTCTTTCATTCATTGTTTGGAACGAGGGTTTGTAATGTGGTTTTAATCTGAAGAGTAGGTATTTGATTGTGTCTTCGAAACTGTATTCTTTTAGTCTGCGGATTATGTATGAGTGTGAGATATGTTTCAGTTCAATGTTTGTTCATTTGGTAGTCGGTTAAACCATTTCCATTGCATAAGTTTTGATCTCCATTGACTCTTTCGGTTAAAAGTACGAGACTCACATTGAATTCATCTTAGAAGTTGTGACTTTATAGTGAATTTTTGATGATCTCGGCAGAGGTGGAACATTTTTGATGAACTGATGTTCTTAAACAGCTCTCTGTTTTGTTCATTTCATTTTCTTTTGTTCTTTGTTTTGACTGAGTTCACTAAGCTTATACGGCTTTAGGATAGTGTCCTCTATTATTGTATTGTTCTTTACCTAGTACATTTATCTATGTCATTATGTGTGTCCTTTTAATCTGTTATAAAATTGGGTTTTCCATTTAAAGATTGAATTACTTTATAATGCTTTGGAAATGCGGCAGAGTTTTATGTTATAGATTAGATAGTGGTTTTCCTAAGCATTCTGAAATGTTATGAGCACGTTTATATGATTGTATGCATGATGAATTACATATGTGTATATACGTGCCGTAGTATATACCGATATGTACGTCATCATGTACATATAAGTATGTGTTTACATATATAACAGTGCAGAATGTAAAGTAAATCTTATCATATACTGTTATGGAAACAAAACTGTAAACTCATTTGATTGAATCAATTGTATTATGTTTCTTATTTTGAGAAGTAACGTTTTGATTTTATGATTATAGTTTTTAATGTGTAATTCATTTCATTATGTTGCTATTAAGAGGAATGGTTGTATCAATGTAAGAAAGTTTTCAATGGAATTTTGAGGATGGTTTTGAATCAGTCAAGTATGGATTGATTGAAACATGATTCTTAAATTGGTATTCTGATTATGGTTTCAATATGTTATTAATGAAATGGGAATAACTATTAAATGAGTTAGAATTCTGAAGTTCTTTTCATTCAATAGCAGTTAGAACATGTGTTTGTAGATTATGCAAGTGTGATCCTTTAGATTGGGTGGCTGTCATAAATCGAGTAACTTGTGGTGATAGAATTTATTTTGTCGGATGCCCTTCGACATTAGTCTAGATCCTTATGGGAAAGTTTATGACAGTTGATTAATCAAGTGGTAACATTTAATAATTCATGGGTTGGGTTTCAATTTAAAAAGACTAAAATTTTATGGTTTCACCTGGCATATAGGATTGCTACGAGATGTAGAATTCTTATGTAGACACCCATGTACTACTGGATCATTACCTTGTCATATTCTATGCGAGTTTATTTCTGTTTTAGAAAGAGATCAGTAGTTGTTATGGTTTGTGAAAGCATATTAGAATGTTGTATGGTTATTTTCTGTAATAATTGATGATTTTATGGATATCTTGCAGTATGTCTAAAATTTGTCTTGCAGATATGCGGAGGATATTTATATACTTTGACTATGTGTCTGAGCCCTATTTATTTTGTGGTGTTGTGTTCTTATTTGTTATTTCAGGAAACTAGATGGATAAAACTATGAATCTGGGTTAGTGGTTGGCAACTGTTAAAATCTATGGAAAATAGATTGTAGCAGTACTGTTGATTATTAGGGTAGTTTATAGATCGTATAGGAAAACTTAAGCGGAAATCCTGCATTTTGTATGTGAAGCATTTCAATAAAGTGTACTGATGTTTCTCTATTGAAATCTGAAATTATGTATGGACAACTTTGCAATTCAGTTTGTAAACTTATATGTTCAGTTTTGTGGAAGTTAAATAAAAAAAAAATATTTCTCTATGTGGATGTATGTTATTTGATTGGTTTTATTTGGTTTCATCGCCTATTTTTGGGTGGAGTTACATCCAGTAGAAGAGAACATGCAACCACTTGAAGAGCATTAGATTCTAAACATGCACCAGTAAAGTGACAACAATAAGGCTCAAGTGGTAAATGAGCTCAGTATGGATTGTAAAGGCTCTTCTTCTTCAGATTCTACCAGTCAATCTAAGGGGAGAGTTAATGGGCAAAGAGAAGCTATATCTATCAACCATAATAAAGACTACAGCAATGCAGCTAGTATGTTGGTGCCTCCATTTGAATTAGAGGAGACTGTTCACTCCCGCATTGTAGAATGGATACAGAATAACACATTTCCTACATCAAAGGAAAACCTAGCAGGATATGACCAGGAATTGCATGATGATCTAGATTTGGCTATTGATCGGACTAATCAGGAAATATGTGATTGCCCAAACAATACCACTTGTGTTGTAGGAGCAGGTCCTATGGCTTTTGACCCTAATATGTTGCTATCAATTGAGCTATCACCATTACATCAAGCACAAGCCAAGGCTTCACCAAAAAAAAGAGGTAGAAAGCCCAAAAGTACTATAGTCAAAGAAGAAATTGAAGCTGGAATTCAATCAACACTGGATGGGAAGTTCACACCTTCCAAAAGATTGACGAGGAGAACAAAAGGTTCTCCTTGTCAGCAATGAAGATAGCATCTTGGAATGTTAGAGGACTCAATGCCTCTGACAAAAGAAATAGAATCAAGCTAGAAATTGATTCTATAAAAGTGGATATTATACTACTTTAAGAAACAAAGATGTCAGATGAGGTTTTTAACAAAACTATTGGGAAATGGACAAAATGGAATGTTGTTCATAGTTCAGCGATAGGTGCATCAGGTGGGCTAGCTATCCTCTGGGATACTAATCTTTTTCAAGTCCAAATTATTGAGAAGAAAGATAATTGGCAAGCCATCAGATTAGAATGTTTTGATACTAAAATATTATTGTTTAATGTTTACGGGCCCACAGCAACCCAATACAAATTGAGATTGTGGTAAGAGATTACTCAATTTTAACAACTTCAATCAGACACGCATTTCATATTGGGGGGGGGATTTTAATGCCATTTTAAAATTGTCAAAAAAAATGGGTGGAATTTTTCCACCAATGAGGACAATTCAGGACTTTGCAAATTTTTTTGAAGATAATGGCCTAATGGATGTTGTGCCATCAAATGGATCATTTACATGGACCAACAAAAGGGCAGACTTCTCTCAAATAGCGATCAGATTAGATAGATTTCTCCTCTCCCAATGCTGGAAATTAGTCAATGTTACATTTCACTCAGAAATTCTACCACAACCAGGTTCAGATCATTTCCCAATTTGTCTACATTTGTACACGATAGTAACACAACAAGATTTCCAACATAGACCATCATTCAAGTTTGAAAGAATGTGGTTATGCCACCCAAGTTTTTTGAATTCACTTAAGCATTGTTGGAATTCAGTGCCCGCGATAGATGGAACTAAAATGTTCCAGTTTACACACAAGATGAAGCTCACCAAACAGTGGATCAAGAAATGGAATGAGATGATATTTAAGAATATTTTTAAAGAGAAAGAAACAGTCAAGGCCAAATTAGAGGACATATATAACACTATTATAAAAAAAGGGATGAATAATGACTCTTTCGCTACTCAGAAAAGTCTAGTACAGGAGTGGGAGGAAATATGCAGCAGAGAAGAGGAATATTGGAGGCAGAAGTCAAGAGAACTTTGGCTAAAAGAGGGGGATAGAAATACAAAATACTTTCATGTGTCAGCTAAACTAAAAATAGTGAGCAATCATATTCTCTCTATAACCAAAGCTGACAATGGCATCTTATTGTCAGAACCTCAAAGCATACAAGATGAAGGGGTCAGATTTTTTCAAAATTTGTTAGCCCCTCCTGCCATTGCTTGTCCACTGCCACCTCCAATGGAGGAATTGCTAGAGGCAATCCCCAACATGATCTCAACAGTGGAAAATTTAAAACTTATGGCTCCATTTACCATTCAGGAATTAAAAAAAGTGGTCTTTTCCTTGCCTCCAGACAAAGCCCCAAGCCCAGATGGCTTTACTGCTCTATTCTTTCAAGTATGCTGGGACTGGATTGGATGGGAATTATTGGATGTTATAGAAGAATCAAGGACCAGCAAGACCATGTTGAAAAACTTCAACACCACTAATATAGCCATTATTCCAAAAGTGCAAAATCCAAAGACATTTGCAGACTTCCGACTGATATCCTTATGCAATACTATCTATAAAATCATCACAAAGGCTATTTATTTAAGGATGTAGTACCTTATCCCTAAGATTGTCTCGCATCCACAAGGGGGCTTCGTTCCAAGTAGAGAGACAATGGAAGGAGCTCTAGTGGCTCATGAAGTTCTTCATTCTATCCACAATAGTAAATCAGCACATTTTGTTATTAAACTGGACATGATGAAAGCATATGATAGAGTTAGCTGGGATTTCCTCATTAAGGTCCTACAAAAATTTGGATTTAAGTTGGTGTAAATGGGTAAAAGCTTGTGTTTCGGGTGCATCTTTTTCAATTTTGATAAATGGTGTTTCGGCGGGTTATTTTTCATCTACACAAGGAGTTAGGCAGGGGGATCCTTTATCACCAATCTTATTCATTTTAATGGTAGAGACATTTAGTAGGTTCATACTTCAGAAGAAAGCGTCAGGCAAGTGGCTAGGTGTGCAAATTGGTCAAACAAATATTTCAGTGACTCACTCACTTTTCACTGATGATACATTATTATTTGGTACATCAAACATCAGGGAGGCCAGACAAATCAAAGAAACCTTGGACCTGTATACTATAGCATCAAATCAGAGAGTTAATCCTCTCAAATCCAAGATATATCTGTTTAATACAAATCAAATTGTATCTAATAAAATTGTTAACCTTCTTGGATTTTCAGTGGATTCCCTTCCATCAGTCTACCTTGGTATCCCATTTTTCACGGGGGAAAATAAAATCAGTTATTGGACACCAATCATCGAAAGGATTAAAGCCAGGGTGGTTGCATGGAAAGCAAGGTGGCTGTCTCTCTTAGGTAGAATACTTTTAATCAAAATAGTTCTCTCAGCAATCCCCAATTATTACTTATCAGTCCTCAAGGCTCTTATGTCAGTCATTCAAAAAATTCAGAAACTGATTAGAGATTTTCTATGGACTGGGAACATGAATGGAGAAAAGAAAATCCCTTTAGTCTCGATAGAGAAATTGGCACAAGTTAAGCAGCTGGGTGGGGCAGGGATTCATGATCTACAAAAGTGGAACATAGCACTTGGGGGCAAATTAGTATGGAAAATGTATTCTAAGCCACATAATATTTGGTGCCAAATTATGCAAGCCAAGTACTTAGATGATTCTAACCCGGCTAGAATTATATCGGTATCTGACCCCCCTAAAGGGTCAGCCATTTGGGACTTCATGATCTCTTCTAGAGATTTAATATGCAAGTATATTACATGGGAAGTCAATAATGGTCAATCAGTCAAGTTTTGGCGTGACTCATGGAGTGGGGTACCACCTTTGATTAGTAAAAATGACATTGGAATGGAGGATATTATCTCTGTAGCAGAAAATGTTTGGGGTATTCACTTAATTGGATATGTATCTGCTTTATGCCTGCACTCAAGGAAAGTAATTTGGAAAGACCCCTAAGAGCTACTTCTCTCACCACAACAGATTCAACTATTTCAGAAAATCTTGTCTCAAAGACTGATCTACTTATCAAATTTGGAGGATAATTTGATTTGGGCACCGGGGGCAGATGGGAATTTTAATATTAAGGATGGATATAAACTTATTCAGCAGAGAGACGCAACCAAGCAACCATCCCGTGCTTATTCCTTCTGCTGAAATAATCTAACATTACCAAAAGCAGGATGCTTTTCTTGGCTAGCTTTGAATAATAGGGCATTAACAAGCGAGCGGCTTCAAAGACTTAATATAGCTCAGCCTTTTAATTGTCTGCATTGTGATAATCATCAAGAAGACACAGACCACCTATTCTTAAAATGTGAATTTCATCAAGAATGCTGGCATTTTGTCCTTAGAAAGTTACAATATCCAACTCCTCTTCCATGCAAGCTAAGGGACCTATTTGACTCATGGCCACAACTATATTCATCCTCCCTTTTTTCAGCAATTTGGAAGTGCACTCCAACAATACTGGTCTGGACAATTTGGTGGGAGAGAAATAAAAGAATCTTTTGTAGACAATTTTTGACAATCCAAGTGGTCACAACTCAAATAGAAAGATCAATATCAGAACTAGTTAATGCCAGCCATAATAAGCTTAAACATAATCTAATTATGACATCATGGGACTCATTTATATTGCAAGAGTGGAAACAAATACATGCTCCCTTTGGTTGGTGTTATCAACCAAAACCAAACAAAATGCTGGACAGAGAAGGGATTAAGTGGATGCCGCCATCCAAAGGGTTTAGCAAGATTAACTTTGATGGCTCTTCAAGAGGGAATCCAGGTAAATCAGGGGTGGGAATTTGCATCCGAAATTTTTAAGGAATATTGCTAGCAGTAAAATGCTGCCTACTTCCTGATGGCACAAACAATATGGTTGAGGCCAAGGCATTATTAGAGGGTCTAATATTAGCAAAAAATGGAGGCTTTCGACAGATTCAAATCGAGGGAGATTCAATAGTGATTATATCTGCATGTATAAGCAGAATATCCCATAACTGGAAACTATCATACATCCTTCAGAAAATTTGGCTGTTACTGGATTCATTTCAAGAAGTTTAGATCTCTCACACGCTTAGAGAGGGTAATAGACTAGCAGACCATCTGGAAAACAAAGGTTGTGATGGGTATGAACTGGTGGCTATTAATGATGATTCATTTATTAATCATGATGCCAAGTTGAAGGAAATCTATAGTCGAGAAATAGCGTCATGTGCAGTTGATGCCTCAAATGTCCGAATGTGAAGTTTGTTCTTTAACAGATGCATATCTATTTCCCCATCTACAAGTTCATCGGCACACATGTGTTTGTGGTTGTGAAATTTTAATCAGTGTACTATTGGCAGAATCCCAAGTTCCAAAAATGACATTGAAACTTATGCATAATTTCGCTCACACTTGGGATATCCTGATTTTATTTTGGCTGTACTTGGCAATTTATTACAGCTACAAATATGTGGGCTTTTGATCATATCCATCACTCATTATCGAGTTACAAGCTGGGAGCCAATGGATTTGCGGGTTAGTTAGGTGATGTTATGCAGACAGTGTGCCTACTATCACCATGAAGTCATGCCTAGAAATTTCAGAGTTAGGATGCGATTGGAACTTTTGGAAGAGGCTCTGCCATCTCACATTGATGAGGGCTCGATTTCATCAATGTTTATATGCCAGTCGCAAGCAATAAGGGATGCAATTCAACTGGTTGTTGGGGAAGAGAGCAATTTGATGGAGGAAGATACACACATTACAATGCTGGTTAAAAAAATAGAGTAAACAGAGCATATATTAATGCCAAATTTTTTGATTTACAGACTGTGCCCAGAGCTGCCTATGCCCAGAATATCATCTATATTTCTGTATATGACTAAAATTCAAAACATTCCTTTTGTTTACAAAATATTCTTCCTGTAGAACGTTCTTGAAATGCCCTGGATTACATCTGAATGAGAGAAACGTCAGAGAAAAAGGAATATAAAATGTACTACATTTATTAAAATAGTTGGCGGATGAAAAATGGGCTGGTCGCATGATCGCATGAAGAAAATAATGCTCATGCGATCATGCGACAAGAGCAATAGAGGGGACCCACACACTTTGGAACATTAGCAAAGTTATCGCATAAGGAAAAAGTGCCTGGCCAAAAACTTTAGGCAGTGCATAATATTTGAGGTTGTCACATGATCGTATAAACCAAATAAGGGTTATGCGATCATGCGAAAAGGTGAAAGGAGAGGGCCCCACACAAAATTATCTCAGGTTCGCATATAGAAAAGAAGTCGCAATTAAATTGGTGGTTGCGGTTCAAAAAGAGCTGGGCAAGTAGAGAGGTCGCATGATCGCATGGGTGGGAATGAAGCCATGAGATCATGCGACAAGGCACGAGGCACAACCGGTGGTAGGTGCGAAAGATGGACGGAAGCTAGGGCAGTTAATGCAAAGAGGTGGAAAGGAGTGTGGTCACATGATCGCAAGAGAGGAGAGAGAATCATTGCGATCATGCGACAAGGCATGGAGAAAGCCTATGGTAGAAAGAAGTATGGTGGACAGGGAAGATTAAAAACTACCCTGCTGGCATCCACGTCCTTCAACATACTGGACTCTCATTCGTGGAGCATTTACAATGTGATGGACTTATCCCAGTCAATGTCTTTGGTGTCTTCGTTGTATTGCTCGAAATATGTAATACTTATGTATTTATATATCCTCGGATATATGCATGTATATAACTATGATCCCGGGGTTTCTTACTGGTTCTTCCACGGGGGAGTTATTGAATCAGATTAATAAAATATGGTGGTTACACAACTTTTGCTTAAAAAAAAAAAAACATTTAAATCAAATAAAAATTACTAATTGTAACATTTAAATCAAAATTACTAGTTGTAACATTTAAATATCATAAATGTAAAAATGTGATAATACTTTAAAAATATCTATATGTAACAAAGGTAATATATAAAATTAAATTAATATAATAAATTTATATAAAAGTTAAATATAAATCCTAAAATATTAGAGTATGGCGGCATTGTCATCCATAATGTAATATTAAATCTAATAAATCTAAATTAACAGATTATCTAAATTAAATAAATGTAATAGCTATATTAAAATGTTTATTAAACAACCCCAAATTATAATTTAAGAACTGTATTAAAACAATATTAAAAGGATACTAAAAAGTAATATTAATCTAAAATACTAAAAAATAATATTAATCTAAAATATTACAATATGGCGGTATTGTCATCCATAATGTAATATTATTAGATTTAATAATATTAAAACAATATTAAAAGTATATGCAAATATTTTAATAATATTAGATCAAATATTAAAATAATATTAGATTTAATATTAAAATAATATAAGATCTAACAAATCTTATATATATATATATATATATATATATATATATATATATATATATATAACATAATAAAACTATATGCAAATATTTGAAAACATTTACCTTTAAATGATGAACTTCCAGAAATTTCTTCAAAAAACACTGCAAATCCTCCTCTCCAAATCTCTGCAAATCCTCCTGTCCAAATCCTCACAAAAAATCTCTCAAATCCTCCTCTCCAAATCCTCCTCTGAAAATTTCGTGCTCTTGCAAACAAAAAATAATAGAGATGACATGAAGAGCACTCTTTTATAAAATAAGAGTGGCTCTTCATTTCCCAACCTCTCCCTTCGTATTCCCATCCATTCACATTCTCCATCTTCCTTCCTTCCATCCATTCACACGAAAATTAAAAATGCCGAAGATTAAAAATGTTGAGTTTTTATTGGGTTTTAATAGAAAAATTTATACAAAAGTTTAAAAATTTAATATGCCACCCATCCACCAAATGGCATGGAGGCCATCCGCTTGGCTGCCTCTACCCTGTGCTTGCCTATCAGTAGGCTGGCAGCGGCAGTGTCATGCACACAGTAATTGTTGTGTGCATGGCACTACCACTGCTAGACTGTTGACAGCCAAGGCTGCATGGTAGCTGCAACCCGTAGGTGCGTGGGGCCCTGAGGTCCCGTGCAAATGGCACGGGATTCTGTGGTAGGTCCCACTACGCCCAGAACCCATTCAAATATTTTATTTTTTTAAAAATTAATTTTATTTAAATTCATTGTGTGCCACATGTTATTTCATTTTGGGAAACGCTTTTTAATTTTTAATTTTTTGATTTTTCGCTTTTTAATTTTTTATTTTTTGTTTATTGATTTTTCATTTTTAGATTTTTCACTTTTTTATTTGTAACTGATTTTAAATCCTTAATGTGTACACGGCATATTCCTTGGAATATGTCGTGCTGGTGTCCTCTCCTTCTGCTATGACTGTATAGGAACGCTTCTGGTGTTCTTATTTAAATTAAGATGAAAGGGGAAATAGATGTCTCACTACAACTATTTAGATAATTAAGAAGTGTGAAAGCCAAGATAAGAACGATCTAAATCAATAATATTTCTCCAAAATGATGCAAGTACATCACATATTCTTCAACATGGTAAAAGCAAAATTAAGTGTCACCTTTTAGGCTAACTCAAATCACTTGACCCAGTTAGACTCGGTCGAGTCTAACTAAGATGAGTACATGTAGGTGCCACACAGTGTTGAATGGTGTCTACGTGGCCCAGTAGACTGGGCGAAGTGGTACTCGGTCGAGTCTAAATGATATTTTTAATATAAAAAAACATCCCAAGCCCATCATTTGCACACTATTTCATTGTTCATGTGGGGCCCACCCCTAGGGGGACTCGGCTGAGTCAGACTCAGCCTAGTTAGACTCAGCCCAATTGGACTCAGTCGAGTCTATCTAGGTGGCATGCCATGTTGGCAGCCAAACCTCCAAAAATACAAAAAAACTAAAATTTTGCACTTTTGTTGTTCTTTTCTCTAATCAAAATAGAAAATGTTAAAAAATTAAAAGTACTCTTTTCTAGATCTCGTAAGTATGATTCTGGACATATAAATTTTATATTGTTTCAACTACAAAACATTAAACAAATTTGCTAAAAACTACACGTAGGTATATTAAACTTTGAGAAGATGTTGATTTGAAAAATATAGAAAAATGCTAAATCAGTTAAGAAAATTTTTTAAATCATATACGACACTAGAGGAGAGATTCCTCTTCAAGAATATGTAATTTATTTAGTTTTTGGCATAGTTTTGATAGGGGAAACATGACGGGAGAAAAAAATTATTGATTTTAGGTAAGTTCAACTTTGAATACTTATAACGGGTAAACTATAGATCAAAAACACTTCTTTCTTTTTTCCTGCACTAGATATACATGTCATCTAAAACATAATCTAAAATTGGAGGGAAAAACAATGTTTTACTTATAATGATTTGACGAGAAGTAAACTCCCTGATTTGTAGTATTTTTTAGGATATAAAAAATAGACCTAAAAAATTAAAAAAATATATTAATTTTTTCTGAAATTAATTTTTAAAAATTATAGACATAAAATTCATCCTATTTTACACATTTCATCAGTTTCAATCATCCTCAAACTCTCAACAGAAGTGTGACTTTTATGCCCTTGAAGTTTTTCAATTTTGGTGTTGTTAGCCTCTTCCTTTGTAAAAGGGTGACAGCTTATTGTGCTTTTACCCAACAATAAAGTTGGTATTGCAACCTTTATTTGTACAATGATCACGGTAAACTTCTTTCATGATTGATGGAAATGCATCCATTTTTGTAGATGTCTCGCGCAAAACTTTTGAAACATCTGTCACCTGCATTATATTCAGTTCATCAACATAGTCAATTGATAACGCTACATTCTCCAAAGTTTTGATTATAGTTGTGCGCGACTGTTGAAAGATTCGCATACACTTGTCAAATTCACTCTCAAAGACATCATTTGAGGCCACCGAAGAAGAGGGGCTTGTAACCATGATGTTGGACTCTCTGTCAGAGGCAGCGATAGGTGGAATGGTATCTTGTAAAGTTTTAAGCAAACATTAGTATATAGAATTAATCAAAATAACCATTTTGCATTACCATTTTGAACTTTAGATGCTACCTATAGTGGAATAGTATATATGATTTTGTGGATTTTTTTATATTTAAATTAAGAAGAAGTCGGTTCGCAAACATGATATAAATTATATTATTGATACATATTTAAACAAAATAGAACACAATTTCAAAATATGACATACTAATTTATCACATAAGAATAATTCAAAACAATAATTTGACACAAAGTAGGAGATTAATTAATAATCCAACATTTAATAGCAATACAACATTACAATACATCATTTATTTTCAAGACACTTGAGTCTAATTTCTTCTGCTTTTCTATTGGAAAGTTGTTTCCCAGTTTTCATTTTTTCATAGCGGTCATATGTGAACGGTGCCATTATTCTCAAGCCTTCTAGAGAATTTACATGAGATATAGCTACAAATGTCAATCCTTCTCTTTCTCTTGGGCCTATATCAACTGTGGCTCTGGAAAGAGTTAGTCACTGAGATTTATGAATTGTCAATGCACATGCCAACCTTAACGGTAACACAAAGGTTCTCCCCCTCTGGACTAGTGATATTAGAACTATTCTTGGATGACAGTCATCATATGGTATTCTAGAATAATTATCAAATTAAACTGTAACATAAGCAGGTGGTTCGGGTGGGCGGTTCTTGGTTTGTACACAATATTTCGGATATATCCCAAGGATCCATTGACAAGACCGGCTTCAATCCATATATTTGTAGTTAAGATGACCCTCGAATCCTTACTCAACAATAAATCTAGATCAATTTCTTCATTCAAGAAATCTTCAATTGTATTAACGTTCCTTGACTTAGTTGCAAGGCCTACATGCAACAGGTTTCCTCAAAAAATACAACATCCTCAAGTTATGGTTACGAACATTGGCATTTGTAGAGAACAAATACATTGTCTTGTCAAAGTCATCATTGGTTGCAGCATCTAACCTCACAGGGGTTCTCATCATAAGCAAGTTCCAATCATCTAATTTTGGACTTGCATCTCTCACATTTGTGAGAAGTTGATGAAATCTTTTTTGCTGGATGCTTTCTCCATCTTGCCTAAATATTTTATCTAATGTAACCACTATTTTGAATTCTTGCCACAGTAACTTTGCCCGCATATTGCTAGCATATATCGGTTTATCATTAATTGGAGGAAACTAACCAAGCTCACCAACAAGAATAATAGATATACCTAACATAAAGTAAGAGAAATGATTAGAAGACTATCTATGAATATTACATGATTGTATTTATAGTGAGCTATATTAATAAATATTATAGCACAAAAAATAGCATCATTAGAAAAAATGAAAGTATACCTGCAAAGCTTATGTCAACACTTTGTGGGAAGGCTTGTCTTAGTTGAGAATCTATATTTTCCAACAAGTTTTGACCAATGAAGCTCATTTCATCAATCAAAATATACCTGATATGGGTCACTTCTTCTTACAAACTTGTAAGTCGCATCCCTTCTAGCTGAGAAAAATCTCTAATTGGTATTTTCAACTTTGAATGAATTGTAGAAGCTCATATATTGAAATTCGCAACTCCAGTTGGTGCAAGTAATAGAAGCGGAGAAGGAGTTGGAAAAGCTTTAGTCTAAAGAATTTGACTAATGGGACTAATTAGATAAGATGTTCATGTTCCTATTGTTCCTTGAATTATCATAAACAAAGGCATCCCAACCTGATCGCCATGGTAGTGTCTCATAATAATATCAATTGCCTTTTGTTTCTTCTCACTGAGGCTTGTAAATTTGATGCATTGTGGGATGTCATCATACATGAGACATCCATGTTTCTTCATTTCTCCTATGAAGTTGATTGCTACAGCAGTATGCTCTTCACCTTGATATTCACTACACCAGTTTGTATTTCTATCAATATCTTTTCTTCCTAACATATCAATCTCAGAAACCTACATATGTTGACCACGATGTAGTCTGGAGATGATTTCCCATTCATGATCTATGGTATTTTCTTGAATAGCTTCATTATCTTCCACTTCAGAAGCACTACTAGGATCATCATTTTCTATAGGTGCTACTCTTTGAATATGCCAAAGATTATAATTCAGTGATTCCCAGTTTCCTACTATATTATCATTATCATGACCAATGTCTCTTTCAATGTTATGAAAATTTTTGTATAGTAACAACTCAGATAAACAAAACTCCACCCATTTACTCGAATCATGTGGAGGAATGGATAGAAACCTAGGAACAACTCTAACAATAGTTGTCTTTTGCATTGGCCCCCATTTGTTGTCTCCTCTTTTTCTAGGATTGTATATCCAAGATCTAGCCACACTAATTGATGCAGGAACATCTCGGGTCCTTGGCAATCCCGTGTCACCAAAAACATATTTGAAGTTTGTTTGTGTTGCTCGGTTCCTACTTTGACCAGGTTGTAGGTTCGGTGTCACTCAGTTTCCTTTGTTGACCGAGTTGGTCGGTTATCTCTGTGGCACTCGGTTAATTCCCTAGCACTTGGCGATGCTTGTCTGGCACTTGATTTCCTTGCTTTCTGAGTTGTTTGTTTTGGATTTTATTTTGAGGCCAAATTGTGCATTTAATTTAGGTCATGGATCTAATGTTGGTATCCATCATTCGGGAGCGTGTGGACCTAGATCTAGTCATCCCTTCTGTTGATTTTGGATCTTAAGGCCAACTTGGCTTAGTAGCCTCTTGTATAAATGTAGTTGTTTGGTTAGAGTTTAGGGAGTCAGTTTTTTGGATAGAAGATAGAATTTGGGATTATCTACAGATCCTCGCATGTTTGAGGACTTCTTTACTTGATTGTAATATCTGGCCTAAATTGGGAAGGCCTTACAGCTCAGCATGTATGAATCTATTTGAAGATAATATATGAAAGCATTTGCATTTCTCTCTCCCACGTGTGTTGTTGTTGCTTCTGTGTGTTGTTCTAGAAGGTGGATCTGGTTAGGGTGAGCCTTGGGCCCCTCTCAGTATCCTCTCTTGCATCAGGCGGTATCAAAGTGATTTGAGATCTGGATCTAGGTTTGTGAATATAGGTTTGAAGGTTCCTCCTTGTGAAGCCCTAGTTGAATTGTTGTGGGGTAGCAGATTGTGATCTGACCTACAGTTGTAGAGGGTTTTCAAGATGGTTCGTGGGAGGTGAGATGTAGATCCAGGATTGGCAAACATGTTGAGACAACTTGCTGCTAGATTAGAAGTTGTTGAAACAGCCCACAGAAGAGGAAGACATCTTGAAGATGTTAGTGATGATGAAGTTGAGGAAGAACAAGTGAATGTGGAACCTGCACCTATTATGGATTAGTGTCAGGAAAGATTCTTGAAGGCTTTGAAAATCCTAAAGTCTACACCACATTTCAATCCTCCTGAGTATGGTGAAAAATTGGATTCTGATGAATTGGTAGACTGGATCACTAAGATGGAAAAGTACTTTGAGTATGAAAATGTACCTAAGGAAAAGAAGGTGAAAATTGCAAGCACAAAGTTGAAAAGTCATGTATCCTTGTGGTGGGAACATATGTAATTGGACAGGAAGAGGAAAGGAAAAGACAAAATCAAGGTATGGAATAAAATGGTGAATAAATTGAAAGGAAAGTTCTTACCTTGTGATTATCAAACTAACCTAGTTAGGGGATGCAAAGTTTGAGGTAGAAAGATAGCTCGGTAAAAGAATATACTGAGGAATTCTATAGATTAGATATCAGATCTAGACATGATGAAGATGATGTGGAAAGAACTACTAGATACCTGAATGGCTTGAGAGTTTCCATCCAAGAGGAAATCAGTTTGGTCAAACTGGAGAACATTCAAGAGGCTTATCAATTTGCATTGAAGGCCGATGAGAAATTGAACAAGAGACATGAGAAAAGACAAAGAGGTAGAGGTGGTAGATTCCCTAGAGGAAGAGGTATATCTCATGGTGAAAATAGTGGATCTAAACCTGAAAAGACAAATCTAGATAAAGGCAAGACCGAGTGGAAAGGTGAAAGTTCATATAGAGGTAGAGGTAGTAACTACCGAGGTGGTTATAGCAGAGGACGTTTTTGAGGAACTTGTTACAATTGTGGAGAAGAAAGACATAGATCATTTGAGTGTACACATGCAAGTAAGAAGGTTGGTAGCAGTAGAAATGCTTTGGTGCAAGAAGAGTCACTGAATGAGCCAGAGAAGGAAAATAACTTGATGGTAAGGAGAGCACTTTGGAATGAAGGTAAAAAGGAAGATCTGGTAAGGAAAATTTTGTTCAAGACTAGATGTAGAGTTTATGATAAAGTTTGGAAGGTAATCATTGACAGTGGTAGCTTAAAGAATCTAGCATCTGAGGAAATGGTCACAAAGTTGCAGTTGAAGAGATTGGAACATCTGAAGCCCAATTAGATTTCATGGATCAAAGATGAACATACACTCTTGGTAAATGAACAATGTTATGTGAATTTTAAAATTGGAAAGTACTATGATAAGGTGTTATGTGATATCATGCCTATGGATTGTTGTCATATTTTTTTGGGTAGACCTTGGCAATATGATAGGCATGCTATATATGATGGAAGATTGCATAAATATACTATTTGGGCTGATGGAAGAAAATAAATCTTGTTACCTTTGATGGAAGAACATGTTAGTAATGTTTTCACATCTGTGAAAGTTTGCTTGATGAAAGGAAGAAATTTTGCTAAGGACTTGAAGAAGAATGATGTATGTTTTGTTGTGATTCTTAACAAACCGAGTAAGAAAATAGAGGATAGTGTCCCTAAGGAGATTGATAAGTTACTCACCGAGTATAGTGAAATCATTTCTGACAATGTACCTGATGCTTTTCAACTAAAGAGAAGCATTGACCATTGCATGGATCTGATCCCTGGAGCTAGTTTACCGAATAAGGCACCTCATCGGTTGACACCTACCAAGAATCAAGAATTGAACCGATATATTCAAGAATTGTTGGAGAAAGGTTTGATCAGATAAAGTTTGAGTCCTTTTACAGTACTTATTGTATTGGCACCTAAGAAGAATGGAGAATGGTGAATGTGTACTGATTCCAGAGAAATCAATAAGATAACAATGAAGTATAGGTTTCCTCTATCGACAATGGATGACATAATGGATAGTTTGACTGGACCAAAGTGTTTTAAAAAAATTGATTTGAAAAGTGGGTATCATTAGATCAGAATTAGAGAAGGTGATGAATAGAAGACTTCTTTTAAGACAAAGGAAGGTTTGTATGAGTGCTTGGTTATGCCTTTTGGTTTAACTAATGCACTAAGTACTTTTATGAGGTTGATGAATGAAGTTTTAAAGAAATTCTTGGGTAAGTTTGTAATTGTATATCTTGATGATATTTTGATATTCAATAAGACTAGAGAAGAACATTTTTTACATGTTAGACAAGTTTTGCAGAGATTGAAAGAAGAAACATTGTTGATAAATCTGAAAAAGTGTTCATTCATGAAAGAGGAGATTGTGTATTTGGGATTTGTGATTTCAGCTGATGGTTTGAAAATGGATCCTAAAAAGGTTGAAGCTATTTTGAATTGGCCTACACCTAAGAATGCTAGTGAGGTAAGATCATTTCATGGTTTGGCAAGTTTTTGCCAAAATTTCATTAGGAATTTCAGTTCAATTTGTAATGCTATGATTGAGACTATGAGAGGAAACAAAAGAGAATTCAAGTGGACACATGGAGCTAATAAAAGTTTTGAGACTCTAAAGTAGAAGGTTTTTGAATTGCCTGTTTTGGCATTGCCTAATTTCAATAAGGTATTTCAAGTGGAAAGTGATGCAAGTGGTAGTGCAATTGGAGCTGTGTTGAGTCAAGAAGGTAAACCTGTTGCTTTCTTTACTGAAAAGTTGAATGATGCTAAAAGGAAATATTCTGTGTATGATCAAGAATTCTATGCTATTGTTCAAGCACTAAAGAAATGGAGACATTAATTCATAGCGAGTGAATTTTTGTTGTATACTAATCATAAGGCTTTATAGTATTTGGGTAGTTAGAATAAGTTGAATCAGAGACATATGAAATGGGTTGAGTATTTGCAAAGCATAAGAGTGGAGTCACTAACTGAGTTGTCGATGCATTGAGTAGAAGAAGATCTTTGATGACCGAGATGAAAATTGAAGTTCTTGGTTTTGATGACATGAAAAATTCTTGTGAAGTTGATCCTAATTTTTCTAAGCCATGGAGAAAATGCAGAGCACCTATTCAAGACAAACCGAGTACTAAATGGGAAGAATATTTTATTCAAGAAGGTATGCTGTTTAAAGGCATCCAGTTGTGTATACCGAGAGGACCAATGAAAACTAATTTGATAAAGGAGAAACATAGTAGTGGTTGTATAAAGATGAAAACATAGTTGTATAAAGATGTTCAGACATTTGTGAGAAGTTGTGGAGTTTGTCAAGTTGCAAAAGGAGTAAGTCAGAATACTAGATTGTATACACAGATTGTTGTACCTAAGAAACCTTGGATTGACATCATTATGGATTTTTTTCTTGGCTTACCGAAGATAGTAAGAGGTAATGATTCTATATTTGTTGTTTTGGATAGATTTTCTAAAATGGCACATTTTATACCTTGTAGAAAGACATCAGATGTAGTACATGTAGCAGATCTTTTCTTTAAGGAAATTTTTAGATTACATGGATTACCATGGAGTATTATCATTGACTGAGATAGTAAATTTGTTGGATACTTTTGGAAGACTCTTTGGAGAAAGTTTGGCACTAAGTTGAAATATAGTTCTACATTTCACCCACAAACCGATGGACAAACAGAAGTTGTGATTAGAAGTTTGGGTAATCTTTTGAGATGTTTAGTTGGAGACAAACCTAGTAATTGGGATTTTGTGTTGGCACAAGCAGATTTTGCATACAATAATTCAATGAATAGGAGTACTAGAAAAACACCTTTTAAGATTGTAAATGGCATACAACTGAGAGGTATATCAGATTTGAGAGACATTGCTGATGAAAGAAAGAGAAGTGATGAAGCAGTGAAGTTTTTTTAGTACATGAAGACATTGCATGAAGATGTGAAACACAAGCTAGAAATGAGTAATCAGAAATACAAAGTTAGAGCTAATAGATCGAGAAGACATAAGACCTTTGATGTTGATGATGAAGTAATGGTTCATTTGAAGAAAGGCATATTTCCTGTTGGAACATATGGAAAGCTGAAGATGAATAAGTTTGGACCTTGCAATATTTTGAGAAAATTTGACAGTGGAAATGCATATGAGATTGAGTTACCTAATGACATGGACATATCACCTATTTTCAACATTGCTGATTTGTATGAGTTTCATGAACCTGATGAAGACATTACAGTACCGATGGATTATCCTAAGAAATAGAATGAAGAAGTTGAACATATTTTAGAGCAAAGAATTGGCAGAAGTACAATAGGGAAACAATATATGGAATATCTGGTAAAGTGGAATAACAAACCAATTGAAGATAGTTCATGGATTTCATAGTCTGAGTTGGATGTAGCTTAGATCATACCTACTTCAAGATTCAGAGAATCATTTCAAATAACCCCAGGTATCTGATGCAGAAGCATCTCGGGACCTTAGCAATCTTGTGTCACCAAAAACATATTTGAAGTTTGTCTGTGTTGTTCGATTCCTACTTTGACCGGGTTGGTTCAGGGTCACTCAGTTTCCTTTGTTGACCAAGTTGGTCGGTTATCTCTCTAGCACTCAGTTAATTCCCTGGCACTTAGCGATGCTTGTCTGGTGCTCAATTTTCTTGATTGCCAAGTTATTTATTTTGGATTTTCTTTTGAGGCCAACTGTGCATTTAATTTGGGTCATGGATTTAATGTTGGTATCCATCATTGGAGAGCGTGTGCACCTAGATTTGGTCATCCCTTCCCTTGATTGTGGATTTGAAGGCCGACTTGGCTCGGTAGCCTCTTGTATAAATTTAGTTGTTTAGTTAGAGTTTAGGGAGTCAATTTTTGGGATAGAAGATAGAATTTGGGATTATCTATAGATCCTCGTATGTTTGAGGACTTCTATACTTGATTGTAACATCTGGCCTAAACCAGGAAGGCCTTACATCCCAGCATGTTTGAATCTATTTGAAGATAATATATGAAAGCATCTACATTTCTCTCTCCCACTTGTGTTGTTGTTGCTTCCATGTGTTGTTCTGCAATGTAGATATGATTAGGGTGAGCATTAGGCCCCTCTCAGTATCCTCTCTTGCATCATCAATTAAGGTGATACCTTCCATAAAGATTGGCCTCATTTTATAGCCATCTATAAAATATTTCGCATGTTCTTCATCAATTTCCTCATTGTTTACTACTACAGGTTTTAAAACTTCATGCAAGACATTTAGATTAACAAACCTTCTACTACTCTCAACCAATGGAAGCTCTAACAACATTTAACATGTTTCCTAGGCTCAAATATCCCTCTATATAAATATTTCTGTGAGCAGCTTTCTATATGCTCGCGCAACTAAATCATCAGGATTTTCCAAGTTTGACAAACGCATCAACATTTTAGAATAGGTTTTTGAACTTATCTCATCTTTTGTTTCATACTTTGCAATGTATTTAATAACTGCATGTTTTGAAAGAATTGGTTACCAATCTATATTTTCCCTCCACAGTTGCAGTATGTACCGATTATGTGAATTCATTCTATCATCATTTCTAGCAAGCTCAAATTTTCTTTAACATGATTCTGTATCCTCACATAACTTGGATCCCTCCAAATTCAATGGCCAAGGAGCATTGTACCTAAGAGAAAGACAAGTGAGCATCTATTTTGATTAATTTATAGGAATAGTTAATATATAATATTAATGTATTCTATATTAATTGATCAAAGAATTACCTACAAACTATTTTTCCCCTTTTTTTACGCAAACATGCACCCTCCTTACAAACTGTGTGTCATTCGACGCAGTTGACTATCTCTTCATAGTTATGGTCAATATCCATCTAAGCTAGTTGTGCACTATTTTTGAGACATGGATGTTGAACAACATGTTGGAAAACCTACAAATGGTTGCGAATAATATAAAATATTATAATTTTATAATATTTTATTGTTTCTCATACATATGAACATATAGTGTAAGCATCATCTTATGTAGATATATATGATCAAATGACTTAAAACATACCTGTATATTTCTTTGATGAGGATCATGTCTAAGATTCCATGCATGAATAATGGAATGAAAATATCTCTCATCAGTTTTGTGTTCGTCCTCATTCAACCAGTCAATAGTGTCCATGTTTGGTGCTCCTTCGAGCCATAAAAATCCATGCACATGAGGCAAAACCCTATGTTTCCACTCATAACTACACCAAAATCATTGACTTTCATACCTTTTTCAAGTATTTCTTTCCTAAATATTGTATGCATGCCTTAAATGCATGTAATGTGCAACTATATGAGGATAGTCAATGACATTCTATCTTCTCCACTTTTGAGCCTCTTGTGGATCAATTGGTGGTGTTCCCGGCATCAGCGAATGCAAATTAGGCCACTGCATATCTTTTATGAACTTAAGGTGAAGAAAATTGTAGGAGTCCCAATTTGGTGAAGTATTTCTATTAATTCTACTCTACATTTACACCAATATGATCTTGTTCCTCTTAGAGTTGTTCCAAATCTCATCAACCTATCTGCCAAATTATCATGTGGCATATTTTCCATATGTTCTCGTAGCTCATTCATGGTAATTGGCATGTATTGAAAACTCCTTTTTACAAATACAACAGATGAATTTTGTGCACAATGTCTCATTATCATTTTCATCATGAAATACCTAAACCTTGGATGTTTACCAAATCGATGATCCTTATACCGCAACAAATGCTTCACATATTCATGTAGATGAATTTGCCTCATTCTTGGCTCTAACCAATCACATCTTCCATGAGGAAACAATGTTGGAAATGTCATATCTAACAATCCTAATGTGACATATTCATTCATGGGTGATGCACTTATAGCTGGCCATTCAGTTAATGCACATGGAACTATCTCAGGATTGTTAACCCATGCTTCAATTATTTCCATTTTTAATTGATCATTAGGTGGTCATGAAGCCATAGATGGTGTGTGCTAAATTACATTACCTTCATCTATCTCCATGAGTGGACCCAAAAAAAATGACTTTGTTTGCATCATAATCAAATTCCATGTGGACTGTCCTCAATCTATTAAAAACATTTTGATCAGTATTTCTAGGCAAGTCATTGAGAGCAAGTTCATCAATTCTAACATATGCATAAAACTTGTCATGGTCTACTTTGTATTTCAATGCTTTGTACACATGATCTATGTTTATAGTAAATTTATAACGTGTACAATGTTGATCCCTTCTGCGAACAATAATAATTGGCAAATGCTCAATTGTATGTGGCAAAACTTTGGTTACTTGTTCTACATGTTGAGGGAAACTTATAGTGTTTCCTTTATACTTATATTGACCACCAGTTGCATGTGTAACTTGCAGTATAGGACTAACACGTGCAATCAACATCTCTTCAAACTGAGTCAAATTTGCAAGCTCTTCTAGTTGAGATCCAAGGTCCATATTGTTTGAACATGAAAACATGTGAGTTCCTCTTTCTTGTCTACACCTGTTGCATATAGGGCCTTCACAAGTGTGATATAATTTCATTGCAAGATATGATTCTTTACAAACATGAAACATTTGACTTGAGTCTTCAAACTATCTATATGATGCCTAAACTACATTTAGAATCTTCTAAATTCAGTTTCAACCATACGATTTAGGTTTGGCATGTTTTCTATAGTACCTTCCACATCAACATTCATTTCTATTTTATTTTCATGTTGTCATATTTGTAGAACACACTCTATGGACACAGACTCTTCATTTTCAACATCTAACTGAATGTTTACATTAGGTGGATTGTTATATCTATGACTTGGTTCAGGATCATCTTGAATCACTTGACGCCCTTCATTTTGAAGGATTTGAACAGAAGTTCATTGATGGTTGTTTATTTGAATATTTCTTTCATCTCTATTTTCAGTTTCTAATTGTTCCACTGTTACTTCTACCCTTCTTCTATGAATTCTTTGTCTATCATCTTCATAACGCCTTACCCTAAGTTCTTCTCTTTGACTTTCTGTCAATTGATCTTGCTAACATCTTCAAGACTCTCTTCTATATTGTCTTTTATATTCTCTTCTTTCTTCCTATGATTGAAAGTTCAACCTCGGTCTCACCATATCTAGTATGGAGTAATGTAAAATTAGTGACCTAATCAAACTTTATATTATATATATGTAAAAATATTGTAATATTTAGAAATATAGAATGTTACTTGTCAATTAATATGTTTTTTTATATATAGAATTGAAAGGCAAAGCCAATTTATAATACATAGCAATTTAGTTTTGATAATTTATGTATCATGTTTAAATACATATTTATACATATAGAATACAAATTATGAAAAAAAAAAAAAAGGCAATAACAACACTTTGAGTGTAGAAACCATAAAAATTATAGATACATGGAGTAAATTAGAGCCAAGATATATAAGAATAACAAAATGATTTTTTTTAACAATAATTGATATAGAATAACGATTGCAATGGTCTAACGGCCATTTTGTGAAAACATGAGAATACTTGATCTCTTATTTGAAATAGTAAACAATGAAACCCAAAAAATGTGTGATCCCATTTGGATCTCAATACAAACATTAATTGTGAATATTTCAATTCCAGTATGTTTGCCTCCATCTTCCTCTAACCTATTCTTTCTCTGGTCATACGTGGGTGCGTGAATATGGCTTTAGAGTGTGAGAGTCAGGAAAGTACACCTCAAAGAACTCTACTTGACTAAGTGGTGAAAAAAATATGTCGACGGTGACACTCGTCCACCAACAGTCATTGTCTAGTACTTCTACTACAAAGCTAGGAGGTACAAATTGAGGTAAACTAATGGTGGGTGGAATAGATCTCATATTGTCTACATATACCTCCTCAAAGAGGGGCTCTCGAGCCCATTCATCATTTATGAAGTGGTGATATTTCACACAATATTTTGGCATGTCAGTATTGTTTACAATGTCTACAATTGTTCCTTCAAACCAGGCCCCTTCAAACCCCTCCTCATCATAGCTAACCTCAACCTTCATTCCCACATTAAACTCCATGTGTATGCTTGATTTATGATTACAAAAAAAAATCATTTCAAATTATAGTGAAAATGATATAATAGAAACATAATTTAATTATAATTAACAAATTTAATTTCATTAAATGAGTTTCAAAATGTAATTTCTAAAATAAAATTATGTAAATGTAATTTTAAACAACATTTGATTATATGAATTGCATTAATTTCATTAATACAATTAACATATTTAATTTTATTAAATCTAATTTTAAACAATAGGAGACCTAAATATGGCAGCATTGCCATATTTAGTAAAATAGTAACAATGTCTTGTATTTTAAATTAAGTATGAAAATAGCAACAAAATTAATATAATATTAATGTCATTAAAACATTTAACAAAATCAACTTCATTAAATCAACTTCTAAATCTAAATTTAAACATTATGAGACCTTATACATTCATATTAAAAACATGTATACAAATATGGCGGCATTGCCATCCACATTAAAAAAGAAATGTAAAATTTGAAATTAATAATTAAAATTTGTAACAAAATTAATGTAATAATCTTTTAATATGGTGGCATTGCCATCCATATTGAAAAGACAATTAATATTTCAAAGTAACTATTAAAATACTAATAAATTAAGTTTTAAAATATAATCCCTATAACAGTTTATACAAAAACTAAATCTAATAATCTAAATCTAATAAATCTAAAAATCCAATAATCTAAAGCTCAATTATTATCTAAACGTACTAAAACTAATATTCTCAATGTAAATCTAATAAATTTATATAAAAACTAACTATAATAAATCCAAATGTAATTAAAATATGTGTAAATGTAGTTTAGATTATTGAATGCTACCATATTGAAAACAAAGTATTAAAATACTAATAAAATAATTTTAAAATACAATCCCTAAAACAGTGTATATAAAAATTGAATCACAAAATATATAATCCATAAAATAGTTTGTCTAAAAACTAAATCTAATAAATCTAAATGTCTAATAATCTTAATAGCATAAATCTAAAAAATAGATAATATATAAATCTGATCATCTAAATGTGATAAATTTTCTAAATGTAATAAAGGTAGTATTCTAAATGGAAATCTCCTAAATTTATACAAAAACTAAATATAATTAATCTAAATCCTATTTGTAACATTTAAATCAAATAAATTAAAATTATTAATTACAATATTTAAATCAAATAAAAATTCGTAATTGTAACATTTAAATCAAAATTTCTAATTGTAACATTTAAATCAAATAAATCTAAAATAGTTTATACAAAAATCATAAATATTAAATTAGTAATTGTAACATTTATATCAAAATTAGGAATTGCAACATTTAAATCAAATAAATCATAATGAGGGTAATATTCTAAATGGAAATCTCCTAAATTTATATAATTAATCTAAATCCTATTTGTAACATTTAAATCAAATAAATTAAAATTACTAATTGCAATATTTAAATCAAATAAAAATTACTAATTGTAACATTCAAATCAAAATTACTAGTTGTAACATTTAAATATCATAAATGTAAAAATGTGATAATACTAAAAAAATATCTATATGCAACAAAGGTAATATTCAAAATTAAATTAATATAATAAATTTATATAAAAAGTAAATATAAATCCTAAAATATTAGAGTATGGCGGCATTGTCATCCATAATGTAATATTAAAACTAATAAATCTAAATTAATAGATTAAATAAATTAAATAAATGTAATAACTATATTAATGTTTATTAAACAACCCCATATTATAATTTAAGAACTATATTAAAATAGTATTAAAAGTATACTAAAAAGCAATATTAATGTAAAATACTAAAAAATAATATTAATTTAAAATATTACACTATGGCGACATTGCCATCCATAATGTAATATTATTAGATTTAACAATATTAAAATAATATTAAAAGTATATGCAAATATTAAAACAATATTAGGTCAAATATTAAAACAATATTACATCTAATATTAAAACAATATTAGATTTAATATTATTGTTTTAATATTAAAACAATATAAGATCTAACAAATCTAAAATATATATATAAACTATGTAAACTATATAAAACATAATAAAACTATATGCAAATATTTGAAAACATTTACCTTTAAATGATGAACTTCAAGAAATTTCTTCAAAAAACACTGCAAACCTCTTTGCAAATCCTCCTCTCCAAATCCTCACAAAAAATCTCTCAAATCCTCCTCTCCAAATCCTCCTCTGAAAACTTTGTGCTCCTGCAAACAAAAAATAATAGAAATGACGTGAAGAGCACTCTTTTATAAAATAAGAGTGACTCTTCATTTCCCAACCTCTCCCTTCGCATTCCCGTTCGTTCGCATTCTCCATCTTCCTTCCTTCCATCCGTTCACACAAAAATTAAAAACGCCGAAGATTAAAAACATTGAGTTTTGATTAGGTTTTAATACAAAAATTTATACAAAAATTTAAAAATTTAATATGCCACATGTCCACCAAATGGCATGGAGGTCATCTGCTCGGCTGCCTCTGTCGTGCACTTGGCTATTGGCATGCTGGCAGCAACAATGTCGTGCACACGCTAACTATCGTACGCACGACACTGTCACTACCAAACTATCGACAACCAAGGTTGCACGGTAGCGGTAGCCCGTTGGCACGTGGGGCCCTGCAGTCCCATGCAAATGGCATAGGATTCTGTGGTGGGTCCCACTGTGTCCAGAACCCATTCAAATATTGTTTTTATAAAAAAAATTATTTTATTTAAATTTGTTGTGTGCAATGCGTTATTTCATTTTGGGAAACGCTTTTTAATTTTTTGTTTTTTCATTTTTCATTTTTTGATTTTTTGATTTTTTGTTTATTGATTTTTCATTTTTAGATTTTTTGTTTATTGATTTTTCATTTTTAGATTTTTCACTTTTTTATTTGTAACTAATTTTAAATCTTTAATGTGTACATGGTATATTCCTTGGAATATGTCGTGTTGGTGTCCTCGCCTTCCGCTACGACTGTATAGGAAGGCCTCTCGGCGTAATTAAGATGTAGAAAAGGAAAAAGATTTGAAGTTTTAAAATGTACACAAACTTACAATCTTACAAAATAGATTAACTATTAAAAAATGAAAATAACTAAACAATGGAAACAACAAATAATTGAAGGTTGAAGAAATAAAAACTACTTTTTTTTATAATAAAAAAGAAACCACATATGACGAGGTATGCAATAAGACTATTTTTCGAAGACCACCTATAGATTACTTCAACACTGTAAATCCCCTACGTTTGATCATTATCCCTCAAAGTGAAGAGTTATTTCTGGCACATCAATTATATATTAGTTGTTAAAGTCATATGAGCATAGAAGGAATGAAACGAATCATATAAGCATGAAAGGAATAGGAATATTTGATTCCCAAGTACAGTGCATACCATTAATATTTTAACATCATCAAATTTGTGGGGCATTTTAACAAAATTCAATTTTCTTTCTAAAAAATTCATGGCACCTCATTTGCAAGGTTAATTGATCAGTTAAAATAGAATAACCTCTCACTCCCTAGCCAACGGGTCCACCATTGAGCCACCAGTTAGCTTTAAAAATGACTGGTGGGGCTTGAACCTTTCACCCCCACCAATTCAAAATTATGCATAGTTGTTGCACTATAAATGGAACTTAAGATATACTTGGCCAATATTGTATCTAAACTTCATTCAACCTGCCAACCTTATTTAAAATAAGGTTACATTGTTAAAAATAACCCCCAAAAATGAAATGAAGCCAAATCCATAAAATGGTAAAGGGATTATTACAAAGATTCAATTAGTTGAAAGGGATTATTTTGGTAATTAGTGGTTATAGCCATTTTTGGCTATTTTTCATGTATAAAAGGGGGTATTAAGCCTTTGGTAATCATCTAGGTGATGAAGGTGTAGAGAATATTTTGGAGACGTGTTGATTATTCCTGCATAACAAGAGAATAATGTTGTTTTTGTGCTTGAAGGGAATGGTCTTGAAACACTTGTAATTGATTTTTGGAGTTAATCGGATCGGTCCCCCTATTGGAGCAAGACCTGGAGACTTAGTCCACCTGGACGAACTTCATTATCAATTGTGTTTTGTTTTCTATTTCTCTACTCTCTTTATTTCAGTTCATTACCTTATTATATTTTATTCATTTATACATTTTAATTATGTTAATTCACTTAATTAAATATTTGAATTGACTTTAAAATTGTCCTAGATCCTAATCAGATCAAGATGATAGGAATGATAATAAAAATTTAGCTTTGGTAGAATTGTAAGAGGGGAAAATAGATACATACTTACCCTCTCAAACTCTTTATCCTTTTGGTCCGAGTGAGTCCCTTGCCAAGCAGGATATTAGTGTTGTATATGTTTCAATCTTGTCTTCTATGAAAGAGAGTTTAGACCCAGGTGAAAGTAGTGGGACTTCCTAGGCCTTAGGTTTGCATTAAAAAAACCCCTTAAAAAGGGTCCTCGAGAGAAGATCTTGAAAGCGGGTCCTAAGACAAACTAGGTGAAAGTTAAGTTAATTAATGAGACTTCGGTAGAATTTGGGTTAGTGAAGACCATTGAATCTCATTTATCTCACTCCCATAAATAATTGACATATCATAGAATGTGAGGGGTATGAATAGAATCCTTGTTTATAAGCTAACTGGCTCACATTCTCCAAGTATTATTTTAATTTAGAAAACTAAGTTGATAGTGGGTGGTTTTCTCAACAAAGCTCCAAAGTTTGGTCTTGTGATCTATTCCAATGTGTTAGTGATCAGGGAAATTTAGCTGGTATTATATATTTTTGGAACCCAAATAAGATCATTCCTATGTGGTGGATCTCAAACTTCTCTTCTATTTCTTTGGCTAGTTCTAGTTTGAACATTGGTGAAACTTTTATTTTCACTAATGTCTATGCCCCTACTAATCTCTTAGGTAAAGTACATCTCTGACCTCACATCAAATATGTTTTCTTCATAGTGCCTCTTCTTCTGTGGGTTGTGGCTGGTAATTTTAATGTAGTTTCTAATTTTGATGAGAAAAGAGTAGGGTTAGCCCGTTTGGACGTGTTAGCTAGTATCTTTCAATATAATATTTCTTTCATGAATCTAACTAATGTGAAATCAATTAATGGTATCTTTACTTGGAATAATAGGAGAAATTGAGAGGAGGATATTTTTGAGAGGCTTCATAGTTTTATTGTCTCTTTGTATGGGACAAGGGATAAGTGGACTATCAAGTCTAAAATATTGGATTGGAGAGGTAATGATCATTGGCCAATTGTTTCCTTCAAGGTCTCAAAAACTCCCTCTTTTAAATCCCAACTTATGTGACCTTGTGAGATCTCTCTCGCCATAACATGGTGGCTCTTTGATGGAAAGAAGGGAAACCTACTCATGATAGACCTATGTATTCTTTTGTTAGAATAATGAATTATGTGAATTATAATCTCAAGAGGTGGAACGAATAATGTTTTAAAAATATTCATTCCAATAGGATTATATCTCAATCTTGGGTAGACAATGTTAGTCTATTACTTTGAGACCAAGGAATGACCCTAGATTTGAGTAGAGAAGAGTGAATAGATATTAAAGAGTTGAAGGAATGGAAATTGAGAGAGGATATTTTTTTCGGAAATAGAAGTCTCCTATTGATTGGCTTCAAGAGAAGAACATGAATACTTCCTTTTTCATAATTTTGTTGAGACTAGAATTAATGGTAAGCTTATTTCCTCTCTTATGTATTCAAAAGGTGCCCAATTTTATTTATTAAGAGATATTTATATAGAGGCCTCTAGGCATTTTTTGAATGAATAACCCCAAATGAGAAAAGAATAAATTTTTTATCTGGATTGCATTCCCTCATTTATTTTAATGAGATGAATAAAAATCTCACACGGCCCATCTTAGTGTAGGAATTGAAGTAATATTTCGCATGAGAAAAGCTAAAGCCCTAGGCCTTGATGGCTTTCCTTTTGAAATTTATCAAGAATTCTAGGAGATTATCAAATTTGATCTTCTAGATTTAGCTTAGAATTCTCATAGAAATAAACAAATACTAAAATTTATCTAAATTTGACTGTTTGTCTCTTATTCCTAGGAAAGAAGATGTGAAGAGTGTGGACCAATTTAGAAGTATTTATTTGTGTAATGTCTCATCCAAAATTATCACTAAATTAATTGCAAAAAGAATCAAGGTATGTCTCAAGACTCTAACTTATGAGGAGAAGGAAGGTTGTGTCGATGACACAGATTCTAGATGGGGTTGTGATTATTATAGAGGCTCTTCATTTAATGGTGAATTCTAAATAGAAGGAAACATTCATAAAATTGGACATGGTCAAATCTTTTAACAAAGTCAATTAGGATTTTTGCAAAAGGTTCTTATTATTTTTGGTTTTGGGGGTGATTGGGTTGATTGTATCTTGAGTTGTGTTAACTCTTCATCATATATATTTTTTTTATTAATGGGGATTCACCATATCTATTGATTTCTTCACGTGGTCATTAGTAGGGGGGTCCACTTTCTCCCTATTTATTTAGTATCATGGTTAAAGACTGTGTATATGAAATACCTTCATATGATTAGTTTAATCAAAATATTAATTCAAAATGAAAAGATCTATACTATTGAAAAAAATTGAATTGAAAAGATTAAGAACATCCTATGGTTCTCTAACTAAGAATATTAAATTCACCATGCTCTCGGCTGCAAAAATACTCCTAAAGTGATAATCCTTAGAATGAGAATGATGATTTATGCTAAATGATCCATTATTGTGCTAGATTAGATGCAAATTAAGCTAAATGATCTAATCTAAATAATTAAATTGATCTGAATTTTCCATTACAATGCTAAGATTAACTCAGTTACTCTAAAACATGGATGCAAATTTAACTATACTGTGGATGAAAATGAAAGTGGATGATTTCTCTAATTGTGCATCCTATTTATAGGATTTTCCAAGGGTAGGGGGTGAGTTTGATTTGAATTAATTTAACCCAAGGTTAGAGATAAGGTTGAGTTGTGTTTGTTGAGGTGTCTCAAATGAAGGGACAAGATTGAACCTTTTAAATTCAAGGACCAAGATACCAAAGCCTAGTGAGTAATCCATCAGCTCCAAATCCTCTTTCCTCATTGGTTGAATTGATTTTTGCCTTCATGTGGTAGTTGGTGAGGAAAATTAGGATTTATTTATTCAAACAATTAATTACTTTAGCCATGTTTGTAAATTAAAGGGGTTGGATTTAATTATTGAATGAATTATATAATTAATCGATTAAATCAATTACATAGTTGTTTGATTTTTGTATTTAATTAATTCAAATAGTTTATATTTAATTAATCAATGGATTCATAATTAATCCATGATTTTGACATAATTTGACCACTTTGACTTATGTTGAACAATTTTAGGTGTATACAAATACCCCTCTTTGAATCAATGTGCAAAGCACATTTCTTCAAAGAATATCTTATGTTTGATTCACGATGCCTGATGTCTATCTAATAACTGATGTTGATAATGATGGCATACTAATTTTATAATGATGCAATCTTGATATAAGTCCCTGATGAAAATTTTTAACTAATTTTGATGCCCCACTGATCATTTCAAAATTTTGACTTCTGATGTTTCTGATTTCAAAAAAATGCCCCAATTGAGATAATTTTGTACCTTGATGATCAATTCCCCCTCACGAAATGAATCAAAGTTAATTTTGAAATATTTGGTTGAATTTCATAATTTTATTGACTTTTCAATTTTTGAGTGAAATTATACTTCAATGTGTCTCTCGATAAAATTGATTAGAAAAAGGCCCCGGTTAAAATAAACTTTATGAAAAGGGCTTAGTTTGATGAAATATCAACTGTGATGTTATTCACGATCATTTAGTTGATTTTGTATTGATGTCAATCCGGTAGGTTGATAGATTGGTGAGTTGATTTCCCTTCCTCAAGATCTAGAGTAAGGAAATTTGATGCGCTCAAAGATGAGCAAGTAGATGATAGGATGATTGATTGATGCTAAATGATCAATTTTAATGATGTTGATTGATTCAATAGTGTTTGATTCCAAAATAGGTTTCCTTTGGAAAACTGATGATGCAAGGCCTATATCCATGGCTATTTAATATGATGTATACTTTGATATCGGACCTTTGATGGACTCTTGATAGACTTTTGATGGCCTTTTAATAGACATACTCATTCTTGATGCCTTATGTTTTATGTTTTTGATATCATTATATGTTAGACTTTATGGGTGGTTCCACAATAGTGTGTCCCACTTTTTGGCCAACTTTGACATAGAGATCAACATTTTGAGAAAAAACTTCACTTTCGAACACGTGTTGCCACAAAACTATTAGGAATTTGAAGATGATATAAACAAGAGTCTTTTAGAATTTTCTTTCTAGTTTCTAAATTTTTTTTTAAAAAAAATTAAATTCAGTTTTCCTTCTCCTTTGAAAAGTGGTTTACATGAAAAAACTATTTTTTTAAGTAGTTACTGTCATTTGGATCAGCATAACTTTTTTTTAAATATGATAGTGTTTTAATTCTTTCAAGATTATATTTGTAACTTCAATATCTAAAGGATGCAATTGGTTTCATTCATTTTGGGTCAATATTTCATAGTTTATTAAGTTTTAAAGTGACAGTAACTGTAATTTAGACATAAGGTCACTTGGATCGCTCTAACTTGATCTGTGTATATTGAAATTCATTTTTTCATTTTTTATAGAAAGGTAACACAAATACTCTTTTCCTACATATTTTTCATAAAAAAAAATTTGTAATTTACTATTTTTCCCAAAGTCTTGAAGAGACAGGTTGTTGAATGACCAAACAACCTATGTTTAGTTAAAGTAATATTTAAAAGTGATAATGAACTCAATATGTATTAAAATTATATTCATTAGAAATATTGTTCTGAATAGCATCATTTGACATCATATTTTTTTAAAAACCATCTTGTTTGGTCCTTTTCTCAGGCCTTGAAAGGCCATTTTTTGTAGTTTAATTTTTGTCTAAGGGAGAAATTTCAATTTAGGGGTCTTCAAGCAAAGACCCCCTTCACTCGAAGACACCTAAGGGGATTCATGCGAAGGGTCTTCACTCAAAGACCCTCATGTGAAAATTCCAGGGGAGAAACACCCCACCGAAATTTTTCCCAGCCTACTCCAAGCGAACTAGGTCAACTAGTTATGAATTTGTTTTGTAAAAAAATTTAGAATGTTATAAAACTAAAACATTTTCTTTCTATTTTCCACCGAATTGCAATAAATTAATTCTCTTTTTCTATTACTTTTTTTATTATTGCTCAATTTTTACAAAGGCATTTTTTGGAGGAGGATTGTTATTTCTATTTTTTTCAAAGGCATAATTTTGGAGAGGAGAAATAATAGATCAAAATATTTTTTAAAAAAGAGAATTTTTATTCGTGATCTGATGGAAGACAATTTTTGGAGAGAAGAAATGGTGAACAAGAAGGGAAGACAAAGTAAATCTGCTAGAGAAAGGTCACCTGGTACTGAACAAAGAAATTGTGAAGCTACATTGACATATTATCATAAAACTAAAGAAGGTGAAGGACAAGATGAAGTAGGAGGCTCAAGTCAAGTCGAAGAATTGCACATTGAAGAAGGGTCAGGATCACTCCCTACGGAAGCTCAAGCAATTGATGTTGGAGAAGGGTCAAGATCATGTGCTCCTACTGGTATGGATGAAATTTTAAATTTAGCTCAAACTATAAAGAGAAATATTAATTATAGAAACTTAGATCATTTACTTACAATGGATGTGGAGAATTTGAGATCACTTGCTAATGTTCAACCCTTAAGTCTTGCTAAGAAGAGATTAATGATTATGATAGCAAGAGAAATATTGGCTAAATTTGATAATTTTGAAACACTTGAACAAGCCCAATTCCTTTCAGTTGTACTTATAAACAAAAAGTTGGAAGGGGCATTAAAATTATTGGGTATAGACACAACATTAAAGAAGAGAGTTGTTGACATGCAAACTAATATGATTGAAAATCTTAGGAAAGGTTTGAACCAGGTAGGGAAGTGATCTCGAACTAAAGATACGACCATTACAAGAAAAGTTATGTTGACATTCATTGTAGGTAACACTATGCTCTGAAAAAGACAGATATCTTTAGTTTCATCTAAGATTGATTTTAGTAGGAAAACAATATCACGATATGTTAATAGGAGAATATTTTTGGATGATAGCACCTTGGAAAGAAATTGGGCAATCATGTGTAGAGATCCTCATTCTGATAGGATTGATGGAGGATTCAACAATTTGGTCGCATTATTTTGGAACGATAATACACATCCTTCATCAAACAGTAGAGATGTTATCAAACATAGAATTTTAGCTAATCAACATGAATATCATACGAAACATTGGTTGGACACAACACAACATGAAATGTATTTGTCATTTTGTAGTTCAAATCTTAATATAAAGATTGGGCAAATGTTGTTTGAAAGATTGAAGCCATATTATATCAAGACAAACAAAGTGTTTGAAACTTGTCGTTATCATATTGAATTTGATCTCCACTATCAAATTTTTCAAAAGTTCATAGAAGACACTTATGGTTTTGAAAATTCTCCTCCTACTAGACGAAGTGAGTTCATCTCATCTATTTTATGTGACAAAAGAGATTATGTAGCTAGACAAATAAATTGCATAAAAGGAATATGTCAAACATGTGTTGATTTGTCTCTTTTTCCTTTGAAAAATGAAAATATTGATGTAACAAAGATGGTAAATTGTAAGAGTTACAAATATGTAAAGAATGAAACAAAATTTGGGAAAGAATCCAAAAGGTTAGAATATGTTGAAGAGGAGATAAATGTTTGAGTATTTATGGACATATTTAAAAAATTGATTCAACCCTACATTCATCATGCTTTTTTTGCAAAGTGGCAAGCACAACAATTCCAAACACTAAGAGACAATTTCTCACTTGGAACTATTGTATCAATTGTTGATTTTGTAAAAAAATATTCCTTTGTTCATCAAAAGGCAATTCAATTGGAATACTATTTTTCAGAGAAAATTACTACTATGGTACATGTGTGTTATCGACATGCACAATTAGATTTGGATGCTATTCAAATCACATTTTAAGCACGCATCATCAAGAAGGAATATCATTTTTATATAAATGATGATAGTGTAATACCCCAAAAATGGGCTATAAGTTCATTAACCTCCTATATCAACATATCGAACGAAATCGACATCAAAATCCTAACCAAACGCACATCTAAACATCATCGAATCCTAATTGATTATCATAAATTTTGCATCCGAGAATATTCCTAGTAATATTCTTAATTATCCTAATTATCTTTAATTTTATAATTATTTGGCGATAAATCCAATTTATCCTAAAGTTTGGTTAATTGAATATTCTTAATATTTAATTAATTAGATTTAATACTGTCACTTAATTATTTAATTGAATTTAATTGTATTTATTCCTAAGTATTATTATTTAAATTTGACAATAAATCAAAATTCCTATCATTAATTGATTAAATTCTTATTTAATTAATTAAAGCAAGTTGTCAATTTTTAATAATATTGTTTTTGAATAAAAGTTTGATTAAATGATTGATTAACCCATAAATCAATTATTTTATTTTTTAAAATTAGTTAAGTTGAGAATAAATCACTTTATTTATTTATTTATTCATAATTATCCATGTGCACAATCAAAGAGTAGTTAAACTCCAAATCATAAAATCAATGCAAGTTATTGACTTTTTGGAACTCAACATCATTTTTGAGTTTTAAAATTGATCTAAACTTCTAATTTGAGTTAAAAAGCTATTTTCGTATGATTTGCATGTTTTTGTGAATTAAATTATCTTTATTTTCAGACAACTCAAAAATCAAGCTGAGTTAATCTGAGTGATTTATGGCTTTTCCATGCACCTCCAAAGCCCTAGATTTCTATAAATTAAGGCTTTAGCTCTTCACAAATCATCCACAAGAATTGCATTATCACGCTGAAGAATTGCTATGTGGAGAATCAAAGCTTCTTTGCGAATCAACCACGTTTTGTGAGATCACTTTTGTTTTCATATCATTGTTACCTTAATTTGCATATCATAGATCAATTTTCATATTAGCATAGATTCATATCAACTTTTTTTTATCTTATTTGCACAGAAAATCTAAAACCATAGATTAATTGCATTCATATTTCATATCAATTTTGCATTCAAATCCTTCATTTAGGTGTCGTCAAGGTCACTGATCTCGATATAATCTGAGAACATCATACTCGCACCTACTAGAAGGTAGTAAATCACTTGGTTAGTTTAGCTTTCAATTATTGCACGATTTTGATTTTAGCTAACCTCTAATGTTTTACTGAAGTGTTGTGTCTATAGAACAGGTACAAAATTTACACACACATTTCTGGCGCCCACCGTGGGGCCCTGAAATGGGTTTCCAATTCAATTCTATCAATTTCTATCTTTTTCTCCTTAGTTTCTGTTCAAAACTATAATTTTTAATTTTTGTCCATACAATCTTCGTACAAGTTTCTGACAAAAGTCATTTCGCACTATACCCACTGTCGTACGACAGTCTATCAGATCGAGAATCATGTCAGGCTGTACACACTATCGTCTAGAAGTTCAACTATCGTTTCATCATACACCCAGTGTCGTACAAGTTTTTGGACTATCATCTGGGAGCATACCCACTGTCGTACAAGTTTCAGACTATCGTCTGGTAACAGACCCACTGTCGTATGAGTTTCGGCATCAAGTTTCAACTGTCGTTTCATTTTTCAGGGCAGTTTGTCATATTTGGTTTTCAGATTTCAACTAATGGCTAATCTTAACAATTGAAATTCTCTATTTTTGATTGACTCCTACTCGTTTTGATTGGAAAAAGTGCAAGAATTGCTAAAAGCAGGTAAACATCTACTAAGCGCATTGTGAGGATTTCAGGTATTCTCCTTAATCTGATAACATTTCAATTTGGATCCTAAAATGAATCTCTCATGTGTTTGGCTTGAGTATTTTCTTTGCATGCTTTTCTTCAAATTTGCATAATTGAATACTAGGTTGTAACACCTTAAGTATTGATAAGCAGTCTTAGGATATTTTTGATTGATCTTATTAGCAAAATTGGGATATTGGACTCGCTTATTCTTAATCACCCCTTGTTTTCACCCCGTGGTTGCAAGGTTAGTGCCATATTTAGGGGAGGGGTCTACTTAGAAAGAGTGTTAATTGTTCCACCAGTTCTTTCCCATTTTGTGCTTTTCGGATCTCATTAGTATTCTAAGGTGTGGACTTGCTTTTAAATTTGTGTGAGGAGTTAAATGCACCACTTTGTGGACTCACCTCACATTTATTTGCAGCATTAAGTGTACCACCTTTTTGTGCTTTTGAATGCTTTTGGATAGATTTGCTTTCTGATATATTTGTGAAAACATAGTAATTAGACCCTATGAACACTATTTGTGGTTCTTGAGAGATTGGATTCCCAGTGAAATCCTTCTTGACGATGGAATCCTTGAAGGTAGGGAGGATACTTAGTGTGTCTCACGTTCTACTCGGTCTGTGTGTCTTCCCTTATTGATTGATACATTCTCTCTCCGAAGAGGTTGATAGATCACATGGGGTTGCTATCATAGACCTTGGTGAGATAATCTTCATCTTAGCGTGTCAAATTTATCTGCCTGCTTTGTCTAAGTTAAAAGTGAAAAGGCATCAAACCCTTGGATCTGGAGCCAAGCCCCCTTGTGGTATACTATTGTGAGTCACCTTTAGAGAGGGTTAACCATAGTGGACACTCCCTTCACAGGGAAAACTGTGTTGACGGAACCTTGAGCGGTAATAGCCATTTTCACCGTGGTAGTGATAGCCACTATATAAATGTCCTTGTGAAAAAAATCTTCACAGGTGTGGTTCATTGTTGGGTTGTTAGATCTCCCTAGCAAATCCTGAAGATTAAGTTCTCGGACTGTGTCAAAACCCTGGTGCGCCGGGATTGGAGTTCACCCCTTTGGATCATAAAAGTTGTAGAGTCAAACCATTACTAAAAACCCTAGCGAGGCCAAATTTTCATTTTCTAGGGTATATGTGCATTATTGCAAAACTTTTTTGGAACATACACAATTAGGGCTTCTAAGGATTAGAACGAATAAGTCACTTGATTGTTCATGCGCAAGGTTGCTTTTTCCCTTGTTCATTGTTTTCAGACATGCTTGAAATCACTTGCTTGCTATTTTGCGTGCTTGTTTATCTATCTGGTTATTGAAAATGAACAAATCTGTTACAATCCTCAAAATCTAGACATTAAAATTTGCAAACAATCCAAATCTGAAAACTCAAAATTTGCAAAATTTGAAGTGAAATTCCTTTCTGGAGTCAAAAGTCATCTCGGGAGGTCAAAAAGTCATACAATTTTTTGTCAAATGTCATTTCATCACTACCCAACTATCATATGGTAAGGAACCCAGTGTCGTACGAGTCTTTCTGCCAGTCAAATTCCAAAAGTCAAATCCTACTAGCAACTGTCGTGTGAGCTTTTCAACTATCGTTTCATAGCATACCCATTGTCATACGAGTTTTGCAACTGTCGTACGAGCTTTTCAACTATCATTTCATAGCATACCCACTGTCGTATGAGTCTGCAGAGTGTCGTTTAGGAAAATTTTGAAAGTTGTCAGAAAATTGTCAGAATTGCTAGATATTTAGCTTTTTTAGCCTATTTCTAGAATCTGTCAAACAAATCACTGTGTCGGGAACAGAGTAGTAGCTATTGAGAATCCAATCATTTTTCTAAAGTGGCCTTTTGAATCCGGTTCAGCCTTCTATTTAATCAATTTGAGTCTTTATCATCTCGTGTCAAAACCTTGTCATAACTATCAATCTTCAATCAATCATCAAAATGACTAAGTGTTGTGATATCTTGTCTGCTATCTTTTGGGAACCTACCCATACATCTAGGGTACAGTATCCTTCACCCATGTCTAATAGAATCTTCAAATCAATCAAACCTTGAAAAGGTTGCATCATCTGATCATCTTGGTTCAATTCATTCTTCAGTCATCTGGATCTTATTCTTTGTTTCACTCAAAGTTGATGGTGGAAACTAGAGTTTCCTCACATAAGAAATCTGGAGAAGCATCCCAGACCTTACCTATAACCGCTACCAGGGTCCAACTCTTGAGCAACTCATCAATTCTAGTCTTTACGAGGATGACAGTCTTGGCAACTATCGATTAAAAACTAGTTACATTCCTCCTCCATCAACTCACGAAGGTACCCAACAAACCCCACATCAATCTATTCCAGGGAGTCCACAAACTCCTACCATGTCTCAAGCAGGGACAAACTTTGGCTCTCAGAGAATTCAATCTCAACATGGTGCAGATCAGGAACCCACACCTGAAGAAATTTCTCAATATCAAAACGATGATAACTTCAAACGAATGATGATCTTGAAAGAAGATAGAGAGGCATACTTTTTACAATTAGCTCATCAAGGAGCTAAACTTCCTCCCAACTTTAATGTTGAAGATATCATTACGCATGAGGAAGAAACTCCACTCACAGCTATGAAGAAATAGATGCATGCTATGCAAGTTGAACTTAACAATCTTAAGAAAGAGAAGGAACCCAAGGAATTCTCCATGGAAGCTCTATGCCCTTTTCCTTTTGACAAAGACTTCTATATGCCACCATTTTCGAAAAGAGTGGAGATGTCGAAGTATGATAAGTATGATGGACACTTAGATCCTCAAGATCATGTCAGATAATTCTATACACAATCAATGGAGTTCATGCATGAACCAACCTATTTGATGTGTCTCTTCCCTCGATCTCTAGGGGGAGCAGCCATCCACTAGTTCTCTAGACTGCCTTCTACTATCAAAACTTTTGAGGAGTTGATCAAATTGTTTTATCAGCAATACTCCTACAATATTCAACATCCAGTCACCATGATTGATATCTGTAATCTCAAGCAATATCCAGGGGAACCATTCCAGGGGAACCATTCCATATCCAGGGGAACCATTCCTAACATTTCTCAAGAGATGGAGGAAGAAGTTCTCTCTATATGCCAAACCTATTCTAGAAATAGAAAAATTGGAAATCTTCATCAATAACCTTGTTCCAGAAATCAATTATCCTTTACAAATGCAAGATCATACATCTTTTGATAAGATGGTGGATAATGCTATCAAAATTGAAAAAGTGCTTGTGAAAAAAGGAGAAATCACACTTCAAAAAGACAAGTACGAATCAGGATCCAGTTCTAAAGACAAGAACAAAAATTGGAACAAGAACAAAGGTATCATCACAGATGGCATTTTTGACACTATCTGTGCGCCATCAAAGGCACCAGCCTACAACCTAACTCTTGGTTCCCAAGCCATTAAAGCTTCGGAACAAAAGTCATCCGAACCATTTCAAAAGAAGCCAGAATACAAATCTTGGGATAAACATCGAAAGTTCACTCCTCTTGGAGAATCTTTAGAATCAACTATGAAAACTCTACTAGCTGATAACATCATCTCTTTGCCAGCAATCTGACCACCTGATTCTGAGCCTAAGCCAAAATGGTGGAGAGAAAATGAATTATGTGATTTCCATCGAGGTAAAGGTCACAAAATGAATAATTGCTTCCGATTGAAACACACCATTCAAGATCTGATCGATAATGGATACATCACAGTTGACAATCCTAAGAGCAATAACGATCATACAACATTTATAGAACCATTTCTGCAACATGGTAAAGGAGTTTCAACTACTCATCCTAATATGGGGGCAAAAGTCAACTATGCCTACCCTGGAAATAATGTTGTCATCAATATGGTTGAACCATGTCTCTCTGAAAGTTGCAATGTCATCAAAATTGTAAGAAGAGATAGACAAAATCAATCCACCAATGCGGTTACTCGATCACAAGTCCATGCACATCTGAAAGGACAAATCCCAAATTCATCAAATGTCCCTAAGGTGCCCTTCAATCTTTCATCTGCTTCCAAACAGAAGGCTGCTTCCAAATCTTCCAATCCAAAGGATACGAGGCCTACATCTTATAGCATTATTCAACAACTCTAGCACACTAATGCCAAAATCTCTATGTTTGAGTTGCTTCAAATATCTCTAGCTCATAGAGCCATACTAGACAAAGCTTTGCTTGGTTCCAATGTTCCTAATGACCTTGATTTAGATAAGTTCCAGACTATGGTTGGACATCTTACATCTCCGCAATATATCTCCTTTTCAGAGGAAGATGACAACTCCTTGAGTCACCCACATAATCAGCCTTTGCATATAGAAGTCTTAATCCAGAACCATAGAGTCAAACATGTGTTGATAGATGGGGGCGCTGGCCTAAACATTTGTTCTTACAACTTGATCACACAATTGAGGTTTTCAGAGAAAGAAAATAACTATCAAAGCCTATGATGAACAAGAAAGATCTTCTAAAGGCACCATTGTCTTACCTATCAGAGCAGGTCCAGTTATCAAAGATACCATCTGCCAAGTGCTTGATCTACCTTTGGCCTACAACATTCTTCTAGGGAGACCATGGATACATGAAATGCAAGCTATTCCTTCTACATACCATCAATGTTTGAAGTTTCCTTATGAAGGAGTAGAGGTCACTATCCCCATAGATCTGAATACAACTTGCAACACCTTGAAGGAAAGTGCAGATAAGCTTATGCCTAATAACAGAGAATCTTCCATTGAACCAACTAAAGAAGCATCCACATCTAAAATGAAAGATCTTGCAAAAGAGGTTAATATCAAAGAAAATAGTATGGGAGACTATAGTATCGAGCCAATCTTATCTTTGACATCTCTCCCTATCTCGCCTAAGTCTTATGGGAAATCTTTGAAACAATCCAAACCAGACTCTAAAGAACCTTTTGAAGCATATAAAAAGAATTTTGTAGCAGAACAAGTATCCAAGAAAGAGTTTGAAGAGGATGAAGCTATGCTATCATGGCTATACAAAGATGAACCTGAATCTCAAGTTGTTCAAACTAGTGACTCTATAGTATCCAAACTCCCTTCTAAGTCGTATGGTCCAGGAGATAAATTAATAGCTAAGATGGGATATTCGGATAAAGGACCTCTAGGAATCAGAGGAAAAGGTCTTGAGGCACCTCTCCCACATACTGGCAGAGCAAATAAGAATATTTTTGGCCTAGGCTTTAAGAAGAAACCCTATCACCTCAAAGGTAATTGTTCTCATGTCATAGAGTAGATCGCACCAGGAGAACCTCTTCTTAAGAAAGAAGAAACAGAACCATCAGATAGTGATTCAGACAGCTCAGAACTCATCCCCTATGAAAAATTGCCTAAAGAGATCAAAGACCTTCTTGATGATAAAAATGATCCAATCAAAAGAATTAATGTAGTAGAAACACAAGAACCTACTACCCATCAAAAGATAGTTGCAACACAAGAACTAGCTAATCTTGAAAACAATCAAGAAGAGGGAAGTGGTAGTGATTCTGAGACAGATTCCCATGAGTATGAATTCAAATCATAATCTGAGGGTAACCCTTCTTGGGGTATTCACCCTGAATTTACTCATGTTCTAAGGTTTCCTAGAGATCCTGAATCAGAAGCTGAATCAAATGACTATGAATGGGGAGCCATTCTAGAACCAGATGATCTTATCATGGTGAAACATGTTGTTATTCACCAATATGTACCTCAACCCAACGTAATTCTAGAATGAAATTATGAACCTATCGAGTCTGATCCACCTATGGCTGAATTGGACTCCCATGATGACATTGAGCCTATTCACGAATTAAATGTCTTAAGTTGTAATATCACCTTTGAACTTGAGCGTTAGGTTAGGACCAATGATGACAGATCCATATCCGTAAACACTATCTCCCAATCTTTCCCCACTTTAACTATCCAACATCAAAACTTATTGATCAAACCTCCACAAATCCGAGCCATGGTATTTATACCTTCTCGAATGACTATGCCCTTGCTTGCTACCTCAATGTATTTGAGCCTATGAGTACTTCCATCAGTGAATCGAGCGTTAGCATGATGGAGTCGTACATCAAATATCTTAGTCAAAAAAATAAGAATAAAAAGAAAAAGAAAAAGAGTTCTGAGGGTGAAAACCACTTTGTGGCAGTCTCAGAACCTACAAAAGTAAAAATAAAAGATGTATCCGAAGGTGAAAACCTCTTTGAGACACCTAAGGATGAGATATTTGATGTCCTTCTGAGTCATTTACAGGATAGATCTCCAGTTCTAATTGAGCCCACTCAATCTATCAATTTGGGTACAACAGAGGAACTGCAATTGGTACATGTAGCACAATCATTATCAGAAGAAGAGAAGCAAAAATTTACTACATTCCTAACAGAGAAAAAGATCAACTTTGCATGGAAATACTCAGATATGCTAGGGTTGGATCCTAATCTTATCATGCACCATTTATCTATAGCTCCTAATGTAAAACATGTCAAGCAAAAATTGCGAAAGATGCATCCTCATGTTGCACTCTTGGTAAAAGTTGAATTAGAGAAGCTCCTGAAAGCTAGATTCATCTGAGTTACTGACTATGCAGAGTGGATCTCTAATATTGTACCTATTTCTAAACCAGATGGTTCAATTAGAGTGTGCACAGACTTTAGAGATGTGAATAGAGCATGCCCTAAGGATGATTTTCCACTACCTAACATTGATATGATAGTGGACATGACTGAAGGTTTCGAGATGTATTCCTTAATGGATGGTTTCTCTGGATATAACCAAATAAAAATTGCTTTAGAGGATTAAGAGAAAACTGCTTTCACATGTGCATGGGGCACCTTCTGTTGGAATGTCATGCCATTTGGGCTTAAAAATGCTGGCGCTACATATCAAAGAGCAATGACATCTATTTTCCATGACATGATGCATCAAACTATGGAAGATTATGTTGATGATACTTTAGCAAAATCTATGATTAGAACTGAACATCTAAAGGACTTGAGCATGATCCTAGACAGAATAGAAAAGTTTAGTCTCTGACTAAATCCTAAGAAGTGTGCTTTTGGTGTCACTTCGGGAAAGTTCTTAGGATACATAGTTTCAAAAAAGGGCATTGAAGTTGATCCAGCTAAAGTAAAGGCTATAATGGAGATGCAACCCCCTAAGAATATCAGTTAGATGAGGACATTGCAAGGAAGAGTTCAATCTATCAGAAGATTCATATCACAGCTAGTGGACATATCACAGCCTTTTACAAAAATATTACATAAAGGTGTGACCTTTGCGTGGAATGAAGAATGTGAGAACAAATTTAACCATATCAAGAAGTATCTATCTAATCCGCCTATCTTGATACCTCCTATTCATGGGAAGCCATTGATCTTATATATCTCCGTAATAGATACATCACTGGGGGCATTGCTAGCACAGCACAATGAGAACAAAAAGGAAAGAGCTATATACTATATCAGTAGAACATTGGTTGCATATGAGAAGAACTATTCAATGATTGAGAAAGCTTGTCTAGATGTGATCTTCACATCACAAAAACTAAGACACTACATGTTAGCTCATACCACTCAATTGGTAGCCAAGATTTATCCACTACAGTACCTACTAAGCAAAGCTGCCCTCACAGGTAGATTAGCTAAATGGGTTATGCTCTTAAGTGAATTTGACATTGAATATGTGAAACGAAAAGCTATCAAAGGGAAGGTTATTGCTGATCAATTATTAGATGCACCTATGATTGATAATACACCAATGCAAATGGAATTTCCAGATTCCTCTATCATGACTCTTTCTTCTAGAGAATGGTAGTTATTCTTTGATGGCTCCTATACATAGAATGGATCTGGAGCAGGCATATTGTTCATAACTCCTCAAGGATACTCAATCCCAAAATCATTCAAACTAAAGTTCCCTTGTACAAACAATATTGCAAAATATGAAGCCCTTTTGAATGGTATGAAAATAGCAATTGAATGGAGAGTAATAGAGCTACACATTCATGGAGACTCTTGACTTGTTATTCATCAAGTCAATGATGTGTACCAAACTAAAGATGAAAAGCTCATTCCTTACAAGAGAATGGTAGATGATTTAAAGAAGTATTTCATATCTATCACATTTGAGCAAATTCCTAGAATGGAGAACAAGGCTGCCGATGCAATGGCAACACTATCTACTTTATTACAGCAGCTTGAACATGAGCTACGCTACGAGTTCCTAGTGGAAGCACTATCTTATCCTGCATATGATTCCCCCGAAACCTGCATGATATGCACTATTGTAGGTCATGATTCATCTAGATATAAAAACCTCTTTTCCTATCTCAAAGACCAAATCATTCCCGATACCTTCAACCGCCATGAGAAGAGATACCTTATCCGTAATGCCTCCCGATATGTCATCATTGGTCACGATTTGTACAAATGAGGTCTAGATGGTACGCTACTTAGATGTTTAGAACGGGAAGAGTCTCAACGTGCATTAGAGGAAGTCCATGATGGTATTTGTGGGTCACACTCAAATGGTTTAACACTAGCTCAAAAACTTATTAGGGTTGGGTACTATTGGCCTGAAATGGAGAAAGAGTCTATCAAATTTGCTAAGAATTGTCAAAAATGCCAAGTGCATGGCAACTTAATTCATGCTCCAGGGAGGGATCTAATCCCCTTTACAACACAATGGCCTTTTCACCAATGGGCATTTGATCTTATCGGGATGATTCATCCTCATTCTTCTAACAGACATACCCATATAATCACAGCTACAGATTATTTTACAAAATGGGTAGAAGCGGTCCCTTTGACACAAGCAACTGGAAAGAAAATATCTATGTTCATATTGAACTATATCATATGCAAATATGAGATACCTCATTCCATAATCACAGATAATGGTGGGAAATTCAAAAACAAAGACCTAGATGATCTATGTGCCAAATTCAAGATCACACAACATTGGTCTTCTATCTACTATCCTCAAGGGAATGGCCAAGCTGAAGACTCTAACAAAAATCTATTAAAAATCTTGCACCGAATAGTTAATAAAATAAGAAGAGACTGGCATCTCATGATCAATCCAGCTCTCTCAGCCTACAGAACAAGTATCAAAACACCTACTAAGGCTACACCTTTCACTTTAGTTTATGGGTCTGAAGCGATACTGCCTATTGAGATTGAAATCTCATCACTAAGAATCAGAATGCATGGTCTAGTAACTGATGATGACTACAGAGTGTCTAGGTTGCAAGAACTTGAACTACTAGATGAGCATAGACAAGCAGCGTATGATCATCTCAGAGTATATCAGAAGATAATGTCTAGAGGTTACAACAAGAAAGTCAAACACAGAGAATTTCAGGTTGGTGATCTAGTCTTGAGAGAGAATCCTAAAAATCAATCACATCGAGAATGGAAGGGGAAGTTTGAACCCAACTGGCTGGGTCCCTTTGTAATCACTGCTACTTTTGGCTCTGGTGCCTATCAACTCTCAATGACTGAAGGAGAACAGCTTTGAGAACCAATCAACGTTCTCCATCTGAAGAAATTCTATGCCTAAGGCATTCAGTCTATGGTAAAATATCCTAAAAAAATCTTTAAAATTGGAAAAAGTCCTGAGAAAATGAACATCTTGGTGAAAACCTAGCAATAGGCGCCTTGATGATTCACAAAAAAAGTAAAAAAATTCAAAAAATTCAAAAAAATTGAAAAAATGAAAAATACAAAAAAATAAGAAAAATAAAAAGTGCCTTGGTGAAAACCTGGAAACAGGCACCTTGGTAGCAAAAATAGAATCTCTGCAAAGATGGTGAAAACTCGGCAAATGTGAACCATTTGTTTCAATATGCTCCATCTATCAGTGCAATCTTGGTCTTTCCTAGCTTTTAGTCTTGCTTTAGTTTGTACATATCTCCCGGTTTGTTTCTGCATTCCTATTTTCAATAAGTCGGTCTATACACCAATCAGCGCAAGCGTCTGCATCCTATCAAAGTTCAACCTTGGGGGCAATCAATGTCATATCCTATGGCCTCTAATGTATCTTAGACGTATCAATCTAGTCAGAGTCCTTTGAAGCTTCATTTGAGTCAGTCTGTCTGTCTTGTCTCTAGAAAGGATTTTGCATCTACAACAATGCAATCAAACATCAAACTGAAAACAATCTGGGCTTTTTACATGCTTTTATCTCCTTATATGCTTACTGTTTCGCATTGAGATTTTTGCATATTGTGTCTCTTTGAGCTCTTTGATGATGTCCTTTACAGGATTAAGAGAGTGATGACTGGGGGCATAATCTTTTCTTTGTTTTATGCTTGTATGTGAAAATCTAATAACTTTGGAAATTTTGGATTGAAATGGTGTCCGACTGTAAGAGCCTCTATCTCAAATTGGATGGCCATGCGTACCTCGACCATTGATACCCAAAAAATTCAAGAAAGTTTGATCTAACCACTGTATTTTTGAGTGATTTATTTCTCCTACTATGAAATGCGATCTTACCTAAGGATGTGAACGATAAAGGGTCACTACAGGTAATTCACATTGGATTTAGAATAATCTCTTGACTGTTTGATGTGTTTGTACCGCAAGGCATATTTTGGTCATCATGACATCTATGTTTTGATGCTTATACAAATTTCTATATCAAAATGGACATGATATACAGGTCATCCTGGTGTTTGTGCTTTGGTGCTTATATCTAATCTGACATTCCAAAAATAAAATCAATATTCATATATCCATGGTTGTTAATCAGTGGATGTTGTATTGATTCTTGCACATACAAATCGATATTCATATGTCTATGGTTTCATAGCTAGTGGGCATTGTATTGATTTATCTGGTTACCTAAAAGTTCAATGATGATAACAAATCGACATATGATTAGTGAGTAGGTCCTAGGTCTTAGGTTGCATTTCATTTTTCATCTTTGCATGATCTCACAATGATTAAACAAACTTCAATGCTTAAACGATTCTCGACTTGTCTCTTTAAATCTAACAAGAGTTGAATCTCATACGAAGGTTTCTCCAACGAAACAGCAAGTAGAATCCTTTTTCGGGATCAAAATCAAAATCTGAGATCATTCATATTGTCTACTACTTGCATAATCGACCTTCAATCATCATAGAAATTTAGAATTCAACTTAATTGATTATCTTACATCAAACTATCAAAATTTCAACTTGGTCAACTATGGTAAACTCATAGTTTTGCCTAGTCAAACTTGGTCTCCAGGACCTCCAAACGATGCAGAATGCATTCTCAAATGCATTTAACCACTTCTCAAATTAATTAACATGCTTCTAAACTATCACGCTGACTTTTCTTGTCAGATTTCAATTTTAATCCCGAAGGGGGCATGGTATTGCATATCATTCAAAGTCTGTAATCAAATTTGAAATCATATCTTTCCTCAGTAATCAAGACAACAACCATGTCTAGCTGTTGATTCATCAAAAAGTCCTCATCGCTCGAGGCAAATCAATCATCACTTTGGGCATATCAAATTCATCGAGATCCATATCAATCTAGTATTCTCCTAATCTTGTAAATTGTATCAGTTTTTGCAACTATCGGTTCAAATATGTTATTTTCTTAGTTCTTCGGTAACTGAAGGGTTCAGATGTGATACCTACATGATTCTTCTAAAGACAATCAAGTCTGGAATTGGTCACTCACTTCTTTGCAATCATAAGGTTCAGAATCAGGCGTTTTGACATTTTTTCGCAATCATTGGTTCATTACTGTTATAGTTAACATTATCTTTGGTCACTCAGGACCTATTATCTTCATATCAAATCTTTCAATCAGTTTCATATCTTTATCAAACATAGACTATCTTTGAACCACTGTGCTTCACACAGCAATTCAAAGAGGGGCAAAATGTAATACCCCAAAAATGGGCTATAAGTTCATTAACCTCCTATATCAACATATCGAATGAAATCGACATCAAAGTCCTAACCAAAGGCACATCTAAACATCATCGAATCCTAATTAATTATCATAAATTCTGCATCAAGGAATATTCCTAGTAATATTCCTAATTATCCTAATTATCTTTAATTTTATAATCATTTGGTGATAAATCCAATTTATCCTAAAGTTTGATTAATTGAATATTCTCAATATTTAATTAATTAGATTTAATACTGCCACTTAATTATTTAATTAAATTTAATTATATTTATTCCTAAGTATTATTATTTAAATTTGACAATAAATTAAAATTCCTATCATTAATTGATTAAATTCTTATTTAATTAATTAAAGCAAGTTGTCAATTTTTAATAATATTGTTTTTGAATAAAAGTTTGATTAAATGATTGATTAACCCATAAATCAATTATTTTATTTTTCAAAATCAGTTAAATTGAGAATAAATCACTTTATTTATTTATTTATTCATAATTATCCATGTGCACAATCAAAAAGCAGTTAAACTCCAAATCAAAAAATCAATGCAAGTTATTGACTTTTTAGAACTCAACATCATTTTTAAGTTTTAAAGTTGATCTAAACTTCTAGTTTGAGTTAAAAAGTTGTTTTTGCATGGTTTGCATATTTTTGTGAATTAAATTATCTTTATTTTCAAATAACTCAAAAATCAAGCTGAGTTAATCTGAATGATTTATGGTTTTTCCATGCACCTCCAAAGCCCTGGATTTCTATAAATTAAAGCTTTAGCTCTTCACAAATCATCCACAAGAATTGCATTATCACACTGAAGAATTGCTATGTGGAGAATCAAAGCTTCTTTGCGAATCAACCACGTTTTGTGAGATCACTTTTGTTTTCATATCATTGTTACCTTAATTTGCATATCATAGATCAATTTTCATATTAGCATAGATTCATATCAAGTTTTTTTAATCTTATTTGCATAGAAAATCTAAAAACATAGATTAATTGCATTCATATTTCATATCAGTTTTGCATTCAAATCTTTCGTTTAGGTGTCATCAAGGTCACTGATCTCGATACAATCTAAGAACATCATACTCGCACCTACTAGAAGGCAATAAATTACTTGGTTAGTTTAGCTCTCAATTATTGCACAATTTTGATTTTAGCTAACCTCTAATATTTTACTGAAGTGTTGTGTCTACAGAATAGGTACAAAATTTACACACATAGATAAAGAGCATGACATTAATTATGTAGAACACTGCTTCAAGATATTTTTTGCAAATTTGAAAGAAAGAGGTATAAAAATTGATAACATTGTGTTTGGTCAGATGGATGTGTTGCACAATTCAAATCATCAAGACCATTTTATGCACTATGTAGATATCATCATAATGAAAACATACCACATGTCTGAAGTTTCTTTGAGAGTGGACATGAAAAAGGTGAACATGATGGTGTAGGAACTTGCATCAAACATGCTCTACGAAAGTATCAAATGAATTATAAGGGAATTCATATAAAAAATACACATGATGTTGTTGAATGGTGCAAGACACATTTCACACTGAATGAGAATGACACGTCATCACGATTAACTCAAGTGGTGCCACATAGAAATTTTTGGGAGATAAAAGGTATGCACACATTTTTAAATTATTCAAGTGTTTAAATTTTGTATGTTTTCTTTGTTCAAATTATATTTATATAATGTAAATTATATATGCATTTGTTTAGGTGTGGATAGAAAAATTATGTATGGGTGCAATAGGATAAAAAAAATGTGATCTTTGCATTCAGTTATGAGTCTGAATTATCGCAATTGGACATTGAGCACTATGAACTACTCATGCTTTTGTTTTCACTGCATTGCTGACAGTTATGAAGAATTCATCAATCAAGACCGTTGATATGTAGGTGTGTGGAATCTAGTGCCACTAGTTGTTACTGATACATTTGATAGAGATGAAGATGAAAACTTCGATGATGTCCCTTTGATTTATACTAATTATGATCATATCTCAGGATTGGTCTAAATTGGTAAGTATATATATTTCACATTATATGGTCCATTGAGCTGCATGTATAGATAGATAGATAGATAGATCTATAGATTGAACTAAGTAAATTTTAAGATCTCACATGTATATATAAATTTATTGTGCAGGAGATGTCTTTGCAATAATTGTTGAGCATGAAAATGTAGGAGTTGGTTATTATTTACTGTGTTGTACTGTAGAGAAGATAAAGTTACTTGAACCTAAAGAAAGTGATTGAATGTTATTCCCCATAGGTTTGTAAATGCTTTACATTAATATATTGAACTCAATTTGTAAATTTTAAATTTCAACCTTTTAACAAATCTCAAATTTAGTTTGTTTAAATTTATATTGTTAAAATTTGTGACTTGGAGGTTCAGTTGTTTTAGAGGGAACATATTTCAAGAAAATCAAAGTAATTCAACATGGTATTCACTTTGTTGATTACCAAATAGACAATAAGGTGTTTCAATATAGTCACCTAGTAGTTGCCACCTCCATTTGTCTCCATACAGTTAAATCTCAATGTGGACGTCGTAAGTGGAGACTAGATAGTGAGGATCATGAGAGAAGATTACATGTTCTCCATGAAAGGTCTGAACCACTTGAGTTGGTCTAAAAAATATAATATGTATACCTATTTCATGTGTTAGGACCTACTTGATATCTCTGGATTAAATTGACTATACTTTGTTTATATATTTAAACATATGATGCATTATAATTTGTTGATATATGATGGATTATAATTTGTTGATAATGGACCTATTTGATGGTTCAATGGTTTTAATATATAGAGTTTTGTGTATGCTTTTATATATATTCTTGTATACATGTATGGTTTTATATGTATGTTTTGATTATTCAATGATTTTTATGATAATTATTGTCCATTAGTTACATGTATTAACTAGTTATTTTTTATGATATTAATTTTAGATCCCCTTAAGACCTCCCCTTAAGATTGCTTATTAGTTAAAGATCCCCTTAAGACATTTGTTTGAACACTTAAAAATGATGAAATTAGTTAAATTATTTATGACATGTGTTAGTTCTAGAATGAGTTAGAATAGTTATTGTCCATTACTTACATGTATCAACTTGTTATTTTTTATGTTATTAATTCTAGATCCCCTTAAGACATTAGTTTGAACACTAAAAATGATGAAATTAGTAAGATTACTTATGACATGTGTTAGTTCTTGAATGAGTTAGAATAGTTATTGTCCATTAGTTACATGTATTAGATTGTTATTTTTTATGATATTAATTATAGATCCCCTTAAGACCCCTTAAGATTGTTTATTAGTTAAAATAGTTATTAATAGGTCTGCAACTGTACCGCGCCCCTGACCGTAATATCCAGGAAGATCTAAATAGTTGACCCTGAGTTTCAAATAAAACTCAGCATACAACTGTTGTGCAAAATATAAAAGAATCTAGTCATTATTAGGATAAGGACCATGTGCTGCAAGAAAATGGGGGTATATCATGCATGCGATCTGAGAAATCACACACCGTATAACCTGATACACCCTCACCTTGGGCTTCCCCTCATAAAATGGAAAAACCTCTTGTTTGATGATTTCTTTGGGGACATGGCTCTAAACCGTCTCCAAGGAAACATCACCCGAGACCTTGGCTCTCAACTCTCAAAAAATACTATCAACAACTATAGGCATGAAGGAAGAGTGGGATCTCAATCTAGCGTTCATCTCCTCCAAACTGTTCAATACAGTGATACAAGTATCTTTGTATATGCCATTTGTTAGAGATGTACAGATGGACTCTCTAAGATGAGCCATCTCTGTCTCGGCAATCTAAAAAATAGTCACTAAATTAGGAGTGTGAGGTGCATCCTAAGTGGCCATCTAGATGTAATATGTGAAAGCTAAGTGTTACCAATTAAGTAGTTGATTACAAGTTGTATCATCTTAAAATGGAATCACTTCCATGATAAGAGTGTTTATCCCTCCGAGTAAGTGGTTTTGGGTCATGTTAAGCACCTTGATCAGTTATTTGCATGTATTTGGCTTTTTTTCCCACTTTCCACTTCTTTCCTACACTTGATTTCTTCATTCTAGGTGAAATTAGCGTTAGGATCTTAAGGATTCTACTGATTTTCCCTCTTTCATGGCTCTATTTTCTAGGTAGGATGTAGAAATAGATCCTCCTAGCCTTCATCACAGTAACCATAGGATTTTATGTCTACCCTTGACATTCTGTCATGTTCTAGCATCAGTCCTAGGTTTCTGGGCATCCCCGGGACCTCCTGACTCGGTTTTGAGAAAATCTGGGACCAGGGTTAGATTCGAAGTCGAACCTGACTAGGTCAATTCCAACCTCAACTTTGACCCCTTCCTTCAAATCTCTAATTTCCATAATTTTTAAGATTTGAGCTTTCGGGAGATTTATTTTCTCGCCTCCGGGTCGGACATTTCAGGTTTTGGGATGGTAAATCCTCTAATTGCATTTAATCTAGGTATATTTTCTAAAGGTTAGGACCTAATTGGGATTTAATTCCCAAGGTGGCCCCTCTAGAGGAGTGTGCCCTAGTTCACTATAAAAGGAGGTCTTCCTCTCTCATTATCACATCCACAATCAAGCAATTGATATCCATCTCTCAAGTGCTCAAGCTCTCAAAGTGCAAGCAAGTCTTCAAGCATTCATCCATCAAGGAGATCCATTGTTAGCTATTGAAGGATTCAATCTCTTTGGAGCCCACTTTAATGATCCATCCTTCTACATTCATTCAAGCCTTCTCATATGCAAAGATCAAGTCAAGATTGGTGTTGAAGATCAAATGCAATTGATTGGAGACATCCTACATTCATCCTACATCTGTTGAAGCACTCCTACTTGTGGATTTGAGGATTCAAATCCTCTACAAGGACTTCAACATAAGCGAGGTGATTTGTTTCAATTACTTTGTTTATGCACAATACATTTCAATTCAATTTCAAGGTTAATTCCTAAATTGGGGTTTGACCAAGGCAAACCCCCCATACAACAAAAACCCCCATTTTTTTGTAGGTACAAGTGCGGAATTTCAAATCTAAGAGTGAATTTGGATACCCTGGCAAACTTTCGAGATCTGTGAACAAAGTTTGAATTGGACTTCAAATAAAGAATGTAGTATTTGACCTTTTATGAGGGTCAAACCCGAGCTGAGCCATCTTGGAGAAAGATTTCTGGGTTTTCTCTGTCTTGGCATTTTCAGTCCAAGACTAGTTTCAGATTTTCTCGAAAGTGTACATAGACATCAAAATTTAACACTTTCCAGATCTACCCTAATTTGAGGTTAGTATTTGTATTTCAATTATTTTAGATTTCCATATATATATATATATATATATATATATATATCCTCCTCTATAGGGAAATATTGGATTTACTTTCTCTCTCTTCCATATTCTTCACAAAATTGATTCAATTGTGTATTAACCTTTTGGTTGATCAAATTGGATCTCTTCTTTGAGAAATTTGGGTTTGAGAATAGATCTCATATTTCCCCCTATACATTTGAATAGGGTTGAATCCATTTTACCTCTATCATTTTGGTGAACCCATCTAGCTTACTCTCTTTTTGTTTTGGTGTTAGATTCCTCTTTATTCTTATTGTGGAATTGGATGCCTTATTGTGCTAACCTTTTTATCTTGTTAGTATTAGATTTTTCCTTTGTGTTAGATCTTGCATGCTAATTAGATTTTATATTCATGCTTTATGTGTCTTTAGTTTAGTTCATTTGCATTACATTGGTTTATGAGCTTTGCTGCCACTAGTCCTACTTATAACATTCCGGTTAGAAGAAGTGGTAGACTCATGGGTGCCTTTGATCCTGAATCTTCCTCTCCTTTCCTTAGGATCCGGGATGATAACTTGATTCTTCATGATTCCAATCCTCCTATGGAGCAAAATTCTTCTCACTCATCTCATGATGAGGATGACACTTTACGAGTTCTTCCTGAACAAGTGCAAAGACTTTCCATTGAACTTGATAAAATGGGTAATTGGCTTCTACAAGAAAACCATAATCAAGATTCTATTCAAGCTATAGAGGCTCTTAAGAAAGTTCTTCGTGATAGTGATTAGGGTGTTAACCTCTTGTGTGGTATTACTCATCTTGTGCATTCAAATGTTAAACCTTTAGCTCAAGAAGCTCAAGCTTTAGGGTTGATTCCTCCTATCGCTAGTGTTGAACCTCCTTATAATCCTCTACCTAGTATTCCTATCTATACTCCTTTGGTGACTATGATGGTTCCTATGAGTGTTCCTCCTGTGTCCCTTCCTACATCACAACCTTCATATCATAATGTTCCTTTCACTTATTTCAATCCGCTTCCAACTGTAGTTCCTAGTGTTCCTCCAGTTGTATCTTTTATTCCTGCAGCTTCTTACACTTTACCTAGTGTGTGTAATGTTGCTACTCCTCCTGCTTCCTCTAATGATTCAACAATCATCAGTTTGGCTCAAACTGTATCATCCTTACAACAAAAACTCACTTCCTTAACTAAAAACAAATTTAGTATTCCTACATGTGACATGGGAAGTCCCTTGTCCCAGGATATTATTTGTACTCCTGTTTCTCAACAAGGTGAGATGCCTCATCTTTAGAATTATAATGGAAAAGGAGATCTTGTTTATCATGTTAAAACATTCCAAATCCTTTGTAGTGATTATGCTCATGACCATAGGATTTTAGCTAAACTGTTTGCTAGAACCTTCCATGACAAGGCCTTACAATGGTATTATTCTTTGCCTCCTTATTATATTGATTCCTTTCCACAACTTGCTAATGTCTTTATTCAACAATTCCAAAATAATATTGGTCTACAAGTGTCTTTGACTGATTTAATGCATTGTAAACAAAGTGATAAAGAAAAATTGACTGAATTTATTGGTAGATTTAAGCATTTACATGCTCAAATTTCCTATCATGTTCCTGATATTGATATTCAACGTATGTTTATTTCAAATTTGCAAAAGGATATAAGAGATAATATTTTGCTTACTGAATTTACCTCTTTTCAACAACTTTGTGCAATGCTTCATCATTATCAATTACAAGTGAGTCAATTTGAGAGTAGCACTCCAATGGCTCCTATTCCAGTTGATAAGAGTGATGCTACTCCTTATCCAAACAAATTTCAAAAATTCAACAACTATGTCAAGATAAATAAACAAGCGAATGCAGTTGCTGATAAGGTTGTTGTTGCATCTCATAATGTCATTTCTGCATCCACTATTTTTTGATTAAATCATAAGTTTACTCCTCTTTCTGAAACTTTACGTGCTATTATGAATAGGTTTTTAACTGCTAATATGATTACTTTACCTCCTATTCGACCTCTTTTACCTACTACGATTGCATCTAAATCTTTTGATCAAAATTCTTTTTGTCAATATCATCATTAGAATGGTCATGATACTGAGAGATGTTATTCTTTAAAACATAAGGTTCAAGATCTAATTGATTCTAAGTTTTTATCTGTTGATAATCTAGATAGTAGTGGGAATCAATCCGTCTAACCTCCTAATCAGAACCTTCAAATCTATACAAACCCTTTTCCTACGCATGATACTAATATTATTGCTCAACCATCTGCTATGGAAATTATGTATGATTCAAAGATGGATGATCTCAATCATGTTGTTAATCAAGTGGAGCATGTTGATCAATCTATATCTCCACCTCACCCTCAACCTCAACCTCAATCTCAACCTTGACCAAAACCTAAACCTGAAATGAAAACTCAACCAAAACCTCGACAACAATCTAAGAATAAAAGACCTCAGGAACTTTTGATTACCTTTGATGACTCTGAGATTATTAAAGCTCTTGATGGTCCCCTTTACATTGCTCCTAAGATTTCTCAGATACCTACTCGTGGTTGTCTTGTTGATCCTACCTACTTAGTCAATGTTATCACTGAAGAAAATCTTTTTATGAAAAATTTACAATGTGACTTCTATGATGCATCGGATGTGTGGATTCAAACTTGTAATGGTTTTCTTTATCCATCATTTGGTTATATTAATATACCAATTGAACTTTGTGGAAAGATTGTGAACACTACCTTTGTTGTTGTTCCTACTTTTGATCAATTTCAAGTTAAGCTAGGTTTTCCTTGGTTGACTGCCATGAATGTTGTTACTTCACCTATCCATAAGTGTCTTAAGTTCATTCATGATGAAGAAGTGAAGCCGATTAATCATAGTTTATATTAACCTTCCAGGCCTAAAGATTGCGCTGCTCTGGATTTCTTTTGGCCTTCATTACCTAATTCATGTCCTCCTTGACCTGATAATATTTTTTGATCATATCAAGCTTATAAACATCATAAAATCCTTGAATTAAGTTCACCTCCTAGGGATCTTAATCATGGTCTTTTACCTACACCTTATATACCTCCTTTAACTATAACTTCTAGTTCTATTAATCAAGTTCCTTCTACTGAACCTATCAAAGATCCTGTGATTATTTCTCAGATGGTTAATAATCCTATTGATCTTCCTAAAGAACCTATGAAGGATCCTATGATTGTTCCTCCTATTTCTCAACCTATTTCCAATAAATCAAAATGAAACCGATCTGCTAATGAATGTCGTAAAAAACATCGTGCTCATGCTAAAGCTAAAAGATCTCTACCTTCTTCAGATAAACCTATGCATAATGTGTTAGAAGATGTTGTTACTAATAATGATGTTCACATGCATGATTATGATGATTCTATTCATATCTTAGATCCTATTTTGATTAATTTGGATGAGGAAGATACTCTTGATGATATTGATGATGTTAATGATGAATATGAAACTATTGACATTGACATTGATTTACCTAATATGCTTCCATCACAATTAACTCTTACACCTAGTGTCGAACATAGTGATTCTCAAGAGGATCCTTGTTTGGAACTAGCTATCATTCCTATTGTGTTGGATATAGTCCCTCTTGCCAGTTACCCACCATCCCTAAATGATATACAATGAGATGGGGAAAGTAGGCGGCACACTTGATCGGCTTGTCCTTCGTGGTAGCTTTGTTGTGTGTTTTCCGGCTGTAATGTGTTTCTCCCGTAATGTGTTTGCTAAATGTTGTTAGATTATTTTATATGATCCTTGTTACTCAGTTGGTGCAAGGTGATGAAGGAATCAAAAATTGTTGTTCAAATCTCTTATATGTATCTCCATTCTTCTATGTGTTGTTCATTGTTATGTTGTAAATGTGCTATTGTTCGTAAATGTTTCCTTGTGTAATCTTCTTGGATTCAATATATGGTAGCACTAATTCTTTTTGGTCTCCATGTCATGGTCCGAAAAGATTCTCCTTTGTATATCTTATGTGATTTTTCCTCCTTTGTGATTATAGTTCTACTTCCTTTGGAGAATGATGTCAATTCATTTGTAATAATATCATATATATATTATCTTATGATCATACTGACCCCACAGTAGGTGGATCCCTTTTGTGTTCTTTGTATGTTTCTGTGATATTTCCCTTGATTTGTCTTCGTCTGGGGGCATCTCGACATGGAAACGTAATCAGTGGAGTTGTTTATGTTTCTGTTAAAGCCACTACTCCTGTTAAAGTCTCAGAAATGACTTTAACGTGGGGGCATACGCTCTGCTCACCTATTGCACACACACACTTTTCAATATGCATATATTTTTCAAGATACTTCTTTTCCCTTTTTGGATTAGTAACTAATCCTTAAAGCATGGATTTATATTTTAGGATCTCTTGATCCCTCCAGTTTCAAATATACATATATTGTGATCCCTTAAGGTCGGAAGTGTCCTTAAGATTGAATCTTTTTTTTTTCTATTTTTGGTTTTATTCTTATAGAGTAGAATATTCCTAAGGATCAATCCTTGATGGGTTGACTAGTGAGTAGCCCCATTCACTAGGTGGTTCAATTCCATCTTTCCAGTTGCGCCATTCTCTTGTCTGGTTCACAATGGGACATAAGTTCTTATTGGGCGAGGTAATCACACTTTCTTTCTCTCTCTAGAGATGTCTCTCTTATTGTGATCTAGGAGTCGACGAAGACTTGAGTCCCTGGGGGCTTAAGATTTCTCTTTGTCCCTTGGATTACGATAAGATTATCTTTTCATTTTGATCTCCTTTACCAAGAGTTTGCATCGAGTCCATACTCTTACTAAAGTGGGGGCTTAATGTATCATCTTAAAATATAAGCACTTCAATGATAAGAGCATTTAGCCCTCTGAGTAAGTGGTTTGGGGTCATGTCAAGCACCTTGATCAGGTCTTTGCATGTATTTAGTTTTTCTCCCCACTTTCCACTTCTTTTCTACACTTGATTTCTTCATTATAGGTGAAATTAGGGTTATGATCTTAAGGATTCTACTAATTTTCCCTCTTTCATGGCTCTATTTTCTAGGTAGGATGTAGAAATAGATCCTACTGGCCTTCATCACAGTTATCATAGGATTTTATGTCTACCCTTGACATTCTGTCCTATTCTAGCATTAGTCCTAGGTTTCTGGGCATTCCCAAGACCTCCTGACTTGGTTCTGAGAAAATCTGGGACCAAGGTCAGATTCGAGGTCGAACCTGACTAGGTCAGGTCCAACCTTGACTTTGACCCCTTCCTTCAAATCTCCAATTTCCAAAAATTTTGGGATTCAGGCTTTCAGGAGATTTATTTTCCCACCTCTGAGTCGGCCATTTCAAGTTTTGGGATGGTAAATCTTCTAATTGCATTTAATCTAGATATATTTTCTAAAGGTTAGGACCTAATTGAGATTTAATTCTCCAAGGTGGCCCCTCTAGAGGAGTGTGCCCTAGTTCACTATAAAAGGAGGCCTTCTTTTCTCATTATCACATCCACAATCAAGCAATTGATATCCATCTCTCAAGTGTTCAAGCTCTCAAAGTGCAAGCAAGTGTTCAAGCATTCATCCATCAAGGAGATCCATTGTTAGCTATTGAAGAATTCAATCTCTTTGGAGCCCCCTTTGATGATCCATCCTTCTACATTCATTCAAGCCTTCTCATATGCAAAGATCAAGTCAAGATTGGTGTTGAAGATCAAATGTCATTGATTGGAAACATCCTACATTCATCATACATCCATTTAAGCACTCCTACTTGTGGATTTGAGGATTTGAATCCTTTACAAGGATTTCAACATAAGCGAGGTGATTTGTTTCAATTACTTTGTTTATGCACAATACATTTCAATTCAATTTCAAGGTTAATTCTTAAATTGGGGTTTGACTAAGGCAAACCCCCCATACAAAAAAAAATCTTTATTTTCTTGCAGATACAGGTGTAGAATTTTGGATCTGAGAGCGAAGTTGGACACCCTTTTCGGTAAACTTCTGAGATCTACGAACAAAATTCGAATCAGACTTCAAATAAAGAATGTAGTATTTGACCTTTTATGAGGGTCAAACCCGAGCTAAGCCATCTTGGACAAAGATTTCTGAGTTTTCTCTGTTTTGGCATTTCCAGTCCAGGACCGGTTTCATATTTTTCTGAAAGTGTACACAGACATTAGAATTCAACATTTTCTAAATCTCCCCTGATTTGAGGTTAGTATTTGTATTTCAATTATTTCAAATTTTCAAATATATATATATATATATATATATATATATATATATATATATATATATATATATATATATATATATATATATATATATATATCCTCCTTTATAAGGAAATATTAGATTTACTTTCTCTCTCTTCCATATTCTTCACAAAATTGATTCAATTATGTATTAACCTTTTGGTTGATCAAATTGGATCTCTTCTTTGAAGAATTTGGGTTTGAGAATAGATCTCATATTTCTCTCTATACATTTGAATAGGGTTGAATCCATTTTACCTCTATTCACATGTTATAACTATGTGTAAAATAGAAACAAATATCTAAGTATATAAAATTATACTTAAATTTACAATACTATAGTGTAATAATAGTCTTAAAGGGTCCTTGAATGTACTAATTGGTATTAATAGGTCCTATTAGGTCAAGTAAGTGGTATTATTAGGTCTTAAGTGTCCTAGAATGTACTAATTTATTTTAATAGATCATATTAGTCCTGTTAGGTCTTCCACTCTTATTAAGTCTTAAAGGGTCCTATTAGTTCTTAAGTGGTCATATTGTAGGTCTTAAGAATCCTAAGGGTTCTTAAAGAGTTTTATGTCACAATAGGGGTTCTAAAGGAACCTAGGGTGTACTAATCATCACAAAAGGTTCTTAGATGTACTAATTAGTATTAATAGGTCTTATTAGGTCAAGTAAGTGATCTTATTAGGTCTTAAGGGTCCTAGGATATACTAATTTATTTTAATAGGTTATATTGAAGTCTTAAATTAGGTCTTAAGGGGTTCTATTAGGTCTTAAGTGGTCATATTCTAGGTCTTAAGAATCTTAAGGGATCTTAAAGAGTTTTATGTCACAATAAAGGTCCTAAAGGAACCTAGAGTTACTAATAGTCCTAAAGGGTCCTTGGATGTACTAATTGGTATTAATAGGTCCTATTAGGTCAAGTAAGTGGTCTTATTAGGTCTTAAGGGTCTTAGGATGTACTAATTGGTTTTAATAGGTTATATTGAAGTCTTAAATTAGGTTTTAAGGGGTCCTATTAGGTTTTAAGTGGTCATATTCTAGGTCTTAAGGATCCTAAGGGTTCTTAAAGATTTTTATATCACAATAGGGGTCCTAAAATAACTTAGAGTGTACTAATAGTCCTAAAGGGTCCTTGGATGTACTAAATGGTATTAATAGGTCCTATTAGGTCAAGTAAGTGGACTTATTAGATCTTAAGGGTCCTAAATGTACTAATTGATTTTAATAGGTCATATTAGTCCTATTAGGTCTTAAGTCCAGTCTTAAGGGGTCCTATTAGGTCTTAAGTGGTCATAACCTAGGTCTTAAGGATCCTAAAGGTTCTTAAATAGTTTTATGTCACAATAAGGGTCCTAAAGGAACCTAGAGTGTACTAATAGTCCTAAAAGGTCCTTGGATGTACTAATTGGTATTAATAGGTCCTATTAGGTCAAGTAAGTGGTCTTATTAGGTCTTAAGGGTCCTAGGATGTACTAATTGATTTTAATAGGTCATATTACTCTTATTAGATCTTAAGTCCAGTCTTATTAAGTAAAAAGAGGTCCTATTAGGTCTTAAGTGGTCATATTCTAGGTCTTAAGGATCCTAAAGGTTTTTAAAGAGTTTTATGTCACAATAGGGGTCCTAAAAGAACCTAGAGTGTACTAATAGTCCTAAAGGGTCTTTGGATATACTAATTGGTATTAATAGGTCCTATTAGGTCAAGTAAGTGGTCTTATTAGGTCTTAACGGTCCTAGGATGTACTAATTGGTTTTAATAAGTTATATTAAAGTCCTAAATTAAGTTTTAAGGAGTCATATTAGGTCTTAAGTGGTCATATTCTAGGTCTTAAGAATCCTAAGGGTTCTTAAAGAATTTTATGTCACAATAAAAGTCCTAAAGGAACCTAGAGTGTACTAATAGTCCTAAAGGGTCGTTAGATATACTAATTGGTATTATTAGGTCCTATTAGGTCAAGTAAGTAGTCTTATTAGGTCTTAAGGGTCCTAGGATGTACTAATTAGTTTTAATAGGTCATATTAGTCTTTTTAAGTCTTAAGTCTAGTCTTATTAAGTCTTAAGGGGTCCTATTAGGTCTTAAATGGTCATATTCTAGGTCTTAAGGATCATAAGGGTTCTTAAAGAGTTTTGTCACAATAGGGGTCCTAAAAGAACCTAGTGTGTACTAATAGTCCTAAAGGGTCCTTGGATGTCACAATAGGGGTCCTAAAGGGTCCTAAGGTGTACTAGTTGAGTCGTCTAAGTGTCTTAAAAGATACTAGGATGTACTAAGGCTCGATCATCCTAGGATAATATTTAAACATCTAATTCTACATTAATAACATTGTAACTCTAAAACATATGTACATAATTTAGAGAGAGAGAGATTCTTCATATTTACTAACTTTAAAAGTAATTTAAAAACAAATATTTTTAATAATTTTTATACGATCTTAATGTTCTCTAACATTTTCTAACATTTCTACTACGATTTCTAATGTTTTATAAATATTTTCTAACATTTGCTAACAAACTACTATGATTTTCTATCATTTTCTAACATACTAAGTTACAGTTTTATAACATTTGCTAACATTCTACTACGTTTTTCTAATATTTTCTAATGTATACTAGAAGTTACAATTTTCTAATATTTTCTAATGTATACTAAGTTACAATTTTCTAATATTTTCTAATGTATACTAAGTTACGATTTTCTAACATTTGCTAACATATTCTAACATTTATACTATAGTTTTTTAATGTTTTCTAACATTTTCTAACAATTCTACTATGATTTTCTAACAATACTACTACAATTTTCTAACATATTCTAAAATTTAACTACAATTTTTTAACATTTCTACAAACTAAAAATTATTTAAAACAAATAACTAACTAAAATAAATATAAAACATATAATTTACAATTAAAAATGAGAAAAAAATGCGTGTACATGATACTACTAACAATCATAAGAGGTCAAAAAATCTCGGAAGGTGTTGATGTCATAGTGGACGTCACTGGTTCACTCTAAGCCCCAGGTCCACAAAATCTCAAATAGAAAACAGTGAAAATGAAATAGGAAGTCAAAAATTTATTAAAAAAATCCAGCGAAAAAGTGGCTTCACGCGAAGGGGGCTTCATGTAAAGTACCCTACGTGGGGTACTTCACATGAAGACCCCACCTCGCGTGAAGTACCCCATGCAGGGTACTTCACGCGAAGCCAATCATCCCCTTTGCACGAAGAGGGTACTTGGAGCGAAGGCACTAAAACTGATTTTTTTTTTGGAAAATCGATTTCCTTCATCCCAAAAAGTGGGACACACTATTGTGATTTCAGCCTTATGTTTTTGGTGATCTATATATGGATGCAACTCTACATATTTCTATCTATATGTTTTTTTTGTTCTTTTCTATGCACATGATGTATGCATGAATTTATTTACCTTTCTTATGTATGGATGCATATAAATATATACTTAATTGACCTAGATGTTTTAAATGAATTCATTTCATAGATGGATAATTCTTATATGATATTATTTACATCTGATGATGTAATATGATGCAATGTTACTATGTGTATGCAATGAAGAGTATTATTAGGAACACAAAGCTAAACTAAGAACTCAACAAAATAAATAAAAAACAACACTTATGATTAGACCAAAAGAAACTAAGCTTAAAAACTAAAAGAATACAAACCTTGCACTCCGTCAAAGAAAGCTTCCTTTGTTGGAGAGATATTGTCTACGGATGGAGGTATGTGTGCTCAATGATCTTTCTCAAGCTTCAAACTTGTGGAGGGATTTTGGAATTATGATGTTATGGTTTGTTCTTTTGGCTCTCAAATGGACATTATAACTTTGCTTGAATGGTGGCTGAAAATGAAGGAGAAGGAGACTCAATTTATAGGCATGGGTAAGGTTGAATGGAAAATCAAGATGCAAAGCTTGGGAAGGGTGGAGATGCATTTGAGAGAGAGCACATGGATTGTGCTTTCTCAAATGCCTCTCATTGTGAAAAGTGTCAAAAGGAGAGAGGTTTGGAAGAATGGGGGAATGTGACCATTTTGGAAGATGAGAGGAGACAAAGTTGTAAGAAATGGGTGGAGTGTGTAAGAGGAAAGTACTTGAGCATTTAAGGTTGACACATGATGAGGAAGTTGGGGGATGTGAGGATATGACATGAGGGTTGACTTAGGTTTGTAATACCTCAAAAATGTGCTATAGGTTCATTAACCTCCTATATCAACACATCAAATAAAATCGACATCAAAGTCCTAACCTAAGCCATATCTGAACATCATCGAACCATAATTGATTATCTCAAATTTTGCATCGGGGAATATTCTTGGTAATATTTCTAATCATCCTAATTATCTTTAATTTAATAATTATTTGGCGATAAATCCTATTTATCCTAAAGTTTGATTAATTGAATATTCTCAATATTTAATTAATTAGATTTAATACTACCACTTAATTGTTTAATTGAAATTAATTCTATTTATTCCTAAATTGTATTATTTAATTTTGACAATAAATCCAAAATCTTATGAATAATTGATTAAATTCTTATTTAATTAATTAAAGCAAGTTGTCAATTTTTAATAATATTATTTTTAAATAAAGTTTGATTTAATAATTGATTAACCCATAAATCAATTGTTTATTTTCAAAATCAATTAAGTTGGAAATAAATCACTTTATTATTAAATTAATTCATAAATAAAACATGCACAATCAGAAAAGCTGACAACTATCAATTATCAATTAAATCTAAACTCTATTTTGAGTTAAACTCTGTTTTTGCATGTTTTTGTGAGTTAATTATCTTTTATTTAAAAATAACTCAAAAATCAACCTAAGTTATTTGAGTGATTTATGGCTTTTTTTCATGCACCTCCAAAGCCCTAGATTTCTATAAATTAAGGCTTCAGCTCTTCATTCAGGATCCATCCACAGAATTTGCATACTTACTCTAGAGAATCAACATCTGAAGAATTGAAGCTTCTTGCGAATCAATAATTTTTGTGAGATCAATCTTGTTTTCAATTCATTTTAGTTTTATTTCATATCATTGTTAGCTTACTTTGCATATTCATAGATCAATTTCATTCTAGAATAGTTTCATATCCAGATTTTTCATTCTTATTGCATAGAAAACCCAAAAATATAGATTAATTTGCATTCATTACTTCATTGCTATCTTGCATTCAAATCTTTCATTTAGGTGTCATCAATGTCACTGGTCTCGGTTCAATCTGAAAAGATCATACTCGCACCTACTAGAAGGCAGTAAATCGTCTGGTTAGTTAAGTTTTCATTCTATTGCATAATTTTGATTTTTGCTAACCTCTAATGTTTTACTGAAGTGTTGTGTCTACAGCTAGGTACAAAATTCACACACGCAAGGTTGGGTTAGGATTTCTTAATCCATGGATTATGAGTGTGCAAATATTTAGTGGGTGATTAAGCTTGAATTAGAGGGCGAGTGGTTGAATTAGAAGAATGTGATGGGAGGAGAGAGAATGAGTGGAGGGTTGGATTAGCTAATCATGGGCCATTAGCTAATTAAGAAGTTTTAGTATGTGTGAATGGGTTGGGTTGAGTTAGAACTCAAGGTCATGTGGTTGGAGGTTTTGTTAGATGAGGATTAAAATTAGGAGTCATGTGCTCAACTTAAATTAAATATATTATTTAATTCCAAGTGGGAGAAAGGGGATTTATAAATTAATTTAAATAGATAATATATTTGTTTAAATTAATAAAAGAATAGGGATTTAATTAATTAAATGGATATGGGTTGCCATTAGATTAATTGGTAGTTAATTAATTAAATTAATTGACTAGGGGTATGACATAAATTAAATAAATATTTAATATTTAATTGATTAATGTCCTAGGAGAGAACTAAATAGGATTACTTAATTATGTAATCAAATTTAGGTCTCTACATTTTGTCCCTCTTTGACATAGTGTTAAAATAACACTATTTCAAAAATGTTTTAAAATAATAGACGACATGAAGAATTATCAGGCAATGAAGTTGCCCCAAAACATGGAGATGGAAGTTAGACTCTAGGTGATGCCCCCTCAAGAGGGCAATGGGGAAAGAAAAAAGGGCATGGGCGATGTCGCAAAATAAATAAGGGGTTGGCAAAATAGGAGGGAAAGGAGCGATAAGGAGTGTAGAGACAGTGAAACAGGCAGGAAAAATAGGTGTGAGAGGGGAAATGCGAAAACATAGGGATGGTCAGAGGCTCGAGAAGGAGGTGACAGTGCCACCATAGGTACCCTTACGGGTGCAGGATACATGTATACATAGCACAGTGGAGAAACCATGGCCTACGAAGATGAGGATAGAGATATCAGTTGCACCTCCGCAGGATCCTTTGCAGGTTGCCCTAGTCTCAGATATTGAGATGCAGCCTCCCCTAGGAGAGCCAAATAGACAGTGATATGATGCATGATTTTTGACATGATGTATACTAATTTTGATGGAACTGTCCCTATCATGTATATTTATTCTTTGATGGAAACTTTAGGGGATAGTCAAACATTTATTGATTCATTGATGTGGATTTTGGGACACTCTTTTATTCTTTGTGGGATACATACATATAATGTTGATTTGGGTGGGAGTTTATGTGTTATGAACCCATTTTTCTATGCAAATCTATGGATACATAATTTATGATGTACTGACCTGTGTGATGTAGGATGTGATGTGCTTATGTATGTTTTGATATATATGTGATGCATTGTGTATGAATTGTAATTTATGCATGATGCAGCAACTAACATTTTGTGGGTGCAGGGTGGATACGGTGTGTGTGTGTGTGTGTGTGTGTGTTTTACACATGTGATGGATGCATGATATATTTATTAGTTATGATGTTTATGATATTTATTTATGTATGGATGATGCAATTTTACCATGTCTTAACAATGCAAGATGAAAAATGACTTAACAATGCAAAATGAAAAATGACTTAACAATGCATGATGATTTAAATGAATGCAAATTATTAATAATGAAATATAACTAAATGAATGCAAATGATAATCAATGCAAGATAACTAAATGAATGCAAATGATTAACGATGCAAGATAGCTAAATGAATGCAAACTAAATATTTTTTAATGCAAGATAATGAATGAAAATAATTTAAGATTACTTAAGATGAAAATGATTTTAATAATGTGTGAGAATGATTTATTGATACAAACTTAATTAAAATGATTTTAAAAGATGCAAACTAAAGTGATTGAAAGAATGTAACTGAAATGATTTAAATAGTGCAGCTAAAATGAATTAAATAATGTGAGCTTAACTAAATGATTGAATGATGCAACTAAATGATTTTTAAATGCAACTAAAATGAGTTAAATATTGTAAGTAAAATGATTTTGATAATGCACCTAAAATGAAAATGTTGTAATGATGCAAGACTAAAATGATTTAAATAATGAGGTCCTAAAGTAAAAATAATTTAAATGAAAGTTAGCGAAAATGAATGCTTAAGGTGAATGCAAAACTAAAATAAATGCATTAATCATAAGGAAACTAAAATGAGATAATGATAATGAACTAAATATAGGATGAACAAACCTAATGTAGATGGTTATTAATGACCTAATTAATGAGAGGATTAGAACTCTGAAAGAAGTCAATGGATGCAACCTAAATGTGATTGTTGTATACACCTAAAAATGGTCACCTAGACTATTAGCCCCTTTTGCTAAATCATAAATTGCTTATTCTTGATCAAATCCTTGTGCTATCATTTATTCGATTATTTTCTATGGGCTAACCATTTTATTCTAAGTTTTTATTTATTTAAAAAGAATATTTCCTCCCCTTTTAATAAATAAAAAGCCCACATTTTCTTCTTATCCTATGTTGCACAAATAAAGCATTTAATTCTTATTTATAAAGAAAAATAAAAATAAAATAAAATAAAAAGTACTTTTTGTCTCACATGGACATAAATTAAATGCTCAACATAAAGTAAATGCTTCTAATTTTCTTATTGGAGGATATTTGTGCACAAGGATCAAGCTTCTTTTTTTCTCCACCGTTGATTAAATCTTTTGCCTCTTAATCTCCATGGCCCATTCCTTTTTCATTCCCTATAAAAGGAGAGCTCTCTTCCTCATTTGCACACACAATTTTTATGTTATTGTTATGCTACAGGTTTTCTAGGTCATCTTGGAGCTTTTGGAGATATTCTTGCATCTAGGGTTTGAAGATTTGGAGCATTGTTGGCATTCATCTTGGATCTTCATCAACACTCTATCTTCTTGTCTTCATTCTTGCATCATCATGGCTTTCTTGCTTCATAGTTAGATTGTATTTCTTGCATCTTTCATTTTCATAGCTTAGCTTGCATTGTACTTTCATTTCCATAGCTTAGCTTGCATCTTCATTCTTAGCTAGCTTGCATTGCATTGCATTTCATTTGATTCTTGGGGATATTGGCATTCTTGTCCTTGTCTTCATTGAATCTCCCATTGCATGGTTTACTAGCAAGGTTATTGGCTAAATAGCTCTAGCTGAGAGCATTCTTAAAACCCTTGCACTCCATGCCTAGGGAGCTATGGATCGATTTGTGAGGCCTCATTCTTGAGTTCCCTTGCATGTAATGATTCATAGAAGTGTGGTCACATTTTCACCATACATTTTTGGCGCCCACCGTGGGGCAACCCACCTCTTGCATGCTAGTTTTGATTTTTTTGGAGCTAACCCTTGTGCAGATTTGTTTGGAGATGAAAAAAACCCTAGATTTGAAAGATTTGACCATATCTCTCAAACGGCTTAGTGTTCTGGTCTGAAAACTTTTTTGTAGGTTGGCGGCATATCAGAGAAGCTCCAAAAAAAAATTTAGAATTTTCGAAGGTAATTTGTATTTTTTATGATTTTTTCTTTATTTTTCATAAAAAATCAATTTTTGGTGCAAATCAGCATATTTTTCAAAAAAATTTATATTTCTGGAAAGGTCTTCAAATTCTACAGGGGGTCCATTCACTGTGTTTTTAATTTAGAAATCATATCATAGCTCATTTGGTTGATTTATAAAATCTGGTCTGTTTTGGTAAAATGGCTCTCTAGGGCAAAAATGAAGAGATTTTTCTGAAATTTTTATATTTTTGGAAAGCTCTCTGTTTTTTGACAGAGGTCTCTTTTCTGCATTTTGAGTTTAGGGTCTGAATTCATGTGGTAAAACTCAGATCTTGTTGACTAGGTCAAATGCAAAAAAAAATAAAATTTTGTGATGGGTATGCACTTATTTTTCATTGTTCATTGCATGATATGAGTTATCATTTGGATTATTTGCTGGTTATCATTGCTCCTAACAATTGATTTTCATATCTAACCTTAGGGTTTGCATAAATTGGATATATATTGCATATCTTGTTTGCTTGTTCTCTTGTCTTGTTCATTTGAAGGTGCTCTTGCTTTCATGGAAAATGCTTAAAATCTACTAAGCGCGTTGCATTGGACTTGAGGTAGTTTGTTATATCTCTACAACATTTGGATTTTGGGATTAAAATTGAACCTCTCATGTGTTTGGCTTGAGTGTTTACATGCTTTCATAGAACACATTTCAATTGATGCTCTTAATGGGAAATGAATGAACATAGATTTGCTTTCATACAAGTTTGTGTAAGTGAATGCTTATGTTTAAACCTTAAGTAATTCTTGGTTCCAATATCAAATATCTCATTGAGTGATTGGGGGCATGGATTCATTCCTTGTTTACATAGAGAGTTAAATGCACCACCTTGTGGATTCACTCTATGTTTGCTTGGAAAGTTAAATATTCCATTGGTACACCCATTTTTCATTTGTGAGTAGTATTGATAAGCAACTTTAAAGTACTTGTGATTGATCTAGATTGCTATCTTGGGTTATTGGACTCGCTAATCCGCCGGCCTCTCGTTTCCGCCATGTGGTTGCAATCCCAGCACCATATTAAAGGGGAGGGGTCAACAGGAAAGAAGCGTTAAGTGCTCCACTTGGCAACCCTTTTGTGCTTTTTGGAATTCACTTGTTTTCTAAGGTGTGGACTCACTTTGAGTTTGTGTGAGGAGTTAAATGTTCCACTTTTTTGGACTCATCTCATGCTTACTTGAAGGGTTAAATGTACCACCTCTAGTGCTCTAAATACTTTTGATAGTGAATTACTTAGTTGTTATTTCTAGAAGGCCTGCTTGGGGACACACCACCTCAAGGGATGACCTTAACTCCTGTGTTCTGGAGGAGTATAAATAGCGGGAGGTGAATCGAAAGACACCTCTCTTGGGAATTGAGTTTGATATCACTCTTGGCTAAGCCTCAAAGAACTTTATACCTTTGAGAAGTGAAGGAGGAGATTTGGGTTACCGTCTCCCCCCGGCTGTGTGATTTTGGATTCTTCTCATCTACAGATTTGGGCCTCACGTACTTTGTGTATATCGAGGACTCCTCTTAGAAAGCCATGTGTATCCTTGTAGATAGCTTGCTAAGGTGTTGTTGTGTTCTATGTGCCTGCTAAAACATTTGAAGAACATACACAAGTAGAATCTTTAAGGAGTAGAAATACTAAGTCACTATTCTTGTTCATGTGCAAGGTTGCTTTGCCCTTTGCTCATTGTTTGAAGACAACTGCTTGCTTGAACTCCTTGATTGCTGTCTTATGTGCTTGATCCATGATAAAAATCTGTTGATATACTTACTTGATCTTTTAAAACACTTCAAACTGATATTTTTATGTTCGTTGGTGATAGAGTCGTACGACTCTGCAAAAGTGTCACCCCACTTACTGGAAACTATCATCTGGCTTAAGGTGAAGTATCACCCTGTTTGCCTGAGAACTATCACCTGGGTCATTTCTTTTGTCCTATCATTGTTGCAATCTGGAGCTGCTAAACTTGCATTTTAACCTGTCGTAGAGTGTCCTTTTCTATTCTTATCTGAAGCTAGTTTGTTATCTACATGCTTAGATTTGTTCTAGACTGAAACAAATGAGCTAAAATTATTGGATTTGAGCTTAACGAATGCTACTCTTGATCACTTGTCACATCACGGTTACCTCTCTAGCTACTTGCTTATTGAGCTTCTTGCTCGCTGCTCGGCTTTAGTCAATTGATTGCTGTAAGTGCTTGAGCACTTTTGACGAGCCATCTCTTTATTGTTCTACTTTGACAAGTGATCTTTATTAGCTTTGCTTATCTCATATCTGAGAAACTTTGTCTCATTCTATTAGTCAACCAACATCTCTTTTCATGCCGGTTACAACTCGATCTCAATTTGAGCAGGAGAATCACCTTCCGTTTAACTATACACAGTTACCTTCTCCAACTAGACGCTCATGAGCGCCCACTAGCAACGACAGTTCTAGTTCTGACCAATCTAAGGATTCTAAGGCTACTCCATGGTACAAAGGAGGTTTCCTCTTTTCTGCATTCAAGACCCCCAAAAACACAGACAGTGTCTCACTCACTTTGACTGAACAAGAAAAATTTCAACAGTTGCAAGCACACTTTAAGCACAAGGATAACCAAGCACGCTTAGACAAAGAACACAATCAACAAAGAATGGATGCTACTAGGTGCATGGATTATAGAGGGACATTTCATGAGCAACCTGAGACTAGTAATCATGCGCATAGACCTCTTTTTACCAATGGAAACAATGGCAACAACACGCCACCAAGATCTCCTCAAGACCTACTTTTGGTGTGCCTTCTTCACCTCCTAGACCTCCTCCCTCTCAACATGAGGCAGAGGAAGATGATGAGATTTCTAGTGAGGATCTTATGAGATTTGAACAAGATGTGGTCTCCCAACGAATGATGCATAAGCTTTTAGAGCGTAATGGCGATCAATATTTTCAATATATGACTTCTAGAGGATACAAGCTTCCTCCTGGCTATGATGTTAGACAAATTGTCCAACAAAGAGTACCAACTGAATTGGAAGTCCTTCAGGAAGAACTGCGTCGGACAAATCAACGCCTTACCTAAATGGCAATAGAAAGAGAGCCTCCAAAGGTCTCTTTTGTAGAATCAATTTGTGCTCTTCCTTTTGATAAAAATCTATACATGGTCCCATTTCCTAGGGATATTGAGGTTCCCAAATATGACAAGTATGATGGAAATGGTGATCCCCATGATCATGTACGTCACTTTTATGCTCTTAGTATGGACTTTCTTCATGAAGACACATATCTTCTACGATTATTCCCTCGAAGCTTAAGAGGACAAGCTTTAGAATGGTTTGCAAAGTTGACACCTCCTTTGAAGACTTTTGATGAGTTAGCTATGCGCTTCACACAACACTATTCATACAACATCCAACAACCTGTCACCGTGATAGATCTTGGTAATCTAAGACAACATCAAGGTGAGCCAGTTGCAACTTACTTACAATGTTGGAGGTCATTGTATTCTCGATATCCTCGTCAGCTACCCGAGAGAGAAAAGATTGACATTTTTGTCAACACTCTGGTGCCTGAGCTATATTATGATCTAAGGAAACAACTATTCCCTTCTTTCAATGACATGGTTGAAAGTGCATATCGAATTGAGGATGTAGCTATAAGAAAAGGGGATATTGTTATTAATAAAGATGTTAAAGGCAATGGCAAAGACAAGAACAAACCTTGGAATAAGAACAAGTATGTTGTTAATGATGGGGTTGTTGACGCTCCTAAAGTTAAAGAGCCTGCTTTCAATCTCTCCAATGCTATCTATGCAGCAAAACAACAAGAAGCTGCCAACACTCGCAGTGCTCCTAAACCTCAGTATGCAGATAAGCCTAAGAAGTCATTTCGAAAGCGAGTCTATACCAAATTGGCAGAACCTTATGATGTGATCCTTAAGACTTTGGTTGATAATGGATATCTTACACTTCCTGATAAACCTGGTAACTGGGATCCACTAGATAAGCCTGATTGGTGGCGAGAGGATTCTTATTGTCATTATCACAGAAACAAGGGACATCCGACAGACAATTGTTTTAGGCTTAAGGATGATATTCAGGATCTTATTGAGAATGGCACAATCTCCACTGATGGCTTAACTAGAAATTCTGATCACACAGCTTTCAAAGATCCTCTACCTAAGCATGATAAGGGGGAAACCTCTCAAGCACATAAGAAGAATCATGATGCTAAGATCAATTACACGTATCCTTCTAATACACCTGTGATCAACATGGTAGAGCTCGTTGAGAGTGTTCTTATGGTAAGATCTCAAGATGATAATAAAGCCAATCATGGTAAGCCAAAATTGGTCTTGCAAACACGTGGTAGTTCATCTTCCCGAAGTGAGACACTGAATGCTGTTACTAGGGGGCAAGCCAAGATTGTCCTTAAAACTGCGCAAGATCCCAAGCAGGCTTTGCCTTCCTAACACGCGGCTCCTTCAGCCACCCCTAGCTATGATCTTTTCCAACATTTGCAAAAGATGCCAGCCCAAATATCCATTTTTGAGTTGCTTCAGTTATCCCCTTCGCATAGAGAAATCCTTGAGAAAGCTTTGCATACAGCACATGTCCCCAAAGACATTGATCCAGATCAATTTCAGGCTATGGTCAACCACATTTCATCTCCACTATCTCTCTCCTTTTCTGCAGAAGATGACATATCTATTGCTCACCCTCATAATTTGGCTTTACACATTGAAGTTCTAGTCTACAACACCCGAGTCCGCCGAGTCCTGATAGACAATGGTGCAGGGTTAAATATTGTTTATTTCAATGTCATACAACAGTTGGGTTTGTCAGAATTTGCTGTGGATTCCAAGAAGAAGATTACTATAAAAGCTTACGATGAAGAGGAAAGATCTTTCAAAGGTCTTGTCACACTGCCTGTCCGAGTGGGTCCTATCACAAAAGATATTAGCTTCCAAGTATTGGACATCCCACTCGCATATAACATTCTTTTGGGTCGTCCTTGGATCCATGACATGCAGGCTGTTCCTTCCACTTTTCATCAGTGCGTCAAATTTCCATACAATGGCACTGAAGTTGTGATTCCTGGAGACCATACTATTGCTATTAATGCTCTGGCTGCTGCTGAAAAATTTGTTCCTCATAATGAACCTTCTGTTGATCCTAGTACGTCTCTAGTTGCTGCTGAGAAATGACTTAAGATGATGAGCCTTGGTATGGGTGAATATACGCTAGATTCATTTGCTTCTATACCTGTTTCTCCTAGGTCATATGGGAAACCTTCTGATACAATGAAGCCTTCCACTTCTGCTATGGTGATCTTTGATACTTTCATTCCTTCATCCATTCCTTTAGAAGAAGAAAGAGAAGAACAAGCTATTCAAGAATGGATCTATAGAGAAGATTCCAGGAATACTCCCATGCTCAGTAATTCAGACACAGATACAGATGAGTCACCACTACACACTATGGCTCACATGGGAGATGATCTTCCTTCTACTTCACTTCTTTGGGGGGAAGCATGTATGCCTACTGATGATATTGCTGAGTCTTCTATGTCTAGAACCTATGTTCCTAAAGAATCATTGCACTATGATAGACAACGTCACAACATTGAGCGACTGCTACAAAGAGGTGATCTATCACATAACGACATGAGTGTTTCTACTTCTCAGCATATTAAGCCTCTTCCAGAAGATTCTTCCATGACAGATATGGATGTTGATGTAGTTCATATTTCTCGTAACCCACCCGACGTAGTTGATGAGTCTTGTGTTGGATCTGATGAGTTTGTTCCCCGTATTGCCTTAGTGGACTACGTTGGTCCTCCTATGACGAATCTAGATCTAGCTACTTTTGGAGCCTACCCTATAGGCTCAACCTCTCTTGTTACCAGAGATGACATCCCTCACATAAATGCTATTGAACCAGTCACTCCATTTCATCTCGCATCAACACCTATTACTTCTTCCACCAGCAAACTAGCAACAAAAAAGATTGAATCAGAAATCAAGCATCACAGTCATCAAGTCAAAAGAAAAGAGCAATGGTCGGAGGGCGAAAACCACATTGTGGCGGTATCCGAACCTAAGAAAAGTAAAGATAAAAATTTGCTCAAAAATAATGACTCCAAAATAAAAGATGAGAAGCTGATTCTCTACAAACAAATGGTGCATTACTTCAAGCATGATCTCATAACTGTTATACTTCAGCCCATTCCTAAAGCTGAGAAAAGAGTTGCTAATGCCTTGGTTACTTTGATATCCATCTTACAAATGAAAAAGCATAAATCTCGCTTCAAGTTCCTGGTGGATGAATTAGGCTATCCTGCTCACAAATCTTACAATCCTACCATCTTTACATGTCTTCCACCTCATACTCCTCCATGCCATTCTTTCCGCCATCCCTTACACTTTGCCTTTGTCTCTGGTGGCTTGTATAGGAAGGGTCTAGATGGAACTCTCCTTAGGTGTCTAGAAATAGAGGAGTCAGAAAAAGTACTAGCTGAAATCCACGATGGCATATGTGGATCACATTCTAATGATCCTCCACTAACTCAGACATTGCTTAGGGCTGGTTATTATTGGTCGAACTGGTTGAGACCTCCTATCATCACAGCTGTAGCATTTGGGCCTGGGGCCTATCAGTTCTCTACATCAAAGGAAGCAGATCTTTAATGCCCGTTCCTGTCTGGGGCATTCCTTGTATATACTTTATGATCCTGAAAAAATTACAAAAAAAATCATATATGATGCTGAAAAAAACCTAAAAAGCATATAAAGTACTGAAAAAATGAGCATCCTAGTGAAAACCTAGCAATAGGCGCTTTGATGTCTCACCCAACAAATCAAAAAATTTAAAAAATTCAAAAAAAATAGAAAAAGTGCCTTGGTGAAAACCTGGAAACAGGCGCCTTGGTAGCAAAAATACAAAAAAATTATAAAAAAGTCCTGAAAAAATCTATCAAGTGGTGAAAACCTGGAAACAGGCGCTGCTTGAGACCCTCTGCACCTATGTCTATCAGTCTTGCGTGGCACTCTTTCGCTCCACTTCTCGCTTTGCCTCTCCTAGCCTGGAATTGATTCTTGTCTTAGTCTAGGGGGCATATGTTGCTTTAAGCTTATCTTGGGTCTCTTTGTGCGTCTGGGTTTCTTGGGCAACTTGGTTCCAATGGTGTTTTTCAACACCACCCCAATGGTGTTTTTCAACACTACCCTTGCATCGAGTGTTTCTCAACACTTATCAGATGTCCTACCTGCAGTCTAATATGATGCGATATTTCTCATTTGCAGATGCAATACTCAAAGTTTGACTCTATGACCTACACACACGCACTTGACTTGTTGAGATTTGTTTGAATTTATTTCTTTGCATGCTGTCTATGATGATTTATTTGCTGAGTGGTCTCTCCCTGAGAAGTTTTTGATGATGCATAGCTAGAAGACTGAGGGTATGAGAACATGTTTTATTGCTTTTTCTGCTTGTGGGTATATTTTGTTGATCCTAACTGTCATGAGCATTTATGCTGGTCTTACTTGACACTGTGGATTGACAGGGTATTATCCTTGACTGTTTTTGTGCAAGTGCATACTTGTAGCCATCTTGACTTTCCTTGTGTCTCGATGCGAGTATAATCTTGCTATATTAAACTTGGGTAATCTCACTATGCTAGTCATCTTGACCTACATGTCTTTGATGCCTAGGTGAGATTTCCACATTCCTATCTGATAAAGATCATATTCATATTCACATAGTTATGCTAGTGTGTATTGTATGATCTTGCGACGCTACCAATAACGCTCGATGATGAATATTAGATGTCTATTGGCTTTGTAACCTTGCAAGTAAACCACTTTTCATGTAGCTTGCATTTCTTAGGTTCATGTTAGTTTAGTTTTGCATCTTGCATATGGAGAGAGCTCTCCTTTCATTTTTCATGGACTTGTTAATCAGCTGCGCTCACCTTTCGCTTCTTCCCAATCATGTCTTTCACTTTCTTGTCTTTCATCTCACATCATTTTCTCTTCATTTCGGGATCCAAACCGAAATCCACATTAACCTTGACCCTTTCTCCTTTTTCCACACAGTTGGCTGACCTTTTGAGGCCTGATCCTTTGATCTTCGCTGGGGCATCATAACCTCTTCATCCCCATCTCTTTCAACCTTCTAGTCTTTCATTCAAATCCCAAGTTCCAATTCCCCCCTCTATGGTGTTTACAGGTTGAGGGACCGATAGGTTCGTGCCCCGTGTCCCATGTGTGGGGCATCACTTCATTGGTTGATGGTTATTCTATTATCTTTCATCTTCGATTATGATTTCTAGTGATTTGATCATGTTGCTCTTGCTTCTGCATTCCCTCTACTTGATTTCGCTTTCGATCCCGAGGGGGCAGACACATCATATCTTATTAGCTATCTCTTTCCTAAGTGTTCAGTACTGTCGCTACCAGGCTGACCATGCAGGATTTTCTATCTCTCTGTACTTCATTCTTTGGAGTCAGATCACTATCTTCTTGCCTTCTTGGCTACTTTCTTGCCTTCTTGGCTATTTTATTCTTTGACTGCATGTGATCCCAAATCGATCTCACATCTGTCAAAATCGCTATTGCTTGCTTTCTTGGTTGTCTGCTTGCCTTCTTGGCTGATCTATTCTTTGACTGCATGTGATCCCAAATCGATCTCACATCTGTCAAAATTGCTATTGCTTGCTTTCTTGGTTGTCTGCTTGCCTTCTTGGCTGATCTATTCTTTGACTACATGTGTTCCCAGATCGATCACACATTAGTCAAAGAGGGGCAAAATGTATACACCTAAAAATGGTCACCTAGACTATTAGCCCCTTTTGCTAAATCATAAATTGCTTATTCTTGATCAAATCCTTGTGCTATCATTTATTCGATTATTTTCTATGGGCTAACCATTTTATCCTAAGTTTTTATTTATTTAAAAAGAATATTTCCTCCCCTTTTAATAAATAAAAAGCTCACCTTTTCTTCTTATCCTATGTTGCACAAATAAAGCATTTAATTCTTATTTATAAAGAAAAATAAAAATAAAATAAAATAAAAAGTACTTTTTGTCTCACATGGACATAAATTAAATGCTCAACATAAAGTAAATGCTTCTAATTTTCTTATTGGAGGATATTTGTGCACAAGGATCAAGCTTCTTTTTTTCTCCACCGTTGATTAAATCTTTTGCCTCTTAATCTCCATGGCCCATTCCTTTTTCATTCCCTATAAAAGGAGAGCTCTCTTCCTCATTTGCACACACAATTTTTATGTTATTGTTATGCTACAGGTTTTCTAGGTCATCTTGGAGCTTTTGGAGATATTCTTGCATCTAGGGTTTGAAGATTTGGAGCATTGTTGGCATTCATCTTGGATCTTCATCAACACTCTATCTTCTTGTCTTCATTCTTGCATCATCGTGGCTTTCTTGCTTCATAGTTAGATTTCATTTCTTGCATCTTTCATTTTCATAGCTTAGCTTGCATTGTACTTTCATTTCCATAGCTTAGCTTGCATCTTCATTCTTAGCTAGCTTGCATTGCATTGCATTTCATTTGATTCTTGGGGATATTGGCATTTTTGCCGTTGTCTTCATTGAATCTCCCATTGCATGGTTTACTAGCAAGGTTATTGGCTAAATAGCTCTAGCTGAGAGCATTCTTAAAACCCTTGCACTCCATGCCTAGGGAGCTATGGATCGATTTGTAAGGCCTCATTCTTGAGTTCCCTTGCATATAATGATTCATAGAAGTGTGGTCACATTTTCACCATACATTTTTGGCGCCCACCGTGGGGCAACCCACCTCTTGCATGCTGGTTTTGATTATTTTTGGAGCTAACCCTTGTGCAGATTTGTTTAGAGATGAAAAAAACCTTAGATTTGAAAGATTTGACCATATCTCCCAAACGGCTTGGTGTTCTGGTCTGAAAATTTTTGGCAAGATCTACCTCAATTCCTTTTGCTAAAATAATGAAGCCTAACAACTTTCCTGAGGTAACACCAAATGCACATTTCTTTGGATTTAATCTTAGTTGGAACTGTTCCATTCGATCTAGAATGACCTCTAAATCTTCTAAATGTTTATCCCTTTTCTTAGATTTAGCCAAGGTATCATCCACATAATCTTCCATGTTCTTATGCATCATGTCATGAAAGATTGTTGTTGTTGTCATAGCTCTTTGATATGTAGCTCCTGCATTCTTTAAACCAAAAGGCATGACCTTCCAACAATAGGTTCCCCACGCACAAGTAAATGTTGTCTTTTCCTGATCCTCAGGAGCTATCTTGATTTGGTTGTAGCCAGAAAATCCATCCATCAAAGAGTAGATCTCATATCCCACAGTCATGTCCACTATCATGTCTATATTTGGGAGTGGAAAATCATCCTTTGGAAAAGCTTTATTGAGATCTCTAAAGTCTGTGCAGACACGAATGGACTTGTCATGTTTTCAAACTAGCACAATATTGGATATCCATTCGGCATAATCAATGGCTCTTATAAATCCCGCACTGAGGAGTTTTTCTAGTTCAGCTTTGACAAGAAGAGCTATGTGGGGATGCATTTTCCTCAATTTTTGTTTCACTGGTTTTATTCCTGGAGCTATGGACAAATGATGCATAATGAGACTAGTGTCCAACCCTGGCATGTCTGAATAGTTCCAAGCAAAATTGATTTTCTTTCTTTGTAGGAATTTGGTGTAAGCTTCTCGCTCTTGTGTTGACAATGACTGAGCCAAATGAACTATTTGTGGAGCCTCTTCTGTATTCAAATTAACTGGCTATGTGGGCTCAATAAGCACTGATGACCTGTCTTGAAAATAACTGGGAAGATGATCAAGTACCCTATCCTTAGGTGCCTCAGGGAGGTTTTCACCTTCGGATACGTCTTTTATTTTTACTTTTTTAGGTTCTGACACTGCCACATAGTGGTTTTCGCCATCAGAACTCCTATTTTTTGTTTCTTTTCTTTTTATTTTTTGACTGAGGTACTTGATATCTAGTTCTGTCATGCTCGTAGTTGGTTCGCTGGTGGAAGAGACTACGGGCTCAAGGGCATTCATGTAGCATGCTATCTCATAGTCGTTCCAAAAAGTTAGGAGCTGAGGCTCTTGATAACGATGAGACTAATCAATTAAGTGAGGATTGGTGAGGGGTAAGTCAATGATTGGTTCAATACTGTGTATGCGAATGGTATCATCTTTAGTGATTGCATAGTTAGGATTCGTCAAGTATCCCTCTAAGGTACCCAAATCAGGACTTACCCTACCAAGCAAAGCATCGTCCACTAAAGCGACTCATGGATTTGAATCCTCTAATCCTACACTAGACTCATTAGCTAGCTTAGGTTGGGAACTATACGTATGCACAACATCAATGTCCATGTCAACTGTAGAGCAGTCAGAAAGAGTCTCCCACTCATACTCGTGTGAGTCTGTATCTGAATCCCGACTGGGATGTTTACACCAAGCATGTTTTTTAGGCCTTGAAGTAGAGGCTTTGATGTCACCAAGGGTAACACCCTCTTGAATGCCATTTGTGTAGTGATGTTCTTGAACATGATTTTCAATAGTGGATTGTTCTTGTCCTAGGTCTGAAATTGTTGAATCAATAACTGGAGTATCTGAATCTCCCCAAAGGAGATTGGTGGAAGGGACCCAATCTTCACACATGTCTTGTTGGTTTTGCTAATTGGGTATGTAGCTTGATTCTTCATCAATATCTGTCGCAACTAGGATAGGAGTAACTTTCTTGTTCTGACCTTCAAAACCTAGGCCAACCGTTGTCTTAGATCTACGGCCGAAGAGAGCATGATCGAGTGGTTCAGCCTTGGCATCTAATCTGTGACTAAGGGGACCATGACTTGGGTAGCCCATATTTTTGACCAAAGTGTATCCTCTCCCATAAGCTTTAGGAGACGGGGAGAAATTTTCATTATGCTGGTATTTTTCCTCCTTGTATATCCAATCTCTAATAGCTACCTCTTCCTTTTCATCTTGTATAGGTACTGAGGACTCTAAAAATGTATCAAATAGAGTCATTGCTGAAGATGAGGGACACATCTCTTGTGAGGGTTTACCATAGGACCTAGGGGAGATTGACAGTTTTGTAAAGGAGTCCATTTGATACCCCCCCATACCAAGGTCTATGGCCTTAAACTTGTTCTTGCACTGCTCTAGAGTTGCCTCAAAATTTTTTGCTTCCTTATTAAGAGGAACATGAGTCCCTGCTGAAATTGCATTAACAAACAAGGTACTATAACCTGGTATGCAGACTTATACTCCGTTGTAGGGGAACTTGACACATTGGTGGTAGGTGGATGGCACTACTTGCATGTCATGGATCCACGGCCTACCAAGCAAGATATTATATGCTAAAGGACCAGCATCAACAATTTGAAACAAAATGTCCTTTTCAACAAGACCAATTCTGAGAGGAAGGATGGCTAACCCCTTAGAACTTCTCTCTGCCTCGTCATAAGCTTTTATTGTAATCTTTCTTCTAGTATCAATCACTTTCTTAGAGTAACCCAACATTTTCAATAAGCTCAAGGGACAAATATTGAGCCCAGCACCCCCATCTATCAACACATGCCTAACACGGGTTTTATGGATCATGACCTCAATGTGAAGGGAAAGGTTATGCAAATGGCTCAAGGCTTTGTCATCTTCTTTTGAGAATGTGAGGTAATGAGGGCTGGCAAGGTGATTCACCATGCTCTAGAATTGGTCAACATATATGTTGGTGGGAACATTGGCTTTACGCAAAGCATCCTCAAGGATACGCTTATGTCTTGGAGACAATTCTAGGAGTTCAAAAATTGAAATTTGAGTTGGCGTTCTTTGTAATTTGTCCACAAGATTATAGCTCATTTCAGGATCGACTACTGACTTGGTGGTTGCATTCTTAGATGTCCCTTGCTTGGATTTGCTAGACTGATTGGGATTAGGACCTCTAATGATCATAGGACCTTGACCTTGGCTTTTGGTGATAGCATTAAGAGCTTGGGACGACCTTCGAGGGTGAGGACCTCTAAGCACTATCACAAGTTCTTCATCAAATTTAGGAGGAGAATCAACATCATGACCATAAGGATCTCTGCTTCCCATCATATTGACATTCTCATCCACAACTTCAAGCATATTGATAACATTCTTTGTAGACGTATAGGTGTAGTTGATTGCAGCTTTTCCATCTTTGGGTTTAGAGGTTTCCCCCTTATCATATTTAGGCAAAGGTTCCTTAAACACTTTGTGATCTGCATTGGTTTTCAATCCATCAATCTCAAGTTTGCCATTTTCAATAAGATCTTGAATAAGATGTTTAAGTTTCCAGCAATGCTCGATGTCATGGCCAATGCCATAATGAAATATGCAGTAATCTTTTTCATTCCACCAATATGGCTTAATGTCAGGTATGCGGAATTTTGCTGGATCTTGTGGTAGCGCAAGATTGTTAGCAATAAGCATTTTGAAAACATCTTCATAAGAGTCTCCAAGCTTAGAGAACTGCTGCTTTTCCTTTTTGGGTTTGTCTTGATATCTTTGTTTATACTCTTGTTGGTTAGAGGATGCATTAAGCTTCATGGCTTGAACCGCATTGGACAAATGGAGGACTCCTTGATCCTTTGGTTGGGAAGAGTCAACAACTCCATCATTGACTACTTGTCTATTTGTATTCCAGTGCGAGTTCTTGCTTTTGTCCTTATGAGAATTGTTATTATTTTGACTATTGTTGCTATTATTTTGTTTAGTTAAAATACCTTGCTCTTTTAAGACATCCTCTATTTTGCATGCGGTTTCGACCATGGTGTCGAATGAATCAAAGACCATCTTCCAAACCTCATACAGCATCTCAGGGACTAAATTGCTCACAATGATATTAATTCGTTCATGTTCAGGAATTGTTCTAGAATACCGGGAGCACAATCGTCTCCACCTTTGTAAGAATGTAACAAAGGATTCCCCTTGGTTTTGTTTCAAATTGCAAAAATCGAGCATGGTGACTGATCTTGACTAGTTGTAGGAAAAATGTTGCACAAATCTATGGACCAGTTCTTTAAAAGTTTTGATGGGAGGGGTTATGTTGGTAAACCACTCCATAGCTTGACCTTTTAGACTCCTTGGGAATAATCTCATCAGATAGGAATCTTCATGGTGGAATTCAAAACTCATGGTATAGAACTGGCGCACATGATCATGTGGGTCGCCATTACCGTCATATTTGTCATATTGGGGAAATTCAATTTTCCTAGGAAAGTCCTTCATGCTGACACTCCTATCCAAAGGATTAGGAAAAATGGAGTCAAGGTTGAAGGAACTCTTAGGAGCCATCATTTTCTTGATTTGCTTAATTTCTTCTTCTTGTGAGGGGCTCTGTTTCTTGATTCTCCTATCCACATCAAAATTGTAAGGGACTCTAGCACCCTTGTTAATTAAACTCTTTAGGAATCTATCTTTATTTTGATCAAGGTACTTCTCCACATATTGTTGGAATAGTGGTTCTTGTTGCATTCTCATAAAATCTTGATCATCAAAACTTGCACTACTTCCTCCATGTTGAGAGCCATGATGAGCTCATTGGGAGGGTTGTCTTGAGTTCCTAGGAGGCGTTTGTCTCCTATAGTGAGCATGTTGTAAAGTCTTTCCTCTAGGACTAGGAGATCTTGAGGGTGATCTTAAATACCTTATACCTCGTGGGGTTCCTGAGGGAGTAGATGGTGGAGAGTTGTTTCCACTGTTGGTACCCCTATTGTTGAATTGTGCATTAAGTTGTTGGGCTAGAAGCCTATCTTGTTCTTCTTGTGCAGCTCTTCTTTCTTTGTCCAACAAAGCTCGTTGTTCCTCCTCTAGGAGCCTAAATTTTTCTTCTTTTGCAGCTTGTTCCTTCAAGAAGGCTTGTTTTTCTCGCTCAATTATTTTTAGCCTCTCACTTGTATACCGTGAAGTGGTTTGGAGTGGAGAATTTGACCTTGAATGATTGAACAAGTTGGTTGCATTCACATGAGTGTCACAAGATTGGTTGTTTTGGTCTTCATGTTGTGACTGTGCATCTTATTGAGCTCATCTATAATGTTTTGCAGCTCGTTGATGAGTGTCTAGATACCTGGTGTTGATAGTGGGTGACTCTGGTTGATTATCATGAGAAGATTCCCCAAATAATATGTTATCTCTATGTCTTTGGAAAATATCATCAAGAGTTTGATCCATTGCTTCTCTATCCTTTTTGGTCAAGGTGTAACTCATGTCCATAGTTGATTGAGAAGGTGCTAGAGAGGTACTCAACTGACTAAGGCTGCTCATAGGCTCAAACCAAACTTCTGAAGTACTCCTAGGAGATTGATCAAAGACGGGTTCCTTCCCCTTTTGCTTTTGGCGAGTTTGTACTAGAGGTAATTGTTCAAAAACTACTTGAGGTCATTTTCCTTGGTCCACTTGGTATCTTGTTGTCACCGGCATGAAAGAAAAGACCCTTAATGAGAAGATGACCTTATGAATCGTTGATTACCAAACTAGGATAGTGAAAATATTCAATCATCCAAAAGAGAAATGGTGAAATAGAAAGCTGACAAAAGGTATAAATGAACACTGCCACAGTGGTGCATAATAAAAGGATTCTAGTATCCTAGCACATATGGATCAGGAGGATGATTTACCCAAAATATATTGAAATTGAATTTATGTGAAGATGGATTTGGACAAAAGAGTACTCAAACTCTCCAAGTGTGCAATCAAGGAATCTAAAGGTGAATCTTGTCAACAAGGATGATTCCTAGCTTACCAATGACAAGAAAAATCTTTGGTGAAATCAAAGATTACTAACTCAAGATGTCTAGAGCCAAAAACCTAAGGTGCAAACAAACTTTCAGGTGCAGAGTACGAAACCCACTAAAATTTGGTCAACCAAGGAAAGACTGAAAATTGCATAAACTAGGTAGACAGCAAAAAGACTCTGTGCACCAGTTTCTAGGCTAACAGGGCGATAATTTCTAACCAGGCAATATTTCTCACAAATACCGAGCGATAATTTCTAGGCAGCCCGTGCGATACTTTCCAGGCAAGTGGTGTGATAGTCTTCTAGTGATGAACTATTGCACGATATTTCTCAGTACAGGGTGCGATACTGTTCCTGTGTCGTACGACTCTTGACCAGTGAGTGCTAAAAATCTCAGTTTTAAGGGCAATTTGATCAAAATTTCAGTTTGAAGGTTGATTTTTTCAGTTTCAATCATAGTGACAATAGTAAATGGACAGATTTGCAAATAGTAAGGGATCAAACATGTCTTCAAACACTTGAAACAAGGGCAAAAGAAACCTTGCCAAGACAAGCACTTGTGATATCAAAATTGAAAAATCTTATGAATACTACTGTGATGTTGAATATGCAAGAACGTTTACACGAGTATATCACAGCGAGAACACTTCAAGCACTTTCTATCCTAAAAAGATAATAGCTCAATACTTAACAACTTGGCCCACACTTGATGTCTCATCGCCTCACACAAAGTGGTTGCCCACAATAGATATTGGCTTTGTCGTGGAAGTGTCAATGACACAACCAAAGGAACACAGATGGTGAGTAATCTTGGGGTGATCCAAGTTATTCCACTTGGATCAATCCTTGCACCAAAAAGCTAAGCAGCAAAATAGAGTGGCTTCTATATATGGTTCTTAGTAAGGGCTTCCATTCGTAACACCCCTCTTGCTCCTCAAAAAGGACTGGGACCTTGCGGCCACAAAAGTACCTTAAGCATCCTTGCTTGACATTTTTCTCATGGTCGCAATCCCACAAGCTACTCACATCAAGCGAAGACAAGTGCTACGTCTACCAAGGTTTTGTGTCCTTGATAGCCTTGAGTTTATAGTGGGTCGAAATAGCCGGCAAAAAGCTTGTCCCCACTTGGGTCGTTCCTCTTGATTGCTCAAGAGAAGGCCCACTAAAGGATCCTAAAAGCTAAACAAAGAGTGGATCAACTTATGAGGTTCAAGGTTTTTGTTTCACCACAAAGGTGAAAAGCATACTCCCTTATCTCAAAGTTTTCTGCCAAACACACCAAGCAAAGGATTCAATTACCCTCTTGCTTTCAAAATCTAAAGATGGGTCAAGATTTTCTGGTTCACCACAAGGGTGAAGAGCATACTTCTCCTACCACCCAAAGATTCCTACAACAAGATATTATGTTCCTATGAAATGAAACAACTAGTAGATGTCACACTTGAAATGAAATAAATAACAAGCACTTTTTTTGTTTTTATGCTTTTGGGCAGCCCTGCAAAAACCCATTAGTAGCCCTTGTGCATGCAATCTTTTGGCAAAATATTTAAGCAAGAGGCACCTACAACCACAACTTGTTAGTCCCACAATGGTTAGCAAAACAAAAATCCAAATGAAATCTGGAAATTAAATCTATCTAACCACAGCAAACTAAACCAACAAGCTAATTAGATCAAAACTCAGCAAGAAAAAGCTAATAAACAACTCTCTACCAAGCACAGGCGACAATTCAATTACCAGAAATATCATGTGATAGTTTTCAGCATACGAGCCCGATAGTTTCCTCCTGTGTGACAGTTCGCGTTACCTTCAGGCGACAGAATACCGAATACCAATGCGACAGAATCTCTCACAGAGCGCGATACTTTAATTGGTAAAGTATCGCACCAATATAGGACAAAGTATCGCACAACACTGGTGAAGTATCGTACGATAATCTTCCAGAAAAAAATAAAAATATGTCAAAAATAGTAAGCTAAAAAGTGACGAAAAAAGTGCGGAAATGCATAAAAATGAAAAACAAAACAAGAGTGTTCTGCCCACAGTGGGCGCCAAAAATGTACACACTAAATAGTGCACTTCTCTAAGCCATTACATCCAAGGGAATCCATGAATGGGAAACCTTAGAAAGCGACCTAAAGCTCCTTATGAATGGAGTTGCAAGGATTTTAAGATTGCTCTCAGCTAGAGCTATTAAGCTTATGACCTTGCTAGTCAACCACACAATGGGAGATTCAAAGAAGACAAGGGCAAGAATGCCAATATCCTCAAGAATCAATATGAAATGCAAAGCAATACTATACTAGAAATGAAGATGCAAGCTAAGCTATGAAATGGAATGAAAGTATTACAAAGCCTCATAATTAAACTAGGTGAGTTAAATCTAAAGCATAAATGAAACTAAGCTAAATATGAAGCTATGAATGCCATGATAATGCAACTAAGAATGCTTCAAATCTTCAAAAGCTCCAAAGTCACCTAGAAAACCTACAGCATAACATTAGTATTCAAAAGATAGATATATATGAAAATGAAGAAGAGAGCTCTTCTTTTATAGGAAATGAAAATCAACGGACGATGGAGATTAAGAAGCAAAAGATTTAATCAATGGTGGAGCATAAAAGAGGAGCAATCCATGTGCACAAATATCCTCCAATGATAAAATAAGAGTTGACTTTTGTGTCCATATAATACAAAAAGTACTTTTCTTCTTTCTATAAAATAAGAATAATGTTTTATTTGTGCAACTTAGGATAAAAGGAAAAGTGGGGGCTTTTTATTTAATGAAAGGGGAGAAAATATTTTTTTAATTAAATAAAGACTTAGGATGAAATGGTTAGCACATGGAATAATCGAAAATGATAAAATAGGATTTGATCAAGGAAATTGATGTAATTGATCAAAAATGTTGATTTTTGAAAATATTGATTCAGGGATTTTTGATAAATTGCTGAATGGGGGCCCAAAGTCTAGGCAACCATTTTAAGGTACATACAAGTAGCAGTAGAAATGCTTTGGTACAAGAAGAGTCACCGAATGAACCTAAGAAGGAAAATAACTTAATGGTAAGAAGAGCACTATGGAATGAAAGCAAAAAGGAAGATCCAGTAAGGAAAAGTTTGTTCAAGACCAGATGTAGAGTTTCTGATAAAGTTTGGAAGGTAATCATTGACAGTGGTAGCTCAGAAAATCTAGCATCTGAGGAAATGGTCACAAAGTTGTAGTTGAAAAGGTTGGAATATCTGAAACCCTATCAGATTTCATGGATCAAAGATGAGCATACACTCTTGGTAAGTGAACAATGTTATGTGAATTTGAAAATTGAAAAATACTATGATAAGGTGTTGTGTGATATCATGCCTATGAATTGTTGTCATATTTTGTTGGGTAGACCTTGGCAATATGATAGACATGCTATATATGATGGGAGATTGCATAAGTATACTATTGTGGTTGATGGAAAGAAACAAATCTTGTTACCATTGATGGAAGAACCTGTTAGTAATGTTTGCAGATCTGTGAAAGTTTTCTTGATGGAAGGAAGCAAGTTTGTGAAGGATTTGAAGAAAAGTGATGTATGTTTTGTTGTGATTCCTAACAATCCAAGTAAGAAAACAGAGGATAGTGTTCCTAAGGAGATTGATAAGTTACTCACCGAGTATAGTGAAATCATTTTCGATAATGTACCTAATGGTTTGTCACCGAAGAGAAGCATTGATCATTGTATGGATCTAATCCCTGGAGCTAGTTTACCGAATAAGGCATCTCATTGGTTGACACCTACCGAGAATCAGGAATTGAACCGATAGATTCAAGAGTTGCTGGAGAAAGGTTTTATTAGAGAAAGTTTGAGTCCTTGTGCAGTACCTGTTGTATTGGCACCGAAGAAGAATGGAGAATGGAGAATGTGCACTGATTCCAAAGCAATGAATAAGATAACAGTGAAGTACAAGTTTCCTATACCGAGGATGGATGATATAATAAACAGTTTGACTGGAGCAAAATATTTCACCAAAATTGATTTGAAAAGTGGATATCATCATATCAGAATTAGAGAAGGTGATGAATGGAAGATTGCTTTCAAGACAAAAGAAGGTTTGTATGAGTGGTTGGTTATGCCTTTTGGTCTAACTAATGCACCGCATACTTTTATGAGGCTGATGAATGAAGTTTTGAAAAAATTATTGGGTAAGTTTGTGATTGTATATCTTGATGATATTCTGATATTCGGTAAGACTAGATAAGAACATTTGTTGCATGTTAGACAAGTTTTGCAGAGATTGAAAGAAGTTGTTGATAAATTTGAAAAAGTGTTCATTCATGAAAGAAGAGATCGTGTATTTGGGATTTGTGATTTCAGCTAATGGTTTGAAAATGGATCCTGAAAAAGTTGAAGCTATTTTGAATTGGCCTACACCTGTGAATGCTAGTGAGGTAAGATCATTTCATGGTTTGGCAATTTTTTACCAAAAGTTCATAAGGAATTTCAGTTCAATTTGTAATGCTATGACTGAGACAATGAGAGAAGACAAAAGAGAATTCAAGTGGACACATGGAGCTGATAAAAATTTTGAGACTCAGAAGCAAAAGGTTGTTAAATTGCCTATTTTGGCATTGTCTGATTTCAGTAAGGTATTTCAAGTGGAATGTGATGCAAGTGGAAGTGCAATTGGAGTTGTGTTGAGTCAAGAAGGTAAACCTATTGCTTTCTTTAGTGAAAAGTTGAATGATGCTAGAAGGAAATATTTTGTGTATGATCAAAAATTATATGTTATTGTTCAAGCATTGAAGAAATGGAGACATTATTTGATACCAAGTGAATTTGTGTTGTATACTGATCATAAGGCTTTACAGTATTTGGGTAGTCAGAATAAGTTGAATCAGAGACATATGAAATGGATTGAGTATTTGCAGAGCTATACATTTGTGATAAAGCATAAGAGTGGAGTCACTAACTGAGTTTTTGATGGATTGAGTAGAAGAAGATCTTTGATGACCAAGATAAAAATTGAAGTTTTTGGTTTTGATGAGATGAGAGATTCATGAGTTTGATCCTAATTTTTCTGAGCCGTGGAGAAAGTGCAAAGCACCTATTCAAGATCAACAGAATACTAAATGGGATGAATATTTTATTCAGGAAGGTATGTTGTTTAAAGGTATTCAGTTGTGTATACTGAGAGGAGTAATGAGAAACAATCTGATAAAGGAGAAACATAGTAGTGGTTTGGCTAGACATTTTGGTATTGATAAGACATGGAATTTGCTTAAGGAGAAATACTATTGGCCGCAGTTGTATAAAGATGTTCAAAAATTTGTGAAAAGTTGTGGAGTTTGTCAAGTTGCGAAAGGAGTAAGCCAAAATACTGGATTGTATACACCGATTGTTGTACCTGAGAAACCTTGGAGTGACATCGGTATGGATTTTGTTCTTGGCTTACCGAAGACACTAAGAGGTTATGATTCTATATTTGTTGTTGTGGATAGATTTTCTAAGATGGCATATTTTATACCTTGTAGAAAGACATCAGATGTAGTATATGTAGCAGATCTTTTCTTTAAGGAAATTGTCAGATTGCATGGATTATCGAGGAGTATTATCTTTGACCGAGACAGTAAATTTGTTGGATACTTTTGGAAGACCCTTTGGGAAAAGTTTGGTACTGAGTTGAAATATAGTTCTACATTTCACCCAGAAACCAATGGACAGACAAAAGTTGTGAATAGAAGTTTGGGAAATCTTTTGAGATATTAAGTTGGAGACACACCGAGTAATTGGGATTCTGTATTGGCACAAGCAGAGTTTGCATACAATAATTCAGTGAATAGGAGTACTGGCAAAACACCATTTGAGATTGTGAGTGGCATACAGCCAAGAGGTATATCTAATTTGAGGGATATTGCTAATGAAAGTAAGAGAAGTGTTGAAGGAGTGAAATTTTCTGAGTACATGAAGACATTGCATGAAGATGTGAAGCTGAAGCTGGAAGAGAGTAATCAGAAATACAAAGACAGAGTTGATAAATCAAGGAGACATAAGCCTTTTGATGTTGGTGATGAAGTGATGGTTCATTTGAAGAAAGGTCGATTTCCTATTGGAACATATGGGAAGCTGAAGATGAAGAAGTTTGGACCTTGCAAGATTTTGAGAAAATTTGACAGTGGAAATGCATATGAGATCGAGTTACCTGATGACATGGACATATCACCTATTTTCAACATTACCAATTTGTATGAGTATCATGAACCTAATGAAGACATGGCAACATCGATGGAATATCCTAAGAAGTAGAAAGAGGAAGTTGAACAAATTTTGGAGCAAAGAATTGGCAAAAGTACAAGAGGAAAATAGTATATAGAATATTTGGTAAAGTGGAAGAATAGACCGATTGAAGATAGTTCATGGATTTCACAATCTGATTTGGATGCAGCTCGAACCAGACCTGTTTCATGATTAGGAGAATCATTTCAAAACAACCCCAGGTGTCTAATGCAGAAGCATCTCAGGTCCTTGGCAATCCTGTGTCATCAAAAAGATTTTAAAGTTTGTCTGTGTTGCTCGGTTCCTTATTTGACCGAGTTGGTCGGTAGATTGGTCGGTTTCCTTTGGTTACCGAGTATGGTCAGTTATCTCCTAGGTGGTTGGTTGTTTCAATGGTGCTCAGCGATGCTTGTCTGTTGCTCGGTCATCCTTGTTTACCAAGTAGTTTATTTTGAGTTTCTATTGAAGCAAACTTGTGCATTGATTATGGGTCACGGATTTAATGCTGGTATCAATCATTGGGAAGCGTGTGGTCCCAGATCTGGCCGTTACTTCCATTGATTATGGATTTGAAGGTTGACTCAATTTGGTAGCCTCTTGTATAAATGTAGTTGTTTGGTTAGGATTGGAAGGGGACATTTGATAGCTAGAAGTAAGAAAATATTAGATTGGAGATTGTTGGCAGATCCTCGCATGTTTGAGGACTTATGTAATTCATTGTAATATCAGGTCGTAATTGGGAAGGCCTTACATCCCGGCATGTATGAACTTATTTGATGAAAATTAATGAAGGATCTGGCATTCTCTCTCTCACTGTGTTGTTATTTGCTTCCACATGTTGTTGAGCAGGTTGGATCATTAGGATGTGCCATTGTTTGGCCCCTGTGACTCGGCCCCTTGCGTCACTTTGATTGCCTTCTTGTCTATGTTTTGGATGTCAAACTTGCTAAGGAGCATGACCCACTTTTCCATTCATCCTATGAGTGTTGTACGTGAGAGGAGATATTTGAGCAGATCTATTTTGGAAATGAGCTTCACTATGTGGCTGAGCATATAATGGCATTCTTTTTCCATAGGGGTGTAATTGAGCTCATAACCTACAAGTGTGCAACTGATGTAATAGATGGCACACTCTTTATCATTGTCATCTAGTTGTGCAAGGAGCTCCCCCAATGTCATAGTGGTGGTAGATATATACAACATGAGTGGTTCCCCTAGAGTAGGCGATACGAGGATTGGTGGTTTTTCCAAGTATTCTTTGATCTTCCCAAAACTTCTTAGTTGATCTTGTTGCAAATTGTCTCATTCCACATGATGATGTAGAGAATATTCCTCTTGATGATGATACTTCAAGAAAGATATCTTGGTGGATTTATTATCCAGAACCTCCACTTGAAGATCCTACTTCTTCTAATGAGATCACTTCTATTGTTGCTCCTGATGATGCTTGTATTCCTACAATTATGGCTTCTTGTGATCCAGTGCAATAGGGTATTCATTTTCTTCTTGATTGGGATTCCTACTTGGAAAACATTGGTTCATTATTTGTGGAGTCCTACACTTCATATTTGGGAGACATTATTAGTGGCATTAAACTTCTATTTGATGAAGATGATCATTCTTTAGTTATTGCAAGGGAACTCTTTGACCCTCTTCTTCATTCTTCACTTGATCATTTGTTCGAGGTTGACATGATTGTGGATCCTTTGATACAATAGTTGGAGGAGGTCTATTTATCATCAGAAGAGATATTTGACTCTTTGGAGCTTGTTCACAATCAGTTACCATTGGTTCCATGTTTGTCACATTCTCCTATGATTAGGAATATTCCTAATTGGTTAGTGGCATCTTCATCATCCAAGGACATGGTGACACATGAGAAGATTTCAAAGACATCATCATCATACTTTATTTAGATTCTACTTCCTAATTCCTATCCAAAATGGGAAGCATTCCTGCATTTATACGTATCTTCTTCCTAAGGGAATAAATATTGTTTGTAGGCATCGGACAATGTTTTGTCTTCAAGCACTCACCATTTTTGCAAGACATTATCCAATAAAGGGGGAAGGGGGTCCAATTGTCTACTTTCCTTTCTATGGAGGGATACTTGATTGTATATACGTGATGTATGTAGTCCTTGAGGGGTCTTGTGTCCTCCATCCATGCATATTGTGTGTTTCATCTCTCTTTTTGGAGGGGGGGTTTTGTCCCATGAGGTTTTCTCATTTTCCCTACTTTATGAGAGGTTGTATTTCTTTTGCATAGTGCACGTGGGTACCTAAAATGGCCTAGTAGTCAAGACTCATCTTGCATTGTCATCTATATTGTGAGTTTAAGTGCATTCCCCTAAGTTGCACTTAAGGGGGGTGTTGGTGTAATTAAATATTCTTAATTACACTTTACTTAAGCTTACTTAGGATAATGCATACATAGTAGTTTGCATATGAGACACCTAGGAGTTTGCATATTATTCTAGCACATGGTATACGAGAATTCCACTTTAGGTGGTGATAGTTGTTATCTTTCACTTTATGTGTGAGAACCACCTTTAGTGCACTTATCACATTATCATCCTCACATGTGCACATACTTCATTGTACAATGGAGGATGATCCACCTTTGGCGGACATGTGATTCCACCTACTATGATTGATAGGTTATCACTTGCTTATCTCTTAGTTAACATGCATTACCTATTTATTCAGGCACATATACATTGTACAAATGGATTATGGGCATTATACATAATTGATCATTATTGAATCCAATCAATTAATTGATCATATCATATTGTCTCATGTTTATGTTATTCATTGGGCTTCTAGATCTTGACATATTACCTTAGGAAAATTCTTACTAGTACTAAACATGATTATACAATTGCTGACATGTACATATTGTGTTGAATTGTCACTATTGTTTGTTGACATGTGGTATTTGGCATATTAGGTCCCATCGTTACTGGTCAATGCTAACCGACTATCTGAAATCTATATTAGCCACTCGACATATATATATGTTATAAATCACTGACTATGTTGACAAATTAATTCTCTACCTATTTAATCAATATATCCATCGGCTTGTAATCTATTCTTGATGAGTAAGCTTTCAACTAGTCAATAAAAATCTTTATTATTATTCATAACTTCTAGTCAACAATGTAATCATCATCATCGTGTCTTATCATAATATATTGATTCTTATCATGTAATATTATCATTGTCTTCATACATAGTTGATGTTTGATTTATATTAATATTATATTACTAATATTAATAATTGATTATATTTATTTTATATTATATTATCATATGTATTGATCCATTATATTATATCAATTCATATTTTATATCTTTAATTATTTTATTAAGTTAATTATAATAATAAATTATAATTTATTTGTTCATTAATTTAATTTAATTATTATTTATGATTAAATCGTATTCTAAAAGGGGACATTACACCTTTATATAGCTCTATTACAATATGTTCTACCTCCTCATCATTATCCACAATCCTCCCTTTATCTAACATATCCTCCTCTATCTCAACTCCCATCTCATCCTCTGCTCCTCAATCTCCATCCCCTTTTATTATTGCTTGTTTTTGCAAGATCATTCGTTGCCTCATGGTCCACCATGTTGGTACTACTCAACATGATGTATATCTGTTTCCTCTAGTTCCTCATCCTCCTCACCATATGTAGCCACTTTTGTATAGAATGGTGGCCTTCACAACTCCCTTTCATTCTATCCACATAGCTCGTATTAAAACTATATGGGGCATGCAAATGGCACCATCTAGACAACTCCAAACTATTGCATCAACCTCTCACAATAGAACCACTCTAAAACAGTCACATGCATTCCTACGTTCCAATATGTCCTAATCTAACATAGTTGTATGACATACTCAAGCCATCCCTATTCCTATGCAACCTCCACACTATTCTATGCAACCTCCACATAATCATGACAACCTCCACCCCATCTAATTGATGTTTCTAATCATCCAACATACCTCTATGCCAATAATGCTTCAACCATATACCCAATCCATATGTTGAGAAAAACTCAAATACCCCTATGTTGATAGTAGGAATGCATAGGTATTTGCATCCAATCTGTTAATGAGCTCTGTCAACATCTAAATATGGAAATGGGACGGCATCTATTCATGAGCTCTGTCAAAAATCCAACTATGGAAATACAATGGAAATGGGCAATCTGCTTTTGGGTCTATGATACTACATCTCAAGAGACCCAATGTATAGCCCAAGCCAACTGCCCTCAACAGTTCCATGACATCCTCAGTCCTTTGCAACCTATGCATGTCTTGTATGTCTACTTGATCCTGCATATGTCTTCTAATCTCGCATTTATCCTTAGCGTGCAATCTCAAATAATATGCTCATGTCTACTCTCATTCTAATCCCTGTCAAAACCAACATATGCTTCCTTGAGTGGTGATGTCGATCACCAACACGTTTGGTTGAGCGGAAATGCAACTAGTTGGGTGTAATCAAGCCCTATTTCTAATGATAAAAAAAATACCTATATCTATAATATGTCATTGCCCACAACCATTGAGGCCCAAGTTTACTCTATTTTATATAATAATTTGTTGTTTTTATAATAACAAATAATATTTTGTGTTCAACTATTGGTCATTTGTGTTGGATATAAAAGTTAGAGATAACAAACATTTATGATTGTTAGTAGGTATTTGGTCCATTAAATTTGCAGATATGTCATATTTTATATAGAAATATGATAGTCTACTAATAGAAAATAATATTTAAATTCAACTATTAGGAATGTTTAGATTAAGTTTTAGTTGAATCTTTAAAAAGTCATTTTTCTGGACACTTTGCACTAGACATGTTATTTTAACGAGTTGCATGATGAGTCACACCTTCAAGCCTTAGTTGTAGGTAGCTAAGCGTCCATTTTACATTTCTTAAAAAAAATTGAGATCTTACAATATTCCATACAATGACTACATGTTGATGAAGTTAGCCTGCACAAATATTGGTCCCTCTTCCCTAATCCTCCATTCTTCGTGGGAGCACTTGATTGGAGACAACAACATGTCTTTGGTACTTGTCTCATTTTAACTTCTTAGTCTTTGCTCTTGCTAATCTATCCCCCAAACTGTCATTTGCCTTATCTCTCCCCACTAATCGATTCCTGTCTCTGCTAGCAATTTTTCTTTAAAACCTTTTTTATAATGGTGGCTCTATCACAGTTACCTTTTTATTAGGATGGCCATGTCACAACCATTTTATATACAACAATTAACTTGTCATAACGATTTACCCTTTTTCATTGCAGTGGCTCTGATGCAACCATTTCTCTTTCAATTATGAAGGCTCTATCGCAAGCTTATCTAAAGCTCTCTTGTACCAATTCCCACATAGCACTCTCCTACATCCCTCTTTGTCCAAACGTATTCACTAGGGATCTAACATCTACTTCCTATTCTCCTATCATGAAGGCCACATTGGTTCCCACTCCATGATCTTCTCTATCTTTAGCTTCAGAACACTTGAACATGGCGTAGTTAAGTTCAATTGTAAGTGATTCTTCTAGAGTGTTGTAATTTCTTCATCGTGTTATTTGTAGATATAGATATGATAAATAAGCAGTAGGCAGATGATATCTAAAAGCGTTCTCCATATTTCTTTTATCAAAGTACAACGATGTGTTAGTTGTAGCTCACATATATGCTAAAGTGGGGACAAATTGTAAACACAAAAAAATGCATACGTCACCCTTTTCACTCTTGCTTTATGCCCATTTTTGCACTTGTTGTTTATAAACATGATTGATGATCCCCAAAGTCACTTTTGAATCATTTTTTTGTCTCCTTTGGCTCATGGTTCCTATTCACCTCTTAACTCCCCTTCAGGCCCTAATTATTGGTACTTCATTTTTTGCTTTTTACATCTCTATACACACCTTAGACACTAGTGCACCTCGTGCTCAATGGTTTCCACCACATTTTAAATTTGAAAATTGTCACTTGAACTCCACTTCCCTACCTAAACTTAACCCTAATCTGACCCATAATAGTTAGAAAGAACAAAATGCACAAGAATCATCTTTATAGAAAGAAATTCTAAAGCAATGAACAAGGTGCTTCCCCATTTTGGATGCTTAGTCGAGGATCACTTGTGAAAATACTTCCACACACTCTTCAAACCTACTACATAGATGGTTTCAATGTATAATAATAGTTCCACCATGGTTGCACAAACACACTTATCAACGTCTGCACCTCAATACACACATGCTTGAGATATTACCATACTTGAATTGTAGAATCAGCCCTGTGATTTGACTGAGGTAGATCCCATAAACAGTCCTAAGGTGTTCCCTGTCGAATTCTCCACAAGTTGCTTGAGTAGCATCAATTTGAAACAAGTCACTAGCACCCCCCAAGAGACCACCAATGCTTACAAGAGTAACCAACATTCCTAGAAACTCACTAATGCAACAAATACAACAGATCAATTTACCAATTTTCCCCAAAGCTTCTGCACACATCTCACGACCTACTCCAGCCAGTTCTTCAATATTCGGTAGCCTTCCTCAAATCTCTGCAGCCATTCCAGACAAATTCCTTAACTCTCACTTTTTCATTTGCATATTTCTTGTACAATCTTAATTTCAGCATTTCATTTGTCTAATTTAAATTAAATGGTCTGAAAGTCAATGTTAGAAGAGTTGCCTTAATTAAGATCAGATCATTAAGTGTATGAATTCTCTTTAGTATTTGTTAGAAGTAACATCTTTAGTATAAGTTTTTATTTACGTGTATATGGTCCTAATCATAGATGGAAAACTCGGACTCGACAAAAACTCGCCAAGCCCCCAAAAAAAAAACTCAGGATAAATTCAACCAGTTTTTTAAAAAACTCGGGGAAAAACTAGAGAACTTAAAAACAACTTAAATTTAATTAAAAATACTTTTTTTTTTTGCAAAATTCAATGAGAAGATGCATCCAATGAGTTAATTAATGAGAACACAAAGGAAACGAGCAGAGTTTAGATATATATAAATGCAAAGTGGGTACAAAATCACATTCTCATGCGCAATGTTGATAGCTAGAAGCAAAATAGTAAATAGTTTCTAGTTCTACAAAAATAGAAGTAAATACATCATTACAATCACATCTTCCTCTTCCTAGCTCTACTAGCATATAAGGGAGAGGGTCTAGTCCTAGAAGAGGAACCCTATGATGGGCGTGAGTCATGTGACGTGCCTCCTATGCATTATATATACAAAAAATAAGAGAAATATACATAATTGTAAAACTAAGTCATTTCATAGTATGAATCTATGATGCTTGATCATTGATCAATGTCAAATGTCAAAGTTTTCATAACTAGTTCTTAGGTAGTCTTTGTTGGTGGTTGTTTTCAAGTCTGTCTATCGAGAAGTCATCTCTGTCTAGGATTTGGGCGAGAACTAAGCTAAGTCTGTCATAGAGATGAGGTCAAAACCAAGTGATTTGAGATCAAACAAGTTAAAACCCTTTGAGAATCATTTTGCCAGCTTCAGTTTGACCTTAGAAAGTCATGATGGATAGTGGGACGTAACCTTGCTGAAGGCTTGCTGAATCCTGAAAATTGGCTAAGTATGGAATTTTTCGAAAACCCTCAAAATCTAGAATTTGCATCTTAACTCCTATGAAGCTGGAACCTATCTCAAACATCCTAAAAGTATTTATACAAATATAACTTAAAGTATAAGAAATTAAATAAATTAGACTTATACTTAAATGTTATATTTGTTTAAATCCTCCCACCCATGAACTTCCTCCCGCACCTGACCAAAAATGGCGTTCTCGACATTTAAACCCTGGCATTAGCCTAGGGGCGAGTTTTTGGCTAGAAAACTCACGGACCAAGAAAACTCAGGGAGTAATCACTAATCGGCGATTACTTGGCGAGTTTGCCATCTATGGTCCTAATTGCCTCAGCAATTTCATAGGATCTCGATTTGAATGATAACAGTGTCTTGTATTTGCACTACTCCGCATAAAATCTTTATTTTAAAATTTTTATTTACATGTATATGCTCCTAATTGCCTCAGCAATTTCATAGGATCTCGATTTGAATGATAACAGTGTCTTGTATTTGCACTACTCCACATAAAATCTTTATTTTAAAATTTATCTACTTTGTGTTTCTTACTATTCTTAGTTGTGTCTATGATGTAGCCTGCCATTTCATCATAGGGGATTATAATTCATATTTGCTAGGGGGGATTCATTATTTGTAATAAGTGGAGATTGATGGCTGTGAAAGTTTGATTGATGTCATTATTTTTTGCACCACCTGGAGTTTGATTTTAATAATGGCTGTTGAAGTTTGATGTGCGCTATTATATGAACAAAGCAGTGTGATTTTAATAATGGCTGTTAAAGTTCGATTAGTTTGTCATTGTATGAAAATTCATCTAATTGACAATGCAAGCCATGAGGTTGGATGGCCTTAAGGATTAAATGTGATAAAGAAAATTGCCAAAAATAAAAATTTCACCAGACATACATTAAAGTTATGTTGACGAACATTATACTTTGTGAGAAATTAAGTGATCACTTGTATGTTAAAGTGTGCTTCTCAAAACCAAACTGGAATGAAGCTCACTTGATCTTAATGAAATGAGTAAGTTTGTGCCACATTAATGTGGACTATGAAGACAATGGATTAATTAGGGTTAACTGCTTATCAATTAGCCTCACCCATCTTGCTTTGTAACATTTTTCCTTGTGATTTTACAGAAAAATTCTGTTATGATGCTATAAATGTTATTAATGTGGCATGTACCTGTCCCTTAGCTGGATCAATAAATAGAGAACACATTGATCCAAATAAAAGATCAATGATACATTTACAAAATTGACACAATGCTCAAGTAAAAGCTTCAACACACACTATAGATTGAATGAACCTAGTTTGCAAGCATAGGTGCTTCCTAGGGGGGCTAAAGAAATGCAACATCTTTTTAATATGATACTAAGCATCCAAGCCTGCATTTCGTTGCTCTACGTTGCTAAGACATGTGATATTGATCTGAGTATGTGTATTTATGCACTAGCCAGTAAACATGATTGGCAAAAGAGCTTGACTGATCAGTTGAGTCATAAGTATATTCTTGTTGGATCTTACACTAAGTTGATGTCAATGCAAAATGATTTTTTAGTCAAGAAGGATGTTGCAATTTAATGTTGCAAAACCAAATATAAAGAGAAGAATGTTGCTATAATGCAAAGCATAATGGGTTATGGAGAAAAGGCATGAAAGCAGAGATAAAACTTTCAAGGCAGCAGTGCATGGGTGTGAGCTGTGGACGTGTAGAATGTCGATTTGCAAGATACAATAATCAAAAGAATACCTTAAATACAATTCTAGAAAAGGATGGGGAAAAATAAAAGAGATAAACAAGAAACTTGACAAGGTACAAACTAGAATCAAGAACTTTCTGTCAAGGCAAGTAATAATGTAAGAGCTGAAATCAATAGTAAGTTTGATTAAACTCACTATAAAATCAAAAGTATCTTAAAAATGTCCGCAGTTATACTCAGCCACAATGAGGACACACTGTCTAAACCCCACAATGGTGATGAGGTCACTGTGAAACTCACCTTCCTTGTTGAATCTCCAAATGATACATGAAGTACATGATCTACAGCTAGCATGGGTCTATAATATGCTCTCTATCATATATTTTAGGATATGCAGCAGTTTAAACTTTGGTGACTCTCGATACCTCACAAAAAGTTTTGTCATAATCTGGTTATGATACCTAAGCAAACAGTAGCAACAGACATCCATTTTTTTATGTTTTAATTGCAATGCCTCAGTTTATTGTGTTAATGGTCTAAGCCTACATAGAAGGAAAAATGATAATAAAGCAGGCCAAAAAGTCCTGGTAATCTAGCATTGCAATCATTTTGGTGCACTTATTTTGTACAGAGAACCAGAAAAATGCAACATTGCATAATTTTCTAGAACAAAAATAAATAGCCCTTGCTAGACTAGGTACATATTTTCCTCGTCAAGAGTGTACCACCCAAGTTGTACAAACAATGAACACAGCACAGTGGAAAAATAATAAAAAATAATGTCTTGAAAAAATAGGCAGATAAAGCTTCAAAACATTGGATTAGCAGTTACAGCATACTGGTCATCTCTTTTTTGTTGTTAATGAAAATGTCTTCAGCAGACTTGATCTGAAATCTGTTGATCACACAACATCAACTCAATATTTTTCGACTTACTGACAGCGTCCCAAGAAAATATAGAACTTAAAATGCCACCACATGCTCAATTTCCTAATATAATGATTAATTGTTACACACACACATATACATGCCTACATGTACATGCATACATACGTGTATACATATGCCTGTGTGTGTGTGAGTGTACATATACATATACGTATATATATGCATGCATGCATGTATACATTATATATGCACTCACACATACACATATAAACATGAACAACTGATTTTATATAACATGAATAGCAGATTCTAGAAGGAAAAATCCATGGCTTGAAGCATACCAGAATGTTTGATGTAGATCAATCAGTCATCATCCTTAAACTCTCTGCACAAACAAAACAATTCGTTTTAGAATTGCAACTACACAAAACATCATTTTATGTGAATGAATTTAGCTTCCAAAAAATTATTTATATTACATTCTAGAGAGTTATAGATAGTCTACAGAAAGTGCAAATTCAGAAGGTTATTATTGTTAACCTGAATAACACACCTAGAGATCATTAGTCATTAATAGAAGTGCATACCTTCTGTCTAAGTACCGAGGCTGGATTCCTGTACCTTGACATGTAGTGCAGGTCAAAGAACCTTTTCCTTCACAGTTTACACATTGGGACACCTCAGTCTGATCTCCTCCAAAGTCAACAGTAATGTTACCCGCTCCCAAGCAAATTCGACATGTTTCTGCAGTTTGTTACACACCACTGACTGAAAGTGAGAAAGGAAATTGTAGCAAACAAGACAAATCCAAATGCATGATACTCTTCTCCCATACTGACTGAATTGAAAAATGGCAAACATGAAACTTATGAGATAAAGGCATTGAAGCTTACGAGCACCAGTTCCTTTGCATGGGAAACATGGCTGGTCATTCTCTCGATTTGCCTGATCATAAATTAAGACTAATTTATGGATGACAGATTCTAAGTGTGAATTCCTTAAGCCTTAGAAAAAAAGTTGCAAAACTGAGAATAAAGTGCACATACTGCATTATTGATTTGAATTTCGTAGAACACTGGAATACCAATACCAACAGCAATGCTAACAAGACCTACAGAAACAGCAACAATCTGCATTCCCAAAATCAGTTAGATTATCCTAAAATATTTACTAATTACAGAAACAGAAGATATTAGAAAAGTGTCTCAATGTTGTCCACTAAAATTAAGCTAGAAAAGCACCGGCAGAATGTGAAGCTTTTAGTGAAGAAATGGGCACAGATTGCAAATGCCATAAATATTGAATCTTCATTCCTGGTATTAGGACCTATGCTGTGGGTTTCTTGCCTCAATGAGTACATAAATCCCTTATCAATTAGTTGGAGTTAATTTTAGTCACTGATTGAGAATTCCTGATCATCAGCAACTTATAATGCAATAGCCTGGTCAAAAATCTGGATTCCATTGAGAATTAGAAAATGCACATCTTAAAAGTATTCAAGCTGGGCAAAGAACTAGTAATGGGTCAAAAACTAGTAATCCTTTATATTAAAATGTAGAAGTTAAGGCATGCAATGCAGACACTGTTGTGTGTAAAGAATATTACAGACCAGCAATGTGTCAAATGGTTGGGTCATCATTGATAAGGGTTAGTAAGTGACAAACTAAACCCTAATTCTCAAAACAGAAAAACTACAGCAAGCGTTGACTTTGAATATTCCAGAGTAAGATAACTAGTCCCTAGAAACTGGAGATAAAGAAAAAAATTGTAGTACTAAAATGAAGATCAATAGTAATGATGAATGCTCACCTGTAGGTTGCAGGAAAATATCTTTGGTCAACATTCTTTAAAAAGCTTAGTTATGAAATCAAACTAACCCAAATTGCCCTCCGCAAGCAGAATGCAGCAGCAAACACAATTAAAGGCATAATGACTCAGTCTGTTATGTCCAGATCCTATGAATTCGTATTAAAACTTTCTATCAGACCTATTCCTTGCCAATAAGCTGTACTACCACCAAATTACATGCCCACTTTATGATGGGACTTTGGCATTCTTCTACAAGTATGAATTGTAGTTCCGATTCCTCATCTCTTCAAATCCTCACTTAGATCTAACTAAATAACAACAATATGTTGGATAGTGTAGTCCAACAGGAAGCCTAGTGGAATCTCCATTATCTGCCTGTTGGCATTCCTCTTTTTGGAAGACTTCTATAAAACAATGTGATGAAGGGTACTCCCCTTATTCAACCAAACACACACAACACAATAGAGAAATAAACAGAAAACTACAAGAACGTAACAATGGCAAGAATAGAAACACTAGAGAAGATGAACTAAGGAGGTAACATGTCGAATCACCTCAACAAATTCAATACATTAATCAGCCAACTGATTTGCGTGAACATAAATGTGGATTGCGAAATCAAAGCCATCTTATTGTTGTGCTCTCTACCGGATTGGGAAGTAGTGATGGCAATCAACAATTTGGTGTTTGGTAAAAACATACTGAAATTCAATGATGTTGTTGGCACTCTCCTTAGTGAAGACATGAGGAGGAAAAATCAAGGAAACTCGTTGAGTGATTCTTTGATTTTTGGCAAGAGAGGGAGACCTCAAGAAAGAGGCAAAAATAATAATAGGAGATCAAAATTCACAAAGACATTATTTAAGTCTAGAAGAATAAATGGACATTGCTGATTTTGTAGCAAAGGACACACCAAAAAGCATCACTGTTCATACAAGAAAGTGCAAAATCAGTCAAAGGACAGAAAAGTTAACACCACATATGAACAAGATGAAGGTGTTTTAGTCTTGTCAACAAAAAAAACTACAGCTAATTGATGGGTGTTGGACTCTAGTGCTTCTTTTCATGCAACCCTATGCCAGGAAACTTTCAAAACTATCAAGAAGGTAATCTTTATAGAGTCTACCTTAGTGGTAATGAACCATGTGATATCATTGGCAAAGATGACGTGATGTTCAGATTAAAGAATGGAAAAAAAAGTGGTTGTTTTGTGATGTGAGACATTTTCCTAAACTCAAAAGGGATCTGATGCAAAATATCTTGACACTCAAGGATGTAGCATCACCTTTTCTTCAAATACTTGGAAGGTGAGCAAAGGAGCCTTAGTGATTGCAAGAGGTGGGAAATTGGGCACTTTATATGTGCTAGAGAATCATGCTAAAGTCGGAGCTGCGATGGCAGTTGTGAGCAACAAGATGGAGCTTTGGCACAAGAGGCTCGAGCATATGAGCAAAATGAGACTTGAAATTTTGCTTAAAAGGGATCAACTTCCAGGTTTGAAATTAGTTGACTTAAAATCTATGTGAGCGTTGTACCTATGGCAAATGAAGGTGGATTAGATTTCTGAAGACAACACATGACAAGAAGACAAGGCCTTTGAAGCCCGTGCACTCGGATGTGTTTAGTCCTATAGAGGTAACCTCTATCAGAGGAGAAAATTATTTTGTCACTTTTCTTGATGATTGCACTTGCAAAGTTTGGGTTTATATGTTAAATAGAAAATCAGAAGTATTTAGCAAATTTAATGTTTTCAAAGCAATTGTCGAGAATCGGACCCGAAATAAAATCAAATGTATAAAAGCAGATTATGGTGGAGAATTCTGCTCTGGAGTTTAATGACAATTGTGTAGATAATAGCATCTAATGTATTAAAATTGTTCCACTCACCCTCAAGAAAATGGTGCAACTGAGAGGTTGAATCAAACAATCTTGGAGAGAGCTTGAAGTATGCTCTCTAATGCAGGTTTGGGTAAAAATTCTGGGTAGAGGCAGTTAACACAGTGGTGTACCTGATTAATCGAGGCCCTTCATCTCGATTGGATTTTGACATTCTGGAGGAGAAATGGTTAGGAGGAAGGATTTGCTACAGTCATCTACAAGTCTTTGGCTACAAAGTGTTTTCTTACATCCCCAAGGAAAAGAGAACAAAATTGGATGCCAAATTAAAAAAAAAAGTATGTTTGTTAGCCATGGAGAGGAGCAATATGACTTTAGACTGTGGGGTCCAATTGCCAAACAGTTAATCCGCATCCAGTATGTGATATTTAATGAAAACATCATGCTAGGCTTGCAAGAGCAACGAACATAAGAAAAAGAATATGTGCCATTATCAGACATCACTAATGGCAATGATATATCTACACAAGCACTGAAACCTGGAGGTAATTTGCAGCTATCTGCACAAGGCATAGCTGGAACAACAACTCAAATGGGAGCCTTGCATCCCACGTAGGTTATTTCCCTACACAGCGTGACAAGAGTTGTAGGAGAACTTCATCCCTTGCAACACTCAAATGAGCGGCGCCCATCAATTACAATGCCCTCCCTACACTCTCCCACACAATTTTCTTCTTTACTAGCTCCATTGCTTCCCTACTCACCAAGGTTAGGACGTATTGCTAGCTTGAATGCCCTTTTGCAGCCTCCACTTAACCCCACTGTGTTGCGGCCTACTAGGCTTGAAGATTCTCCCACTTGCTCTGCTTTGACTGAGCAAATTTTGACATGCGTTTTGGGCGGGATTAAGCTCCCAATCCTTGCAAAGTCCCTCTTATTGCAGCCCCCTCTACATGAGTGTCCTGATTCTAACTTGTTGACCTCCACTCAGCACTTGATGTCAGAAAATTCGCCTAAACATGCTTGGACCTTTCCTTGGTCTAAGCAGCCACCAAATTCAGCGCCAGGGAATTCAAACTTGCAGCTGGCCTCCTATTTGTCACACTCCCCAAATCATTGAATGGATGGTACTAGTAATATGTAGGGAGTAAGGCAATTACTCAATCAGCATCTAGAAATATTTCTTGGTAATATACAGAGCAATAACAATGTTGGTGATTTGGATAATATGCAGAGGAGCAATACTGCTGAAGATAATAATGTTGGTACACGGCAAATTTGCAGACAGTACAAAAATATATAGAGAGCCCATCACAAGAGATAGCTCCCCAATTACAGAGGCCCACCAAGAAGCATCAACTCCAGCCAAACTTGCCAATTACATCCACCATATGCTAATTTCTAGTCAAGCGGACCTAGCTACCTTCAAAGTTGCCTACAAAGACACATTTTGCAAAATGGATGGATGAAATACAAGAGGAAATGGATTCCTTGATGACCAATCACACAATGGATTTGGTGAAGTTTCCACCCAATCAAAGAGAATTGAAGAGTCGATGGGTGTACAAATTGAAAGAACTAGAGCGAAGCAAAAAACAATATCAGGCCAGATTGGTGGTGAAGGGGTATGGCCAACAAAAGGGGATAAATTTTAATGAGCAGTCTTGGGATTGGCAGCTTTATATGACCTCAAGTTAGAGCAACTTGATGTTAAGACTGCATTTCTCTATATTGACATAGAAAAGGAATCATATATGCAGCAACTTGAAGGTTTTGAGGAAAAAGGGCAAGAGAATTTGTATTGCAGATTGAGGCGAAGGTTGTATGGCCTCAAACAAGCTCAGTGGCAATGGTATCTAAAATTTGATTCCTTTATGGCTAAGAAAGTGTGTCTACTACAAGGTGTTGGCAAATGGTGAGTTTGTTTCATTGTTGCTATATGTTGATGATATGCTAGTGACCTGCACTAACATGAGTGTTGTTAGTAACATGACGCAACAATTAGCTCACAAGTTTGCAATGAAGGATTTAGGGGTAGCAAAGAGAATTCTTGGAATGACCATAGTCCAGGATAGACAAAAAAGAGAGATTAGATTTTCACAAAAGAAATGCATTGACAAGGTTTTGTACAGGTTTAACATGAAGGGTGCTAACTTGCTAAGGCTCTAAGCACACCACTTGCTGATCATTGAGGTTTATCCTCCAAGATGTGTCCCACGACACAAGAATACTAAGAAGACATAAAAAGTATTTCGTATTCATCAGCTGTTGGGGGTCTCATGTACGCCATGGTATGCACTCGTCCCGACATTGCCCATGCAGTGGTAGTAAAAAGCATATTTATGAGTAATCTGGATCAAAGTCATTGGCAAGTTGTTAATGGATCTTACAATATTTGAAAGGCACTTTAGGTCGTGTTTTATGCTTTGGAGGGAAAAATGCACAGCTACAAGGTTTTGTTGATTTTGATATGGCCGGTGACTTGGACAAACGGAGATCAAATACTGGTTATGTTTTTACATGTTGGGGCAGCGCTCAGGTGGGTCTCAAGATTGTAACAAGTGGTTGCACTCTCCATGACCGAAGCTGAATACATTGCTCTCACTGAAGATGCTAAGGAAATGATATGTTTGCAGTGATTATTGGGTGAATTGGGATGCAAGCAACATGTTTTCACTCTCTTTTGTGATAGTAACAATGCTATTCACTAGGCCAAGAATGTAGCACTGCACAATCAAACCAAACGCATTGAGCTACAGTATCACTTCATCCAAAGTGTACTTAGAGCATATCCACACCAAGGCGAATCCAGCTGATGCACTAAGAAAGATAGTTTCGAGGGAGAAGCTCAGGTTTTGCAGGGCTTCTCTTGGCATTGTCAAGATGTGACAATAAGACTGAAGTGGGGGAACATCTCTGAGTGACTTGCAGCAATGGTTGGACTTCGAGTAAGAGATTGTTGGATAGTGAAGTCCAACAGGCAGCCTATTGGCATTCTTCTTTTTCTAAGACTTCTATAAAAAGTCAATAATATAATTTTATCATTGCATAGCAAAAGTATATGTGCTGATGTATGGGTAACCATAAAAGAGATATTAATAACAGAAATTTCCCTCTCTGGATGTAGCCAATTTGGTGAACCATGTAAATACGGTGTTCTGCGTTCTATTTTGTTTTGTCTTGCGGTCTTTGATTCTGATTTGTCAATATTTTATCTGCACTTCATATCCAACACAATAGCTATTATACCACGTTGGAAAATTTTGGATGCATACTACTGATGTACGAGGTATTAGGGGCTAATGTTTTTCTTTTTTAAATCAAGACACAGAATTTTAATGTTATGCCTTGGATGCAAACTCTAGCTTGTGGAGCTATTAGTGTGACAAGATATTTAGAACAACGACGTATCCTTACTATTGGGATTTCGTTCCACATTCATAATATATCAGAGGAAATTTGGATTTCAGGATTTAAAGAAGCTTCAAATAGTGGATAATGGTGACCCACTAATCCTTTTGGTAATTATATATTATTATTTAACTATTTTTCGTTGGCTTATAACGAATGAAATGTCCAGTTCCCGCAGCATTCAATTCAACTACGCAGATAAAGAAAATTAAAGTGCCTAAAAAATTAAATGGTTAGCAATAAAAAGTGAATGTGGAAGAGAGTACCCACCGTATCCTGGTCTAATTCAATAGCTCGAACGACAGGGTACCCACGATTAAACCGCTGCTTGCCAGCATTTCTCTGTGGCGATAAAACTTTCAAAGGGGCCAAAAATTTTGAAGTAGATAATCCAGAGAAACGAGAGCGAACTCGTCGAGAAAATATCTTGGACGAAGCGCAAGATACCGGAGGAGAGAAAAGTCTGTTGTGACAATGCAACGACTCCATTGCCATCTCCCCTGTGTACGACTGACTATAGATCGTCCACTGCAAACTATTGTGAAATTAAGTGCAGGCAGCCCTATCCGTTTCATAGACAGAGCCATTCCACGTGGCGGGCATTCCAGGTTTTGCCGTTGTGGCACTTTTGATTATAACTTTTGAAAGAGCGAAACGACTGGAGAGGAGAATTATTAAGATCTCTAGAGCTAAAAAGTACAACATCCGAGGGATTTCCATTGATTTATCTCTTGATGATAGTTTTATCTTTGGAGTACCTGAACGGATTCTAATGGTTGTTATAGATTTCTAATCTATATTTATTGATTTAATGTTTAATATTAATTGATAAGTTTAAGGAGCTTCATAATGAATGGTTCATAAGGTGCAACACTTGCTAAAGGTTTTGCAAATAGGATTGCAAACAAAGTGGGTTTAACTTTGGAAGAATATTTGTGGTTAAGCGTGCTTGAGCTGGACTAGTACCAAGATGTGTGACCTCTCGGGAAGTCTCGATGCTTCACCTATATGAGCATCACCTAGATGCAATGAGTGTGAAGTGTTCCATTCATTCTCATGAGAGATGGGTTCTTGTGAACCACTACTCATGAAACATGGGTCAATGAGTTTGACTCAAAAAATACACAGTTGAATCTTGATAGCAATATCACAAATTGCACTAATAGTTGTGAATTTAAAGTTTTTATTATTGATAATGACTACCCATAATTGAATGAAATGTATATCTTAGCTCTAAAAGCAACCAATCATGTGATACCACATAAGTTGCACAAGTGTGGGTCTCCCTTTTGCACAACCATTGGTCTCATTTTTTTTGGGGTATTTTGGACTGCTTGGCAAAAAGCATGCTAATGTGGCATCATATTTGATGATGTGGCCCTAAAACCTTACTCATAAACTAGGGATTTGTCAAGTACGTTGTAAAAAAATGGGAGTGATTTTAAATTTCCACTTGGGATTTTGAGAAGCACGAAGTTATGGTGTTCAATTATTAGGTCATCTCCCCTAGTTGTAATTATATATAGATTTGACTCTTAGTTCAATTCAAATTTAATTACAATTTATAATATTTATTAAATTAAATGTTCAAAGGTTTTAATTGTATATTTAAAATTTGTATTAAACAAATATGAGAGAGAGAGAGAGAGAGAGAGAAAGAGAGTAGGCAAGTGAAGTAACCCTAATGTGTCATGAGTCTTCCTTTGGCAGAAGTCATCGCATAGTTCTTGCAACATGAGATTAAAGATAGAAATCAAGCATTCTATTGACGGGACTTTGTGACGGTCTTGCCAACAGGGGAGAGTTGTCATCGGGTACCAAGGTACCGCCCAACTTTGCCTGAAGAGGTTTACCGTAGAGAAAACTCTCCTAGCCTCCAAGCACCTAGTAGTCGAGTCACAACGATGCAAGAAAGTTTTAGTTGGACAAATGATTGTTTTTATATTTAGGGGCTTGTTGGTTTTGTGTTCATCGAATTTTGAAGATTCAAAACAAGTGAGGTTTCTTGCAAATAGTTGTTAGCTAAACCAAAGAAAACACAAAAGACAGGCCAGAGTTAGTAAACAAGTCTACCTATAGTCATATCATAAACTATCAAACATCAACAATGTTCAAACAAAGAACCAGTAACCATACTAAACATATGTGCGATCATCAACTGAAACATACATTAACAATGGAAGTAAAGCATTTTATTTATCTATCAAAGAACTTTGAGCAAAGGACATAGAGAAGAATACAACATGAAAGAGATCCGCTAAATCCAAAATGAAGAACAACACAAAGTAAGCACCAAGAGCAATCTTTATTCCTTCATCATTTTACGAGGGCCAACATCACTAGTTGGTACATTCATGGCTCTTGGGGAGCACTAATCTACTAAGAACACTAACTAATGAACTAAAAGCAAACAACACAACTATAGCATGGACAACAAAATTATCAACTTTGTTGACCCTTGGTTAAGCATCGGACTTCTTATTTATAGACAGCCTACAATCTACATTGGGATCTACAACCCACTTTTTTCCATAAAATACAATATTTATAGTTGGTACTACCTACGCTGTCAAATATATCTGATCATGGTACAATAACTGAAAAAGATAGAAGAAGAGGGGAGGAAAGAAGAATGAGAGAATTGGGAAATAATCATCGAGAGACACCACTAAACATGTGGATGTAACTTGTTCAGTCCAAGTGCCTCTAGAAGTGTGCTCCATAAATGCAATGAAGGCTCCACGTCTCCAAATGCACTTCATGTATGCCAAATGTTCAATGTTAGATCGGCGCCTCAAGAGTAGAGATTATGTCTACAGTCTTTTTATCTTTTCCCTACTACCTTTCGGTCCATAATGTATTAACTCAATCTCTGTCAATGCCTTTGACAAGAATCTAAGATGGCAATCGGTCAACTCCAAAGAAATCATCAACACTTGCCACCGTAAAGAATACAAAAGTGTGAAGTTTGGAACTTTGGACTCTGAGAACTTAAGTTCAAAGAATGAAAGAATATGGGTTTGCAAGAGAAGAAGTCTTGGGACCCAAAGAGTTTACTATTCTTTGAATTTGTAGAAGGCCTCCAATATCTCAGTTATGCCTTCCTCATCCACCTCTTTTAGGCATTCCATGTAGCTTACAACTTGTTTGAGATGGTCTCTAGCATCTTCAACTTTGCTTTTTTTAATTCAGAAGCCACCTTGGTGGCATCATGATCCTTAAGTATTAGTTGGGAGAGTCTTCCCAAAACTGAGCTGTCAAAATCTCCCAAAGGCCAAAATTGTGCATCGGCTTGCTCGTCAAACTTAACCAATAAAGAATCAATAGGGGTGCAAATGCTCGGGCACACCAGATTTGATAGCGTCACCTCCCAAATGAATGTAATAAATTGGTTCATCGGACCCTGAACTCCAGCTTTATGATCCTCTAAGACATTAACCAGTTGCTTGCTTGTCTTGATTTTGAATGCAAGTTTTATGTACTAAGTCTTCGAAAATTGGCAAGGTTTGTTCCCCAAAATATCTGTTTCAACCAAGTTATCTTCTCCCAAGTTCAAAACTTCTCTAAGGTGCTCTTTCCAATCCTTTTACTTCTATGTCTGGGCCTACCATGCAAAAACAATCTTGCCAATTTTACCTACAACTCCATGAGCACTATACAATTCTGGGAGGGACTCGGATAAAATGTTTGTAACCACATCTAGTTGCTCCACTACCCATTCATCCACTGCCTATGCCTTCTTCTTCATGACCTAAAGCGCATATATGTTTCCCTATGGGAGTGGCATTCCAAAAGTGGAGGCCTTCGGCATTGCAGAAGAGAGTGGGGATGCTAACTTCGTCAAGAGCTTCTAGAGATTCAACTTTGACGACTAGAGCCCTTTCTTTTCTAGTATTCCTTTTCATACTGTTTGTGGATAATGTGGCTTGTGTCATTAAGGAGGTCAAGTTCTCCTCTTTGGTTTCATCGGCCCAAGGGTATCTCTATTACTATATAGTCTTTTGCTGATACTTTTGATTCTTCACTATTATCTAGTGGGGCCACCACTGTCGCCACCACATCTCTGTCTAGACCCCTCTGAGTTGTATGGAATGTATGAGCCTTCTTTATCCTTTTATGCACTTGTTGTTTTTCCAACATATCTGCTAATGAAAAAGGAGAGAATGCTTCGATGGTTCTTTTCCTCCTCTGAGATTCAACTAGCCACTGGGTTGGGCCTTGGACATCTCCTATCATTACCTCTGGACCTATGGGATTTTATGTGAGCATTTGTTTCAGTCCTTCTATGGCTACATCCTCGACGTCATCACCAGAATTATTCTCTATATTTTCCTCTGCCCCTACATTGTCTTCATGGGTATCTTCTGCGGGTGGAATGGTCGGAGGGTCATGTTCAATGTGAACTTCTTCTTCTTGGAATTCTGAAGGGGCCTCCACTTCACCTATATTAATAGGCAATGTGCCTTGATTATATTTCTGAGATGAAGGTGTGGCTACTGAGGGTACGGTTGTTCTCAAAGGTCCGATTTCCTCAAAGGCCAATGATTGTTCCTCCATGTTTTCTTTCTCTTCCTTTTCCACTTTCTTTCTTTCTTCCTCTTCCATCCTTGCAGTTTCCTCCTACCTCTATTTCTCAATGGCTTCTTCGTCATAGAGGTGAGCATCTTCAGAAATCTTCTCTTCTTCTTCTCTCTATTGTAGTTCATATACCTATTCCTCAGCACATTTTTGTGCTTCCTCAATTTCCTTGGCATCCTAGAGAATATCTACATCTGGCTCTTGGACTTCCTTTTTAGTCATTCTCTCCTGCTATGTTGTGTGTTGTAGACTTCCCTATTCATCAACGTGGAAGAAGTCATAGACATTTGTTTGTGAAAATCTGGTGGATCTTCTAGAGCATTATTTATCTCAAGGGAGGGGGTAGAAGGAATCTCATGAACCTCAGCCTATTTTTTCAAGTTTTGGGCTTGGGTTTGGAGAAGGTCTGTGTGCTTTTTGTTTCTTTCTCCTTTCAAGGGGCACTCTAGAAGTTTCTATTTCTACTTCATCTCCTTCCTCCACAAATGGCATACCAAATGGGTCAGCCAAGGAGGGTGTTAGGGCATCTGGAGTTTGGAAGCCCACCAGGATAGCTTCAAGGCCATAGGTTACACTGACCTCAGACGCCTCTTTCAATTTTTGGGACCGTTCTAATTGTTTCATTAGAGGCTCAGGTACTAGGTCAAATGGTTGGGATGACTCACAGACCTTTTTCTTCCAGTGGGCTTTGGCTTGCTCTGTTGTCTAGGGTTCGAGAATGGTTGCTCCCTTTGGGTATGCATTCAAGTGCATTCTCTTTGAACAAGTCCCTTCAAAATAAGTGTGACTTTGCTCAATTATTGTCTTTGTTATGGCCTTGATGCTCAAAATCTCTAAAGAGTCCCAATCTACCAGAGGGAGACCTAACTTATCAATTCCTTCTTCTTTAAACTCAGGGTCTTCAAAGGACCTGCTATTTGAAATTTTTTGTGGGAATGTTCAAAGGTCAAGATACTCTATCATACCCTTTGATATCCTTACATATTTCCTATTCTAGATGTCAAAATTATCCTGACAATCCTCCCAAAACTCCTCTATGTGTGGATCGCGGGAATGAGGCCCTTGGGGCATCGCTTTCTCGAGGCATCTACGTAGATCATAATTGTGACACCTGAGTAAAAATTTGGCTACATCAAAACTATTTAACTCATTCTCTTCTTCATAGGTGGGAGTGAGGGAGAAGGTGTACTTCACCTAGGTGACAGGGAAAGAAACTGAGGTAATCTTCTTTGTCGCAAATAGAGCGTGTACCTCAAGAATCCATCGGTCAAACTCTGACAAAACCACTTTATCCCCATAGTGCTTTGGCAATAAAATGGTATCCTTGTGAACCTAGTGACTTGGATGTAGGTGAACTATGAAAATTAGATGAAATAACATCCCCATGGGCTGATCATGGCCATTGCCTCCAAACATAACCTGAAACCTACATCCCCAATTAGCGCCTTAACCCCATGATAAATAAAGGTGTCCTTGACTCTGTGAAAATTTTAGAAACAATCATCCCATTGGATCTGGGGAAAATGATCCCATGGGGGAGACTGTATCATTTTTATTCTGAGGACACCAACTGTGTCGAGTCCCTAGATTCCTCCATAGTGTCAAGCCAGTGACCATAAACCAAAAGAAGTCATGTAAAAAATTTTTTATCTCCCTCCACCCTTTGTATCTAGACGTCTAAGTGGTTGGAGATAATAGCAGCCCAATCAAAATGCTACTTATTAGTGGCCATAAAATACATGAAATAATACATCCATGGAGAGAACTCTTGGGTGTGAGACTCATCAAAAACCCTACACAAGTATATGATTCTTGCCTGAATCAACTCCTTGAAATCAGTGCAAGGGATATCCATCTTTATTTTCATGTAATCATAGTGGGGGCTTTGTAACCATTTTGTGTTTAGGTGATATCGGGTCATGTCTTGTGCCACTGTGAATTGTGCCAATGAAGAAGCCTGAGTCATTCATCCTTGAAGAACAAGATCCTCTAGTTTGTGGCAATAATATCTTGATCTAAGGAGGAAATGGGCACCCCAGAGGATAGCATGGCAGCTCGAATGGTCATATTGTAGTTCTTGGCCATGAGCAATATTAACTCCAGAGCTTACATAGAGTGCAGGAAGCATGTGACTTGCTTGATCCCAGAGGCCGCTAGATTAACTAGAATGGGTCATTGGCCCATCTCAACTAGTTTAAACCCTTAAATTTGGCCCAGGTTCCAAAATTTGTATCTGATATTTCCCAAAGCGTGGTTTCAATCTGGGACCCATGGATTACCCTATCTTTCTTATACTTCATCACTAATGGGAGTTTTTCCAAGGGTTCTCTTCCTTTGATTTCTTGGTTGGACCTACAAATGAGCTTAGAAGCTTTGGGCTTCTAGGAGGGGATCCTGCTGCTGCCATCTTTTCAACTTATCACCTACAATACCAAACAACTGTTAGAACAATATAAATGATACAAAAGCTTAATTCAAGTTCGAACCCTAGGGTTTGAAGACCATCAATTATAATGCATGTGTGGTGGAACTACCCAGACATCTGGGTACTCTAATCATGAATGATGAAAGGTACAATGGCTACTTGATGTGACACTTACTTCAATGACAGTTCATTTCTACGTTAGATACATGTACGCCCACACATGCAAATTTATGGCATTTAATTTACAGCTGGTGTGGTAAAAGTGGTATTAATAGCCAACTAGGACCAATTTGAATGTTAATTTGTCAGAAGCCAGTGTTGCCATTAAGGTAGGCATGATAGAGATGAAACACAATTTTGAGACCTGACCACCTTGGCCTTGTGGACTCGAACTAGTGACCATGGTGAGCTTTGAGACTCAACATGACTCACTTTGCAATGACAATACACAACTTACTGAAACTGGATATAGAGTCCAGGGACATGTTATTGATAGTGCACGGAGAAAAAACCTCACAAAGAATTTAAACTTGAAATTATTTACAAACTCGATATTTATAAAACCTATACATGGCATGACCCAAAAGAACAAAACTTGTATACATGGCCACACGTAGAAGATGCCACACTATACACAAGCCTTTACAGGGGAACCTGTATAGGATCTTACAATGGCCTTCATTATCTTACATCAATATACATAGTCGAACTTCACACTCAACACCTTGTACAACTACTCAACCCTACTAGGACCAAGACTCATTTACAAGGCTACATACAGAGAACACACGTAAATAGCACCACTTAAATTTAGGTATTTACAAATGCAAAATTTACATAAATTTATAGAAGGAACATCAAACCGCAACAATTTACACTATTTTACACTAGTTTACACTAATTTACACTAGCTTACAAGGGTCAGACAGGCCACAAAAGACAAACAAAATAAAGCGAAAATGAAGAAGGGGCGACACAAATGGGGCGACTCTAAGCTCGGTATACACTACACTGGCTTGGTGTATACTGAAGTGCTTCATCAACCAAACACATTGCCTTGTAAATTTTTATTCCATCTTCATAATAGATTAATGCAACATAATCAGTCAACAATATGAAGTCATAGACCCATCAATAAGTTACCCAAAGTATTCCTTATCCTCATTTGTCATATCCATCTTTCTCTATGTAGATATCTCAGTTCTTCATCTTTTCTCTCCACTTTACAAATGTTTAGATATTTTCAACCAACATGACAAGTACTGTCAAAACTAGTTGACATCAATGACAACATAATGACTGATTCAATTATCTTACATATCATTTTAGTACTCGGTAATCTCTAATCACCGATCTTCAAGTCATTCAGGTATTCAATCAGTTGTATTTCATCAATCTCTCCCTTTGGCATTGATGGCAACATAGGCAATATGAAATATGCCATGCACATACCAAACATGTATTCTATAACTATGTAAGTAAATGTTGTAGCTCGGTAAGCTCTCCCTATCTTGATATTTAATATGTTCAATCACTACGTTACATAACAACATCACAAGTGCAGACTTTCCTTTGTGGATTTGATCTTTTCAGCTCTCAGATTCCTTTTGTTCTTCAGCAATAAATCTTCAAATCTCTTCCCGACTTTCTCAGATTATCTCTCCCTTACATAGATATTCCATTGATCTCTCTATTTATCATATTGTTTATCTCTCCCTTTGACAACAATGCCAAAGAAAAACATAAAACATACAGCTCTACAATAGCCAAGTAACTCTCTGTTGTTCAATGCATACAATGTATATAGGTATACTAATATGCTAATTCTTTGGTCTAGCTCCTCAAATCTTTCACAACCTTAGACATAATCCAAAGTGTGAGCTATGTTGCATCAACATGAATGATCTTCTGATAAGATTAGGCTGATGCAACCTCCAGATCACATTAGTGACCAATAGATAGGGGACGAACCCCAATTCGAATCCTCAAGTATTCAAAAGTGTCCTTCGGTAGAGGCTTGGTAAAAATATCAGCAAGTTGCTCCTTTGATGTAACATATTCCAGTTTGACTTGCTTCTCCTGTACTTGTTCTCTTAAGTAGTGATACTTAATAGAAATATGCTTTGTCTTCGAATGCATTACAGGATTCTTAGAAATATTTATTGCACTAGTGTTGTCACAATATATAATCACCGGCTCAGTGATTACCTCATTCATCCCTTCCAACACTTGTTTGATATAAGCAATGTTTGAACAGTTTGTAGTACCAACAACATATTCTGCTTCGGCAGTAGACTGAGAAATACAAGGTTGTTTCTTACTTGTCCAAGTAACAAGTCTTTCACCAAAGAAAAATGCTCCTCCGGTTGTGCTCTTTCTATCAAATATATTTCTAGCCCAATCTGCATCTGTGTAGACTCTTAGTTCAAATTTTCCTTCCTTAGGATACCATAAACCATATTCCTCTATTTTCTTCAGGCATCTCAAGATTCTTTTTACTGCAACTATATGTGAATCCTTTGGATTGGCAAAAAATCTAGCAACAATCCCCACTGCATGTGCAATATCTGGCCTATTGTGTACTAGATACATCACTTTACCAATCATAGATCGGTACAATGTTTGGTTTACCTCTGTAGATTCATCATCTTTTGTTAATTTGCAGCCTGTGGCCATCGGTCTTCCAACTGGTTTAGCATCTTCCATGCCAAATGTTCTCAATACTTCCTTTATGTACTTTGATTGTGTGATGAAAATTTCATCATTCTGCTGAATCACCTGCAAACCTAGAAAGAATTTAATCTCTCCAAACATAGACATTTCAAATTCATTTCTCATCTCATCATCAAATGATTTACAAATATGATCTTATCCTCCAAAAATTATATCATCCACAAATATTTCAGCAATTAAAATAGTATCATCGGATCCTCCTTTCATGTATAAATTGTTGTTTTCACTAGTTCTCACAAAACCAATACTTAAAAGATAAGTATGCAACCTTTCATACCAGACTCTCGGTGCTTGCTTTAAACTATATAAAGCTTTTTGTAATCTACATACCATGTCTTTCTGATTTGTATCAACAAACCCTTTTGGTTGTTCTATGTAGACCTCCTCTTCTAATATTCCATTCAGAAAAGCAGACTTAACATCCATTTGATAGACTTTAAACTTCTTATGTGTAGCATATGCAAGTAACATGCAAACTCCTTTTATTCTAGCAACAGGTGCAAAAGTTTCACCATAATCAATACCTTCTTCTTGTGCATATCCCTTGCAAACAAGTCTAGCTTTTTTCCTTGTAACCTCTCCATTTTCATTCAGCTTATTTCTAAAAATCCATTTAGTACCGATAACATTCTTATCTTTCGGTCTAGGTACTAAAGTCCATGTCTTATTTTTCTCAATTTTTTCTATCTCTTCATTCATAGCTTTCATCCATTCATCATTCTCAAGTGCAACCTTAACATTCTTCGATTCAAACTCACAAACTAAGCATGTATTTTGTCTTAACTTACTTCTTGTCAGCATGCCAGCTTGCTTGTCTCCAATGATTTGGTTCTCAGGATGATATCTTCTGACAAATCTTTCCAGCACTTGATCTCTCCTTTGTTCTTCATCCTGTTCAGGTTCATTTCCTTGCTCGGGGGCTTCTTCCCGATCCTCGGTTTCCCTTTGTTGTTCCTCGGTGTTATTTTCTTGATGCTCGGTCAACTCAGCCTATGGCTTTGGTAGGTACTCTGGATGCTCAATATAAGTGAATCTACCATAGTCTTATGGCTCCTTAGTGCTTTCTTGATTATTTTTATCATCAAATTCATCAACTTTGACATTAGCACTTTCAATCATCTTATTAGTAACCTTATTCAGACACTTGTAAGCTTTTCTTTTAGTAGAATATCCAAGAAATATTCCCTCATCCCCTTTAGAGTCAAATTTCCTATTCCTATCATCTTTCAGAATAAAACATTTACTACCAAAAATTCTGAAGTAACTTACACTCGGTGTGTAACCAAACCATAACTCATAGGGTGTTTTGTTTGTGTCTTTCTTCAACTATACTCGGTTAAGGACATATATAGTTGTGCTAACTACCTCTCTCCAGTATACTTGTACAACATTCTTTTCTATCATCAGTGTCCTTGCACAATCAACAATTGATATGTTTCTTCTTTCAGCAATCACATTCTGCTGCGGTGTTCTCAGTGTTGAAACCTGTCTTTTTATGCCATGCTCATTACAATAGTTAGTGAATTCATCAGAAATAAACTCACCACCTCTATTAGATCTCAAGCATTTCAGTTCTTTCCTGGTTTCTTTTTCTACTTTTTCTTTGTACCATTTAAACATTTTAAATGCCTCAGATTTCTCCTTTAAAAACACGACAGTCATCAATCTAGTGTAATCATCAACAAATAGAATAAAGTATCTATCTCCATAGTAGCTCTGAGTTCTCATGGGACCACATAGGTCAGTGTGAACTAACTTCAAGATTATTTTTGTTGAATAGTATTTACTCTTAAAACTAGATTTTGTCATTTTCCCCTTTTGACATTCATGACACATAACATGATCAGGCTTTGTTAGGCTAGGCAGACCTCTAACCTTTTTATATCTACCGATCTTAATCATGTTATCAAAATTTACATGACATAAAATTTTATGCCATAACCATGCATCCTCATTTTTCACCAGTAAACAAGAAGTCTCAGCATTGTCAAGATAAAATAAGTTACCTTTTGATTGTCCTCCTATTCCGACAAGCTTTCCACTTTCATCAAATATCTTTACCTTCTTGATTTCAAAAGCTACTTGGTGACCTGAGTTGTTAAGTTGTGCCACACTTAGAAAATTGTAATTTAGTCCTTTTACCCAATAATCATTATCACATTTGATTTTATCATTTATCAATAAAGAACCTTTTCCTTTAACCATACATGGTGTATCATTACCCATTCTTATTGATCCTCCATTATAATTCTCAAGATGATCAAACTTTTCTTCATCACCAGTCATGTGATGTGTACAACCACTATCTATGATCCAAGTATCATTTTTACTAACTTTAGAAATGAGTGATGTTTCTACATACCCTTCTTCTTCCTCATAATCATCCTTCATCGCAAAAAATACTACTTCAACATCATCATCTGTGTCAGTATCAATATCATTCTCTTCAGCAAAGTAACATACCTTTTTTCCCTTATCTCTGTGATCTTGGTTGTCTCTTTTGTAGTGTTAGTAAGTTTTTTTGTTTCTCCTTCCATAGCTTCCTTCACCAGATCAATCTTTGTTTCTATCTTCTTCTTTCTTGTTTGGGCATCTAGCAACAATATGGCCAACTTCTTTGTAGTTAAAACATGCTAAAGGAAATTTACCCTTATATCTACCTTTACCTTTAGGTAATCTCTGGGCCATAAGAGCTTCAAGTTCATCAAGCTCATCATCAATATTACTATCACTATCATTCCTCATATTATTTCTACTGCTAGACTTATCGGGGTATATGCACAAAGACGGGGGACCAAAAAGGTGTCACTTTCCTTTTTGGCCCCCAAACGTCCATAGTGCATACACATTAAAGCACATACTCCCTATAAGGCACACGTGCTATGTCTTGGGGTACCCAAGCCTTAGGCTTGGGCAACTCAAAACATAGCGTGTGTGCCCTATAGGGAACATGGGCTATGCAAAAAGATAATATGTGTGCACCCTATGCAAAAATCAGAAAAGCATAATATGCATAGTCTTGCATAGCGTTAGTGTGCTATAGTGCATGCACCCTTTGCAAGAAACAAAAAAGTGGTGCCAGAAAAGCATAACATGCACAGTTTTGCATAGCACTAGTGCGCTATAGCATGTGCACCCTTTGTAAGAAACAAAAAAGTGGTGCCAAAAAAGCATAACATGCATAGTCTTGCATAGCGCTAGTGCGCTATAGTGCGTGCGCCCTTTTCAAGAAACCAAAAAAGTGGAGAGAGAGAGAGAGAGAGAGAGAGAAGGGGTGAAAGAGGGTAATAAGGGAAAATATAAAGGGTATGAAGGTGGAGAGAGAGAGAGAGAGGTAGGGAGGGTAGGAAGGTGGGAGAGATCATGTATGTGTGTGTGTGTGTGTGTGAGAGAGAGAGAGAGAGAGGGGGTGAAAAAGGGTAATAAGGGAATATATATATACACACACACACACACACACACACACACACACACACACAGAGAGAATATGGAGGGTAGGAAGGTGGGAGAGAGCATATGTGTGTGTGTGTGTGTGAGAAAGAGAGAGAGGGTGAAAGAGGGTAAGAAGGGAAAATATAGAGGATAGGAAGGTGGAGAGTGCTCTCTCTCTCTCTTTATCTATCTCTCTATCTCTCTCTCTCTCTCTGACTATTTCTCATCACTATTTGAATCTATGACTTAAATAGGGCGCACGCCCTATGGAAGTCATAGATTTCAATAGTGCATGCCCTATAGGGCGAGTGCACTATTGAAATCTATGACTTCCATAGGGCTCACGCCCTATAGAAGTCATAGATTTTAGTAGTGCAATCGCCCTATAGGGCGCACGTGCTTTGTAAGGCATTGGAATTTACCAGTCCTAAGGCTTGGATTTTCCTTGGAGATCCAACCCAAAGGCTTGGACGATTCAAATAGGTCTGAGATGTGTTTTCCAGTGGACATACAAAAAAATGACATCTTTTTTTGTGTTCTCCTCGTCAGGTTTACTCATTACTCAAGAACGTAAAAATCAGATGACGTGATATTGCAGATCTCTCTGTTAGCTATCTAAGCATATAATTTATTTTGAATTCTGATTATGTTAAGTTTCTCATCTCTAATTTCTTTTGTATGTCTATTTTTTGTAAAAAACCAACGTGTAGTATTTTGGGCATAGATGTTGGCTCGTTCATCGAATTTTGCAACAAGTTACATTTTTAGAAACTAGACTCCATTCTACACACTTTAAAAAAAATAAAATTTGATTTTCGATTAGTTTTAAATGATTTCTAGGGGGAGCACATAGAAATTTCATGTTTTCAGGATGTGTGCACTTTGTAAATTCATCTAAAATTATACATTCATCAAAAAATTACCAAAAAATTATGGGATAAACTACGTGGTGTTAGCTAGCTTCTCACTAGAGTGATTAAAAAAATTCAAAAAAAAGTTAACATTTTAGGGGGAGCACACCAGACACTATGTTATGTTTTTCACAAAAAATAGGACCACTTTTTGTGCTCCCCCTTTTTGAGGGCCTTAATTTGCACCATTTTCAAAATAAGTAAGTAGTTCAAGAACTAGATTCAGAGTATTACAACTCCTTATTTTGTTGCATCTTAAAATTTTGAGTCTAACTATCTTCAATTTCTTGTTGAAGTTCGAAGTTTTCTGATTTCAGGAAAAAAGTGGCATCTTATACCCCCTTTTTGGTCCCCCATCTTTGTGCACTTACCCACCGATCTTTAGAGAAGACATGAAAGTAGACTCAATAGATGGTACAACACTATTATCAAAATTGTTCAACTCAAAAGTTGTTAGCTTACCAATCAGACTATCAAGAGTAAGAGTATTGCCATGTGTAGACCTCATTTCATGTATAACAGATATTCTGATTGCATAAGCAGGCAACAAGGTTCTTAGAATTTTACTTACCACTGTATCTTCATCAATGACACCACCAGATCCTCTAATAGCATTGACTACCTCCTTTATTCGGTTTGTATATTATACTATGTTTTCTCCTTCTTTAATTTTCATATCGTCAAACCTACCTCTTAGGCTTTCAGCTCAGGCTCTCTTGACATTAACATCACCACCGTAGACTTGAGCAAGTTTGTCCCACATTTCCTTTGAAGTAATGCAATCTTTGACATCCTCAAATTCAACATCAGATAGAGCAACATCAATCTCTATCATAGTCATGTTGTGTTCATGTTGATCCTTTAGTTGATCAAGAGTCAAAGGTCCAGTTGGTGGTTGTAAGTAGCCATTTTCAAGAAGAAGTAAGGAAGAATCTCTGATTCCAAATATGTGAAGTTTCATTCAAATTTTCCATATAGTAAAGTTGTCCTTGTTCAGCTTCGGCACCTCCCTCTTATACATCTTGTGATCTTTTTGCTGAAGTCCTTAAAACTTTATTCCAAGCAATTGATGCTCTGATACCAATTGTTAGAATAACTGAGAGGGGGGGTGAATCAGTTAGATCAGTTATCCTACAGTCCCAAATACAAATATGTAACACTTTAAATAATTTCAACACATTCTGTAGCTCGGTAACATAAACTACTAAACTGTTTGTGCCTTTACCGATTACCAGTTAATTAACTCATAGTGATTACTGACCAAACCAAATATGCAGTATGTAAAGTATGACAATACAAAAATCATCATAGAAACACATAACACAATGATTTAATGTGGAAACCCTGTTAAGGGAAAAACCACCTGGGACCATTAACCCAAAATAATTTTCACTCTTTTGAAGTGAGCTCGGTGAAGAGCCAACCCTATTAAAGGTTACAAACACATTGTTAGGTGTGACCTTGTTAGAGGATTTAAGACTAACAGTTATTGTTCAACCAACATTCACTATGGCATCGATAGGATAACAATGTACATTCATTGAATGACATAGGGGCATAACATAAGACGGTTAAGTCTACTCGGTTAAGAGATTTTTCGGTATCAATGGTTAAACTAAAATAGTAGTTGATCTTATCACAATACTACTCAATTTGCAGATGTTCAGATCTATTCTAAGTCCCTACAAATCCTCTGATCAATATATCAATTCACTTCCTCAACTTACTTTCACTCGGTAATAGCTCTTTGATGCTCGGTACTATTCTGTAGTTCGGTTCTCCTTCAACAAGTCTGATCAACCATGCATGAAACTATATTCATGCAAAATCTCTGCAGTCTTCTTTCTTCTAGCATGTTTCAATAAAGAAACTCATATCTCTTATATAGACAGATAAACTATTTTCATATCAACCATCAAATTTTGCCACTTGTTCTCCTTCATTGATTTTGTCTCTTAAACCTTCATCGGTGAACACAAGCTCGATTAATACTATCGCTCGGTATACACTACACTGGCTTGGTGTATACTAAAGTGCTTCATCAACCGAACACATTGCCTTGTAAATTTTTATTCCATCTTCATAATAGATTAATGCAACATAATCAAGTCAACAATATGAAGTCATAGACCCATCAATAAGTTACCCAAAGTATTCCTAATCCTCATCTGTCATATCCATCTTTCTCTATGTAGATATCTCAGTTCTTCATCTTTTCTCTCCACTTTACAGATGTTTAGATGTTTGCAACCAACATGATAAGTATTGTCAAAAATAGTTGACATCAATGACAACATAATGACTGATTCAACTATCTTACATATCATTTAAGTACTCAGTGATCTCTAATCACTGATCTTCAAGTCATTCAGGTATTCAATCAGTTGTAGTTCATCAAATTTTTCCTTTCTTTTCCTAGGCCTTGTCCCACAAGAGAACTAAGTCTAAGATTTAGAAAGCCTTATATTGAGCTCTTTTTTCAAAACCAACATTTGACCACCACTTGGTGTTTCACGAAATGCTTGAGGGTGTTATCTCTCTTCTCTTCCAAGTGGACTAAGTTAAGGAGGTGAACCTCCACAACATTATCCCTCACATCAAATTCTTGAATGAACTACATGATCGAAGTCTATAAGCTCATTAGGAATACCAGATTCTATCCATAGACTAGATAGAAAGGTGAAGTCCCCAAAGTGGCTTTGATTCAGATGCGGTCCACCCGAAGAGTGAACTTGAGATTTTGATGCCAAGCCCAAGGATTCTTCTCGAGAAGATGTTTGATTACCTCTAAGAGATTCTTGTTAGTTGAATCTGCTACACCATTATCCAGTGGATAATAATTGCTTGAGAATTTTAGGGTAATGTTCTAGTTGTAAGCCCACTCTAGTAGTTGGGCAGAGGAAAATTTTGGACCATTATCACACATGAAGGTGAAGGGAATTGCAAATCTGGTGGTAATGTTTTCCTCGATGAAGTTGATTATTACATCCACTGTGTTATTTTTACATGGTATGGCTTTAGACTACTAGGTGTAGTAGTTTGTGGTAGTTAAAATGTACCAATGTCCAAAAAATAAGTTGTGGTTTATTTCCATGATGAAATCAAATGCCCATTGGGAAAAAGGTCTGACCTCAAATACATATTGGAGAGGCATTTCTAGGTTCTACTCTCGAGAGGCAACAGTTTGACAGGTGTGGCATTTCCTCACATGTGCATGGTCATCCTTAAAGATATGGGGCCAATAGTAACTGACCTAGAGAATTTGATGGGTGGTGGCATCAGCTGAGCCATGCCCAATTCTAAACTGTCCATGGAAATCATTTATCATTCTTGCAGCCTGTGTTCGGTCGAGAGACTGAAGGTATATACCTTTATAATTTCTGTGAAACATGATCTTGTTCTTAATCATGAAATGTGTACTCTTTAGCTGGAGCACTTGACATTTGTTGGAAGGAAGTCCCTTGGGGCATCAATTTTTCAATAAGAGGCATAATAGGTTGGTGTACTGGGGATCCTAGGTGAGAGACTCCACTGTGTAAGTTTGGCATTTAATTTACGAATGCATTTTAGCCATGGCTGGGCATAATCCCTATCTGTACTAACCTCATAGGTTTTATTTCTAAGTCGAATTCTTGGAGGATAGCCATTCATTTTCTGCAGTGTTCTCCTAGTTCACTTTTCATCAACAAAGATTTGATAGCCTGATATGGCATAATTATGTGTACCTTTCTTTAGAGAATGTAATGCCATAATTTCTTAATTGCCTGGACCAACGCGAATGGTTGCTTCTCAAGGGGTGAATACAACACTTCATAATTATTGCAAGGGGAGCTCATGAAAGAAATAGGTCGCTCTTCCCCTTTATCCTTTTGGGTTAATATTGTGACAATGAAGTGGGTGGAGACAAAGGAGTATATATAAAATGGGAGGGTGTAGTCTAGAATCTCCAAGATTGGGACCTCCATGATAGCTTGTTTAATCTAAATGAATTCCCTTTTCTTCCAGAATCCACTAAATCTTTGTGTCCTTCTTCATCATATCACTTAGAGGTGTAACAACCTTGGTGAATCTTGTGATGAAGTGTCAGATGAAGTTGATCTTTCCAAAGAAAGATCACATTTCTTTCTTGTTGTCGAGCATCTGCAACTGCAACAATGCCTCTAATCTCTCAGGGTCAATGGTGATACCCTTCTCAGAGAAGATATGTCCTAGCAACTTCTCTTATGTGACCCTGAATATGTATTTCTTAGGGTTGAGGTAACTTCCAAATTGACAACATCTCTCACAAATTTTAGGAAGGTGGGCAGGGTAATCATGCATGTCTAGGGAAAAAAATTGTCACATCATCCATGTAGATGATTATGAACTTGTTAACCAACCCCTCAAAGGCGATGTCCATTGCCTTCTGAAATGTAGCCCCGACGTTAATCAAGCTGAAGGGAATTATCCTGTAAGAGAACGTTCCCCACTTGATAGTGAACATGGTCTTAACTCAGTCCTCAAATTTCACCATGACCTGATTATAACCTGAGTATCTGTCCAAGAAGGACATCATCTATGACAAGTTGACAATCTAAAGCACCTCTCAAGTGAGGGAAAGGGATAGTTGTATTTCTTTGAATCCTTATCCAGGTTCTAAAAATATACACAAAGTCTAATTTCGGACTAAATTCATTACCCAAGTGGTATGCCAGATCGGGATGATTATTATCATAGATAATAATTTCTAAACCTCCTGGTAGATCAGGGGATTGGTTGGTCGTTATTTTTTCCTAAAAGGCTTAGCATCGAGCTTCAAGGGGATAGTGTGTGTCATGATAGATGTATCATAAGATTTAAGGTCCTCATACCCCTAGATAATCACATAAATATATTCCCAAAGAACCAAGAGGATATTTTCTTTCTCCTATGGGGAACAAGAGGTATCTATGTACATGCATTTTTCCTTAGTTCCTACTCTGATGTTAATCTTTTCATATTTTCTCGCTTTCAAAGATTAGGGAATTCTATCTGTGACATGGATATCTAAGTAAAAGGTTCATTCAATGGAAACCATCTCCTTTTGGATGGTGTTGGTTGGTATATCAAGTATACCATCCTCATTTCCTTTATGTCCCGTATCATCGTGTTCTTCCTCTTCTATGATCTTGTCTTCAAAGATGCCAATTTTTTCTAGGAAGGCGAGGATGTTCTTATCATCTTCAAAGACCTAGAAATGTATTATGTTGTCGAGGATAGAAGGGGTGGGTACCATTTCAATGGAAAACCTCTAGAGTCGAGAACCTTCCATGGGTTAAAGAGTACTGGTTGACACAACCAGAGTGTTCGGAACATATTTTTATTTTTGGGGGATTACCTCAATGCCAAAGGCATCAAATTCCTCTATTAAACTCCATGCTATATTGTGATGTATAGCTAACCATTTCTCATGGCATGTATATGGACTCTGGACTTGTTTGACTATCAGTTCTGAATCACCCATGGTATGAAGGTGGGTGACTCCTTTTCGCCGTGCAAGTAAGAGGCCTAAGACTAAACCCTCATATTCAGTGACATTATTTGTATAGTCAAATTGTAATTGATAATATGCAAGGAAAGAATTTCCTTGGGGTTTAATCAATTCTACCCTGACTCCACACCCTTGTTTGGATCAGGATATGTCAAACTTTAGGATCCATAAATCATTATTATCATGCTAGGGTTTGGAAAGATGAGTAGCTTGTGGTAGTGGTTTGGGAATAGAAGGGGATTTAGGCATGTCTCCCAAGACATCATACATGGGGCCCAAAACTTTCTCTAAGGGAGACACCATTGATGGTTCTCTGACAAGCAATCATTTAATTATGTTCGTTGCTAGACTACATTGCATGGGGATTTCTCCCCCTTTTCCCTCTTTCTAGGAGGTTTGAAAGTCTGGTTGTGGCAACAACCACACAAGGTTTACACTCCAACTTAGAATATTCTTGACAATACACCTGAAACCATGTATCAGACAAGAGAGTGGCTAGGGAGGCTTCATTTCCCTAAAGGCTAACATCATTCTTTAATCTGACAATAAGATCCCCAACCCTCTGGGTGATAACGGGGTCCTCACTAAGGAACATCCCACTTGGAATGAAGTCCATATTCAACATCTCTTTATCCTAATATAATCTAGGCTCTAGTTGCACATATGTTACCTCACTCACCTAACCATAGTCGGTGAGAGCTTGTTTCATCTGGGGTTCGTCGTCTGCTTTAATCTGATTGGCTTCCCATCTCCAAGGGAGCCATAAGTGGGAGAAGTCAATTGAGATTTACTCATTAAGGGCCTTGGACCAATTCCAACGTAGGAGCATCTCATAGGTTTTGGAGATGTTGACTACTTGGATGTCAATGATGTTGGACATCCATGGTTCTTGGACGAGCTGAATTTGGACATTTTCAACTCGACCACCATCTTGACAATGTAATCACCTAAAATTGGGATAATAGAACCTAAGGCCCTATTTGCTCTTAATTTGGTATGTAACCTTAATTATGTTAATTTAATCCTCGATCATTAGCATAAACTCTCAAAAATTCAATAAACCCCATCAAATCCTAAATCAAGCATTCATTACTAAGGTTCAAGCAAAAATCAAAGTTATTAACTCTAAGCCTATTTAATTAATTCAATCCCATCAAATGCAAAGGCTAGAGTTATTAATTAAAAGAAATGCATAAATACCTTCTAAATCAAACAAACACAACAAACACACTTTTATGATTAGGAGGCTCTCACACGGATCATGGATCAAGCCAAGATGCATCTCAACCACTCCTCATAAATGTATCTCAATCGGTGAATCCCTTCAATCTTCTATAAAATAGAATCTTCAAAGACTTCTTTTCTTCTTCCTAATGCTTAGACTTTTACATACTTGCTTGTAAATTTGAGGCTTCATATTCCATGATTATTGAACTCTCATGCTTGGAGGATTTACCCACTAATGCTTAATTTGATAGTTGTTTCCATGTTTTCAAGCTTTGATTAAGCAAATACTTCAAATTGGGTTAAAATGGAAAGAATTAGGATTTTATGCTTCATTTTGGTTTCATGCATTTACTCTTGAATCTTTCATTTTAATGTAGATTGTCACTGTTTAAGGGTCAAATCTTAGAGAAAACTAACCCTTATTTCATACTCACATTAATTAGAGAGCAACAAGATGCTTTTGCTTGTTGGCTTCTTTAATTAAATCCTTATTTTTCTCTAACAAGTGATGTTATTATCCTATTGAAGTGTTGTGTTGCAGGTCACAAACTCACACACACATTTTTGGTGCCCACCGTGGGGCCCAACCCCTGATTTTTCAATTTTCTAGCATTTTAGACTAACTATCGCCGTATAAATTTTGCCAGAAGATCACTTTTGGGAAGAACATTCACATTTGGTAAATCCAAGATCGCATCCCATATTCACGGATTGCATCCGGAAACAAGGTCACATCTATTTGAAATACAAGATTGCATCTTGTAGATCTGGGTCACATTCGGGAAAGGGGGTCACATTTGGGAAATAGGATCATGTCTAGAAATTAGGTGGGAAAAATCTAAGATCATATTTGGGAATTTTTATTGCATTCTCAGGTTTTTTGATTTCTGACCAATTTCATTGTTAATATCTCTAGTTTTTGGCAGCCTAATTGTGGTTTGCAGATTGAAAATACATATAATTCAAATACTAACTTGTGTTTTTAATTTTCTTTAAGGATAAAAGGAACATTATGTTTTTGTTTTTGAGCACTTAATGGCAATTTGATTTCACTTTGTAAACCAATTAGAGGATTATGCTCTTTTCTCCTTGAGAGAAAATCATAAACTCAAAAATTGGTTTATATTTTGGAGTTAAATTGAGGAATGAATGCTAACGATTTGCATAATTAATTTTTCCTTAAAACATTATCTTTAGATTTTGGATTTTCTAACCAACTAACAAGCTAATGGGTGAACTTGGTGTTTTTGATTGATTTTGAAAGCCTAACGGTTGTTTGTAGGATGTTTGTCCAAGACCAAAAACAAAAGACTACTAATGCTTGTCATGCAGGTTGCCTCTAAAGCAAAATCGACAAAAGAACTTTATGCTTGATTTTTCTAGGAATTTTAAACAATTTGAGATCAAGTTGCAAATCAACTAGAGGATTATACTCTTTTTCCCTTGAGGGAAAACCAGAAACTCAAACGTTGGCTTTCTATTTGGCTTCAAATTGGAGTAATTGAACTCTTAATATGCATGATGTGTTTGGGATTTGTGGTATAAGTTAGGATATTATGCTTTTCTCCTTCATGGAGAACCAGAAATCTAGAGCTTACTATCATTTATTCATTTACTTTATTGTATACCTTTAGAGGGCCTGTCGGTTGAGGAAAAAATCTCCCACGAACGACCCAAGTGGGGACAAGTCTTACACTGAATCTTCCACCCCACTATAAAATTTGATGCTTCCTTGAGGCTAAAGCCTTGGAAGACATGATTTATCTTGTCTTGAGAGATTCATGATCAATCCCAATGACTGACTTGGTTTTTTTGTAGAGCGGAGCCACTTTAATCTTGCTTCTTGAGACTACACACTTTCAAGTTCGTATAGGGTTAACAACCTCAATCCTGCTTGCGGGACTATGGGAGATGATTGTGAATGGATGCCTTCATTAAAAGCTCTATGTTAGATGCCACCTAGATCACCCTCGAAAGGTTGTTATCACTTGTGCGAGGAAAATAGTAATTGCCCCAAGAAATTCACCATATCGAGCCCCCATTGACGTTAACACTTGGCAAATATGGCCTCCAATATCCATTGTGTGTTATTGGACTGCAATATTCTGAGGGTTCTTTGGGTGTGTTCCTAAGTCAGTGAACAAGTGGTTTCAATCTCTACCTAGTATAAGGCAGGTTAGGTGTGTCTGATTAAAATGCTTGCTTGGTGTGTTCTAAATAAAAACTCAATTAATTCCCCCCAAATGAACAAGCACACAACATTTAAAAGCATTTGCAAACACCTGACAATCATTGGAATCTAACAGACATGACACATTTTTTGAGAAAAACTAAAATTGCAAATTCCTGGTCATCATAAGATCGCATCCAGTATTCCAGAGTCACACCCCGTATCCCAGATCACATCTATTCAAATCTGAGTCACATTTGGTATCCACACCACTTCCTAGATCACATCTGGTGCACACCATTTCCTGCATCGCATCCGGTATTTCTTGAGTCACATCTAGGGTTCCAATTTTTTTTCTAGTCACTGTTTAGGATTGCATCTAAGACAAAGAGCATTTTCATACATCCCAAAAACAAAATTTTCACATTTCTAGATACCCATTTGGCCAATTAGTAGGTTCCTGTTGCCAAAACACAGTCATCTGATAACCAAAAAGAGTCATCTTTGGGAACATCTTGTCACCTTGCATAGTCTGAATCTGCATTGTCCCATTGTGAAGTTAGTTTACCCAATTAGTTACAAACAAGTTCTTAGCTCATAAATAGGGCATTTTTGACACCCTTTTGATGCTGAAACTTTCACTTTCAAACCCACTTGCACTTTGGTTCCCAACTCATAAGCAGGACATTCTAACCCCATTTGACGTTGGATCCATATAACGACATTTCAAACCCACTCTTGCATCCTTGGATTCACAATTAGACATTGCAAACTACTAGACCCACTCTTAAATGCAAGACACTCATTGGTTCCTCAATCCGGATTTCATGGTTGTTACTAAGCACAAAACTTACAATTTTGAAACAAACCTGTTCTCGAAAGGAGAACCCATATTCACATTGGAAATAGGAGAAACTTCAAGACTCAACCCCTTGTACAGTGCTACACCTATTACTACTTATATATCAACACCCGAACCAATAAACATGAATGATCAAGGTGAATACCGATGGGATGAAAGATTCCATGAATAAAATGAACAAGCATAACGTGAGAGACAAAAAAAAAAGTCCAATATGATGATGATATTGATGATGATGCGGATCCCTCTAAACAAGAATACAATAGAGCTTTAAAAACCAAACGATTTCATAAAATTCTTGAAAGAGCCTTGGAAGAAAACAAAGAGAAATACTTCTTAGAACTTGCTTCCCGAGGTGTTAAATTACCCAAGGACTATGATGTGGATCAACTCAAACAAAAAGTAGACCTTAGTCCTATGTCAATTCTAAATAGACAATTCCTTACCATGAAAGCATAAATTTAAGAACTCAAGGAATCAAAGGACAAACCAAAACAACAATATTCTTTAGACACATATGTCCTTTTCCTTTTGACAAGGGACTCAGAATGATTCCATTTCCTAAAAAAGTTACAATACCAAAGTATGACAAATACATGGGAGATTCTGACCCTCAAGATCATGTGAGGGAGTTTTGTACAACTAGTATGGAGTTCATGCATGAAAAAACATACCTCATGAGGCTATTTCCACGAAGCCTAGGTGGACAATCTATAGAGTGGTTTTCCAAATTACCTATTGGAATCAAAACATTTGATGAATTAGTGCAAAAATTCATACAAAACTACTCCTACAACATCCAACACAGTCACAATGTTGGATTTATGTAATACTAAATAGAAAATGGGAGAATCATTCTTGAGTTTCCTACAAAGGTGGAGAAAAATATTTGCACGATATGCTAGGGAAATACCTGAAAATGAAAAGATGAATATCTTCATTAACAACTTGGTTCCAGAAATGAATTTCCCAATTCAATTACAAGGACCACCAAGCTTTGACAAAATGATCGATAATGCTCTCAAGATAGAGGAAGTTCTAATCAAGAAAGGTGACATTACCATTAACAAGGAACATAAGGACAAGTCCTATCCCACTAAGGACAAGTACAAGTATGAAAACAAGAACAAACATGTGGTTAATGATGGAGTAGTTGATACTCCTAATCCAAAACCCAAACCAGATGTTTTCAATCTAATAACAAGTCTTCAAATGAACAAGAGTCTGAATCCTACTACAACTCCAAAGATGAACAATACTTTCAACAAACCTCGAAGAGAACCTTGGACACCATGGCCTAAGAAAACATTTAAACCATTGGGGGACACCTTGGAAGTGGTTTTAAAATCACTTGTGGAGAACAACATTATTTCAATTCTTGAGCCCGGTAAGCCTTGGGATCCAGAAGATAAACCGAAGTGGTGGAATGATAATGACTATTGCGATTACCATCATAATAAAGGACACACCACTAATAATTTCTTGAAATTGAGACATGTTATCCAGGATCTTATTGAACAAGGAAAAGTCAAGGTAGATGGACATCACATGAATAATGATCACAAGGCATTTCAAACCCCACTACCTAACTATGAAAAAGGAGAAACTTCCAAAAGCAATAAGATTAATTACACATATACTGATAGTGACAATGTAATCAACATGATGGAACCATGTGAATATTCCATCAACATGATCACTCTCAAAGGAGTGAAGAACAAAGCTGAATCTACAAATGTTGTAACACGAAGCCAAGTGAAACTTACTCTTAAAGGATTTTCAACATCTAACACACCACCTACAACAACAACAACATCTAAACAAGTGGTTCCATCTCCAAAATTCAATCTTGTGGAACAATTGCAAAAGACACCCGCACAGATATCTATCTTAGAGTTGTTGAAAATATCCCCTAGTCATAGGGAGGTTCTTGATCATGCCCTATTGAGCACCAATGTACCAAAAGACTTAGATGTGGATAGATTCCAGGCCATGGTTGGTCACATGAGTTCCCCACATTACCTATCTTTTTCTGAAGAGGATGAAAAATCAATGAACCAACCACATAATCAGCCCCTTCATTTAGAAGTTCTTATTCATAAACACTGAGTCAAGCATGTCTTGATAGATGGAGGTGCTGGTTTGAACATTTGTACTTATAATTTGATAAAACAATTGGGTTTCTCAGAGCATGCAATTGATCCTAGGAGAAAGATAACAATCAAGGCATATGATGAGGAAGAGAGATCCTCTAAAGGATTGGTTGTCTTACCCATCAGAGAAGGGCCAGTAGACCAAGATGTCCTTTGTCAAGTTCTTGATTTACCCCTTGCTTACAACATTCTTCTTGGGAGACCATGGATACATTCAATGCAAGCAGTGCCTTCCACATATCATCAATGCCTAAAGTTTCCTCATAATGGAGTGGAGGTGACTATTCCAGTGGATACCACATATACTTGTAATAACCTTAAACAAACTGAAAGCATGGTTCCCCATAACAAAGAAGGGTCCACCAAGGCAGAGACATCAAAAGAAATTATCTTGAGGAGCTTTGCTAAGAAGATCAATATCCAAGAAACAAGCATGGGAGAGTACAAAATAGATCCTACAACATCTTTGACAGATCTTCCTATATCTCCTAAGACACAAGGAATGCCCTCATCTACATTTACACCTTCTAATGGCAGAGCTTTGACTATAGATGAAGGGACCAGAATGGTGAAAGCAAAGGTATCCCTAGAAGAAGAGAATGAAGAAAAGGCTATTTTGTAATGGCTTTACAAAGAACCCGAAGAAGATGGGAATGTTAAACATGTTGAAATCTCTTAAAGAAAATATGGGAAAGGATATGATCTTATGAAACAAATGGGGTACAAAGGCAAAGGACCATTGGGACAAGAAAATAAAGGACTAGTGAAACCCTTACACATGGATTTCAAAAATCCTAAGGACAAGACTAGACTAGGCTTCAGAGAGGCTAGATTTCATCCCACAGCAGAAAAGGGTCCTATATTTTCTAGATCAGGAGATTCTGATGATGAAGAAGAAGTGGAAAGACAACCCATTTCTTATGAAAGATTGTTACTCTTACAAGGGGACCCAAATATTACATTCCTTGGTACAAGTCTTGAACAAGAATCAGAAAGAGAACAAGCAGATGAACCTAATGAAGAGAAAGAACAAGAACCTCTTATCTTTGATACACCACACTTTGATGAAGAGCCTAAAGAAATGAATCCACAAGAACCATTGCAAGAAGAAGGGAACCATGCTAATGAAGAAAATGAGGTGCCTATGACTATTGCCCACTTTTTGGGGGTCTCGTATTATAGTCAGGTGGATTCACATGAGTACGAATGGGATGTCCTTTCTGATGCCACCATGTACATAGAAATAGATGTGATACACAAGTTTGCTCCTAGAGTCTTGATTGAAGAAGGAGAAAGTTCTAATGTTAGATCGCTAGAGTTAGATCCACATAACATTAACACAAACCCTAATAATAATGAATTTGAATCTAATAATCCTAACACTTATCTAGAAGAAAACTTAATAGATGATGTTTTGCAAGTTATGAATGATGATAACAATGCGGTGCTATCTCTTGAACCTATTGAATCTTTGTCCTTTAAATACCCTGACTTGATAGACTGGGATGAACCTACAAACACAAGCTTTCTATCCTTTGACAATGACCATTCCATAGCCTGTTATCTCAAGGCTTGTGAACCATTCCATTCTTCCACCAGCGTAACGAGCGAAATCATGACTGAGGAGGATATCAAGTTTCTTAGTCTTAAAAAGAAAAACAAAAAGAACAAGAGGTCTGATGGTGAAAACCACTTAGTGGCAGTAGCAGACCCTAAAAGAGAAAAAGAAAAGGACATATCCAATGGTGAAAACCTCCTTGAGGCACCAAAGGATGGGATGCTTGATATCCTCCCAGATCACTTCCAAGAAATGTCCTTAGTTTTGATTGAACGTACACAACCCATTAATTTGGGAATAGCAGAAGCTCCTCAGTTAGTCCACATAGCTCAATCATTGACAGAAGATGAGAAAATCCAATTCATTGATTTCTTCAAAGCAAAGAAGATCAACTTTGCTTGGTCTTACTCAGATATGCCTAGATTGGATACAAATTTGATTAAGCACCATTTGTCTATTTCACCAGATGTAAAACCCATCAAGAAAAAACTCAGAAAAATGAATCCACATGTGGCATTACTAGTGAAAGTAGAACTAGAAAAACTATTGAAAGATGGATTCATTAGAGATATTGATTATGTGGAGTGGATCTCCAACATAGTTCCTATTTCTAAGATAGACAAATCAATAAGAGTGTGCACAAACTCTAGGGATCTCAACAAGGCTTGTCCTAAAGATGATTTTCCATTTCCAAACATAGACATGATTGTGGACTTAACAACAGGTTATGAGATGTATTCCCTAATGGATGAATTTTCAAGATATAACTAGATGAAAATTGCTCCTAAAGACCAAGAGAAAACAATATTCACCTGTACATGGGGAACCTATTGTTGGAATGTGATGCCATTTGATCTCAAAAATGTAGGTGCCACATATCAAAGGGCAATGACCACAATCTTCCATGACATGATGCACAAGAATATGGAAGACTATGTTGATGACACTTTGGCAAAATCAAGAATAAGGACTACACACATAGAGGATCTGAGGAGAATCTTTGACAAGATGGAGCAATTCCAATTAAGACTTAATCCTAAGAAGTGTGTATTTGGCGTATCATTTGGAAAACTCTTAGGATTCATAGTTTCAGCTAAGGGAATTGAGGTGGATCCAACAAAGGTGAAGGAAATTCTAGAAATGAAACCACCAAAGAACATTAGTCAAATGAGAACCTTACAGGGAAAGCTACAATCTATAAGAAGGTTCATATCTCAGTTGGCTGATAAAGCACAACCTTTCACAAACTTGATGAGGAAATGAACCACATTTACATGGGATGAGCAGTGTGAGGATAATTTTACCCAAGTCAAGAATTATCTGATGAATCCTCCAATTCTAATGGCACCAATCTATGGGAAACCTTTGTTGCTTTACATATCAGCCACAGATACATCACTAGGAGTATTGCTTGCATAAGAGGATGAGGCCAAGAAAGAAAGAGCCATCTATTACATCAGTAGAACCCTGGTCACATATGAATTGAACTATTCAATGATTGAGAAGGCATGCTTAGCAGTGGTGTTTGCATCCCAAAATTTGAGACACTATATGTTAGCACACAAGGTGAAACTAATGGCTAAAATTGATCCACTCAAGTACTTATTGAACAAAGAAATGCTGATAGGAAGACTTGCTAAGTGGGTCTTGATCCTAAGTGAATTTGATATTGAGTATGTGGATAGGAAATCCATTAAAGGGAAAGTAATTGCTGATCAACTTGCAGAGACACCATTAACTGATGATAAGCCATTACTTGTGGAATTTCCAAATGAATCTATCATGCACCTAACAGAACATCCCTAGAAAATGTACTTTGATGGATTCTTCACACAACAAGGATTAGGGGCTGAATGCTTATTCATTACACCACAAGGATATAAGATCCCAAAAGCTTATAAGATGATCTTTCCATGTACCAACAATATGGAAGAATACAAAGCTCTTGTGAATGGGCTCAAGCTTGCAATAGAGTGGAAAATCATTGAATTACACATCTATGGGGATTCACAACTTATTATCAACCAAGTGAATGGTGATTACCAGACTAAGGATGAAAAGCTCATGCCCTACAAAATAATGGTGGATGACTTGAAAAAGTACTTTATCTTCATTACCTTTTAGAAAATTCTGAGATCAGAAAATAGAGCAGCTGATGTGATGGCTACTTTAGCATCCATGTTACAGTTAGAAGAACACCAATTTTGCTATGACTTCCTGGTGGAAGAACTCCCTTTCCCAGCTTATGACTCTCCTGAATGCCAAATCATTTATGCCCTTGAAATTCAAGTGTTGTCTAGATATGCCTCTATCTACTCCTATCTTAAAGACCAAATCATTCTCGAAGGCTATTCTAGAAATGAAAAAAGATCCCTCATAAGAGTAGCATCACGCTACATAATCATCGCTAATGACTTGTTTAGACATAGTCTAGATGACATGCTTCTTAGGTGTTTAGAATATGAAGAGTCTAATCATGTATTAAAAGAAGTTCATGAAGGTGTGTGTGGATCACACTCAAATGGTTTTTCATTAGCCAAGAAACTCTTAAGGTTCGGATACTATTGGCCCAATATGGAGAAAGATGCTATTCACTTTGCAAAAACTTGTAAGAAATGGCAAATACATGGTAACCTCATACATGCACCAGCTAAAGAGCTGATTCTTATAACACATTGGCCATTTCAATAATGGACCTTTGATTTGGTTGGCCAGATCTACCCCAGTTCATCAAGAGGACACAAATACATCATCACCACAACTGAATATTTCACAAAATGGGTGGAGGCTGTCCCATTGTCCAATACAACAGGAAAAAAAGTTTCAATGTTCATCTTGAATTACATCATTTTCCATTATAGTGTACCCTCGTCGATTATGATTGACAATGGGGACCAATTCAAGAACAAAGACATAGATGAGCTAGATCTTCAATTTAAAATCACTCAGCACTATTCCTCAATCTATTACCCTCAAGGTAATAGACAGGTTGAGGCATCAAACAAAAATATTCTAAAGATCTTGCATAGGATAGTAAACAAATCAGGAAGGGATTGGCACTTGCAAATCAATCCAGCATTGTGGGCTTACAAAACAAGCATAAGACCACCAACTGGTGCAACTCCATTTGCACTAGTCTATGGATCAGAAGCAGTCTTACCAGTTGAAGTAGAGATTCTGTCACTAAGAGTATCACTGAAACATTTAGTCACTAATGAGGACTATAGAATCTCTAGACTGCAAGAGCTTGAATTGTTGGATGAGCAGAGACAACAGGCTTTTGATCATCCCAAAGCTTACCAAAAGATAATTTCAAGGATACAACAAGAAGGTAAAACCCAAAAGCTTTCAAATAGGGGATCTAGTTCTCAGAGAAAATCCTAAAAACCAACAACATCTAGAACAAAAGGGAAAATTTGAACCCAACTAGCTGGGTCCCTTTGTCATTGTAGCAACATTTGGATTAGAAGCCTATCAATTGGCTACACCTGAAGGAGATGTTTTACTAGATGCAATCAATACCCTACATCTGAAAAGGTTTTATGCCTAACATTCTTGAGGAAGCTTCTGTACAGTGAAAAGAGTCCTGAAAAAGTTCAAAAACAACAAATATGGATCCTGAAAAAAAATCAAAAACATTGGAAAAGGTCCTAAAAAATGACTATCTTGGTGAAAACCTAGCAATAGGCACCTTGGTGTGTCAACAAAAAAAATCAGAAAATACAAAAATACAAAAAAATTTTTTTTAAAAAAAGGAACAAAAAAAATTAAAAAAGAAAAAGTGTCTGTGTGAAAACTTGGTAAACAGGCACCATGATAGCAAAAATAGAATAAAACTTTGGCCAAGTGGTGAAAACCTGGTAAACAGGCGCTACTTGTAATCAATGCTCGCATCTTTGGCCTATGTAAATATCAGTTTGTATATATCTTTCGGTCATGTTCGTGACATGCCAAATCCTAAGAGAACTATCAGAGAATTGTGCCTTCCTAAGACTAGAATCTGTCCACATTAGGGTCCTAGGTAAACTATTTTTCCCTAGGGGGCATTTGATCAAATCACATTCATTGACAAGATGTTGCATCTGCAATTGAAAATAAACTACGAACAACGGTATTTCTCAATACCACCATTGTCTGCAATTGACTATAAACTATGAAAAATGGTATTTTTAAACACCAATCGAATGGATCTAAAATGTGTTTCTCAACACAACATCATGATGAAAATAGTGTTTCTAAATACTAAAATAGGTGAGACTCTTATGGATGAAAAAATAAATCTTTGATTGATGATGGTTCTTAAAGCATGTGTTTGCAAGATGAATTAAGAGTGTTTTTAAACACTATAACCACAATTGTCTGTTTATATTATGCAAATACAATGACCATGCTAAAGGGGTAAAGAACTTTCTTTTTCTTATTATCAATTGTTGATTGTTATGTTTCCATGAGTAACTCGATGATGTCTAATGGACTGAGAGAAACAAAGATTGGGGGCATAACATTTTCTTTGTCTTCTGTTTGTGGTAATAAATCCAATGATCTTAGGTGATCATGGGGAATGGGTGTCCACTATAAGTGCCTCCACCATGTAGTGGAATTCCATGTATACCTCGACCTATTTCCTATGAAAGCCTTAGTGAGGTTGGATCTATTTCCTTGCCTATTTAAAAACTAACAAAGATAAACTATTTCCTAGTAAAGTGCATGGTAAATCTGATTATACCCTAGCATATGAATACAAAATGAAAGGTCATTGCGGGTATACATTTACACATTATGCACTAGAAAAGAAATGGTTTATATCAAATAGGAAGTAATTGATGAGACATTCTAGCTAAGTGCTTTAATGTTTAGGTTGTCTTCCGACATGACGAAATAAAAAAGGATGTATTCATATTTTCAGGATTGCTAAATCTATCAGTGAAAATTGTACTATCCTAATGAGGTCCTGCTAACAAAGGCTCTATGATGAAAAACAACCTGCTTTGAATAAACAGCGACTGTCCTAGATGTCTTAGGTGCATTTCATTGGTTAATTTCATTAAGGTTCATTTTAGTTGCATATCATATTAATTTGCATTAGTTCATTTAGATGCATTTCATTGCCTTTAGTTGCATTGAAGTTCATTTTAAATTGCATTCATTTTAATTTAGTTGCGTTCATTTTAGTCTTGCATAAGCATGAAAATGTGGATTCAACTATCTGAGGCAATGATATAAATTGATATTTATCTAAAAGCATTTATGATATAAGCTGAAAATTCTAAAGCATTCAACATTAACCATTTGACATGTATGACCAAGTACATCATGGAATCATAAACAACTGAAACTAAAATGATCGAGTATAAATCACTGATATCCATTTACATTCATAAATTCATTTCATATCATAAAACCACTTGCATTTTGCATCCATAAATCATCTATACATAAATAAAATGGAGATGTTCATACATCGCATCGCAATACATCTCATACATCCATACATTCATGAAAACTTTGAAAATAACAAAAACATGAGCATATGTCAGTGAAATATATTATGACATCATTATATCATCACCTAATCTAATCTTGGCCAAGTATGAGTATCACATCAAATATCCCAAGCATAAAACAAACATCAGATATCACATGTGCAAAAATTAAAACCATTAGAGATTAGACATCAAAGATAGCAAATCAGATGAATCAGATAAGAGCATCTATGGCAGAATCAACACGAGCATCAATATATCATTAGAAATGTCCATAAGCAAGAGTATCAAGAATGTCTATTAGCAATGAATCAGGGTATCAATATATCAGGGCATGAAGCAATATATATGAACCAAAAAATATAGAGTCCAGAGGACATAAAGGTACATCAACTAAAAAATGGTACAAGTACATGATATCCAATACAATACAATATGTCAAGAGATGCAAAATATAAAAATCACAGAGGTCTACACTTCACTAGCACCCTCATCCTCTGCTCGAGGAGGAGGAGGAGGTGCATCTACTCTACCAGGTGGTGGTGGAGGTGGCATGGCACCCTCGGACTACTGAGTAATGATAGAGTATAATGTAGCCCTCTGAGAAATAGGAACAACACTGCAATACAATGTGAAATAGTATGTCACCCTCTATCCCTGGTGGGTGGCTATGTGAGTGTATCTATCTCTCTTAGCTCTCAACTAGGCCAGCTGTGCATCTCTGTCCGCCTATAGCTGGGCTATCTATGTGTCTCGCTTTGCTCTGACCTGAGCCAACTATGTATCTCTCTCTGCTAGCTAGGCTCTGATGGTCACCAGCTCTAGTCTCAAGGAAGCTCTCTCCTGCTCACACTATGATAACCTGTCTCTGTCACCACCTGCAAGAGGATCCTGCAGTACCTATTGTTGATCTTGATCCCCTCTTGCAGGTCTTTGGGCATGCTTGTCCCTATGTAACAGTGGCCCTGTATCTCTCTAGAGAGGGGTGACCCATACTCTACGTTGTCAATGACTGGTATCACCTCCAAAGGCCCGCTGTCTGCTGCTATCCACTACACCACCTCCACCACCCCTGTCATCTCCTTTATCACCTCCATATCCTCAGCCTCTGTGGGCCCCATCTTCATCTCTCTCTCCACCTCTGCCACCTCCATCTCTCCCTCTCCCCCTGTCAGCACCACATGCACCGTGGGCCTAGCCAACAACATCATCGTCAGGATCATAATCAAGAGCGTCCTCAATCTAAGGGATGACATCCTCAAGAGCAGTAAACCTAGGGTATGGATACCTCATATAGTGTGCATGATAATCATTGGTCACTCCAGCATCATAGACTGCTGCCTGATAGTCCCAGTCTACAGCCTGCATATGTGAGATCTTATGGACTGTTGTCTCAAACATAAGTCGAGATCCCCACTGAGCCTCCTCACTCTGGATCTGAGCATATAAACATGTCTCTTGTGACATGCCTTGCACTCTGCCATACTAGTGGCATACCCGAGTAACAAGAAACCACTCAACTACATAGCGAGTCCTCCCAACAAGGTACCTACTCTGAAAGAAAAATGGCATCTACCTGGCATCTGAGGGCCAGGGCTCGCAATCAAGGTATGTTCACCATACTACATCAGTCACATCATCAAGAAGCCCACGCCAGTACTCTAACTTGCCCAGATGTGGCTTCTGAGTGAAACCAGAATACATATAAATATATGCCAGCCCGATGTCGCGATGTCTATCAACAATGGGACAGGTCACAAGAATATGCTCCCATGCCCAGATCTACAGTACTATACTCCCCACATTCATGGATCGAGAGTGTTGATATATGATCTCATGTAGGTCATGGTATGTATGAGAAAGAATACAACTACCCCAGGCATATCTCCCTGGAGCTTGAATCATCTGCCCAATGACTTTGGACCAACCACACATGAAACCATGCTGGCCCATATTAGGCATCATCAATCCCCCTATCAAACCAGCTAAATATATTGGTAACATAGCATAGTTGGCGACCATGTGGTCCCAACTCAAATAACGACTGGTGATGGTGTCATCCTGAAACACTCTCCTGGCATCTGCAATGGTTGTGGGCACAGATGCCTCATACTTGATCCTGTGTCCCATCACATATATATGTAGTATCCTCCACATATCCTTAGGAGTGATCGTCATCTCACTAGTCGGTAAGTGAAAGGTGTTATGCTCTGAATACCACCTCTTTGCTAGCACTGTAAGCAGTCTGTGATATACCGGAGTATGTCATAAATGCACGAGACTCCAAAGACCACAACGATGAACCACCTGCTGATCCTGTGGACTAAGCTGGTCATGCAAAGCTAAAACTTGCACTGGTCTGGGTGACCTAAAAGACTTGACCGAAAAATTAGTCTGCACAACAAAAAATAGGGGCACTATGTTAGAGTTAGACAAAGGAAATTGATGAAAACAATTTCTTAAAAGTTTAGAAAAACAAGTTTACATGGCTCAAAAATAAGAAAAACCAGATGGAATTTGGAATCCCAGATACAAACCAAGAAATCAGGGATGTGATCTGGTATACAGGATGTGAACCTGTTATGGAAATTGACTAGAAAATTTCAAAAAAGTTTGAATTTAACCGGATGCGACTCAAAGGGGTGTGATCCCTGAAATCTCAGATGCAATCTGGAATCTGGGAGGTGACACAGGTTTGACTGTATGCGATCCTATATCTGGGATGTGACAAAACTAAATTGGCTAAAATTTGCCTAGACATGCGTGAAATTAAAATTTTTCAAATTGACAAGGTTCATTCAGTGGATACTCACAAGTGTTGTGTAGTGTCACAGTCTCCCGTGTCACCTGGCCATCTCAAATCAGTGCTTCTCCGCTGGGAACACCATGGTCACTTAGAGCTCAGTAAATTCTCAAGGGGTAAAAGTGAAAATGAATAGTAAAAAGTGACTTTTGGGCCTATTTAAGCCTCTCGAGGGCCCCAGGGCTCTAAGGGACCTTCTTCATAAGATGTCACAGTGGCTTCATATTGGGACCAAAATCGGAACAAATGATGTATATCACTTAAATGCCATGAAAGTAGAGTTACAATGCAAAATTACCCTCGAAAATGCAAAATTCAAATATGGTCAAATTGTAGTGAAACAGGGGCAAATGGTGTAGAAAAGATGACATGAGCAAAGCAAATCAATACAGAAGTTGATTTTAAATCAAATTGATGGTCAACACTAGTCAAAGTTTAGTTAAAGTCCAGTCAAACACGTTAATAGAGGGCACAATTCATGCACAACAAGCTTGTCAAAAGCAACAGAAAGTGATTTTCCTGTTAACAAGTCAAATTTTATGCTAGGATATTATTTCAACACAAGTCAAACTTGGTCAACTCTCTCTAATTCTTGGTCAAACTTGGTCAAACAATGCTTTTGGAGCACTTTAATTGATCTAAATGGCTTGAAAACTCTTTCCAATCTATCTATGCTTGATCCCAAATCAATTCAATCACTGCAAATCTTTCTAAATGCTTGAAACTAATGAGTTTGTTCGAATTTGTTCCAATTTTGGTCCCAAGGGGGCATAATCATACCAAAATCCAATGCTTTGAATCAAATTCTTCAACACCAGGGGCACGACAGTTCTCTTCAATCAAGCTAAGACTATTAATTTCAACTGAAAATTCTTTTCAAAATTCTCATATTGACCTTCATTCAATCAAGCTCGGAGTCGGTATTGTCAATTCCTGTCCAATCAAGTTCAGAATTGATAGTTTTCAAAGCAAGCAAAATTTCATTCGGTCAAGCTCAGGATTCTTTTATCAGTCTTCATTCAATCAAGCTCAAAATTGGTAATATCAATTTGTGTTCAATCAAGTTCAGAATTGATGGCTTTTAAATCAAGTAGGATTTCGTTCGATCAAGCTCAGAATTCTCAAATTTTAGAGTAGTTCTTGCTGCTCTATAAATCTCCTGAATCATGCTTTGAATCAAATTTTCTTTGAATCCCTGTGCTACTCACAAATCAATTCAAAGAGGGGCAAATGTAATCACCTAAAATTGGGCTAATGGAACCTAAGGCCCTATTTGCCCTTAATTTAGTATGTAACCCTAATTATGTTAATTTGATCCTCGATCATTAGCATAAACTCTCAAAAATTCAATAAACCCCATCAAATCCTAAATCAAGCATTCATTACTAAGGTTTAAGCAAAAATCAAAGCTATTAACTCTAAGCCTATTTAATTAATTCAATCCCATCAAATGCAAAGGCTAGAGTTATTAATTAAAAGAAATGCATAAATACCTTCTAAATCAAACAAACACAACAAACACACTTTCATGATTAGGAGGTTCTCACACAGATCATGGATTAAGCCAAGATGCATCTCAACCACTCCTCATAAATGCATCTCAACTGTTGAATCCCTTCAATCTTCTCTAAAATAGAATCTTCAAAGACTTCTTTTCTTCTTCCTAATGCTTAGACTTTTACATACTTGCTTGTGAATTTGAGGCTTCATAATCCATGATTATTGAACTCTCATGCTTGGAGGATTTACCCACTAATGCTTAATTTGATAGTTGTTTCCATGTTTTCAAGCTTTGATTAATTAGCAAACACTTCAAATTGGGTTAAAATGGAAAGAATTAGGATTTCATGCTTCATTTTGGTTTCATGCATTTACTCTTGAATCTCTCATTTTAATGTAGATTGTCATTGTTTAAGGGTCAAATCTTAGAGCAAACTAACCCTTATTTCATACTCACATTAATTAGAGAGAAATAGGATGCTTTTGCTTGTTAGCTTCTTCAATTAAATCCTTATTTTTCTCTAACAAGTGATGTTATTATCCTATTGAAGTGTTGTGTTGCAGGTTACAAACTCACACACATAAACAATAGTTTTCTCAAGTTGAACCAGTACACCTTTTGATGGCATGAGGACCAACACAAGCTTCTTGTAGATAGATAAGTCCATAACATTACCTGAAGCTCTAAAATCCACTAGACAATTGTGCAAGTTTTTACAATAAATCTTAAGGTTGAGTAGGAAGGGAGGGTCTTCTATATTTCCTCAGAACACAGCCGCATTAGCATCATCAAAAGCGATGGTCTTCAATGTATTATGGTGGGGTTCTTGGTTTTCCAGATGTTGCAAGAGGGCCTTCTTCTACTTAGGGTAGCTAAGAAATACCTCCATCAGGGTCATGGTGGTAGTAGTGTTTTCCATTACCCTCATGATGTCAAACTGTCCCTTCAAGATTTCTGGGCTCTTTATCATGGATTTGTGAGCAGCCTAGAAGATGAGTCCCTTTGGAGTGGGCGGGTTGACATTTGTGTTGGGATCTGGAGGAACATTGGTATTCCTTGGGGGAATAAAAACCTTGTGAAAGGGCCCTTATTAGATTGGCTCTAGATATGTTGTAGGGAGCCCGTGAACTGGTGAAGGCATTAGCCTCAAAGGCCGGGATGGAACCATCAAAGAACCCCTATATATTAGGCTCTTCCTCATCTTCTTCTTTTTCTCTAAAAAAATGGTTTCACAAATGAAGGAAAAACTATGAGGTTCCATCAAAGGTTCTAGAAGAGTCGAATCAGTATGTGGTTGATGATCTGACTAGTAGATCTGAAGAATTTTCTCTAGAGTGGCACAATTCACCTTAGAATGTGAGCCAGTGTTGTGCAACCAACACCAAGTGGTCAAGGGGTGAAATTCAATAAGGTGTGTAGAGTGGCTAGGACATACACTCCCTTGATTACCAAATTGGTTCGAGGCTACACCTCTATTGTTTGGTGTGTTATTCCATTGTCGATTGTTGGGCTGAAAATTGTTGTTGTTGTTATTGTTATTATGGTAGTTTCAAGGCACAGAGTTATTGGAACTCCATTGTCTTGAGAAGATATTTCCCTCTTGAGAGGAGCAAGAGTTCTAGAATGTTGAGGGTCCCATATTTAGTTGTCCCATGTATGTGGTGAGCGAGGACATGAGTCACCAAAGGATTTTGACCTTAGCGCATAACTGGGTGGTTGGGTCAAAATGTGACAACTGGGGTGGCAGATTTGTCAAGGAAGCTTGAGTTATGGAAGACTGTTCTCTAGGTGCATACATTTGGAAGAAAGGGGCCCCTCTGTGTGATGGTTCAGTCATAGCGGTCATATGCAAGAAGGGAATCCTGGATGCTTGAAACACTTGTTGTTGTGGTTGGGCCCAGAGCACATACTCAGGAGCTAGATGAGTGTGAACAAGAGAAAGATATACATAACAGGGTATTGGATTTATCATAAGGGCACCCATTTCCATGTTAGGATTGTATCCGCTCATGTAGGTAATTCTCTCAGGCTATGTGTTATAGGGAATACTCTATCCAATTCCATCGGGAGCTTGGTCAAGATTTTGGGACAATTTGAGTGTGAGGCTATACACTTTGGCTAAAGTGTCCCTTTCATTTGCAGTGGTGGTTCTCCATAGAAGGGTTGCGATAAATGGATCCATGATGTTAAGGTAAGTCTGAATCACCACTTCTATGGAGGGGACGAAAAGGCTCGTGCATCATTTTAATGTCTTCTAGAATCAGTGGTCAAAGGTAGCCAATGACTCATTAGCTTCCTTCTTTATGGAGATGAACTAGCTGTAGGACCAATTTGTGTCCACATGAATTTGAAATGCTGCTAGGAAGGCATTCTCTATGTCCTTCCAATCATTGATGGAATTGGAAGGAAGGTTTAGATACTAGTTTAGTTCATTTCCCCCAAGGGATAGGAGGAACATCCTACGTACTACATCTTCATGTTGGATCTGATGTTTGTTCATGCATCCTTATAAGCCTACAAGTGCTCTTTCATAGTCTGGGGAACTAGGTGTTTGTATTTCAGGCTTATCTTCTCTAGATGTAGAGGAGGATCATTCACTACATTGGGGAGTTGTCCCATAGGGGAGCCAATGTTTTTTAAATATGTAGCCATTAGGATCATTGGATTGAGGAGGGTTGTGTTTATCCTTGTACTTGGCTTGGAAAATGGGGTACTCTAATAAGTTGTAAATCTAGACCTAGGGGCCTAGATTTTTTGTTTCTAATGAGTCCTTTTGCCTTAGATGAGAGGTCCAAGTTTAGAAAACTCTCTTGGATTTGGGGTTGATCAAATAATTCTTTCAAATTTCAAGGGCAAGAATGACCCTAAACAATGTAAAGATTGACTCCTAAAACTACAACTCAGGGAACCCTCTGGAGGTGTGGTCTCAAAATCTTTTTAAAAGGATGAGCTCATGCCCTTGTTCTAGCGCTAGTTTCTATTGATGACACTTTGTGATAGTCTTTCCAATAGGGGGAGATTTGTCATTGGGTATTGGGGGTATCGATCAACTCCATCTAAAGAGGTTTACTGAAGAGCGAACTCTCCTAGCCTCCAAGAACTTGGTAGTCAGGTCATGATAGTGAAAGAAAGGTTTAGTTGGACAAATGACTATTTTTATATTCAGGGGATTTCAAGTTTTTTTCTCATCAAATTTTTGATATTCAGAATGGGTGAGTTTTCCTACAAATAGTCATTAGCTAAACCAAATAAAATGCAAAAGATAGTCCAGGGTTAGTAAAAAAGTCTACCTATAGGCATATCATAAACTACTAAACATAAAAAATGCTCAAACAAAGAATCAATAACCATAGTAAACATACGTACGATCATCAACTGAAACATACATTAGTAATGGAAGAAAAGAATTTCATTTATCTATCAAAGAAATTTGAGAAAAGGACATAGAGAAGCATACAACATGAAAGAGATCCACTAAATCCAGAATGAAGAATAACACAAAGTAAGCACCAAGAGTATTTTTTATTCCTTCATCAATTTATGAGGGCCAACATCAATGGTTGGTACATTCACGGCTCATAGGAAGCACTAATCTACTAAGAACATTAACTAGTGAACTGAAGGAAAACAACACAACTATAGCATGTACAACAAAATCATCAACTTTTCTAACCCTTGGTTAGGCATCAAAATTCTTATTTATATATAACCTACAATCTACATTGGGATCTATAGCCCAAATGTTTTCATAAAATATAATATTTACAGTCGGTACTATCTACGCTATCAAAAATATCTAATCATGGTACAATAATCAAATAGGATAGAAGAAGAGGGGAGGAAAGAAGAATGAGATAATTGGGAAAATAATCATTGGGAGACACCACCAAATGCATGGATGTAACTTGTTTAGTCTAGGTACCTCAAGCAGTACACTCAATAAATACAGTGATGGCTCCATGTCTCCAAATGCACTTCCTGTATGCACCTTAACTTTCCAACAATTGGTATCAGAGCTATTTCTCTTATATAGAAGTTTAATCACTTCAGAGGAAAGATACGGAGATGGAAACCTATAGGTATGAAAAGGTTATTGAGAATATGAACATGGAGCTGAAATATGCAAATGATTAAATTGATGAACTGAGAAGGAAGTTGAAGCATTCACTAAAAAAAAGAAAGGAGTTAGGCCATCAACCGAAAGATACTCAAGATCAAGTTGAAGAACTTCAATAAAAATCAGAGGGAATTTTTTCTAATGAATCTAAGTCTTCCATATCATATATGACTGAAGAGAACAAATCCCTAACCAAGAAAGTAAAATAATTGAAGAGGGAACATGAAGTTCAATTGGCTAGGATGTGTGAAGTCCTAGAACAAAAGAGAAAATTTGAATATGATAAGATAGTGATAGAAGATGAGAGAAGGAAAATTAGTGCAAGAATGGATGAGAAAGATGTTGAAATATAGAGGTTGACACAAAATCACTACAACATGATAGATCATATAATTGATACTAATCAAGAGATTGCAAGGAAAGTGGAAGATATTGCTAGATTGAGATCATAAAATGAACATCTGAAGAATGAGTTGAAAACTGAAAAAGAAACCAATGAAAGGCTGAAGATATCTGAGGAGAGTATAAGAAAACTAGATGAACAGTTCAGATATCAGAGGAGATGAAGAGACATTAGTGGATTAGGCTTTATTAGGGACTCTACAATTGAGAAAGGACAATCATCAAAGGAATCTGAATAGAAAAATATGTATACAACTCCAAAACACAAGAATCAAACATGATATCATTGTGGAAAACCTAGCAACATAGAAAATGTATGCATGAGAAAGGTCGGTAATTCATTTACTACACCTAAATTTGATGGATATTATTCTAACTTCAATAGGTATGGTCATAAATAATTTGAGTGCAAATCTAAAATTGACATGACTTCAAGACAAGAGAGATTTGATGGTTATTGCTATGCATGCAACAAGTTTAGACATAAATAACAAGATTGTGGGTCACAGAAGAAAAAAAACTAGATGTCGAGTAGACAAGCCAACACTATTAACTAGGATTAGAACACAAGAATCACTTGTATTGCTTGTGGAAAATTTGGTCATATTGCTACAAATTGTAGAAGATTTCATATGGGAGGAAAAATTGGTACTTTGAAAGCACCTAGCATAGCATGTTCACATTGTCACAAGGTTGGTCATTTGAGAAAAGATTATAGGTACCAAAAGTATGAACCTAATTATGAAGACTCTAAAGTAAAAGGCACAATAAATATTGATGAAATTCACAATCGAATAAATATAATATGGAGAAGGAAGACTAAGGATATTGGAACATCACCTGGACCAATCAGTGACACCTCATCCTTTGGATTAGGTGATTCCACCACCACAAACTAAACCATACAGGTAAATATGGAATTTTATTTGAATTGTTCTTATTATACAACAATTCCTCATGGTCCTGAACTAATCTCCAAATCAACATATGGCAAGATGAAATAAGATAACTCTTATATTTGTGAAAGTCAGTAAGCTCGGTAAGCTCAATTGAGTAAGTTAGATGGTCGATAGAGAAGTATTGGGTTACCAAGAAATGATCGATGGTCAATGTGACTATTGGTCGGTTGGTTATTTAATGAACATTTATTTCACCTCACTAAACCCTAAAAGCACTTTTTACTATAAATAAAAGGTCAAAAACTTTATTTGTCACTTTGCATTTGAAGAGCATATAAGATAGATTAGAGCAATTTGAATCTACATTTGATCTTTGAGCTGAATCAAGTGAATTTGTTAACAAAGTGTGTGATTTGATCTATCTGGTAAATGGATTCAAGTGTTCTTGAGAAATTTTAACTTTCATTCGATGAAGCCCTACTTAATCGATTCAAATAAAATCTACTTCGGCACAACCCAAGGCACCTAGGGTTGTTAAACCTAATTTGATAAAGACTAAATATTAAGAAGAAATTAATTAAAAATTGTATCCAGAGATTCTAGTAAAGATTGATGGGACTGGAGCACTTTCATCTTTTCCCCCAAGGGTTTTACTGGTTCATGACATTAGGTCATTTATATATTGGAAGATCGAAGAAATATGTGAGAATGAACTTCAAGATTCGTACAATGCACTGTGTGTTAATGGTCAGTTGAAAGATGAACACAAGCACCTAGAAATGAAGGGTTTGATCCATGCCCTCTATTTATCAAAGGTTTCCAAGGATGAAGGGATCACAATAGTTCTTAGCTGAGTACACAAACAAACAATGTGGCTTGATGAACCTATAAAGATTACTAAGGATGTCATACACATGATGTCTAGTTATCCAATGTCGAGAAGGATAAGGTTGTGATGTTGGCACCAAATGCTAAATTAGAGAAGGACACTAGAGAGACATGGGATGGTTAGGGTCTCTGAGTGTCCACTATCAATGACATCGAGACCAAATTTTCTACATGTATCATATCCTACCGAATCTATTAATCAAGTAGACCGAACAATGTATCATGTGGAGTAATAGACTTAGCTTACAAAATTTTGAAGAAAGGTTTCAAAGTTGATCTCGTCGAGATCCTCTTGAAGCAATTGGAAGATAATATGCATAACATTCGAGTTGCAAAGACAAATACTTTGAAGTATGGTTCACTTTTGGTATGTATATTTTTCCACTTGCATAAATGTTTTCCTACAATCGGTGATATCAAATGGAATATAGATAGAACTATTACCTGTCAAATTAATGATTACATTAATGGTATGGGAGATAATTTTGACAAGGTTATGAGTGAGTAATTTAAAAAATTCAAAAATAGAATGTATCAAATATTTAAGATACCCCCACAACTAGTAGAAGACTACAAAGATTCAATTTTTTTTCTAGCTGACATAGATTCATGTCTTATTAAAGCTGTAGAACTGAGGAAAACAAGGTTAAAACTAATGGGGTATGAAATAGATATAGAATGAGCTACTCTAGCTATAGAAACCTTGTTAAAACAACTTATTGATGGAACTACTAAAAGGTTTGGAATATTTGAAGAAGCAAATAAAAACATAAAACTAGAAATCCTAGGTCCAAAGATTTAAAATAAATCTAGAAAAATGTTGAAAAAAATAAAAGAGAAATTTGGTGAAGAGAAAGCTAGGTCGGTTGATGAAGATACTTGGGAAGAAAAAATTGAGTAAGTGGAAGTAGAAATGTTAAAACCAAAGAGGGGAAGGAAAAACATAACAAAGGAAAATGCCAGTCTGAAGGATACACGGTCTAGGGCCCCACACCACCTACAAAGAGAGGTAGAGGAAAATCTACCATAGTTGAGGAAACTCAACCAAAACATATCAAAAGAGGAAATACACAAAAAAGGTTGCACCCAAAGTGGTGAAGAAACAAAAATATGATGATAGTGAGAGAACCAAATTTGATGATGAAGATCAATTCTGAGTTGTGAAGAACTCTATACTGAAAACTATTGATGAGTATGTTGAAGATCTAGAGACAATTGGATGTTTTGGTTATGTACGTGTTGTAAAATTTCACAAGTTAAATGATGATGATAAGAGGAAGATTGGAGAAGCTACAATTGATGCAATGTACACTTTCAAGATTGTACCAATGGATCTAGCAGAAAAAATACCTAAAGAACTATATGAAATAATTAGTGTAAGATGGAAATATGCACTTGATAATGAAAGGAAAATAAGGGAGAGATCACAAGTACTATCAGTACCATCTTTATCCATTCAATAAATTGATGAAGCCCTAACCAATTACAAAAATATATTTATGATTAAGAAAATATCACTAGGCATTTTGGCAGGTAGAGCACAAGAGGTAGAAGAAGAGATAAACAAATAATGGAATAAAATATTCAAAATTGAAGAACCTATTGAACCTGAGAAAATAGAAATTTTAGATATTGAGCTTCCTACCGAAGAATATATAGAATATTGGGAAACTAACCTTGAGGAGACAATAAATATAGTAATTAATGATATTCCTTGAATGATCAATACCACAAATGAAGAGTTCATAATTAAATACATTACAAAGAAGGATCCAGATGAAAATATAAATAAAGATCAGGAAATCATGGACACAACCAAGGAACACCTCAAAGATACATCAGTTACTGAGCCCGCAATTGCTCAAATGATGAAAGATGCAACAATTTTTGAGCAAGTACATGCATATCTGGCTCCTACACCTACTGAAGTTCCACTTGAAATAAATGACACTATTGATACAAATGTTTCTAAAGATGCTGAAGAAATGGTGAAGGACACCAAGGAGAAGAAAGAAACTGATAAGGATAATGAACCCACTACCACCGAGCAAGGCTAAGATGTAATGTCCCCTCCAAGGAACCCATAAGGAATGGGTCTAAAGTACAAGAAAAGTAACTAATTTTTTTTTTAGACATTACTAAGAAATTATTTGATAATCCTACATGAACATGTCCTAAAGGGTTCCCTTAATGATTATTACCAACATTAGAATCATCAATACAATTAAGTATCTTTATGAATTCATTTTCTTACCTACTTTACATAACATTAAACCTTTAGAAATGAGATAGAAACAAATAACACATCACATATTTCATAAACTAAATACATTTATCCTTTCCTCTTTCATTTTTCTACTAACCTTATCTAAATATAATTCATTTGTACTTCCAAAAAATAAATAAGCTTTCAATTTAAAACCATTTCTTTCCATTTTCCATTTCAATGATTCAATGAAAAATAGGGTAGAAGGTACATGACTACATTCATTTATTACAATTTTCTGATTTCAAATAATCATTCCGTCCTAATATTCCTAAAACTACCCCTCCCATATTACATTTCTTCTTTCTTACAATTTCTAAATACATTTACATCAATTTTCCCAAGGCTTACAATACATCTTTACATCTTGAATACAAAAGATACAGATACACGATACAACAAAAGAAATCTTCACCATTGAATAAATCTGAATCCCAGCCAAGACACGAACCACAAACAATACCTTGAAAGAGTTTTTCCACCCAACCATGTGAAATTGGTGAAGTTTCACCCCCCATGCTAGGAGATAGAACCAAGGTACTCTCAAGGCTTAAGGAAATCTAAGGCCTATGAAACCAAGATAAAAAAAACACAAAAGAGAAAGAGTAAAGCATACAAAAAATCACCATGCTACAACACCAAGGTCAAGGTTCTAGGATACCACCTAAGTGAGTGTCATCACACAACCTATGTTTTTGGATCCACTCTAGAAACCATGAAACCCTGATCCCCTCTTTATGAATAAGGATCCACCCTGGTAGTTACCCATGGTCCTGGTTCTCCAATAGGTATGTGTAGAATTATCACATTATATTTTCTTTTATTATCTTTTGAAATCCCCCCTCCCCAAGTTAATTTTTAAGGTTAGCACTTGATTACAAACTCACCCATAGGATCAGTTGGAAACCACTTTGGGTTCCAACACCTATGGTGAGAAACTCACATAGGTTTCCTAGTTCCCTTCCCCAACACAAGCCAATAAACAATAATACACTTCAAATGATCTGATTCATAGGTCTAGGAAACTCGCATGCACACTCAGGCCCTCATGATGAGTCCTAACCTTGTCCATATGAAGAAAAAGGATAATAAAAAGGATTTAAAACATAATACACCTTAAAAACAACATTTTGATCAACCTGATGCCTTAATTTTAAGATTCAGAGAGATCAAATGATGTAGACAAAGATCAGAATCAAAAATCAAAAGTCACAGACCATACCCCAAGCCTTAGGGTGATCAAAATGGATTCCCATGAATCCAAAATATAATAGGAGTATTCTTAGAGGAAAATATGATAATTAACATAGGCCAATATGAGAATAATCTTAGGATAGTATGAGTAAACATGTTCAAACTTGTTTACTTGTACGAGAACTAGCTCAAAAGTTCCTAGAATTGACCCAAAATGAAAATACAGCTAAAGTAAAGTATGGAGGGTGCCTGGGGAAGGTTTTATGAGATGTAAATGATTAAGGTATCTCAATAAAAAATCCATAACCCCTCTCCAACTCACAATACATTCCTAATCAATCAGAAAGTGAAACAATTTAAGGATTCATTGTAAAATCTACATAAGGAACAAGAAGGAAAAACAACAAACAACCTTGCTAAACATTCCTAATATTCCCTAAAATTCCCTAAACCATACATATACAGAGAAAAACATTTAATAACATCCATATATATAAAAATAACCCCCCGAGGAAGAAATCTGAAAGAGAGATATTATCATTTAACTCAACATTCTTCCCAAAAACACTGCAACAACAAAACCAAATCAATATATTATTTAACAACAGATACTTTTTAGACCATAAGAACATTAAATACAATTGAAAACACACACCCACACATATATTCACAAATAATGAGGTGATTTCCCAGATTCCAGACCCTACCTGGAGTCCTGCGGAGAAATCCCTTCCAAAGTTGAGCAATCCACAACACCTGTATGAACCAACACCTTGTTTCAAGATTCATGACAATGGTTGTCCTTTTGGGAATTTTTTTTAATTTTGTATGAAACCAAACACCTCCTTCCTCTTTGAGATTCTCAAACTCCAATTAAATGTTTTAATCAACCATTTCTTCTAAGAGACAAACTATTCAATTTTCTTCTAGAAAACCCCAAATCCTTTCAATTTTTATCCCCTATCCAAAATCTCTCCATTCCTCTGAATATTCATATAAAACCATATGGTTGGAGGAGTTGCTTTATGAGAAGAAACTTCTCCAACTACTATAGTTGGTTCCAAATATTAAACAACTCTTGTAAGCCTTAAATAAATATTTTATTATTTTTATTAACTTATTTTACTTTACCAAAACCATTAAAATATTAAAAATAAATATTATTACCAAATAAATCATATAGCCCAAATGGAAACTAACTAGCCTAACTCCTAGGAGGTCCCAGGTTCAAAACCCCTAGGTAAGCTAGTTTTACTCTAAAAAGAGATAATTATTTTTATTCACTTTATCTTTATTCTATAATACATTATTTACTCTATTATAAAATACATTCACACATTCAAAACAAACACAACTAGATAAGTATATTTATATACACATAAGTATATATGTGTGCACCCAGATATACATACACATATATAATAAATTAAACCACACAATATATTACATCAAAATTTTTATATAAAATATAGAGAAGCTTAATACTTTAACATACATAAAGAAATAAAGAAAACACACTCTAAAAAATAAATCTCCAAAATCAAGAAATTCATAATACTGATCAAACCCCCAACTAAGGTGACTTCCTAAATAGGAACCTAAGTCAAAAGGGAATCCTTGAGAGTATCTTGGAAATATCTCCACACAACAATGTTCGAGGATTTGAAGGCACACTCAGACTTGTGTAGCCAGGTGAAGTCGATGCCTGGTATCTGCATCCTACATCATCAAGCCGAGAGAACATATACACCAACATATATATCCACATGATGTCGCATTCTCCCTCCTTTTCTGTCATTATATATATATATATATATATATATATATATATATATATATATATATATATATATATATATATATATATATATATATATATATATATATATATATATATATATATGAATATCATGCAATACTGTAAATCATTCATTACTTTCATAAACTAGTTTTATTAACCAAACATATGCTTAAAAGTCTCAACATAAAATTTGAATAACCAAACATAAAGTCTATCATACTGACTGTAATAATCCTATCAAACCAAAATATCAGGGTACTAGGGTGAGCGTTGCATCCTATCCCCCTAGAATTAGGCTTGGCCCTATGAGCTTACAAATAAATATGGATATGCAGCTCTAAGTATACTAGCATCCTCCCATGTAGCTGAGGTCTCATCACCTAAGTCTAGTATGGAGGAATGATCCAATCCAAAAATGCTAAAATTTCAAAACCATGCCTAGTCTCGAGTATAACAAGTAGCATCATTAGAGTGGGTAACACAATTAACCCTTAAGTGATTATAACCAATTAACCTAAGATAATCATAAACATTAATAATGAGCATCTCACAAAGAAACATATATATCTATTAGGTGATCCCATAACATCAAGGTCCTAAAATATCACAAACACATAAGAAGATATAAAGGAACATACTTATAAAATACTTATCATTTCCCAAATTAGAATGTGAAGTTATTGTGGTAGAAAAATAAGTGGGTTATGCAAACACCTCAAGAAGGATCATACTCTTATAAAAACAACCATACAATCCCCTATAACACTCCCTAACTTCCAATGCGCATAACAAGGACATGTTAGGGTTGGAGGGGAATTACATCATCCCCCTATGATTCAACTCACTCCTGGAAGTCAGAGATTACTAAGCTATTCATCTTTCATAATTGTAATAATATTGCAAATATTTCTACTTTGGTCTAACATTGATAGAATTTACACCTCAAGAGTTAGGAGTTCTTCCAATAACAAGACATATTCTAAGGTTCCCAAATGTGACATGAAATTAAGAATTTGGGTCCAAAATTTATGCTCTAAACTAAATACAAAATTTATATGGGGGTTATTTCTTTCTCAATGGGAGTACATAAGATACTACTATTACACATCTCCTTTGTAAACATTCAAAACTAAAAGTTCACAAATATTCAAAACTGGCCACATACATCAACACATAATTCTATGAGTAACCTTTCAACTGAGACAAAAATAGATCACTTTTATGAAACAAAGTTACTTTTCACCCTAAAAGGTCTATTGTATATTAAAGGAGAATATCCAACAACAAACTTACATGCAAGACTTGACACACACCTTCATTAAAGAATGTAATCTAAGACATCTCTTATAATCCTACAGTAACAATTATTAGTACAATATCCATACTCCTAGAGAAAATTTTCAGAAATTTGAGTCTTTATTTTAAATCTTTAAGTTAGAGTTTCATATGAAGTTTTACTTATTAACTAGCTACATAGATACTTTCATATCCTAAAATTCATAATATGTCATACAAATTCTTATGAGTATATCTAATTCTAATTTTAATATGAAAAGTTTGTTTGAATTTACTATTTTTCAAAAAGAGTCATAGATTCATTAATAGAGAGAGAGATACATGAGTCCTATGACTACCCTTTTATTAAATCAAATATTTCATTAACACTTTCAATCCACTAGCCTTATGCACATAAATTTTATAGTTATCTTAATAGGAGCACATTGAGGAGTAACCACATGTATTATTATCCTTATACACATCATCAATATGACTCATATAACATAAGTATACATGTTCTTCTAATAATTTCTAAATAGAGATCCATCCTGGTAGTTACCCATTGTCTCAGTACTCCAACATAACTATGTGGACTTTATTATGTTTTCTTTCATTATCTTTTGTTTCCCCCCTTTCCCAGATTCATTATTAGGCTATCACTTTTCACAAACCCACCTATAGGATTCTATGGAAACCACTTTAGGGTTCCATCACCTATGGAGGGACACTCACCTAGGGTACCAAGTCCCCTACCCACACACACAAGCCATGAAAACATCAAGTACTTCCAAAAGATCCATCTCCCAGGTCTAGGGAACCCTTCGGTGCACTCAGGCCACCCGAACGAGTCCTAGCCTCATAATATGGATTCTAGTATAAGCCAAGTACTAAAATCACATGAGTAACATCTTATAATGCCAACAAAACCATGCATAGACATGCATAAGTGATACTAAATTCTGCCCAATCATAGGGAACAAATTATAAAGGTTCTAAGCCCAAATTCTATAAATTTGGAGCCTTTGAAACCCGCAAAAACCCCATACAACATTGTATGGCTACCCATATGACATTCTAGTGATGCTCATGTTGTATGGGTATGAGTATATAGTCATACAAAACTACAGTATGCATTATCAAAACTGATTTTAAAATTTCCTAAAAAGGCCAAAAACTAACTTTTTAAGGCATGGAGAGTGCCTGGGAAAGGTTCCCTGAGGTCATCTTGATGCAGGGACCTCAATAACACATCCATAACACTACCTTAGTCTCAGACAAGATAAATCAATTGAAAAACAATAATCCACAAAGAAGGCCTGCAAAAGCAACAATGGGGAACAAAGGTTGCAAAATCTTCCTATTTCTTCCTAAAAAACCCCAATCCATTCAATAACAATGAAATACATCATCCTACATGATCAAAAGCATTCCTAAACTTTCCAGGAAGATTTCACAACAATAACTATACAAAACATTCATATAATTACTTCCCGGAAACATAATTGGAATACACAGAAAATATGACATAAATAAGTTTCCCTTTTCAATTCACAGTAAATATCATACACTAATCCAATAATCTATCATATAACAATCAAATTACATAACATACACATTCAAAAACACACAGGAAGAATGAAGATTCATCCCAGTTTAGACCCTACCTGGGGTCCTATGGAGAATCCTCTTCCAATGGTTGGAGTACTCTCTGCAAATCTCCAAGCCTTGAGTTGGTAGCCTCCTAGATAGCTTCCTTTGGAAACAAATCTCCAAACAATCCACACACCTTTTCCCTCACCAAACTAGAGAACTCTCAACCTCACAAAATAAAACTTCAAAATAAACTTTTTAGAAAGATCAATGCAAAATCCTCATAATCTCCCTAAAAACTGTAATCTCCAAATCACACAAAATGCAAATATTTATCCTCAAACTATATGGTTGGAGGAACGGGAAGCAACTTCACCAACTTCCATAGTTGGTTGGAAAATCAAACCAATTATTCCTGTAAGCACTTAACAAATTTTTTAATAAATTTAATAAAAATAGCTTCCAAAGAAAACTATAACAAGAAAGATAAACAAATAACTTTCAAGGAAAACACATCGCATAATTGGAAACCAACTAGCCTAACTTCTAGGAGGTCACAAGTTCAACTTCCTCCAAGTAGTGCAGGAGCATCTCGGGTCCTTGGCAATCCTGTGTCACCAAAAACATTTTGGAGTTTGTCTATGTTGCTTGGTTCCTGCTTTGACTGAGTTGGTTGGTAGTTGGTCAGTTTCCTTTGGTTACCGAGTGTGGTCGGTTGTTTCACTGGCGCTTGACGCTGCCTTTCTACTGCTTGGTTATCCTTGCTCACCGACGGGTTTAGTTTTAGTTTCTGTTGTGTTTGACTTGTGCATTTATATTGGATCATAGATTTAATGTTGGCATCCATCATTGGGAAGCGTGTGGTCCTAGATCTGACCATTACTTCCATTGATTGTGGATGTGAAGGCCGACTCAGTTCAGTAGCCTCTTGTATAAATGTAGTTCTTTGGTTGTAGTTTAGAGGGGGGATTTTTTGGGAACTAGTTTTGATAGAAGATAGTAGGCATTAGATTGGAGATTGGTAACAAATCCTCACATGTTTGAGGAATTTTGAGATTCATTGTAATATCAAGCTGTAACTGGGAAGGCCTTACAATGAGGCATGTATGATTCTATTTGATGAAATATATTGAAAGCTTCTGCATTCTCTCTCTCACATTTGTTGTTGTTAGCTTCTGCATGTGTTGATTGGGCTTGGATCATCAGGGTGCACCATCCTTTGGCCCCTCTTGAAACCCTGCCTTGTGTCACCTAGATAGCTATTTTTATTACAATTCATTTTCTTTATTACCTCATCATTATTTATTTTTACTTTTATTTAATACATTTTAATTAAACATTAAAGAAGCCATTTACACAAGCAATAAAAAAACATATATAATATTATTTATATATGCATGGGTATATGTGTGTGCACCCACATATAAACATACCTATATAATATACAATCATTAAGCATAGATATAGCATATATATATATATATATACTTACAAGGATAATCTAACTCTTAATATTAATTCCAAAGCAACATCAAAACCTAAGTCACAAAATAACATCACATAACTGCATCCAAACCCCCAACTAGGATAACCTCCTAAATAGAATTCTAAGTCCACGAGTAACCTTGGGAGTAGCTTGGTAAAATCTCCACACAACAATAGTTCAAGGATTTTGAAGGCAGACTCAAACCTATGTAGCTAGGTGGAGATGACATCTGGTACCTGCATCCTGCACCACTAACCAACATACACACACACACACACATAAAGATAGTGGAAAACAAGGAGGGTGAGTGTGACATCGTGTAGATCTCCCGTAGGAGTAACTACAACTGCCTATCCTCATCCTACACTCACATCAACCAATGTAAACATCTAAACATAATGGAGTCAATAGGGCTAGTTCCATTAAAATATAAACATATATAAATCAAATGTAAAACATTTCAGAGATAGTTCATTTCTAAACATTCATCATTAAATGCTAACTCATTTAATATCTCCAAATAAACTAAATTAACCAAATATATAAATATGCTCAAATGTCTCATAAGATGATAACTAAATAATAATCATAGTCCAACATATAATCCAAAGTGTCAAAGCAATAGTCTTGTAAATCCAACATAGGAAGATGCTAGGGTGGGCATTACACATAGTCGATAGCTCTTATGAACCCCACTTTTAGTAACTTTTCTATCTCCACTTTGACAAGAAATGCATGTGTGGGTGCATTTTTCTCAATGTTTTCTTGCTTGGCTTAACTCTTGATTTGATATTCAAATGATGCATAATCAAGTTTGAGTCCAATCCAACCATGTCATCATAAGACCAAGAAAAGTTTATTTTCCTTCTTGTTATGCCCTGCATACCCGTCCCTACATTTTATTTGGAAAAATGTCGGGTCCCCCTTTTTTTTTCTTTCTCTCTCTCTCTTTCGCTTTTCTTTCTTTTGTGGTTTTTCAGCGTCCTTCCCCTTTTATTTCTCTAGGACTCTTTTCTTGGAGTTTTGTTTGTCGGTCGTGTTGAACTCTGGACCGCAGACTCTGGCAGCATCATTTATGTATTCTTTGAAGGAATGAACCTTAGGTGTTCCTGGGTCCAAAATTTAGGGCTTGCTTGCCTCAAGAGTCTAATCAATAATTAATGCACTCACTTAGGCATTATATAAGGCTTTTACCAATGATTTTTATAACTACCCAAAGCATAATTACCTCCAAGAGCTACAAACTTTCCAAGCGTGAATCCTCTCCAAGCTAAGTTCCATGTGTTGATTTCACTATCATTAAGTTTCATGCTCCTATGTCATGGGAGGTAGTCTAGTTCTTTGAAAGACAAGTGGGTGAGCATCCTTACCAGCTTTCAGTGTTCTCTTATCTTGAATAATCCCATTCTGACCCTCGTTTGCTTTTTGTTTTCATTTTCCTTCTATTTTGCTTCTTTCATTCCATGGTTTTTTTTTAATTTTTTTGTTTTGTGTTGCACCAGTGGCTTCACCCTGTAAATAGGGCCGGTGTGAAGCCCTGGTGAGTTGGGTCATTGTCAGCCCGCTCGATTCACCTAGCTTTCCTTTTGTACATTCATGTAAATTTGTGTAAATTTGTAGGTTTCATGTAATATATGTGCCCTCACTTCTGTAAATTTTTGTAAATGCATGTATACACCTGTGAATACATGTTTTTTTAGATTTTATATATCTTTGTGTAGGCATTTTTCCATGTATAAATTCTTGCTTATGTCAGAAGTAGGTGTAAATTGTAAGTGTAGGGTAGGGTAGCATTAGTGGGCAACGTGTGTAGAGTTTACAATACTTGGTTTGTGTCTTGTGCATGCCTGGTTCTGAATGAGTCCCTCATGTCTGGTATAATCATTCTGATGCGTAGTGTTGAGTGTCAGCTCAGAGTCCCCTTTACAAGTACTGGGCTGGTTTTCCTACACTAACTGGTCTGAAGGTGTCAAATGTATTGGGAGAATGAGTCGCGAGTGTTTGTGGTAAATATTTGTTGCACATTCAGTTTTGTTTTGAAATTATTTATGAGGCCACATAGGCCACCTCTAAGCAATACACTAGTTTTGGCCTCACGAAGTCACTATAAATATGGTGTGTCATCATTAGGGTGAGCCACAATGAGTTGCTTGTAGTGGCTAGTCACCAATTCGAGTCCTAGTGGTCTGGTGACTAGTTCTTCCCAAAGTGAAACTTCATGTCCCATCATCCTACATCTTGGCAGTCATACCAATTTCTCATGAATTTGCATTCACATTTATCCTAGTTAGATAATTAATGTCATTGTTGTCACTCCAGTTGTTCATAACTTTACATGCATAGTTGTACACACACTTACAACTTGAGACTGACATTGTACACTAGGAAACATCATATGAATTAGTTGTTATACCTCCCACCATTTTAAATATATATAGATCTCTGGGCTTCCAAAATCCAGAGTTTTGACAAAAATATGATATTATTAATGATAGTCATCCAATATTACAGGAAATCGGTTAAGAAGATGGAAACATTAGGATATCCTCATGGAAGCCCAGAGCTCCTGAGCACATCCAACAACCCAGCCAAGAAATCCAAGGTAGAGAGGGCTTGGGAGAAACTCCCCCTAGTAATGAAATATATTAAAGAGGGGGTAGTTCACAAGTCCCGGGTAGATACTTCATTTTGAGAGGTGTCAGATACTAATTTCGGCACCTGTGTCAAATTAAGAAGCCTGTAGTAAGTAGAGTGTCAGCTAAAAAGAGCCAATGACCCTTTGTATGTTAATTTTTTTGCCTCCAAAATCATGCAAGTTGCATGTTTTCCACCGTCTATACAGGCCCAAGAATTAATATTGCTCATGGATAGAAGCTATAATGTGGTCATTCTAAATTCTATGCTATCCAATGGGGTTCCCATTTCCTTCTTGGATTGCGACACTGTGGCCACTATCTGGAGAATCTCATAGTTCATTATCACCATTATCATGGCTAGGGCTTCTTCTCTATAATAGTTCACTAAAATACAATAGGCAGGCCAAAGTCACTTAAACACAACATGGTTATAGACTGTCCATCGGGATTACAGGAAAATGAAGATGGATATTCCCTGTGTGGTTTTCAAAGAGCTGATCCAGGTCGACATCATCTATTTATGCAAAATATTCAGACAACCCCACACTTGGGAGTGCTTCCCATGGATGTACTATTTATTATGTGCCATGACTACCAACAAGATGTACTTGGACTCGGAAGCCATCATCTCCAACCAGCTAGATGCACAAATGAAAAGGGTGGAAGGAGAAAACAAATTTTACTTGACTTCATCATTTGGACATTGGCTCAGCAGTTGGTAGGAGTCTGGGGATTTAGTAGAGTTAGTGTCCTTGGGACTCAGGTGATACATTCTACCCCGTGAAATCATTTTCCCTAAATCCAGTGGGATGACCATTTTTAATTTTTTTTTAGAGTTAACGATGCCTTTTTATATATCGGGATCAAGGTGCTCACCAACAATGTAGGGTTCATATTCTCTCGAGAGGCAATGGCTATGATCACCTTGTGGGGGTGTTACTTCATCCAGTTTTCATAGTTTACCTATATCTATGTCATGGGTTTCTCAGGAGAACCATTGTTGTTGCTAAAACATTTCGGGGATAAAGTTGTTTTGTTGGAATTTTGTCGACAAATCTAAGTTGCACACTTTGTTGTCAATGAAGAAGATCGCTTAGATCTCCTTTCATATCACTTGTGGGAAATGAACTTTCTCTTTTGCTGCTTCCAAAGAAGTGAATAATGAGTTGAGAAACCTAAACTTAGGAAAATTTTCACTAAGGTTCCAAAGTTATGACCCACACGGCTACCTCAACCAAATAATACCCCAGGGATCCCAACTCCACGAGCCACAAATAGAACATTTTTGGGAAGATTGTCAGGATGATTTTTATGTCTGAAACAAGAAATATGTAAGGATGTCAACAAATCTGATAGATGGCCTAGGTCTTTGGACCTTCCCTCTGAAGTACTTAGATTTGAGTTCATTGGTGGACCTTGAGTTTAAATTAGGAATTAATAAGTCCAACCATCCTCTGGTAGATTAGGATACCCTAGAGATTTTAGACATTGGATTTGTGACCAAAACAATAATTGAGTGAAGCCACGCTCATTTTAACAAAGTATTGATGAACTACAAGTGATTTGGAACCAGAATGAAGAATTTGTAATTCAAGATTACTAAGGAGTTGATGATTAGATAATGCAAGATGCTTAAATTAGTATTATGTTGTCATTGATGTCAACTAGCTTGACAATACTTATCTTGTAAGTTACTATACCAACACATCTGAAGGAAGGTGAAAGAGATGAAGAATAAAAATATCTACATGAGGAAAATGTATATGTCAGATGAGGATAAGGAATACACTGAGTAACTTGTTGACGAGTCTATGACTTGATGGAATTGACTTCATTATGTTGCATTCATCTATAATGAAGAAAAGAGATGAAAGACACAAAGTAGTGTTGTCGGTAAATGAAAGCATTTCAGTATATACCGACGGAGTGTAGTGTATATCGAGCACAGTATTAACTGATTGTGTGTTCACTGATGCATTTCTTTGTTAATCAAGCAAAATAAAAAGGAATTAAATGATCAGTTTAGCCGATAAAGTGATGAGCTGTAAAGTGTATGAAATCAAGGTAATAGATAAGGTTTGTTATGAAGATTGACGACTAACATAAATCAAAAGGATCTAATGGAGAAGATTGAAATGTGTTATTGACACATCAGCTGAGGAATCCTAAAGCGGCAAAATCTATGAATATGATTAAGCGGCAAAATCCAATGGAGGAGAAGAAAACGTTTTACATGTCTATATAAGACACTGGAGATTTCATAACGAAAATGTCAGAAGAAGAAAATACTGTAGAATTATCACATGAAGAATTTTTCATGCATTCTGATCATACTAGTTAATAAGAACTGAGCTGCAGAACAATTATCGAGCTACAGAGAGTAATTACCAATGGACAGTAAGTTAATACATTGTTGAATCTAAAGTGTTATATTGGTTAGAAGGATTTGTATGAGCAAAATATTGATTTGTAATTTGCAATTGAAGTTGTATTAAGGAAGATCATCTACTACTAAACATTTAACCATTGTACACAGTCAAATCTCTTAACCGAGTGGACTAAGAAAGTCTTATGATGTATCATTCATAGAATGAACATTATTATCCTGTCAACCCCAGAGTGACTGCTGGTTGGATGATAACTTCTAGTCTAAAATCCTCTAACAAGGTCACACCTAACAGTGTGTTTGTAACCTTTAACAGGGTTGGGTCTTCACCAACCTCACTTCAGAAGAGTGAATATTTTTGGGTTGCCGGTCCTAGGTGGTTTTTCCCTTCATAGGGTTTACACGTTAAATCTCTTGTGTTATGTGTTGATTGTGATATTTGTTTGTTATCATTCTTTGTATATTACATGTTAGATTTGATCGGTAACTTCTATAAGTTTTAGACTGACAATTGGTAAAAGCACAGATAGTGAAAGTATTTTTGTTTACCGAGCAACAGAAATTGAAGTATTTGTTTTTGGATTATACATTTTGATTTGGGACAGTGTTTAACTGATTCACCCCCCTCTTAGTTATTCCAACAATTGGTATCAGAGCTTTGGTTGCTTAGAATAGAGTTTTAAGGACTTCAACACAAAGGTCTCAATATGTATAAGAGGGAAGTGCCAAGACTGAACAAAGAGAACTTTGCAGTATGGAAAAGCCAGATGAAGCTACACATATCTGGAATTGGGAATTTTGCACTAGAATTGATGGAGAATGGCTACATGGCACCAACCACTAGTCCCTTAACCCTTGATCAACTAAGAGATAGGCATGAACACAATATTAGTGTGTGTGTGAAAATTGTACTTGATCTGTAGACACAACAGTTCAGTAAAACATTAGAGGTTAGCTATAATCAAAATCGTGCAAAATTGAAATCTAATCTAACCAAGCAATTTACTGCCTTCTAATAGGTGCGAGATTGATGTTCTCAGATTGTAATCGAGATCAGTGACCTAGACGACACCTAAATGAAGGATTTGAATGCAATTGATCTAGATATGAATTGAATGCAATTATTCTTTTTTTTTTTTGGTATTTTCTATGCAATAATAATGAAAAACTTGATATAAATCTATGCTAGTATGGAAATTGATATGCTATGAATGCTATTGAAAATTGATATGCAATGCTAATCTAACAATGATATGCAATATGAATGCAAAAATAAGATTGATCTCACAAAGATGTCGATTCGCAAGAGCTTTGATTCTTCAATTCCAATTCTCCAGCATAAGTTTGCACAATTATGAGATCTTGTGGATGCAAATTTGAGAGATGATTGAGAGATGAATTATGAAGAGATGAGCCTTGTTTTTATAGAAATCTAGGGCTTTGGAGGTGCATGAGAAAAAGCCATAAATCACTCAAATAACTCAGGTTGATTTTTGAGTTATTTTTAAATAAAGGATAATTAACTCACAAAAACATGTAAAAGCTAAGCTTTAACTCAAATAGAGTTTAGCTTTAATTGATAATTGATAGTTGTCTACTTTTATGATTGTACATGTTTTATTTATGAATTAATTTAATAATAAAGTGATTTATTTCCAACTTAACTGATTTTTTGAAAATAAATAATTAATTTATGGGTTAATTAACTATTTATCAAACTTTTATTAAAAACTATATTATTAAATAATGACAACATGCTTTAATTAATTAAATAAAGATTTAATCAATTATTCATAGGATATTGGATTTATTGTCAAAATTAAATAATACAATTAATAATAGATAGAATTAAATTTAATTAAATAATTAAGTGGCAAATATTAAATCTAATTAATTAAATATGCAAAATATTTAATTAATCAAATTTTAGGATAAATGTGATTTATTGCCAAATAATTATAAAATTAAAGATAATTAAGATAATTAAGAATATTGCTAGGAATATTCCCTGATGCAGAATTTAAAGATAATCAATTAGGATTTGATGATGTTTAGATGTGCCTTAGATTAGGACTTTGATGTCGATTTCATTCGAATTGTTGATATAGAAGATGAATGAACTTATAGCCCATTTTTGGGGTATTACATTTTGCCCCTCTTTGAATTATTGTGTGAAGCGTAGTGGTTCAAAGAAAGTCTGTGTTTGATAGAGATATGAAACTGATTCGAAATTGATAATTGATATGAGACAGAAGCTGATTGATATTGATAATTGATATGAGACAGAAGCTGATTGATATTGATTTGATATGGAGATAATAGGTCCTGAATGACCAAAGATAATGTTCACTATAACAACAAATGAACCTATGATTGCGAAAAAGTGTCAAAATACCTGATTCTGAACCTTAGGATTGATAAGAAGTGAGTGACCCATTCTAGACTCAATTGTCTTAGCAGAACTAGCATGTATCACATCCGAACCCTTCAGTTGTCGAAGAACCAAGGAAATAACACTATGATCTGATGGTTGCAAAAACTGATACAGTTTACAAGATTAAGAGAATACCAGATTGATATGGATCGATGAATTTGATATGCCCCAAGTGATGATAGATTTTCCCCGAGCGATGAGGTCTTTTTTTTTGATGAATTAGTAACTAGATGTGATTGTTTGTCTTGATTACTGATGAAAGATATTGATAGATTTGATCGATAGAATTTGAATGATGTGCAATACCATGCCCCCTTCGGGATTAAAATTGAAATCTGACAAGAAAAGTCAGCGTTGAGAGTTTAGAAGCATGTTAATTGATTTGAGAAGTGGTTAAACACGTCCGGTGACTGCATTCTATATCGTTTAGAGGTTCAAAAGACCAAGTTTGACTAGGTTTGATCATGAGTTGACCATAGTTGACCAAGTTGAAATTTTGATAGTTTGATGTAAGATAATCAGTTAAGTTGAATACTGGATTTCTGTGATGATTGAAGGTTGATTATGCAAGTAGTTAATAATATGAATGATCGCAGAGTTCAATTTTGATCCCGAAAAAGGATTCTACTTGTTGTTTCATTGGAGTAACCTTCGTGTGAGATTCAACTCTTGTTAGATTTGAAGATGCAAGTGGAGAATTGTTTAAGCATTGAAGTTTGTTTAGCCATTGTGAGATCATGCAACATGCAAAATGCAAAGAGACATGCAAGATGAAATGCAACCTAAGACCTAGGACCTAGTCACTGATCATGTGTCGATTTGTTATCATCATTGAACTTTTAGGTAACCCGATAAATCAATACAATGCCCACTAGCCATGAAACCATAGACATATGAATATCAATTTGTATGCGCAAGAATCAATACAACACCCACTGGTTATACAACCATGGATATATGAATATTGATTTGTTTTCGGAATGTTGGATTAGATATAAGCACCAAGGCACAAACGCCAGGATGACCTGAATATCATGTCCATTTTGATATAGCAATTTGTACAAGCATCAAAACATAAACGTCGTGATGACCTGAGTACGCCTTGCGTTTAACATACACATCAAACAATCAAAAGATCATTCTAAATCCAGTGTGAATTACCCGTAGTGACCCTTTATCATTCACCTCCTTAGGCAAGATCACATTTCACAGTAGGAGAAAGAACTTACTCAAAAAGACAATAGTTAGATCAAACTTCCTTGAATTTTCTGGGTATCAATGGTTGAGGTACGCATGGCCATCCAATTCGAGATAGAGGCTCTTACAGTCGGACACCATTTCAATCCAAAATTTTCAAAGACGTTAGATTTTCACATATAAGCAGAAGACAAAGAAAAGATTATGCCCCTAGTCATCACTCTCTAAATCCTATAAAGGACATCATTGAAGAGCTCGAAGGGGCACAATATGCAAAAATCTCAATGCGAATCAGTAAGCATACAAGGAGATAAAAGCATGAAGCACAGATTGTTTTCAGTTTATTTTGATGTTTGATTGTTGTAGATGCAAAATCCTTTCTGGAGATGAGACAGACTGACTGACTCAACTTGAAGCTTCAAAGGACTCTGACTGGATAGGATACATCAAAGATACATTGGAGGCCATAGGATATGACATTGATTGCCCCCAAGTTTGAACATTGATAGGATACAGACGCGCAAGCTGATTGGTGTACAAACTAACTTATTGAAAACTGGAAATGCAAAAACAAACTGGGAGATATGTACAAACTAAAGCAAGACTGAAAGCTGGGAAAGACCAAGATTGTGCTGATAGATGGAGCATTTTGAACAAGTGGCACCCGTTTGCTAGGTTTTCACCATTTTGGTAGAGATTCTATTTTTGCTACCAAGGCGCCTGTTTCCAAGTTTTCACCAAGGCACTTTTTCTTTTTTTTCATTTTTTGTATTTTTCATTTTTTCAATTTTTTTGTACTTTTGATATTTTTTTATTTTTTCGAATTTTTTTTTTTTTAAATTTTTTTTTGTGAATCATCAAGGCGCCTATAGCTAGGTTTTCACCAAGATGTTCATTTTTTCAGGACTTTTTCTAATTTTTAAGATTTTTTAGGACATTTACCAAGCACTGAATGCCTTAGGCGTAGAATTTCTTCAGATGGAGAACGTTGATTGGTTCTCGGAGCTATTCTCCTTCAGTCATTGAGAGTTGATAGGCACCAGAGCCAAAAGTAGCAGTGATTACAAAGGGACCCAGCCAGTTGGGTTCGAACTTCCCCTTGTGTTCTCGATGGGATTGATTTTTAAGATTTTCTCTCAAGACTAGATCACCAACCTGAAATCCTCTATGTCGTACTTTCTTGTTGTAGCCTCTAGACATTCTTTTCTGATACACTCTGAGATGATCATACGCTGCTTGCCTGCGCTCATCTAGTAATTCTAGTTCTTGTAACCTAGACACTCTGTAGTCATCATCAGTTACTAGACCATGCATTCTGATTCTTAGTGATGGGATTTCAACCTCAATAGGCAGTACCGCTTCAGACCCATAAACTAAAGCAAAAGGTGTAGCCCCTGTAGGCATTCTAATACTAGTCCTGTAAGCCCAAAGAGCTGGATTGATCATGAGATGCCAGTCTCTTCCTATTTTATTCACTGTTCTGTGCAAGATCTTCAGGAGATTTTTGTTTGAAGCCTTAGCTTGTCCATTCCCTTGAGGATAGTAAATAGAAGACCAATGTTGTGTAATCTTGAATTTAGCACATAAGTCATCTAGATCCTTGTTTTTGAATTGTCCCCCGTTATCTGTGATTATAGAGTGAGGGATCCCATATCTGCAAATGATGTAGTTCAGGATGAACATAGAGATCTATTTCCCCGTTGCTTGTGTTAGAGGAACTGCTTCTACCCATTTTGTAAAATAATCTATAGCTGTGATTATATGGGTATGTCCATTAGAAGAGTGTGGATGGATAGCACCTATGAGATCAAATGCCCATTGTTGAAAAGGCCATTGTGTAGTAAAGGGAATCAGATCTCTCCCTGGAGCATGAATCAAGTTGCCATGTACTTGACACTGTTGACAGTTTTTAGCAAATTTAATAGCCTCTTTCTCCATTTCAGGCCAATAGTACCCAGCCCTAATAAGTTTTCGAGTTAACATTAAACCATTTGAGTGCGACCCACATATACCCTCGTGGACTTCCTCTAATGCACATTGAGACTCTTCCTGTTCTAAACATCTAAGCAGTGTACCATCTAGACCTCATTTGTACAGATCATTACCAATGATGACATATTGGGATGCGGATCGGATAAGGTTTCATTTCTCAAAGTGGTTAAAGGACTCAAAGATGATTTGGTCGTGGAGATAGGAGAACAGATTTTTGTAGTGAGATGAGTCATAACCTACAACAGTGCAGATCATGCGGGTTTCAGGGGAGTCATATGCAGGATAGGATAAGGCTTCCACCAGGAACTCATAGCGTAGTTCATGTTTGGGCTGCTGTAAGAGAGTAGATAATGTCGCCATTGCATCGGTAGCCTTATTCTCCATTCTGGGTATTTTCTCAAATGTGATAGAGATGAAGTATTTCTATAAATCATCTACCATTCTCTTGTAAGGAATGAGCTTTTCATCTTTGGTTTGGTACACATCATTGACTTGATGGATAACCAATTGTGAGTCTCCATGGATGTGCATATCTGTAACTCTCCACTATATTGCCATTTTCATACCATTGAGAAGTGCCTCATATTCAACAATATTGTTTGTGCAAGGAAACTTTAGTCTGAATGCTTTGGGTATCGAGTATCCTTGAGGAGTGATGAACAATATGCCTGCTCCAGATCCATTTTGTGTGTAGGAGCCATCAAAGAATAACCGCCATGCTCTAGAAGAGAGGTGCATGATAGAGGAATCGGGAAATTCCATTTGCATGGGTGTATCATCAAACAGTGGTGCTTCAGCTAATTGATTAGCAATGACCTGTCCTTTGATAGCTTTTCTTTCAACATATTCAATGTCAAATTCGCTCAAGAGCATGACCCATTTAGCTAGTCTACCTATGAGGGCAGATTTGCTTAGGAGATATTTCAATGGATCAATTTTAGCTACCAAATGAATAGTATGAGCTAACATGTAGTGTCTCAGTTTCTGCGATGCAAAGATCACAGCTAGACATGCCTTCTCTATCATTGAGTAGTTCTTCTCATAGGCCACTAAAGTTCTGCTGATATAGTAGATGGCTCTTTCTTTCTTGTTCTCATCATGTTGTGCTAGCAATGCCCCCAGTGATGTATCTATTGCGGAGACATATAATATTAATGGCTTCCCATGAATAGGAGGCATTAAGATAGGAGGATTTGAGAGATAATTCTTGATATGATCAAAATTCTTTGCATATTCTTCATTCCATGCAAAGGTCACACCTTTATGTAATGTCTTTGTGAAAGGTTGTGATATGTCAGTTAACTGTGATATGAATCTTCTGATGGACTGTACTCTCCCTTGCAAAGTTTTCATTTGACTAATATTCTTGCGAGGTTGCATCTCTATGATAGCTTTCACCTTAGCTGGATCGACCTCAATTCCTTTCTTTGAAACTATGTATCCTAAGAGCTTTCCAGAAGTGACACCAAAAGCACACTTCTTAGGATTTAGTCGGAGACTAAACTATTCCATTCTGTCTAGGATCATGCTCAAGTCTATTAGATGTTTAGTTCTAATCATGGATTTTGCCAAGGTATCATCCATGTAATCCTCCATTATTTTATGCATCATATCATGAAAAATAGATGTCATTACTCTTTGATATGTAGCTCCAGCATTTTTGAGTCCGAATGGCATAACATTCCAACAGAAGGTTCCCCACGCACATGTGAAAGCTATTTTCTCTTGATCTTCTGGAGCAATTTTGATTTGGTTGTACCCAAAAAAGCCATCCATAAGGGAATACATTTCATAGCCCACAGTCATGTCCACTATCATATCAATGTTAGGTAGTGGAAAGTCATCCTTAGGGCATGCTCTATTCACATCTCTAAAGTCCGTGCACACTCTGATTGAACCATCTGGTTTTGAAATAGGTACAATGTTAGAGATCCACTCAGCATAGTCTATGACACGGATGAATCCAGCTTTGAGGAGTTTTTCTAGTTCTGCTTTGACTAAGAGTGCCACATGAGGATGCATCTTTCTCAATTTCTGTTTGATTGGTTTTACTCCAGGAGCAATGGATAGATGGTACATAATGAGATTGGGATCCAATCTTGGCATATCTGAATATTTCCATGCAAAGTTGATCTTTTTGTCTGATAAGAATGTAGTGAATTTTTGTTTCTCTTCTTCTGATGGAGATTGTGCTACATGTACCAATTGTGGTTCCTTTGTTGTACCCAAATTGATGGATTGAGTTGGCTCAATCAGAACTGGAGATCTATCCTGTAAATGACTCGGAAGGACATCAAATATCTCATCCTTAGGTGCCTCAGAGAGGTTTTCACCTTCAGATACGTCTTTTCTTTTTACTTTTGTCGGTTCTGAGACTGCCACAAAGTGGTTTTCACCCTCAGAACTCTTTTTCTTTTTCTTTTTACTCTTGTTTTTCTGACTAAGATATTTGATGTCCGACTCGGTCATGCTGACGCTCGATTCACTAATGGAAGTACTCATAGGCTCAACTACATTGAGCTAGCAGGTAAGGGCATAGTCATTCAGGAAGGTATAAATACCATGGTTTGGGTTTGTGGAAGTTTGGTCGATAAGATCAGGGTGTTGGATAGTCAAAGCGGGAAAGGCTTGGGATATGGTGTTCACGGATGTGGATATGTCATCATTGGTCCTAACCTGACGCTTAAGTTCAAAGGTGATATTACAGCTCAAAATGTTCAATTCATGAATAGGCTCAACATCATCATGGGAGTCCTCTTCAGCCATAGGTGGGTCAGACACGTTATGTTCATTGTTTCACTCTAGACCTACGTTGGGTTGAGATACATATTGGTGAATAACATCAATATATTTCTCTGTTATAAGCTCATCTTCTTCTGGAATGGCACCCCATTCATAGTCATTTGACTCAGCTTCTGATTCAGGATCTTTAGGAAATCTTAGAAAATGTGTGAAATCAGGATGAATACCCCAAGAAGGATTACCCTTAGTCTCTGACTTGAATTCATATTCATGGAAATCAGTGTCAGAATAACTACCCCCTTCTTCTTGATCAGTTTGATTGCCTTTGAGATTAGCTAGTTCTTGTGGTGCAACCATCTCTTGCGCTACAGTAGGTTCTTGTGTTTCTACTACATTAATTCTTTTGATAGGATCATCTTTATCATCAAGAAGATCTTTGATCTCTTTAGGCAATTTTTCATAGGGGATGAGTTCTGAACTATCTAAATCATCATCTGAGGGTTCTGTCTCTTCTTTCTTGAGAAGGGTTTCTCCTAGTGCAATTTGTTCTATGACATGAGAACAACCACCTTTGAGATGATAGGGTTTCTTCTTAAAGCCTAAGCCGCCAGTATCTTTGTTGGCTCTACCAATATGTGAAATGGGTGTCACAAGACCCTTTCCTCTGATTCCTAGAGGTCCTTGACCAGAATATCCCATCTTGGCTATCAATTTGTTCCCTGGACCATATGAATTAGAAGGGATTGTAGGTGCTATAGATTCACTAGGTTGAACAATTTTAGATTCAAAATCCTCTTTGTATAGCCATGCCAGCACAGCTTCATCCTCTTCAAATTCTTGTTTGGATACTTGCTCCGCCACAAAATTTCTTTTGTATGCTTCCATAGGTTCCTTAGGTTCTGATTTAGACTGCTTCAAGGATTGTCCATATGACTTAGGTGAGATTGGGAGAGATGTTAGAGACAAGACTGGCTCTATGGTGTATTCTCCCATCCCATTTTCTTTGATATTGATCTCTTTAGCAATGTCGTCCATCTTAGATGTGGAAGCAACATTTAGTTGCTTGATGGAAGATTCTCTGTTATTGGGAACAAGCTTATCGGCACTTTCCTTAAATGTATTGCAAGTTGTACTCGGATCTGCTGGGATAGTAACCTCCACTCCTTCATAGGGAAATTTCAAGCATTGATGGTACGTAGAAAGAATGGCTTGCATTTCATGGATCCAGGGTCTCCCTAGAAGGATATTGTAAGCCAATGGTAGATCAAGCACCTAACATGTGGTATCTTTGATGACCAGACCCACTCAGATGGGTAAGACAATGGTGCCTTTAGAAGCTCTTTCTTGTTCGTCATAGGCTTTTATGGTGATGTTCTTTCAAGGATCAATAGCCATCTCTGAGAATCCCAACTATGTGATTAAGTTGTAAGAACAAATGTTGAGGCTTGCGCCCCCATCTATCAACACATGTTTGACTCGACGGTTCTGGATCAAGACTTCTATGTGCAAGGGCTGATTATGTGGGTGGCTTAGGGAGTTGTCATCTTCCTCTGAAAAGGAGATATATTGCGGAGACATTAGATGACCAACCATAGTCTGGAACCTGTCTAGATCTAGATCATCAGGAACATTAGAGCCGAGCAAAGCTTTGTCTAGGATATCTCTGTGAGCTGGAGATATTCGAAGTAACTCAAACATAAAGATTTTGGCATTGGTATGCTAGAGTTGTTGGACGATGCTGTAAGATGTAGGTCTTGTATCCTTTGGATTGGAAGATTTTGAGGCACCCTTCTGTTTAGAAGCAGATGTGAGATTGAAAGGTATCTTAGGGACATTAGATGAACTTGGTGTTTGTCCTTTCAGATGAGCCTGAGCTTGTGATCTGGTAACCGCATTAGCTGAGGAATGATTTATGTCTCTTCATACAATCGTGATTGCATTGCAGCTCTCAGAGAGACATGGTTCAACCATATTGATGATAGCATTGTTTCCAGGGTAGGCATAGTTGACTTTTGCCCCCATGTTAGGCTGAGAAGTGGAAACTCCCTTGCCATGTTATGGAAATGGTTCTGTAAATCCTGTGTGATCATTATTGCTGGTAGGATTATCGATCGTGATATCCCCTTGATCTATCAAGTCTTGAATGGTATGCTTCAAGTGGAAGCATCCATTACTTTTGTGGCCTTTAGTCCGATGGAAAGCACATAATTCATTATCTTTCCACCAATATGGTTTTGGATCTGGATCAGGGTTTCGGATTGGTGGTAAAGAGATCATGTTATCAGCTATCAGGGTTCTCAGGGCAGATTCCAAAGATTCTCCCAAGGGAGTAAACTTTCATTTATTATCCCATCGTTTGAATGGCTTCTTTGGAGATGGTTCAACAGATTTTTGCTCTGAAGCCTCAATGGCTTTGGTGGCAAGGGTGAGATTGTAGGCCGGTGCCCTTGATGGGGTGCGGATAGTGTCAACAACACCATCAGAGACGATACCTTTGTTTCGATTCCAGCTCTTGTTTTTATCTTTTGAGCTAGATCCAGATTCAGACTTGTCATTTTGAAGTGTGATTTCTCCTTTCTTGATAAGTACTTTCTCAATCTTGATTGCATTATCCACCATTTTATCAAAAGATACATGATCTTGCATTTGTAATGGATAATTGAGCTTTGGAACAAGGTTATTGATAAAGATTTCAAGTTTCTCCATTTCGGGAATTTGTCTAGCATACAGAGAGAACTTCTTTCTCCACCTCTTGAGGAAAGTTAGGAATGATTCCCCTGGATATTGCTTGAGGTTACAGATATTGATCATGGTGACCGGATGTTGAATATTGTAGGAATATTGTTGATAAAACAATTTAATCAATTCCTCAAAAGTTTTGATCGTAGAAGGTAATCTTGAAAACCACTGAATGGATGCTCCTCCCAAGGATCTAGGAAAAAGATGCATTAGATAAGTCAGTTCATGCATGAATTCCATGGATTGCATACAGAACTCTCTGACATGATCTTGAGGATCAGAGTGTCCCTCATATTTGTCATACTTTGGCATCTCCACTCTTTTTGGAAATGGAGGCATATACAAGTCTTTGTCAAAAGGGAAAGGACAAAGGGCCTCCATGGAGAATTCCTTGGGTTCCTTCTCTTTCTCAATTTTATTCATTTTGACCTGCATAGCGTGCAGCTGGTTCATTATGGCCATCATCAGAGTTTCTTCCTCATACGTGATGATATCTTCGACATTGAAGTGAGGAGGAAGTTTAGCTCCTTCCTGGGCTAATTGCAAAAAGTATGCCTATCTATCCATTTTCAAGAAATGCCTCATCATTCTTTTGAATTCATCATCATTCTGACACCGATGGATTTCAAAGGGTGTAGGTTCTTGGTCAGCATTATGTTGAGAATGGTGTCACTGGGATCCTCCTAGAGAACCATGGTTTGTCCCTGCTTGAGACATGATAGGAGTTTTTGGGCTCCCTGGAACAGATTGAGGAGGAGTTTCCTGATTACCTCTGTGAGTTGATAAAGGAGGCATGTAACTAGTTTTCAATCGAAAGTTACCGAGACCATCATCTTCGTAGATACCTGACTTGATGAGTTGTTCAAGAGTTGGACCCGGGGTATTGGTCAAAAGTAAGTTCTGAGATGTTTCTTCTGATTTCTTGTGTGAAGAAGCTCTGGTCTCCACCATTAACTTTGAATGAAACAGAAGAAAAGGATGAAGACAACTAAAGATCGATTTGATTTGAGAAAATTAGATGATGCAACCTTGTCAAGATTATGATTGTTTTAAAGATCTGATGAGATGTGGGTGAAGGAAACTGTGCCCTGGATGTATGGGATAGATCGCCCAAAAGATAGCGGACATGAGTTCTCAACACTTAGTCTATTTTTGAAGATTGATTGAAGATTGATAGTTATGACAAGGTTTTGACACGAGATAAAAAGGACTCAAATTGATCAAATAGAAGACTAAATCAAATTCAAAAGATCAAACTCGAAAAATGGTAGAATGCTCAATAGCTATTGCTCTGTTCCTGACACAATGATATTTTTGACAGATTCTGGAACTAGGCTGGAAACATTGGATATCTTGCAATTTGACAATTTCTGACAATTCTCTCAAATTTTTCCAAACGACACTCTGCAGACTCGTACGACACTGGGTAGTCGATGAAACGATAGTTGCTAAACTCGTACGACAGTTGGGTAGCAATGAAATGATAGTTGTAAATATCATACGATAGTTGCTAACAGGATTTTGACTTCCTTGGATTTGCTGGCATGAAAACTCGTACGACATTGGGTTCTCAATCATACGACAGATGGGCAATACTGAAATGACATTTGACAAAAAGTCATACGACTTTTGACTTCCTGAAATGACTTTTGACTCCAAAAAGAATTTTACGTCAATTTTTGCAAAATTTAAGGTTTTCAGTTCTAGATTGTTTGCAAATTGTACTGTCCAGAGTTTGAAGGTTATACCAGATTTGATCATTTTTAATAGCCAAGTAGATAAACAAGCATGCAGAATAGCAAGCAAGTGATTCCAAGCATGTCTGAAAACAATGAACAAGGGAAAAAGCAACCTTGCGCATGAACAATCAAGTGACCAAATTGTGCTAATCCCTGAGAATACTAATTGTGTATGTTCTGAAAAGTTTTGCAATAACACACATACCTGAGAATGAAAAATTGGCCTCTCTAGGGTTTTTAGTAATGGTTTGACTCTGCAACTTTTATGATTCAAAGGGGTGAACTCCAATCCCGGCGCACTAGGGTTTTGACACAGTCCGAGAACTTAATCTTCAAGAGCTGCTAGGGAGATCTGACAACCCAACAATGAACCATACCCATGGAGATTTCTTCCACAAGGACATTTATATAGAGGCTGTCACTACCATGGCGAAAATGGCTATTACCGCTTGAGGTTCCATCAATGCAGTTTTCCCTGTGAAGGGATTGTCTGCTACGGTTAACCCTCTCTAAAGGTGACTCACAGATTTATACCACAAGGGGACTTGGCTCCAGATCCAAGGTTTTTGACACCTTTTCACTTTTAACCCAAACAAAGCAAGCAGATTAATCCGACACGCTAAGACAAAGTTTTGTTCCACCAAGGTCTATGATATCAACTCCATGTGATCTATCAACCTCTCCGGGGAGAGAATGTATCAATCAATAAGAGAAGATGCACTAACCAATTTTGATTCACCAAAGCTCATGATATCAACCCCACATGATCTATCAACCTCTCCGGAGAGAGAATGTGTCGATCAATAAGAGAAGATGCACTAACCAAGTTGAATGTGAAACGCACTAAGTATCCTCCCTACCTACAAGGATTCTATCATCAAGAAAGATTTCGCTAGGAATCCAATCTCTCAAGAATCACGAATAGTGTTCATAGGGCCTAATTACTATGTGAGCACAGATATATTCCCGAAAGCAAATCTACCAAAAGTACCCAAAAAGCAGAAAGAGGAACACTTAACGCTTAAAGAGAATATGAGATGAGTCCACAAGGTGGAACACTTAACACCTCACACAAGCTGAAAATGAGTCCCCAACTTAGAAAACAAGTGAGTTCCTAAAAGCACAAAAGGGTTGCCAAGTGGAACACTTAACGCTTCTGTCCTGTTGACCCCTCCCTTTTATGGCACTGAGATTGCAACCACGAGGCGAAAATGAGGGGTCGGTGGATTAGCGAGTCCAATAACCCAAGATAACAATCAAGATCAATCACAAGTATTCTAAGACTACTTAATGAATCCTTAAGGGATCACAACCTAGTATCAAATTATGCAAGTGTGTAGAAATAGATCAAAAGCATGAAAAGATGCACACAAGCTTGACACGTGAGAGATTTATTTTAAGTCCAAAATTGAAATATTATTAGATGAAGGAGAATACCTGGGATCCTTGCAACGTGCTTAGTAGATTTTACCTGATTTTTAGCAATTTTTGTTGAGCTTTACTATGCAAGCAAGCTACGAACTCTCCAACAAGCTAACAAGCAAACAAGATATGCAAGGTATATTCAACTTATGAAAACCCTAGGGTTAGATCTAAAAATCATTGTTAGAAGAAATAATAACCAGAAATTAATCCAAATGACAACTCATATCATGCATTGAATCATATGAAAAATAAGTGCATACCCATCACAAAATTTTAATTTTTTTGCACTGCATTTGACCTAGTCAACAAGATCTAATTTTTTTGATATGATTTTGGCCACAAAAATAGAAATTTAGAATAAAGAGCCCTGCTAAAAAATAGAGAGCTTTCCAAAAATGCAAAAATTTTAGAAAAATCTCTTCATTTTTTCCCTAGAGACCCGTTTTATCAAAACAGACCAGTTTTTACAAATTGACTATTTGAGCTATTAAATTACATCCAAATTTAAAACAAAAATAATAGACCCCCTATAGAATTTGAAAATCTTTCCGAAAATGTTTAAATTTGCAAAAAAAATCTGATTTGCGCCAAAAATTAATTTTTTATGAAAAATTGAAAAAAAATTATTAAAAATTCAAAACATTTCAGAAAATTATGAATTTTTTATCGAAACTTTCTTGATATGTCACCAGTTTGCAAAAAACATTTCAGACCAAAAGTCCATGCTGTTTGGGAGATAAAATTAAATCTTTGAAACTTTGGGGTTTTAGCTCCCCAAAAAAATCAAAACTAACATGCAGAGGTGGGTTGCCCCATGGTGGGTGCTAGAAATGTGTGTGTAAAAATTGTACCTAATCTATAGACCCAACACTTCAGTAAAATATTAGAGGTTAGCTATAATCAAAATCGTGCAAAATTGAAATCTAATCTAACCAAGCAATTTACTGCCTTCTAATAGGTGCGAGATTGATGTTCTCAGATTGTAATCAAGATCAGTGACTTAGACGACACCTAAATGAAGGATTTGAATGCAATTGACCTAGATATGAATTGAATGCAATTATTCTTTTTTTTTTTGGTATTTTCTATGCAATAATAATGAAAAACTTGATATAAATCTATGCTAGTATGGAAATTGATATGCTATGAATGCTATTGAAAATTGATATGCAATGCTAATCTAACAATGATATGCAATATGAATGCAAAAATAAGATTGATCTCACAAAGATGTCGATTCGCAAGAGCTTTGATTCTTCAATTCCAATTCTCCAGCATAAGTTTGCACAATTATGAGATCTTGTGGATGCAAATTTGAGAGATGATTGAGAGATGAATTATGAAGAGATGAGCCTTGTTTTTATAGAAATCTAGGGCTTTGGAGGTGCATGAGAAAAAGCCATAAATCACTCAAATAACTCAAGTTGATTTTTGAGTTATTTTTAAATAAAGGATAATTAACTCACAAAAACATGCAAAAGCTAAGCTTTAACTCAAAATAGAGTTTAGCTTTAATTGATAATTGATAGTTGTCTACTTTTATGATTGTACATGTTTTATTTATGAATTAATTTAATAATAAAGTGATTTATTTCCAACTTAACTGATTTTTTGAAAATAAATAATTAATTTATGGGTTAATTAACTATTTATCAAACTTTTATTAAAAACTATATTATTAAATAATGACAACATGCTTTAATTAATTAAATAAAGATTTAATCAATTATTCATAGGATATTGGATTTATTGTCAAAATTAAATAATACAATTAATAATAGATAGAATTAAATTTAATTAAACAATTAAGTGGCAAATATTAAATCTAATTAATTAAATATGTAAAATATTTAATTAATCAAATTTTAGGATAAATGTGATTTATTGCCAAATAATTATAAAATTAAAGATAATTAAGATAATTAAGAATATTGCTAAGAATATTTCCTGATGCAGAATTTTAAGATAATCAATTAGGATTCGATGATGTTAGATGTGCCTTAGATTAGGACTTTGATGTCGATTTCATTCGAATTGTAAATGTAGGAGGTTAATGAACTTATAGCCCATTTTTGGGGTATTACATTTTGCCCCTCTTTGAATTACTGTGCGAAGCGCAGTGGCTCAAAGATAGTCTGTGTTTGATAAAGATATGAAACTAATTCGAAATTGATAAACCGATCTCAAGATAGAAACTGATTGAAAGATATTGAGATAGGAGGTCCTGAATGACTAGAGATAATACCCCAAAAATGGGCTATAAGTTCATTAATCCCCTACTTCCTCCAATACTCATACATTTCCTAAAGCTTCTGAGTCTTTCAAATCTTTCACAGAACCTTCATTCGACACAAGCCCTGATGCTTTTCATGTGGTTCCCTATAGTTAACTTCTAGGGCTACCTCTTAAAGAAACTCAAGCTATCCTTCACTTGGCTGCAAATACTTTCAATGATGATAAACCTAAAGAGCCTAAGCCTTCATATTCTATAATGCCTACTTCAGCTAGTCCTTCACCATCTCTTCCAAAGTCTTCCATACAATCCCAACATGCTTCCTTGTCCTTAGAAGTGGCTCCATGTCAAGAGGACTCTAAAAATGATAAAGAAAAGAACATAAATAAAGATCAAGATCAAGAACCCTCCATGTCATCCACTCCTTTTTCCGATGTCTCTTATCCGCTTCATGATTATTTTGATCCTGTACACCCTTTTTCATGCATTCCATCATGTCTTAAGTCTTCTCCTAAGCAAGATCAAGCTACTACTTACACTATTGAGCTTATTGACAATCAAAATAACCTTACTACACTTGCACTTTCCAAAGATGATACTTTCATTAAGGTTGTAAAAAATGGTGTTGTTACTTCCAATGTTAAGCCTATTGAAAATCAAGAGAAAAATTATGCACTTATGCTATCCAAAGATCTTTGTCAAGATCAAAGCCTTCCATCTTCTTATTCTACCACTCCATGTTCACTTTCCCCTCCTAACTCTCCTAATTCAACATCCATCTTGGGTCCTTATGTCCCTTCACTTTTCCCTCCTAACTCTCCTAATTTGCCATCCATCTTGGGTCCTTACATACCTCCTCTATCAACTCACAGAGATAATCAGCAAACTCCTCCTCAATCTGTTCCAGGGAGCCCAAAAACTCCTATCATGTCTCAAGCAGGGACAAACCACGGTTCTCTAGGAGGAGGATCCCAGGGACACCATTCTCAACATAATGCTGACCAAGAACCTACACCCTCTGAAATCCATCAGTGTCAGAATGACGATGAATTCAAAAGAATGATGAGGCATTTCTTGAAAATGGATAGAGAGGCATACTTTTTGCAATTAGCCCAGGAAGGAGCTAAACTTCCTCCTCACTTCAATGTTGAAGATATCATCACGCATGAGGAAGAAACTCTGATGACGGCCATAATGAACCAGCTGCACGCTATGCAGGTAAAAATGAATAAAATTTAGAAAGAGAAGGAACCCAAGGAATTCTCCATGGAGGCCCTTTGTCCTTTCCCTTTTGACAAAGACTTGTATATGCCTCCATTTCCAAAAAGAGTGGAGATGCCAAAGTATGACAAATATGAGGGACACTCTGATCCTCAAGATCATGTCAGAGAGTTCTGTACGCAATCCATGGAATTCATGCATGAACCGACTTATATGATGGAACTTGCTACTGCCTGTACCAATGCTGAATTTGAAGACATTAAGGGATGCACTACCGCCAAAGCCATGTGGGCTAAGCTAAATTTGATATACACTGGAGACTTGAATGTTAAGAGAGCCAAAGCAAAAATTCTAAGAGGTCATTTTGATGATATGAAGATGAAGGAAGGTGAGAACATTGTGCAATATTCAAATAGACTGAAAGAAGTAGTACATGCTATTAGAGCATCTGATGAAGTTATTGATGATGAAACAATTATAAGTAAGTTTCTTAGAACTTTGTTGCCAGTTTATGCGATCAGGATCTTTGCAATTCATGAAACAAGGGCTGCATCCAATCTTACCCTTGATACACTGATCGGTAAGCTTACTACCTTTGAATTAAACAAATTTGACGATAGTATTGTTCCTTCTATTGAATCTGGTTTCATGTCTTCTTTGAAGATTAGTAAGTCTAGCAAGAAAAATAAGAATGATGACAGTGATAGCAATACCGATGATGAACTTGATGAGCTTGAAGCTCTTATGGCCAGAAGATTTCCCAAAGGAAAAGGAAGATATAGAGGTAAGCTACCTTTGGCATGCTTTAATTATAATGAGGTTGGCCACCTTGCTGCTAGATGTCCACAAAAGAAAGATGATGATAGATCCAAAGACCGATCAGAAGAAAGCTATGGGAGAAGAGTCAACAGAGGTTACCGATACAACAACAGAGATAACCCAGACATTTATAACAAAGGGAAAAAGGTATGTTACATAGCTGAAGATATTGAATCTAAATCTGACACTGATGATGATGTAGAAGTAGTATTTGTTGCTATGAAAGATGATTCAGAGGAAGAAGAGAAACATGAAGAGACAACACTGATCTCTAGAGTAGACATAAATGATACATGGATCATAGACAGTGGCTGCACACATCATATGACCGGTGATGTAGAAAAATTCGATCAACTTGATGAATACAATGGAGGATCTATGAGAATGGGCAATGATGCACCTTGTATGGTAAGAGGTAAAGGTTCACTTATGATCAATGACATAATAAAATGTGAAAATGAATATTGGGTAGATGGACTGAACTATAATTTTTTAAGTGTGGCACAGTTGAACAATTCAGGCCACCGACTTGCTTTTGAGAGCAAAAATGTGAAAATCTATGATGATGGAGGAAGACTTGTCAGAACTAGTACACAATCCAAAGGTAACCTATTTTATCTTGATATTGATTAGTCTTCTTGCTTGATAATGAAGGATGAAGATGCATGGTTGTGGCACAAAAGATTATGTCATGTGAATTTTGATAACATGATCAAGATTAGTAAAAAGAGAAGAGTTAGAGGTTTGCCTAACTTGTCTAAACCAGATCATGCTATGTGCCATGAATGTCAGAAAGGTAAGATGACTAAGTCTAGTTTCAAAAGCAAAGAATACTCAACAAAGAAGATACTTGAGTTGGTTCATATTGACCTATGTGGTCCTATGAGAACTCAGAGTTGTTCTGGTGATAGATACTTTATTCTTTTTGTTGATGACTATACTAGACTGATGACTATTATGTTCTTGAAAGACAAATCTGAAGCTTTTAAAATGTTCAAGTGGTATAAAGCTAAGGTAGAAAAAGAGATTGGAAAAGAAATTAAATGCTTAAGATCTGATAGAGGAGGTGAATTTATCTCTGATGAATTTACTAATTTTTGTAATGAGCATGGTATTAAGAGACAGGTCTCTGCACCGAGGACACCTCAGCAAAATGGCATTGCTAAAAGAAGAAATAGGTCAATCATTGATTGTGCTAGGACACTAATGATACAAAAGAATGTTTCTTACACATATTGGAGAGTAGTTGTCAGTACAACTATATATGTTCTTAACCGAGTACAACTGAAAAAGGACACCAACTGGACACCTTAGGAGCTATGGTTTGGACAGAAACCTACTGTAAGTTATTTCAAAATTCTTGGAAGAAAATTCTTTATTCTAAAAGATGAGAGAAATGGAAAATTTGATTCTAAAGGAGATGAAGGAATATTCTTAGGATATTCTACCAAGAGTAAAGCATACAAATGTCTGAATAAGGTTACAAATAAGATAATTGAAAGTACTAATGTTTCTGTTGATGAGTTTGATGACAAGAACATAGAGGATATTAGAAAGGAACTAGAAGACTATGGTAGATTCACTTACATTGAAAATCTAGAGTATCAACCGAAACCACAACCTGTGATAACCGGTCAGCAGGAAAATAACCCCGAGGAACATGAAGAGGAAACCGACAAACAAAATGGAGCTACCAAGCAAGCTAATGAACCTGAACAGGATGAACAAGAAAGAAGAGACAAAATACTGGCTAGATTTGTTAGGAGACACCATACTAAGATGCAAATTATTGGAGATAGACAAGCTGGAATGCAAACTAGGAGCAAAGCAAGACAAGGTACATGCTTAGTTTGTGAATTTGAACCAAAAAGTGTGAAAGTTGCATTAGAGAATGAGGAATGGATTAATGCAATGAACGAGGAAATAGAGAAAATAAAAAAGAACAAAACTTGGAGCTTAGTACCCTGACCAAAGGAAAAAAATGTTATCGGTACTAAATGGATATTCAGAAACAAGCTGAATGAAAATGGTGAAGTTACAAGAAATAAAGCCAGATTGGTATGCAAGGGATATGCACAGGAAGAAGGCATTGACTATGGTGAAACATTTGCACCTATTTCTAGATTAGAAGGAGTTCGAATGCTACTTGCATATGATGCACACAAGAAATTCAAAGTCTATCAAATAGATGTAAAGTCAGCATTTCTGAAGGGTATACTTGAAGAAGAGGTCTACATAGAACAACCAGAAGGATTTGTTGATCCAGACAACAGAGACATGGTATGTAGATTACACAAAGCTTTATATGGTTTGAAGCAAGCACTGAGAGCATCGTATGAAAGACTGCATACTTACTTGCTAAGTATTGGATTTGTTAGAACAAGTGAAAACAACAATCTGTATATGAAAGGTAACACTGATGACACTATTCTTATTGCTGAGATATTTGTGGATGATATTATTTTTGGAGGACAAGATCATATATGCAAAGCCTTTGCTAATGAAATACAAAAAGAGTTTGAAGTGTCTATGTTCGGAGAGATTAAATTCTTTCTAGGACTAAAAGTGATTCAACAGAGTGATGGGATATTCATCACACAATCTAAATACATAAAGGAAGTATTGAAGAAATTTGGCATGGAAGATACTAAACCTATGGGAACACCGATGGCTACTGGATGCAAATTGACAAAGGAGGATGAAACTATAGAGGTAAACCAAACACTTTACCGATCCATGATTGGTAAACTAATGTATGTAGTTCACAGTAGACCAGATATAGCACATGTTGTGGGAATTATTGCTAGGTTTTTTGCTAATCCTAGAGAATCACACATGATTGCTACTAAAAGAATCTTAAGATATCTAAAAAAGAAAAAATATTATGGCATTTGGTATCCTAAGGAAGGAAAGTTTGAGCTAAAGGTATACACCGATGCTGATTGGGCTGGAAATGTAGATGATAGAAAAAGCACCACCGGAGGAGCATTTTTCTTTAGTGAAAGACTTGTAACCTGGACAAGTAAAAAGAAAGCTTGTATTTCTCAGTCAACAGCTGAAGTAGAGTATGTTGCTACTACTACAAATTTCTCAAACATTGCATATATCAAGCAAGTGTTGGAAGGAATGAATGAGGTAATCATTAACCCAGTGATTATATACTGTGACAACACCAGTGCTATTAACATTTTGAAGAATCCAGTGATGCACTCTAAAACAAAGCATATATCTATTAAGTATCATTACTTAAGAGAACAAGTGCAGGAGAAGCAAGTGAAGTTAGAATTTGTTACATCTAAAGAACAACTTGTAGACATCTTTACAAAGCCTCTACCGAAGGACACATTTGAATACTTGAGGACTAGACTTGGGGTCCATCCTTTGTCTATCGGTCACTAAGATGATCTAGATGTTGCATCAGCCAAAACATGTTAGATGATCATTCATGTTGATGCAACATAGTTTCAACTTTGAATCATGTTCAAGGTTGTGATTAAGTTTGGAGAAATGAGATAGATTGAGATATCAGTATATAGAGATACAGAGAATGTAATGAACAATAGAGAGCTACTCATTTATTTGTTTCTTTGGCATTGTTGTCAAAGGGAGAGATAAATAATATGAAAAGGAGAGATAAATAAAGAGGAGAGAAACAACACTGATGAGAACTATCTAAGGGAGAGACAATCTGAACAGAAGCAGGAATAGGAGAATTGAGAAGATCACATCTGATGACAAGCATTATAGCATTACAAATGTTGAGTAATGTAGTAATTAAACATATTAAGTCTATTTGACTTACAACATTTGTTTACAGAGTTGTAGAATACATGTTTGGTATGTGTATGGTACATTTCATATTACTTGAGTTGCCATCAATGCCAAAGGGAGAGATTGATGAACTACAACTGATTTGGAACCAGAATGAAAAATCTATAATTCAAGATTACTAAGGAGTTGATGATTAGATAATGCAAGATGATTAAGTCAGTATTATGTTGTCATTGATGTCAACTAGCTTGACAGTACTTATCTTGTAAGTTACTATACCGACACATCTGAAGGAAGGTGAAAGAGATGAAGAACATAAATATCTACATGAGGAAGATGTATATGTCAAATGAGGATAAGGAATACACTGAGTAACTTGTTGATGAGTCTATGACTTGATGGAATTGACTTTATTATGTTGCATTCATCTATGATGAAGAAAAGAGATGAAAGACACAAAGCAGTGTTATCAGTAAATGAAAGCATTTCAGTATACACCGATGGAGTGTAGTGTATAACGAGCACAGTATTAACCGAGCATGTGTTCACCGATGCATTTCTTTGTTAACCGAGCAAAATAGAAAGGAATTAAATGATCAGTTTAGCTGATAAAGTGATGAGCTGTAAAGTGTATGAAATCGAGGTAACAGATAAGGTTTGTTATGAAGATCGATGGCTAACATAAATCAAAAGGATCTAATGGAGTAGATTGAAATGTGTTATTGACACATTAGCTAAGGAAGCCTAAAGTAGCAAAATCTATGAATATGATTAAGTGGAAAAATCCAATGGAGGAGAAGAAAATGTTTTACATGTCTATATAAGAGACTGGAGATTTCATAATGAAGATGTCGGAAGAAGAAGATACTACATAATTATCATGTGAAGAAGTTTTCATGCATTCTGATCATACTATTTAATAAGAACCAAGCTACAGAACAATTACCGAGCTACAAAGAGTAATTACCGATGGATAGTAAGTTAATACATTGTTGAATCTAAAGTGTTATATTGGTCAAAAGGATTTGTATGAGAAAAATATTGATCTGTAATCTGCAATTGAAGTTGTATTAAGGTAGATCATCTACTGTTACATATTTAACCATTGTACATAGTCAAATCTCTTAACTGAGTGGACTAAGAAAGTCTTATGATGTATCATTCATAGAATGAACATTGTTATCTTGTTAACCCCTAGAGTGACTACTGGTTGGACGATAAATTCTAGTCTAAAATCCTCTAACAAGGTCACACCTAACAGTGTGTTTGTAACCTTTAACAGGGTTGGGTCTTCACCAACCTCACTTCAAAAGAGTGAATATTTTTGGGTTGCCGCTCCCAGGTGGTTTTTCCCTTCACAGGGTTTCCACGTTAAATATCTTGTGTTAGGTGTTGATTGTGATATTTGTTTGTTAACATTCTTTTCATATTACATGTTAGATTTGATCGGTAACTTCTATAAGTTTTAGACTTACAATCGGTAAAAGCACAGACAGTGAAAGTATTTTTGTTTACCGAGTAGCAGAAATTGAAGTATTTGTTTTTGGATTATACATTTTGATTTTGGACAGTGTTTAACTGATTCACCCCCCTCTCAGTTATTCCAACAAGTATGTCCAAGAAGTGTCCACTTGGATGAATGACCTGGGACAATTGGTGTCCCCGAACCCCAGACAAGAGGACAATTCTTGGGCCATGGGAAGTAGAAAATAAGAAAATCCTCTCAGTCGTGTGGCCCAGTGCTTGAATTTTTGTTGAAACAGTTAGATGAATAGGTGAAAAAATCTAGGAAGCTTCAAGAGGCATCAATTATTGGTGTGACCTTTGGTCTAGGATTTGTTCCTCTAGGCACCCACATCCCAGGAAGTACCACAATGTCAACAACTTCCCCGTTCTGTATGACACTTATAGAAGAAGAAGTAGAGATAGCCGCTTCCAGACCACCCCTTCAAAGAAGGAAGAAACATAAGGAAAATAATCCTTCCACATAGAGAGGACAATAAGAGGAAGAGGTTGAGATTCATGAGATTTCTTCCTCCCTTGAGACAAATAATGCTTTGGAGGATCCACCAGAGATCTCCCAAACAAATGTTGATGATTTTTCTTTCACATCGACGAACAAGGAAGTCTACACCATGCTGCAAAAGAGGAAGAAGTGGCCAAAAAAGTTCCAAAACAAGATACAAATATTCTTCAGAAGGCCAAAGAAATAGAAGAGGCATGAAGAAGTGCTTATGGACAGGTAGAAGAACTCCAGTGCTAGGAAGAAAAGGAAGAAAGGGTTGCAGAAGATGCATGTCTCTAGGAAGAAGAGGTCATCAAAATGCAAAGAGAAGAAGAAACTACAAAGATGGCGAGAGAAGAAAGAATTAGATCAGAGAAAGGAAGCACCAAGATTGGTTGGCAATCCTTGGCCCACAAGGAAACCAAACCTACAGGAATAACCCTACCCTTAGAAGCCACTCCACCTTCTCAAGATGGTCTTTATCAAGCTGATAAAGTTCAAATCCCCTTGGAATCTTAGGACAAGGAAGTTCCCATCGAGAAAGATCCTCTAACCACTCTACCACCAGAAGAAGTCCCCGAAGGTGATATCGGGGTAGAAAATATTCCTAGTGGTGGTGAAGAAGTCCCCAAAGGTGGTATTGGGGTAGATGAAGATACATAAAATAATCCCAATGATTATTTCAAGAGGAGGTACCTGTGGAAGAGCCCAAATAGGTACTCATCAAGGATCCTATCCACCCTAAAGTTTTGCTAGTTATTGACCAAGGTCCTCCCCAATGGCTAATTGAATCCCATGGAAGGAAGAAGATAGTGGAAGTGCATGTCTCTCTTTCATTAGTAGACATGTTGGTAGATCATCAGGCACCCAAAAGGCTAAAGAAGACCCACACTTTGTACACAACCCAGAGGGATCCAGATGGGAACATGGTTGCATCATTTGTTGTGCCACTGCCAGATAGGGAAGAGTAAGAAGTCTTAGTAAGTAATTACATAATAATAGAGATTCCCCTAGGCCGATGAGACCGAAGAGGATAACTAGACCTCTTAGCTAATGCAAGCCGGGTAATCTATGAAAGGTACAAGAAGGAGTACCAAAAGAAGAAAGAGCTTCAAGCTTCAGAGTCAAATATTTGAAGGCTCTTGATGGAATTAACATCCCTCATCTCTTATGTGGCACCAGAGGCCTCCACCTATGGAACACTACTTCCATAAGGCAATGTAGAAGCGTTCTGGATCATGAAGTAGAAAGTGTTGGCGGTGGATGAGTGGATGGAAGAACAAATAGGGGTAGTCTAGAGATTTTTGATAGAGTCCCTACAGGAGGTGTATGAGGTGCTCAGAGTTAAAGATAAGATCTATAATGTCGTCTCAACATGGAAATCCTGAGAAGAATAATATGAGGAATGGAAAGAACACTTCAGGGATATTTTGAATTTAGGAGAGGATAGGGTGACTACAATGGATATCTTGGTCAAACATTCATGTCATTACCTAAAGACCCAGTACTTCTAACTTGTGTTTCAAGTCAAGACAAGAAAACAACTAGTTAGGGTCTTGGAGGATACAAGAGCCACAATTCGGGACTCGTTGGAGTGATTCTTCACATTTATTATAAAGGTGGTTGGGGTCAATCCAATTTACCCAGTCGTATGCACCCCCAAGAAGGAATTTTTAAATAAGTTTAATGGGAAGACCAACGTACCATTCCAAACCTTAGGAGATTTTGATGGCTCAATTTTAGGGGAACTCTACCGATTGGTACTCAAAGCTCACACTACATTGATGGCTACCTCCGAACTAAAAATTAAAGTTGAAGATGCCAGGGATCACCTCGAAGATGCTGTGAGCATAATGGATTGTCTGAAGGAGGTTGATGAGTGAGTTATGATGGAAGTGTTGGAGGCCTTCCAAAAATTTAAGGAGTCATAATTTTTTGGGTTCTAGTACTTTCTTTCCCTTCAACCCATTTTTATTTTTTAGTTATTCTTTGAGCACAAACTCCCAGATTCTAAAGTTTCAGACTTCTAAATTTTTTATTCATTATAGTGGTTCGGGTTGATGATTTCTCTAGAACCGACCAATCATCATCAAATATTCTTTATCAGAGATATTATCAGATGTCAGTAAGGTACATCATAGCTAATAGTGACATGTACATTCTAAAGGGCTGTATACATCATCCCAATTTCTAATGTGTCACTTCTACATTTATGGTTGAGTGAAAAGAGGAAGGACATGGAGATGTGGAGTCGTCACCACATTTATGTAGCACACTATTCAATGTATCTGGATAACACAGATTTCCTTCATATGTTCGATGGCACTGCCCGAAGGAGTTTCCTAATTTTCCTTTTTCTTTCTTCTCTTCCCCTCTCTTTCTTTCCTCATCATATATTGTATCTATGACGTGACATCTCTCACATCATAGGTAGTATCGGCTGAAAAATATTATAGTTTATAGAAATAAGAGGATGGTCAATCCCGATGTTGATTGTAAACATATCTATAAATAAGAAGATTGATGCCAGAACAAGGGCTAGAAAATTTGATGATTTTATTGTTCATGCGATACCAGAGTTTATTTATTTCCTTACTTTCAGTGCAATAAATGTTCTCAGTAGATTAATTCTCCCTAGGAGCCATGAATATATCCAGTGATGCTGGTCTCTTTTAATTTGATGAAGAAATAATGATTTCTCTTGGTACCTTATTGGAAGTGTTCTTCATATTTGACTCAATGAGTTTCTTTCATGTTGTATGCTTCTTATGTCCTTTTCTCAAAGTTTTGTAATTGATTGAAATGTTTTTTCTTTCATTGCTAATGTATTATCTAGTTGTTGAATGGATATGCATTTAGTGTACTAACCGGTTTTGTATTTGAGCATTGTTGATGTTAAGAAGTTTATGATATGACTATAAGTAGATTTCCTCACTAACCGTGGCGTATCTTTTTATCTTTCTTTATTTAGAACTAATGACTACTTATAGGAAACCTTATCTTCCTGAAAGCTTCCGAGAATAGAGAGTAAAACTAGCTACCTCTTGTTATACAAATAGTCACATGTCCAACCGAGCCCTTCTTGCAGCATCCTGACCTGACTACGTGGTGCTTGGAGACTAGGGAAGTCTACTCTCTGGTAAACCTCTTCAGGTGAAGGTGGTCAGTACCCCGATACTTGGTGACAACTCTCTCCCTATTGGAAAGGCCATCACAAAGTCACATCAACATAAACTAGCGCTAGAAGGAGGGCATGAAATTTCCCTCCTTTGGAGACTTTGAAACTACACCTCTAGAAGGTTCCCCAAGTAGTTATAAGAATCAAGCCTTCTAGTGTTTAGGATTATTTTCTCCCTTACGATTCAAGAAAATCCTTTGATCAACCCAGGACCCTGGAGAGTTTGTTGAACTCAGATCCCCTATCCAAGGAAAAAGAAACCATCAGAAAAAAAAAAAGTCATGGCCCCTGTGCCCAGATTTTTCACTCTACAGAGTACCCCAGTTCCCCAGCCTAGCATAGGAGCCCATGTAGTTCCCATCCATCTAGAATTCTCAATGGATGGTTTCTTTAACAACAACTTTCTCCCATGGGATGGTTCCCCAATGCGATAAATGACCTTCCTCCTCACCTAAAGAATGTGTGTCCCAAATATGAGCATTTAGGCCTTCAGACTACAGAGGAGCACTTGTAGCCCTATAAGGATGGCATGAACATGCATCAAATTCAACATGAAGATGTATTATGTCATATATTCTCCTTATCCCTTGGAGAAAATGAATTGAACTGGTACTTGAACCTTCTTAACAATTCCATCAACAACTAGCAAGATATGGAAGATGCTTTCCTAGCAGCATTTAGGATTCACGTGGATCCAACGTGGTCCCCAAGCCAGTTCATCTCTATAAAAAAAAGGAACCTAACAAACCATTGTCCACCTTTAATCACCAATTTTAAAGGGCATTAAAATGATGCATGGGTCTTTTTGTCTCTTCTGCAGAGGTGGCAATTCAGACTTACCTTAATACCCTGGACCCATTTGTCACAGCCCTCTTGTGGAGAACCACTGATGCTAATGACAAGGATACCTTGGCCAAAGTCTATGGTCTCACTCTAGAATTGTACACCAAACTAAACCAGACCCCCAGTGGAATTGGGAAAAATATGCCCTACAACACACAGCCTAGAGGAAGTGTTTACCTCGGTGAGTATAATCCCAACATAGTAGTAGGTGCGCCAATAATGAACCCTCTACCTCGCTATGTTTATCTTGCTCCAGTTCACACCCCTTCAAATCTTGAGTATGCACCTTAGGTTCAACTATAATAGCCTACGTCTCAAATGATCAGAACTCCTATCTTTCAAATGACCCCTGTGGCTGGACCATCAACTGGAGGAACCCTTTTTTTTAAATGACTGCGCCCACTCAGAAAATTGCCACAACTCCCACCACGTTAGCAAACCTGCCATTTCAGTCATCACAATGTGACTCAACCACCAAGTTGTCTGTCAAGGTTGATTTTCTTTGATGACTTGTCTCTTCATTTACAATGGACATGGATAACTTAAGATGGGGCCCTCAACCTCTTAGAATCCTAGTCTCTCTCAATAGGGAAATATCTTTTTGGGACAACAAGGTCCCAACAACTCAAGGCCACACAATTAGAACAACAATTTTTGGCCCAATAATCAACAATGGAACAACATACCAAATAATAGAGGCATCACTCCAAACCAATCCAACCCTCAAGGGAGCGCGGGTGTGAGCCACTCCGCTAATCTAAATTTTTCCCCTTGACCATATGGTGTTAGTTGCATGACATTGGCTCACACTTCAAGGTGAATTAAGCTACTCTAGAGAAGGTCATTTAGATTTCTCATTCTGACCACTAGTCACATGGTGATTCAAATTCTCCTAAGCCTCTGATAGAACCTCACTCCTCTTCCTTTGTATGTGAGATTGTCTTCTATAGGATTGAGGACTAGGGTGAAGAAGAACCTGACCTTTGGAAATTTTTTGATGATTCCATCACAGCCTTCGAGGCCAATTCTTTCACCAGTTCTCACCCCAATTAAAACACAAGAAGTCAATCTAGTAAGGATCCCTTTATGAAATTGGTTCCCTTGAAGAATGTCAACATTCCTCCAAACCCTCATGTGAACGTTAGCCTGCCTCATCCAGAAGGACCCATTTTCCATACTACTCGCGAGTCCATAATAAAAGGTCCCGGGATCCCAAAAGGAAGATTTCATATCACCAGGGTGATGGAAAACACCACCACTTCCATGACCTTGATGGAAGTGTTGCTCAGTCATCTCGAGTAGAAGAAGGTTCTCCTACAAAATCTAGAGAACTCAGAACCCCATCAAAGCCCAATAAAAGTTGTCACATTTGACGATGCTAATGAGACCCTGTTCCAAGGAAACATAGAGGACCCTCCTTTCCTACTCAGCCTCAAGATTTATGGAAAGAACCTAGAGAACTACCTTGTAGAATCCAGAGCTTTAGGTAATTTTATGCATTTATCCATTCGCAAAAAGCTTGGTCTAGTCCCCACACTGTCTAAAGGCACGATAGTCCACTTGAAAAAATCTCGGTTAAGATGGTGGGTGAACTTAAAAACATCCAAATCCAACTCATCCAAGAACCTCGAGTGTCCAACATCATCGATATTTAGGTGGTGGACATCCTCAAGACTTATGGGATGCTTCTAAGTTGGAACCAGTCCAAGGCCCTCAATGAGTATATTTAAATTGTCTTCTCCCACTTTTGGCTTCCCTGGAGAGGGGAGGTCAACCAGATCAAGGTGGAAAACAAACCTTGGATGAAAAATTCCCTCACTGATTACGGTGAGGTGAGACAGATATCATATGCATAGTTGGAGCCCGACCTATACCAGGCCAAAGAAATACTAACCCTAGATTTCATTCCAGGAGAAGCATCTTCTAGTGAAGATGCTATCGTCACCCAACAAATCCATGACCTAATGATGAGATTCAAGCATGAGGTTATCCTCTAGGGTGATACCACCTCCCTGACCATGCTCTTATCAAATACTTGGTGCAGGGTACACCGTGAACTACATTCTGAGTTGGGGTGTGAAAAATGTATTGAAATAGTGAACACTCACTTCCTGAGTATTTCAAAGAAACCAGGCGGTGGGGAAATAATTCCACCAGGTAACCCACCTCTTGGTCTAAATGAGGGGTTTCTCACCGAAGAGGATTCAGTAGTCCCTTCAATAGAAGTCACCCCAACTATCAAAACCTCTTTCTCTAAAGACTCATCAGCCCTACTTCCCTCCCCTGAATCGGTACCCATAACTACACGGTCACCTAAGCCCCAGCGCTTAAGTAATGACTTATAGATCTTTAAGTTCAACAGATCTAGATCCAAACAAGGGTGCGAAGCCAGGGTAGAACTGATCAACCCTCAAGGAAAGTCTTTCCTTGCATCTTACCGATTGTAGTTTGAATGCACGAATAATGTCACTGAATATGAGGCATTAGTTCTAGGTCTCATGTTTGCCTTGAGAAAATGAATCACTTACCTTTGAGCTATGGGTTATTTAGATTTGATAGTCAAACAGGTCTGAAATCAATATACTTTCCATGATAAATTACTGACGACCTATCGCAACAGAGTGTAGAGCCTGATAGATGATTTCAACATCTTTGACATTGAAGTAATCCCGTAGAAAAGAAACTACGTTCTAGATGCTCTTGCTGTATCATCTAGTACCCTTGAACAAATAGCAGGTTCTCGACTCTAAATATTTTCTGTGGAGATGGTACCTACCCCCTCTATTTTAGATAATATTACACACCTCCAGGTCTTTGAAGATGATAAACATATCATCACCTGTTTGGTGAATATCGAGGTTTTTGAAGACCAAATATTAGAGGAAGAGGAACACAATGACACAAGACAAGAAGAAAGAGAGGATGATATCCTCGATCTACCCACTAACACCATTCCAAAGGGAATTGTGGCATTGGAATAGATCTTTGATTTGGACCACCGAGCTCATTGTAAAATTCCCAATCTTCAAAAGGGGGAAAATATGAAAAAATCAACATCGGAACAAAAAATGATAAAAAGTGTGTGTAAATAGGTACTTCATGCTCCCCAGAAGAAAAAGAAAATATCCTCTCAGTTCTCTAAGAATATATCAATGTAATCACATGGGGATATGAAGACCTCAAGACCTACGAAACCTCTATTATGACACACACTATTCCCTTAAAATTTGATACAAAACCTTTCTGGTAGAAAGAACGATTGGTTAACCCACTTATCGATCCTCTAGTCTACCGAGAAGTGTAGAAGCTACTATTCACATGCATAATCTTCCCAATTTGGCATACTACCTAGGTAGTGAATCTAGTTCTCATCTGAAAGAAAAATGGGGAAATCAGGATTTATGTTGACATCCAGAATCTGAACAAGGACACTAAGAAAGATAACCACCCTCTGCCCTCGCTTGATGATGTGCTTCAAATACTAAATGGCTCACAATTGATGTCCTTCTTGGATGGATACTTGGGTTATAACTAGGTCATAGTGAAATTTGAGGACTGGATTAAGACCGTGTTCACCACAAAGTGGGGAACATTTGCATACAGAAGAATGCCTTTCGACTTGATCAATGTTGGAGCCATGTTTTAGAAGGCAATGGACATCACCTTCTAAGGATTGGTTAACAAGTGCATAATCATCTATATAGATGATTTAACAATTGTTTCCCAAGACATGTGTGATCATCCCACCCACCTTGCTAGCATCTGTGAGTGATGTCATCGGTTTGGCATTTCCCTTAACCCTAAGAAGTGCATATTCAAGGTCACAAAGAGAAATTTCTTGGACATATAGTATCTAAGATGGGTATCACCATTGAACCTAAAAGAGTAGAGGCACTGTTACAATTACATATTCCTGGCAGCAAAAAAAAGATGAGATCTTTTGTCAGAAAGATTAACTTCATCTGATGATTCATCATAGGATTTACCGAGGTTGTTAAGCCTCTAAATGATATGATAAAAAAGGATGCTAAAATTGAATAGAGTCAAGAAGAAAAATAAGCATTTGTTCATATTAAAAAGGTGATCATAAAGGCTCTAGTCTTGGCTAGTCCAGACTACACCCTCCCATTTTACATCTATTCTTTTTCTTCCACCAAATTTTTTGCAACTGTATTAACTCAAAAGGTTGAAGGTGAAGAACAACCCATCACTTTCATGATCTCCCCTTTTAAGAATTCTAAAGTATGATATTCATCCGTAAAAAAAAAGGCATTCCCTCTTGTCCGGGCAGTCAAGAAGTTATGGCATTACATTCTCCAAAGTAAAATACATGCTATCTGCTAGATCAGGCTGTTAAGTCCCTACTGATGCAAAGCGAGCTTGGAGAATGTTGGGGGAAATGGATGGTCATCCTCTAGGAATTTGATTTGGAAATGAAACCTATGAGATTAGTTCACAGACAAGGACTATGCTAGGCCTTGGTAGAAATAGGTCCACAAATAGAGTGCCAGACCTAGTACACTTTGGAGTTCCTTAGTCAAGACCCATGGTATGCTGATCTAGTATACCTTTTTCTAAACAATCAAAGCCCTGAGGGACTTCCTTCCAAAAAACACCGAGCACTCTGGTTAAAGATTGCACACTTCATGATAAAAAATGGGATGCTATTTCATAGAAATTATGAGGGTATTTACCTTTGCTGTCTCAACCATGCGCAAGTGATGAGAATGATAGACGGATTCCACAGATAGTCTGGAACTAGGCATGGCTCATTCAATGCCATGACTCATCAAAACCTCTAGGTCGGTTACTATTGGCCTCATATTTTTAAATACGTCTATGAATATATGAGGAAGTGCCACACCTACCAAACCGCTACTTCTCAAGAGTGAAACCTGGCAATGCCTCTCCAACCTGTCTTCAAGGTTAGACCCTTCGCCCAATAGGCATTCAAATTTATCATGGAAATCAACCCCAACTCATTCACCAAACATTGATACATTCTAATTGCTACTAACTATTGCACCCAGTGGTCCAAAGCCATACTTGTAAAAATAACATCATGGATATCATTATCAAATTTATCGAGGAGAACATTGCCACTAGATTATGGATGCCATTCACCCTTGTGTGTGATAATGGTCTAGCATTTTCATCTACCCATTTTCTAGAATGGACCTATAATCGAAACATTAACCTCAAGTTCTCAAGCAATTACTATCCACAAGGTAATGGTGTAGCATAATCCACCCAAAAAAACCTCTTGGAGGTTATCAAACATCTGCTTGAAAAGAATCCTCGAGATTGGCACCAAAAACTAAAGTTCACCCTTTGGGCAAATCGTATCCGCATTAAGGTTTCCCTAGGGACTTCTCCCTTTTATTTGGTCTATGGTTAAAACCTGGTATTCTCGGTCAACCTACAAATTTACATCCTATAGTTCATGCAAGAGTTTGATATGAGAGATAACATCATGGAGGTCCACCTTCTTAATTTGGTTCATTTGGAAGAACAAAGGGAAAATGCCCTCGAGCATTTCACAAAACATCATGCAACTGTCAAATGCTAGTTTGACAAGAGAGCCCAATATAAGGCTTTATGGATCTTAGACTTAGTCCTCCTATGGGATAAGGCCTGGGAAAAGAAAGGAAAGCATACAAAGTTCTAGAGACTCCGGCTGGGACCATATCAAATATCATAAATTTGTGGAGCCAACACTTACCATCTTAGTACTTTGACCAGAGAAGCTTCCCCATTGCCCATCAATGGACAATTTCTCAAACATTACTTTGAATGAGGCAAGGGGGTTTTCTTGGTAAGCCCTCTTAGTTGTATCATATGTAAAGTTTGTAAATAGGTCTCTCTCATGTTTTTTTCCTTGATCGGTTTTATTTGTTTTGGTTATGTTCTATGTCTTTTTGGTCTTTTGCTTGCCTTGGTTGTTCCAATTCCTGATGTTTTTTCTTTCCGTCTTATAGGTAGGAGTGTTTTGCATGACATATTATGACTTAGTGGGAGATTCCTCTCATGCATTTTATTGGTCCTAAATTCTTCTTGAGGATGATGATTGGGTCCTAGCCTTATTTGAAGGTTCTTGTTGGAAGCACAGAACAAGCCATGGTAAATCTTCATTTATTTTTGGTACCTTCATAATTGTAGCAAGATAAGACAAAAATGGAAGATAACTAAGCTGGCCCCAATGCTAATAGAGAGAAACCACAAAAGAAACCAAAGAACATATCGGTCATACTCTTGGTGGATCGTACTTAAAAGCTAAAAAAAGTTGCTCTAGCCCGTGGATCCCCCTTTCTCCTAACACAATTGTTGGCAAGGTGAAAGAAGTACTACCGCAATAACAAGTTAAACTTGAAAACTCTAGTGAATGAAGTACCACCTTCGTCATCATTAAAAAAAAGGGGAAAGGAAGGAATTAAGTTAGGAACAAAATTAAAATATCGTGACCTAGATCGTACAATAACTAAAGCTTTTAAGCCTATTTTCTTCGAGTGTTATTTCTCCATTCATTTTGAAAACCATAGGGTGCCTCTTTTTCAAAGTACACACTTCACAGCTTGGAAACAATGAAATGCCCAGAATAAGGTGAGTTATATTTTCTGAAGACCGAGAATACATCCAAGAAAAATATTTCAATAAGGATAAGACCCTAGTCTACCCTTGGAGAATTTGGGAGTCCTCAAATGCACGAGGCATTTTTTCCATCAAGTAGTCATTTGTTATGCCCTGCATACCCATCCCTACATTTTGTTTGGAAAAATGTCACCCGGGTCCCCCTTTTTTTTGTCTTTGTTTCTCTTCCTTTTTTTGTTCTTTCTTTTGTGGTTTCTAGTGTCCTTCCCCTTTTGTTTCTCTGGGACTCTTTTTTCTAGAGTTTTGTTTGTCGATCATGTTGAACTCTGGACCGTAGACTCCGATGGCGTCATTTTTGTCTTCTTTTAAGGAATGAACGCTAGGTGTTCTTGGGTCCGAAATTTAGGGCTTGCTTGCCTCGATAGTCTAATCAATAATTAATGTGTTTTCTTAGGCATTATATAAGGCTTTTACCCATTATTTTTTACAATTACCCAAAGCATAATTACCTCCAAGAGCTACACAATTTACAAGCGCGAATCCTTTGCAAGTTAAGTTCCTTGTGTTGATTTCTGAAGCATTAAGGTTCATGCTCCTATGTCATGGGAGGTAGTCTGGTTCTTTGAAAGACTAGTGGGTGAGCGTCCTTACCAGCTTTCAACATTCTCTTGTCCCAGGGAAGCCTATTTTGACCCTTGTTTACTTTTTGTTTTTGTTTTCCTTCTATTTTCCTTCTTTCGTTCCCTAGTTTTTCCTTTTTTTTTTGTTTTGTGTTGCACCAAAAGCTTCACCCTATAAATAGGGTTGGTATGAAGCCCTAGTGATTTGGGTCACTGTCAGCCTGCCCAGTTTGCCCGACTTTTCTTTTGTACATTCATGTAAATTTGTAGGTTTCATGTAATATACATGCCCTCGCTTCTGTAAACTTTTGTAAATGCATGTATATACCTATGAATACATGTTTTTGTAGATTTTGTATATCTTTGTGTAAGCATTTTTTCATGTGTAAATTCATGCTTATGTATAAAATAGGTGTAAATTGTAAGTGCATGGTAGGGTAGCAATATTGGGCAACATGTGTATAGTTTATAATACTTGGTCTGTGTCTTGTGCATGCCTAGTTCTGAATGAGTCCCTCATGTCTAGTATAATCATTCTGATGTGTAGTGTTGAGTGTCAGCTCAGAGTCCCCTTTACAAGGACCAAGCTAGTTTTCCTACCTTGATTGGTCTGAATGTGTCAATGGTATTGGGAGAAAGAGTCGCAAGTGTTTGTGGAAATTTTTTGTTGCGGATTTAGTTTCATTTTAAAATTCTTTATGAGGCCACCTGGGCCATGTCTAAGCAATAAACCATTTTTGGTCTCAAAAAGTCACTGTAAACATGGCATGTCATCATTAGGGTGAGCCACATCGAGTCACCTATTGCAGCTAGTCACCAGTTTGAGTCCTAGTGGTTTGGTGACTGGTTCATCCCAAAGTGCAACTTCATGTCCCATCATCCTGCATCTTGGTGGTCATAACAATTTCTCACAAATTTGCATTTACATTTGTCTTAGTTGGATAATTAATGTCACTATTAGCACGTTAGTTGTCATCTAAAACATCATAACTTTGCATGCATAGGCATACACATAGTCACAACTTGAGACTGACATGCCACAATAGGAAATGTCATATTAATTTGCTATTGTACCTCTTGATATTTTAAATATAGATCTTCAAGCATCCAGAATCTAGATTTTTGACAATAATCTGATATTATTATTGACATTCATTTGGTCTTGCAAGAAATAGGTTGAGAAGATGGCAACAACAAGATCTCCTCCTAGAAGCTCGGAGCTCCCGAGCACATCCACTGGGCTACACAATAAATCTAAGGTAGAGAGGGATTTGGAGAAACTCCCCCTAGTGATGAAATATGTTAAGGAGGGGGTATTTCATGGGTCTCGAGTAGAGACTTCACTTTAAGAGGTGTTAGATACTAATTTTGGCACCTGCGCCCAATTAAGAAGCCTATAGGAAGTAGTGTATTATCTGAAAAGAGCCAATGACCCTTTGTCTATTAATCTATCCACCTTTGGAATCATGCAAGTTGCATATTTCTCACCATTTGTACAAGCCCTAGAATTAATATTATTCATGGACAAGAGCTATAATACGGTCATTCGAGCTTCCATGCTATCGAATATGATTCCCATTTCCTCATTGGATTGCAACGCTGTGGCCACTATCCAGAGAATGCCACAGTTTAGTGATGCCATTATCATGGCTAGGGCTTCTTCTCTATAGCAGTTCACTAAAACACAAGAGGCAGCCCAATGTCACTTGAACACAACATGGTTTCAGACTCTCCATCAGGATTATAGGAAAATGAAGATGGATATTACCCACGCGGATTTCAAAGAGCTGATCCAGATTGACATCATCTATTTATGCAAAATCTTCAAAGAGCCTCACGCCCAAGAGTTTTCCCCATGGATGAACTATTTTGTATGTGCCATGACTACCAACAAGATGTGCTTCGATTGGGCATCCATCATCTCCAACCAACTAGATGCATAGATGAGAAGGGTGCAAGGAGAAAATAAATTTTACATGACTTCCTTCATCATGTGGATATTGGATCAACAGTTGGCAGGAGTTCAAGGATTGAGTAGAGTTGGTGTCCTTGGGACTCAGGTGGGACACTCTACCCTATGGAATTATTTTCCCTAGATCTGGCGAGATTACTATTTATAGAATTTTTGTGGAGTTAACGATGCCTTTGTATATACTGGGATCAAGGCACTCACTAACGATGTAGGGTTCAGATTGTCTCGAGAGGCAATAGATATGATCGCCTCGTGGGGATGTTACTTCATCTAGTTTTCACAGTTTACCTACATCTATGTCATGGTTTTTTCAAGAGAACCATTGTTGTTTCCAAAGCATTACGAAGATAAAGTTGTTTTGTTGGAATTTTTCTATCAAATTTTGTAGTTGCACACTTTGTTTTCAACAAAGAAGATCGCTTCGATCTCCTTTCCTATCACATGAGGAAAATATAATTGCTCCCTTTCTATTGGAAAAGAAGAAGATAATGAGTTGAGCATCCTAAACATACAAATTTTTTTACTAAGGTGCCATAACTATGACTCACGCGACCGCCTCAACCAAGCAATGCCTCGGGGATCCCAGCCCCATGAACTACACATAGAAGATCTTTGGGAAGATTTCCAGGATGATTTTGATGTCTAGAATAGAAAATATGTAAGGATGTCAATTAGAATGATGGACCACTTGGGTCTTTGGACCTCCCCTCCCAAGTACTCAAATTTTGGGTTTGTTGGTGGACCCTGAGTTTTAAGAAGCAAGAATTGATAAGTCCAACCTTCCTCTGGTAGATTGGGATACCCTAGAGATTTTAGACATTGGGGTTGTGACCAAAACAATAATTGGGTGAAGCCACACTCATTTTGACAAAGTATCTCCAAGAAGTGTCTGCTTGGACGTACGACCTGGGACAATTGGTATCCCTAGACCCTAAACAAGAGGACAATCCCTGGGCCATGGGAAGCAAAAAATTGGTGAATCCTCTCAACCATCTGAACCGGTGCTTGAAGTTTTGCTGAAATAGTTAGATGAGTAGGTAGAAAAATCCAGGAAGCTTCATGATACATCAATGTACGACGTGAACTTTGGTTTGGGAGTTGCTCCTCTAGGCTCCCAAATTTTGGGAAGTACCACAACATCAAAAGTTGCCCTATTTGGCATGCCACTTATAGAAGAAGCAACATGGATAGATGTTTCCAAACCACCCCTTCAAAGAAGGAAGAAATAGAAGGAAAATAAGCCTTCCATAGAAAGAGGCCAAGAAGAGGAAGAGGCTAAGATTCATGAGATTTATTCCTCTGCTAAGACTGATAACACTCTAGAGGATCCAATGGAGATCTCCCAAAAAAATGTCGATGATTTCTTTCACATCGACAAATAGGGAAGTCTACACCATGTTGTAGAAGAGGAAGAAGCAGCTGAAAAAGTTCTAGAATAGGATACATATATTCTCCATGATGCCAAATAAAGAGAAGAGGCATGAAGAAGTGCTCATGAACAAGTAGAAGAACTCTGACACCAGGAAGAAAAAGAAGAAATGGTTCTAGAAGATGCACGTCTCCAAGAAAAGGAGGCCGTCGGAAGGTGAAGAGAAGAAGAAATCATCAAGATGGCAGGAGAAGAAAGAAGAATACTAGAGAAAGGAAGCACCGAGATTGGTGAGCAATTCCTGGTCCATGAGGAAACCTGACCTATGGGAACAACTATACCCTCAGAAGTTGCTCCACCTTCTTAGGGTGACCTTCATCAAGCCAATGAACTTGAGATCCCCTTGGAATTCTAGGATGAGGAAGTCCCCATTGAGCAAGATCCTCCAAGCACTCTGCCACCAAAAGAAGTCCCTGAAGGTGATACTGGGGCAGAAAATATTCCTAGCGATGGTGAAGAAGTCCCTGAAGGTGGTACCAGGACATATAAAGATACATAAAGTAATCTCAGTGATAATGTCGAAGAAGAGGTACCTATGGAAGAGCCTAGATAGGTACTCATTGGGGATCCCATCCACCCTAATGTTTCGCCAGCTATCATCCAAGGCCCACCCCAATGATTGATTAAATCTTGTGGAAGGAAGAGGAGAGTGTAAGCTCTTACCCCTCTTACACTAGCAGACATGCTGGCAGATCAAAAAGCACCCAAAAGACTGAAGAAGGTCCGCACTTTTTACACAACCCAGAGGGAGCCAAATGGGAATGTGGTCACATCAGTTGTTGAACCACCATTAGACAAGGAAGAATTAGAAGTCTCAACAAGTGAGTACACAATAATTGATATTCCCCTAGGTAGACAAGATTGAAGAGGATAATTGGACCTCTTAGATAATGCAAGCTAGATAATCCATGAAAGGTATGAGAAGGAGTACCAAGAGAAGAAATATATTCAAGATTCAGATTCAATTCTCTGAAGGCTCTTGATTGAATTATCATCCCCCATCTCTTCTACGGTGTCGGAGGCCTCCACCTTCGGAACACCACTCCCACAGGGAAATGTAGAAGCACTTTAGATCATGAAGAAGAAAGTGATGACAGTGGATGAGTGGATGGATGAACAAATAGGGGGAGTCCAGAGATTTTTGATAGAGTCTCTACCAGAGGTCTATGAGGTGCATAGAGTTAAAGATAACATCTCTAATGTCATCTCAACGTGGTAATCCTGAGGAGAAAATACGAGGAATGGAAAAAATGCCTCGAGGATATTTTGAATTTAGGAGAGGATAGGTTAGCTACAACATATATCTTGGCCAACCATTCATGTCAGTATTTGAAGAAACAGTACTCCTCACTTGCATTTTAGGTCAAGACAAGCAAGCAACTAGTTAGGGTTTTGGAGGATATTAGAGCTACAATTCAAGACCCATTGGAGTGCTTCCTCACATTTATTATAAAGGTGGTCGGGGTCAATCCAATTTACCCAGGTGTATGCACCCCCATGGAGGAATTTTTAAATAATTTTAATGAGAAGACCGACATATAGTTTTGGACCTTGGAAGATTTTGATGGCTCAGTTGTAGGGAAAATCTCTTGATTGGTACTCAAAGATCACACTGCTTCCACAGCTACTTCCGAACTTAAAAGTAAAGTTGAAGATGCCATGGATCACCTCAAAGATTTTGTGAGAATAATTGATTTTCTAAAGGAGGTTGATGAGCAGGCTATGCTAGAAGTGTTGGAGGCCTTCCAGAAATTTAAGGAGTCATAAGTTTTTAGGTTCCGAGACTTTCTTTCCCTTCAACACATTTTTGTTTTTCAGTTATTCTTTGAGCGAAAACTCCCAGAGTCTAAACTTTTGGACTTCTTAATTTTGTATTCTTTACGATGTTTTAGGTCAATGATTTCTCTGGAGATGACCAATCACCGTCAAATATTCTTTTTCAAAGATATTGTTAGATGTCAGTAAGGTACATTGTAGCTAGCTAATAGTTATGTGTACATTCTAAAGGACTATATGCGTCATCCTAGTTTCCAAGGTGTCGCTCCTACACTTATGGTTGAGTTGAAAGAGGAAGGACATGGAGATGTGGAGTTGTCACCACATTTATGGAGCACACTATTCAATGTACCTAGATAACACAGATTTCCTTCAAACGTTCAATGGCACTGCCTAAAGGAGTTTCCTAATTTTCCTTATTCTTTCTTCTCCTCCCCTCTCTTTCTTTCCTCTTCTTATATTATATCTATGATGTGACGTCTCTGACATTGTAGGTAGTACCGACTGTAAAATATTATAATTTATAGAAATAAGTGGATGGTCAATCCTGATGTAGATTGTAAAAATATCTATAAATAAGAAGTACGATGCCAAAAAAAAGGGTTAGAAAAGTTGATAATTTTGTTGTCTGCACAATACTAGAGTTTAGTTATTTTCTTAATTTTAGTGCACAATAGATGTTCTTAGTAGATTAATGCTCCCCAGGAGCCATGAATGTATCCAATGATGTTGGTGTCTTTTAAGTTGATGAAAAAATAAAGATCACTCTTGGTACCTTAATTGCAGTGTTCTTCATCTTTGACTCAATGAGTTTCTTTCATGTTGTATGCTTCCTTATGTCCTTTTCTCAAAGTTCTATAATTGATTGAAATGATTTTTATTTCATTGCTAATGTATTCTCTAGTTGACGACTGGATATGTGTTTAGTGTAGTTATCGGTTATGTATTTGAGCATTGTTGATGTTAAGAAGTTTATGATATGGCTATAAGTAGATTTATTCACTAAACATGACGTAGCTTTTGATATTTCTTTGTTTGGAACTAATGAATACTTGCATGAAACCTTATCTTCCCGAAAGCTTTCGAGAATAGCGAGTAAAACTAGTTGCCCCTTGTTATAAAAATAATCAACTGTCCAACTGAGCCCTTCTTGCACCATCGTGATCCAACTACCAGGTCCTTCGAGGCTAGGGGAGTTTACTCTCTAATAAACCTCTCCAAGAAAATTTGGCTGGTATTCTGGTACCCGGTGAAAAATCTCTCCCTGTTGGTGAGGCCGTCAGAAAGTCGCGTCAACACTTTTTTTGAAGAACTTTATAAACTCTTCTCTCTCTTCATTTGTTAATGATGCTGCAAGGTGTATGACTTTTCTCTCTGATTTGGTCCCAATGTTAATCTTTTCTATTGGCTCTATCAAAATATGTGATCTCTCCTCATAATGTTCAGGAAAAGTATCCAACCTCTCTTCCTTAGGTTCCGCAATTGGGTCTTCACCTTTGGAAACATCTTTTATTTCTTTCTCTTTTTGCTCTAATACTGCCACCTTATGGTTTTCACCATTAGACTCTTTCAATTTTTTATTTTTTTCATTTTTTTCTTTTATTTCTTGACTGAGAGATTGGATACTTTCCTTCATCATTTCCTCTTGATACAATCTATTGGTAGAAGGTTCAACCACATTGAGGTACAATGCCAAATAATTGTCATTTAGGAATGTGGGAAAGTCAATTAGATCCATGGAATCCCATTCGATGAGGTTTGAATAGATGAGGGATAATGGGTCATTGGCTTGGTTTAAGTTGGTAGGGTTTAGGGACATGACTTTGTTAGATGGTTCAACCATTTTATCACTCAAGTTTATGACATGTGCTTCTTCTAAGTGTTCCAAATAACTTGGGTCAAAATCCTCCTCACTAGATTCCTCTTGAGTTTCTTGTGGGTGAAAATCTCTTGGGTTAAACCTATTGCTAGATTCTTCTATTGTTGGTATCCATGATGGTACATAGGGTTCTCCTACCCATGGAGATTCTTCTTCTTCTTGACTTGGATTATTCTCTTGAGCTTCTTGGTTAGAACTCGATGATGACCTACAAATGATTGAATATCTTGATGAACTGAAGAGAGTGATTAGAGATCAACGAGCTATTAAAGTGATATCTAAGATGATTAAATCATTCAATATGTTGTCATTGATGTCAACTATTTTTTACTATACTTATCATGATAGTTACAAACATATGAATACCTATAGAAGGAAGAAAAGGTGAAGAAATGAGATATCTACATAAGGAAAAGATGGATATGACATATAAGGATAAGGTGTACATTGGGTAACTTATTGATGAGTCTATGGCTTTATATTGTTGACTTGAGCATGTTACATTAATCTATTATGAAGAAGAGATTTGAATTGATCAAGTTATTGTGGTCAATAATTGAAGACTTTTGTATACACCAAGCCAGTGCAGTGTATACCGAGTGACAATAATAATCGAGTTAGTTATCACCGATGCATTTAGTATTAACTGAGTATGGATGAAAACATTAAATGCAAAGAACAACTAACTGAAATTGATGAGCTGAAAATTGTTATGATTTCAAGGTTACAGATGAAGTTAGTTATAGGATCCATGACTGACATAATTTAGAGATGATCTGAAGGATGAGATTGAAACATGTTATTGACACATCTGCCGAGGAAGGTTTAAGCGAAAAAATGGATGAAGGAGATTAAGAGGCAAAATTTGATGACTAATATGAAAATGGTTTACTTGTCTATTTAAGAGACACGAGTTTCATTGTTGAAACATGCTGGATAAAATATAGACTGCAAAAGATTTCACGTGAAGACTTTAATCATGCATTCCTGATCAAACTGGTTACATAGAGAACTGAGCTGCAGGCATCACTGAGTGTCAGAGATATATACACCGAGTAAAGTAAGTTGAAGAAATATTGAGGAAGTGAATTGTTTAATGGTCAGATGAGTTTTATGAGCATAGCATAGATTTGAATATTTTCAATTGAGTTTTATTTGAATCAGATAAGAACTGTATCAATTTAACCATTGATTTAGCAAAATCTCTTAACCAAGTGTACTTAAGAGTCTTATTGTATTACCATATGACATACAAGTAATGTTAATTGTTATCTTGTTGACCCCATAGTGAATGCTAGTCAAGAGTTAACTATTAGTGATAAATCCTCTTACTAGGGCATGCTTAATATTGTGCATTGTGACCTTTAATAGGGTTGGATCCTAACCGAGCTCACTTCAGAAGAGTGAAATATTTTGGGTTACCGGTCCCAGCTGGTTTTTCCTTAGCAGGGTTTCCATGTTAAATCATTGTGTTATGTGTTGTTTGTTATGATTTTTTTTTCTATCATACTTTACATACTGCATAGTTTATTTAATCAGTAATCACAGTTTGGATAATTACTGGTATTCGGTAAGTAAATAGATAGATTGCTATTTTATCTTACCGAGTTGCATAAATTGTTGAAATAGTTTAGAAAAGTACATCCAAGAGTTTGGGACTATAGGATAACTAACTTAACTGATTCACCCCCCCTCTCAGTTATTCTAACACTCGAAGCTTGGTTTGCATTTGATCTTGAATTCAACTCTTGTCCTTTACCTTGGTTAGGCATAGGAGCATAAGTGTGGATGACATCCACCTCTTTATCTTGACAAGATTCACTAGATAATGAATCCCATTCCCATTTATTTGAGTCTTCATCACTTTGAGAGTTTAATTGGAGGATTTGTTCATAAAATATGGGATGGTTCTTTGAGTGTATTCTTTTTCAAGCTACCCTAGTCTTGATTTCTCCTTGGTATCCCTCCAATCCATTCCTATTGGTTCAACCAACCCTTCATCTCTCCTTCCCAAAGGTCCTTGTCCTTTATAACCCATATTTTGCATAATCTTGAAACCTTTTCCATATTGATGAGTATAGATGCTAATATTTTGGATTCTTTTTTCATTAGCATTTGATTCCTCATCTTCCTTATATAGCCACTTTAAAATTTCATTGTCATCTACTTCCATGGATGAAGAAGTGCTAGCCCTTACAAAATGGTTATTTTATTTTTGAGGAGGATTAGAGCTATAAGGTCTCCCATGAGACCTAAGATATAGTGGAAAATCCATCATGGATAAGGGATATTCCCCTACACCATTTTGCTTAATCTTGCATTGTTTTTTGAAATTCTTCATCATGGTGTCCATCTTTTGGTAATGGTCCTCTTTAGCTTGTATCTAGGAAGGTTTTGAATTTCTTTCTTCTTCTTTTTCTTTTGGAATTTCCTCACTAACTTTTTCCTTTCCCTTAGTTGATGTAGCTAAGTTAATGGGAATTTAATTGTCTCTAACAAAAGTGTCTTCTTCATCCATCTTATCTTTTCCTTTTGCTAAGGAAAGGTCCTTTGAACTTTGGTCATGTTCTATTTTCCTTAATGTAGTTTCTTCGGTATTGTGAGGGACTAATGAATCATTTATGGGTTTGATATTATTACAATATTGAAATAGATTTAAATCTCCATTCACCATAGTTTCTTGACCCATGTATGGAAATTTCAAGCATTGATGGTACGTTGAGGGTACTACTTGCATTTCATGTATCCATGGTCTTCCCAAGAAAATGTTATAGGTTAGTTTCAAATTAAGTACTTGGCACATAGTCACCTTTTGAATAGGGCCCACTCTAGTAGGGAGCACTATTATCCCTTTGCAGGATCTTTCTTCATCATCATAAGCCTTTATGTTTATCTTTCTTTTAGGGTCTATAGCTTCTTTGGAATACCCCAGGGCTTTGAAAAGGTTCAAAGTACAAATGTTTAGACCAGCTGCTCCATTAATGAGAACCCTTTTGACATGATGTTTATGTATCAAAACTTCAATGTGTAATTGGAGGTTTTGGAGATGGTTTAAAGACATATCATCTTTCTTAAAAAAATATAGGAAATGAGGTGCAACAAGGTGTCCTACCATATTCTATAATTTGTCGACATCCAAATTTGGAGGAACATTGGTTTCAACGAGAGCCTTCTCCAAGATTTCCTTGTGGGTAGGTGAAAGTTTTAACAACTCCAAAATAGAAATTTGTGTGGGAGTTCTTTGGAGTTGATCCACAAGGTTGTATTGCTTTGATGATGTGGATGTTTGATTTGGTAGAACAATTTTAGGGGTACCTCCTGGCAAGGTAATTTTGGATGCTTTCCCCCTAGTCACAACATTAGGGGTTTCCTCTTTTTTCTTTTCTTTCACCACTATAACATTGATGGTATTTTCATAACCATTTAAAGAGTTTACGGTGTTATCATATGTATGAGAAAAATTAAATTTCTCATTCCCTCTCTTGTTTTTTTGGTTCAAATTTGAAGTTTCTTCTTTCTCATAATTCAAGAAAGGATTCTTAAATGTCGTATGATCTTCATTGTTTTGAGGACCCTCAACTTTTAGTGTGCCATCATCTATCAAATCTTGGACCAAATGCTTGAGTTTCATGTATTCATTGGTTTTATGCCCTTTATTTTGATGGTATTCACAATGGTGGGAATCGTTTGACCAAGATAGTTTAACTTGGGGTTCATATGGTCTAGATTCTGGTAAGACAATGATTTTGTTGGAAATGAGGGTCCTTAAGGAATTTTCCAATGGCTCTCCCAAGATTGTGAACTTTCTCCTTTGGATTGGATCAAAGAAAGGCTTTGGTTTGTTCACACCTTGGTTGTTGAAAGAGTTATTGTTATTGTTGAAAGGGGTCTTAGTTGTTTGATTAACATTATTAATTTGGTTAGACCCACTTGATAAGTTAAAAGGGGTAGCATTTAGGTTGTTGGCTTCTACAACCCCATCATTTATAATATTTTTGTTAGTATTTTTCAACCAAAATATTGATTTATCATTGTTGTTGTTAGGTCCCCTATTATTATTATGATTATTTAAATTATTATAGGTGTTAGTGTAGCCTTTATTTTCTTTGAAGAGTTTGATTTATCCTCTCTTTACTAACACCTCTTCAATCTTTATTCTATTTTTTTTGATCTTTTAAATGTTGGGGGACATTGAAGTTGTAGTCTATAGTTCATTTCCATGTTCAAATTGTTCATGGAAATTTCTATTTTCTCCTTTTCAGGTATACTTCTAGGATATCTTGCAAAAACCATTCTCCATCTTTGTAGAAAGCATAGAAAAGGTTCACCATCTTTTTGATTTGTGTCACATAAGTTTAGCATGGTGATTTTGTGCTCAATGTTATAAGATTAGCAAGTCACAAACTTGGAAGCTAACTCTTCAAAAGTCTTTATCCCTTGCGGTAATTTTGAAAACCACTCCATGTCTTTCCCTCCAAGGCTTCTTAGAAATAATCAAATTAGATAGGTAGTGTCATGCATGAACTCGATACTTAAGGTACAAAACTCCCTCAAGTGGTCTTGTGGGTCAGATTTACCCATTTATTTTTCATATCTTGGAAAAACCATGTTAGGAGGGAAAGGCACCATGACCAAGTTTCAATCAAAAGGAAAGGGGCACATCGCTTCAATAGAGAATGGTTTTGGTTAGGCCACCTTTTCATATTATCGATTTGGGCTTGGAACATCTTAAGTTGTTTGTTCATTACCCCTAATGGATTCTCCTCTTCCTCATCCTTCTTTAAGGCCATTTTGTAATTGTGAGGAATCTTAACCCCTAATTGGGATAAGTTAAGGAAATACATCTCTTTATTCCTTTCCAATTTTTTTCTTATTATTTCAAGGAATCGGGGATCTTGGGCTGCCGTATTGGCTTTTTCTTCAGTTGTTTCTCCTCTCCCTTAGTTTATTTTTTGAGTTTCATCTTGGTTCTCATTGTTTCTCCCTTGAGTAAAGTCATAGAAGTCACTATTTCTAGCTATGGGATCGACTCTTTCTTTAAATAGGTTGGGGAGTCTTTCTTCTTGTTCGTGTGGTTCTTCGAAAGGGGTTTGGAATATGAACTCATCGTATGGAACTTATTGACTTATGCAAGTGTCATCTTCTTGGAGTGATATTTTTAATCGATGTGATCTAGTGAAAAATGACATCAACAAAGGATTGAGTCAAATGAAGTTTCTCTTTTTTGGTGATTCTTCTTTTGGAAGATTTAAAAATATTAAATGTTTTGTTTTGGATGCTTCTTCCTTGCAACATGTACTTTCAAACGTAGAAATCACAAAAACACTTGTCTTTTAAAGCCCTCTAAACACAAAATGTTTGAAAATTTCAGAACGTTGTCATGAGTCTTTAACAAAAAAGAACTTCAAGCTTGGTTTGTAAACATGGCTCTATTAGGTAGGCTTACTAATTAACAAGGATCTAATAAGGATTCCATTCAAAATAATATCAAGTTTCATCCCCCATTATAGGGGCCTCCCACCACTGGTATGTTGGAGTTTTGCGCAATCCTAAAGGACTACTCAAGGAGGTTCGATTCTTGATATCCTTATGTCACTCACCCTATTAAGGGTGAGTGTGTTTTTTTTATAGTGGGGAAAATTATTATGGAAAAAGAAATTGTATCCCACTTTGGGTTGTCCCTTTCACCGACCTCATTAAGGAAATTCTCGAGAGGCGAGCCCACTAATTCTATAGCATGTTCATATGAAAGTAAATAAATGAAGTGAAAGAATAGGTTTGGGAGTTTGATTCACCAAAGGTGAAGAGAGTATCCCTACTATTTCCCACTTCTAAAAACCATAAAAAAGGTTCAATTACCAAGCCTTTTTAATCTAAAGGGGATTGAGTACTTCTAGCTTTCTGATTCACCTAAAAGGTGAAGAGCATAATCACCTAATACTCTCTTCCACAAGCAATAGGCTTCAAATTAGTGTTTTTTCATTTCCTTATCCTTTCTTTTAATCGAAAGATTTAGTAGGTTTGGCATTTTGATTCACATAAAAGTGAAGAGCATAGGCCTACTACCAAATCTAACAAACAATAATAGGCTGCTAATTAGCTAGATTCAAATCAAATTTCCACAATTTAAGAAAATGCAAAGGGATATAGAATTACCTTTTTTGTAGCTAGCAAAGGCTAGGGGCATTTTTTATTTGATTTTTCATTGTGATACTAACCTAGTGGTGCTCATTCTAGCTCCATTGCATCCTCTCTCATGATTGTTAGCTCAACACAAAACAAACAAAGTGAAGAAATCCAAGCAAATTGAACTTTGTTCCTTTATTTAAAATTGATAAAAATGATGAACTTAAGGAACAAATATCCAATTTAAAGAGACAAATTTAGATTTGTACAAATCAATTATTTACAGATATTTTTCATAATCTTTACCTTCCTACTTGGAATCCTCCAAAAAGTTTTTTTATGTGAAGAATTTTCTCTCTTTTCAATCTTTTCTTGATTTGTTTATCCTCACTATTAATTCTGCTCTTTGATTTCCAAAGTTTTCTATGCCATGCTGATACATGATGTGTATGCGCTACGGAGTTAGGGTGTATGGGCTGAAAGAATTGAAGATAGAAGATATAAGGTTTCATACGCGCTAAAACGCTAGGTAAATGCGTCAAACTTTAACATAGACGTGTCATTTATTTTCTCAAATGCATCAAACTTTGTCATGAACACATCAAACTTTGTCATGTACACACTACTCCAGGTCTGATACACACTATTTTTCCTGTCTGACAGAGAAATCAAACACAAATTTTTATAAATTTGATAAATAAATTTGAAATGTAGTTAGTTGAGGCCTAGTGCCCCATAGTGGGCACCATTTTGTATACAAGAAGTATCTTCATAGAATTAGTTCATCAATATTCCAGTCAAATTATGTTAAAATACAATAATTATGAAGCTATTTAATGAAAATAAAGACAATGAGCATCCTATGGCTCTCTATTTAAAGATGGTAATGCTAAGCTCTCAACAAGCCTCCATTAGTGACATCTCTAAAATGAGAAAATGCTAAATGATCATGCAATTAAGCCTATTTTAACCAAAACAATGCTAAATTATGCTTCAAGCTAAATTTCACTATAGTAATGATGCAATTCTAAGATGTAATTGGGATCATTTTCTCTTGATTTTTGCCTTCCATTTATAGATTTCTCCAAGCATAGGGGGTGGAGTCAAGTTTGATCATGGTTGAGTTTGAGTTAAGTCCATGGTTTCAAATATGGGGACAATTTAAATATTTTGTCCTCAAAGCTTGGGACAATGAGACAAAATGGGTGCTCAAGATGTTTTATCCTTATGAGTGATTGAGATTGAATGTGGCTTTGATCCATGTGAGTCCAATCCTTAATTCCTATTGGTTGAGGTAATTCCCTCCCATGTGATAGGTGAGAGAAATTAGGAATTAATTAATTGAATTTAATTAATTTATATAGCCATGTGTACCACCTGAATGGGTTGGATTTGATTTAATTAACTATACAATTGATTTGATTAATTTCATAATTAAATTTTTTCTTTGATTTATTTAATCCTTTTGGCTTTTGATTTCAATTAATGTTGGATTTTGGCTTGATTGTAATTAATGCTTTGATTTTTTCCTTGATTACTCACTTGAATTAGTTTTGATAATTTTTAGGTGTCTACACTTAGAAATAGTGGCTTTAAATGCATATTCAATTCTAGGAAGAGTTTCACAAAATCTAGTCACTTCAAAAGAAGATAACTTACCAACCAATGTATCCCTTGTCATAGTAGACAAGGTCTTGATTTCTTCAATTGTAGTAACTTTTTTTATCATAAGAAGGAGGCAAAGATCTTAGTATCTTAGAAATAATTTCTTCCTCTTCCATCTTTCTACCACCACTTCTGATTCCACAAGTAAGCTCGGTCACCTTCAGAACATAGACTTGAATATTTTAATCCTCGCTCATCTTCAAAGATTCAAGATTCCCTTTTAGGATCTTTAGCTCTGATTTCTTCACAAGGGTATCTCTTTCATATAAGGTTTTTGATTTTATCCATATGTCATGTGTGGTCTCTAACTCCATAACATTTGTATATTCAACATTTGATAAGGCACTCAACAAGGCTTCTTTTTCTCTCATATTACATTCAAATTATTTCTTCTCATCAAAGGTAGTAGTATATATATGTGGAATATTCTTTTAATCTTTCTTTGTGACTACCTAATAATCTTCTCTAATACATCTCAAATGTGTAATCATCTAACCCTTCCATATAGCATAGTTGGTTCCTTCAAATATCAAACTATCCTTCTTAAGGGATTCCATCCCATATCACCTCAAGCGGTCAAGTATCTTGAAAGAGGATCTAGATTTGATACCAACTGTTAGAAACAAGGAATCACACACAACTGAGAGAGGGGAGTGAATTAGTTGTTTCCAGATCTCAAAACTTAATCCAACTTTGAACCATATACTTAAATCTGAATGATAAACATTAAAGCAATGAACCAAAAAGCATAATAACACATAATACCATAATTTTTTTCTTGAAAACTCGGTTAATGGAAAAACCACAATAGATATCAAACCCACAAGATGATTCACTTGTATAATAACCCTATTAAAGGTAGAAAAGGGTAATGCATATTCATTTAGGCTTACATCCTAGAGCTCACTGCTCAAATACAACCTAGGGAAACAACCCTAAGAATACAACAAGGGATACAATCCCAAATGGACTACAATTCACTGTGGACAACAATCCACTGATTTATGAATTGACCGATAGCATCTATGATATTCCAATATAGCTCTGATGAAGTACAACAAATCTTTGTCTCAATTATAGATTCCGCTCATACCTTTTCACATAACTTCTAATACACACGTGTACATCCACTCACTCACTTTGCAATTACAATTGATTACATATTTATATACAATTCATCAACCTTGAAATTATAAACAAGGTCAACATCAATCTTAACACCTAAAATGCAAATATTTAATTAATTATAACTCAATATACAATGTTATACAAGACATATTAGAAAATACATATCTAGGACCCAAATATCCATCCACAAATACATTTCGGATCCATAAATCATGCCACAATCCTTCGCAACATGCTATCTCACCAAGTCGACCAAGAACAATAAAAATATCAATACGCTATAAGAAAATCATTGAATTTGATCACACAACCCAATGTGATCCTGCAACATGAATAGGAAAGAATTTAGAAACATCAAAAAGCAATGTGAGATGCCACATCAATAAACAAAACTATCTCTATATTGTTCATCAAGAACACCAAACATCAACTTCCGTCACTCAAGAAAAGTAGCTTGCCAACATCCAAATCATGAACCATTCGAGCTGAGGACACACATCAAATTCCTAAACTCACCACCAGGTTAGCAACCAAAAATGTTACATAACCAATCCTCACTAATCCAAAAACTACAACATTGTCACTTCCTAAACAACCAAAATACCAAAGTTTAGTAAATCATACATAACTTCCTCAAATCACAATGCGAACCTCTGCAACTTGAACAAGATCAAGTATAGACATTCCACAACACATCTACAAATGTGCAACATCTAATATGAAATATATTCGTCATACTTATCCAAAGCATCTTTAGTGAATAAACTAGGAAGACTGTCAGAAATAAAGAAATATGTTGACATCAAAGTCAACACAAATATGGATGATATCTCAAAAATTTCTAATAACATACATACATACATATGTGTGTGTGTGTGTGTATGTATATGTATATGTATACATGTGTGTGTATGTATGTATATGTATATGTATATGTACACATATACATATACATATACATATGTGTATGTGTATACATATGTATGTATATATATGTGATATATGTATGTATGTATGAAAGAACATAATTTTATACATATAAGAGAAAGAACACAATTGACATTCATATTATTTGAAATGTGCATATATATTTTCACTAACCAATATGCACTAAAAAATACACAAGAAAATATTTCTTATTTTAATAGGTCATATGAATACATATTAAAAGATTGTTGTACAATATTACTAAGAGGTCAAATCCAAGTAATATTTAAGAATGCTTAATCAATGATAATCCTCTTATATTCACTAGCTAACCACATGTATAAGTCGACTAATTTTCTTCTAATTATTTTAAGTTTTGATAAATATTATAAAATATTTTTAAAAAATTAACTATTTAAATCTACTGGAAAAAATATCTCTAAGATTCTAAAATCAAGAAACATATAAATAATTACATTTATATCAAATTGATTATTTTGAAAATGTGTTGATCTTTATTAACCCTTTTGTGATAAATAGGCATTTCCATTAATTAATTTTAAAGGTACACTATTCACAAAAAAGAGGAGGATACATGATCACTCCAAGAGGATCACACAAGTAGAGCCCAAAAATACAGCATAAGCTGAAATGTGGGAAGGTCTCGGAAGCAAAAACAATAAAATCAGTTGCTCAAATGGTCAAGGCAGTGGCCAATAGAGACAACAGAGGATCTCTATCATCTTTTTGACCTCATACATTAGCGAGGTCAAGAGTGTCATTTGAAATGGACCACCCCTTCTCAAAAGAAACAACTTCTTCTTTCTTAGTCTCCTTCTTGCCAAAGAAATGACCAAAGACAATTGTTGGAGCCATTTAGACAAGCTCGGCCAGACGAAGTCACTGCTAGTATCTGGCCAACTAGTGCAACCACAAGTCGAGAGACCAACACCTCCATTATTTCAACTAGAAGTAGAGCCACCATGTGGTAGAGAATAGAAGGTCAATGTTGAAAGTCTCTTTCACTGCCAAAGTAACAGTGGGGGGCCTTGGGAACAAGGAGTGTGGGAGCGGTGTGCGAAGGAGCTACACAGCTACACCGTCTGTAACACAAAAAAGTTCAGTCACTGAAAGCATTTTCAATTTCATAGAAAAATTAAAATATAACCATGCCAATCATGCTACCTATTATGGAAAACGTTGTTATGAATTAGGATTGAAAAGCAATTTTTTAAAGTTATATTTAATGAAAACTAATGAACCAACCACACTGAAATTTTTTATTTAATTATCTTTCTACATTCCCCTAATCATGTAGTAACTTCAAGGAAAACCATTTCATTGATAATGCAACTTCTATGATTTTTGGTTTAATCTAACTCTAACATTAACTTGCAGGGGAACACAACACTTGTGTGAATATATATAACCGCCTTTGCTAATCATTTCAATAATAGAAACTAGAATATTTAAGCATGAAAAAAAAGCCTCATTTCAGTGTATAATTTTTTTTGTATAGATTGATGCATCATTCATCCCAATTTAAGTTAATGTTAAGGGCAATATCTTATTTTATGAATTTATTTGAAGGATGAATGAAATGGCTTTGTTAAACTAAAGTACCTTGAAAGACATGTATATGAGTCTCATGGTAGATGTGAGTAAATGATTAAGGTTAATATGCAATGTGTTTGTTTTCGGGATGGTGATTTAGGAAGATGTTTTCCCTTGTTCCATGTGTGTTTTTTTATCTCTTGTGTGAGAAAGATAAACATATGGAAGGGTGCTAAACAAGAAGATGTTTGATTGCATTAGATATAGAATTTTCCAGGATGTATAGTGCAATTATTGCAAATTCTTGACTTCATAAAGAATTGTATTGGAGTATTGTGGTGTTCTATTGATTATATTATCATTACTTTGTTACCTTGTGCTTGAGATAGAATTAGAATCTATAAGTGGTATAAAAAAAAAAGATTGTTGCTTCCATTATCTTATTTTTGAGACGTACATTTTAAGTGTCCATGATAACGTTATGTTAAATTAGAATATGGATGAATCATGTTGTATTGCACAAATTCCATTACTCTTTAGTACTTTACTCTTTTACTTGGTTAATCTTCCTCGAGCTAGGCTGGGTATCTTTCATGTCAGAAAAGATTCCAAGGAAGCTTAATAGCTTCGTTTTAGGGTGAAAACACACTCCTACAATATTCTTGCCCCTGATGTTTTGTGTGGCACATGTTGTCGAGGTCAGAGCCCTTACATATGAACCAATTTACTTTCTATTATCTCCATTATGAAGAGATATTATCAAAATATTTGAAATTCAAGCTTGTGTACTACACTGTCAATTGAACGAAAATTTCAAGTTTGTAAAATCTTACTATATGTTTTTTATTTGATTAAATATATTTAATTCTAAAAATATATTTTAAAAATAGTTTTCATATATATATATATATATAATCTCTTATATATTATAGAATAAAAATAAAAAATGGTTTATAATTTATCATTTTAAATGGTTAAATATGAATAACAATGAAATGCTACTAAAAATTATTTATAAAAATTGACTAAAATTAAACATATTTAACTAATTATTGATTACATTTAAGACAAAGAATATCAATAAAAAATCTCACTTTCATATTATCTAAATAGATTAAAATTTAACTTTGCATGCTCTATAAAGAAGTATTAAAAAAAAAATTAGAAAAAAATCATGGAATAATTGTTTTTCAGCTAAAGATAAATTAGAATCTCCTTTAAAAACAGAAACTTCTATTTTTTTCATTTAGTTTTTAAAATATGCTTTTCAATTTTCCAATAATGCTGAAAACTTAGGCACATCAATTTAAGAGATTTTATTCCACATGATAATCTACTTTAAAAAAACTGCTTAAAAAATAAATAAAAATCTTTGTAACACCCACTATAATTTTAAACGTGAGATTCTTACCATTTTAATGGCGGTGACATCAAAGTCTTAAAGCTTTTCCTATCTGTGTGATGTTTTTCAATAGTTTGCTTGGATGAAGTTTTTACGCGCGTGTAAAGTTGAGTTGCTTTAAGAATTTGGGGATTCCAAAAGAATGAGGATGACAAGACATGACATAAAGCCAGGATTCAAAGCTAAAAGGCTGAAATTTTGTTTGCCAATTGAATAGTGAAAGATGCAGGTTTTTCACGCCTCAGAATAGAACTTCTTTTCACAATCCTTTACTGTAACAAATATTCTTTTTCATTATTATTCCTACGAGGGACAGCTTTTTTGTTCAAGATAATTTTGAGTGAAGAGGAAAACATAAGTACATAACCGTAATTTACAAGCTGTTCACAGAATCTGCCTAGGCTGCTGTACAGTCAAAAACAAATTTGAATAAAAAAAGAAAATGTATAGTTTGTATTTTTTATAATAGTTTTATGAAGTGTTTAATTATATTGTTCAAATATATAATTTTGATTGATTCAATAACTCAATTAACTTAATCGCAATCATATACTTCAAAATATTGTTTTACATCTTCAAAATATTGTTTTACATTTGCTTACAATATTATTAAATCTCATAGTAATATTTCTTCCATTAGGTTTAAGATCGTAAGGGTGGCCTTGACATCATTCAAGACTAAATGTGCAACCTTAATCTCCTTTGCTTGATTCCAATATTAATGAGGACATAAGCTAACTCAGTTCCAAATAGTAGTTGGTTTTACTCTTGTACAAAAGAAAGTTCAAGTGGTGCACCCAAAACATTTATGAAAGGACATTCCCATAGGTCATTTTAGTCACCCTTAGATCTTACAACTCCATTATGTGTACCATACCAAAAGATCACTCATTAATCTTTGCATCAACCATCCCAAATACATTAACCCATACATTGACTAATGCTAAAAGCTTAAGTCTTGCACTAGGTAACTCTAATATTTATTACATGTCATTGGATTGAGTCTTAATCATTCCATGCCATAATTTACCACATCATTGTTCATCATTTGGTGTATCTTACAACATTACAAGCTCATTGAACCAATCAATGGGGCTTGACCAAAACATAAGGTAAAGATCTAGTTGCCTTCTTATTTCTAGCATAGAATATCCCAATAATACTTTTTTCCTATAATTGCATGTGTAGCAATATGCAGTTATGGTTTTGTAGGCACCAAAGTTTCAAATCCTTTACATGTTCATAGAACTTTGTACAAGAAGTTCATAGCTACAACTTACAAATTTCTTAGAACATGTTCATTTTTTTTTTAATTCTACATCTAGGGAATGTCTTATATTTCATTAAAATTTAGTTTTAGTATAGTTAAAGATTATTAAATAAATAAGGTATACTTAAATTTGAGGGAAGAATTTTTTGAAAAATAAACATCGTTGTGTTACATATAAAACAAAAGATTAGATAAATGAGCAAAAAGGCATGAACCCATGATTTGGCCCCACAAATAGTTTGCACATTTTTTCTACATATTGTTTGCATTTTATGTGTTTTATTTATTTATTTTATGTTATTAAAATGGTATAATTTGAATTAGGAGTTTCAATATCTAGTTTATTTACTATTAACATAATTTTGTAATATATAAGATTTTTGTAATTAATAATCATGTTCTTCTACTTTAAGAGTCTAATTTAATCATTCATTCTATTTAATTGACTATGCTTGAATAAATTTATATTGCTAATTTTATGTAGAAAAGGTTAACTAACAATTGCAATGGGAAGAAACAAATGAGAACCACCCAAGAAAATTAAAGCAAAGAAAGAAAAAAAAAAGGAAGCACAAGAAAAAAATTCATCATTGAAAAACATTAGACATGAATTTACATCATATATATATATTGCTAAATTTAGGTGTCATTAAAACCTTATAAATCCTTTAATTTATTGGTCCCTGATGTTATTTGTAGTTTACTCATAAGAAGTAAAATCATTTAACTCATGGTGGTGAAAGAACTCATGTAAGGGAAAATTTATAGTTTTCATTTATCTTCTAGGAAAATGACCAAATAGATAGATGTCCTATTTGAAATATACTATGTTATGGGTGTTTACGAAAATCATTTATGACAAAGGGTCCATATTGGTCTAAGGGTGCCTAAATTAGCTAGATGTCATATGACAACTATAAGAATTATCGGTAATAGGCTATTCTAGGAGGTTGGTGTGAGATTTCTAGATGATTTTGTCTCTTGTTATTTGGTGGTACCACAGTGGTATTCATCCTCATAATTTTTTATAAATTGGTGTCTTGGAGCAAGTACTCATTATCAGGTTTTGTTTAGATTTTTTTGAGGTATGTAGGTAATGGAGTGCTACCATATTCTATGGAGTAATTCATAGAAGTGTGTTAATGTTGTAATCTCTCATTAATTCAATAATATACTTGCATCTCTTTCTATGGTACAATCAATATATTGAAATGTAATCACCACATCATTTACAAGGTGCATCCACTTGAATTTGACATAATCACAAGATTCCCCCCTTTGGTAGATGAGAGAGGAAAATATCAACATGGTCTCCTTGTTGGAGTTAATAAACAAGGACAACCTCTTTATCACCATAACCTTGAATAAGTGGAATACATTGTAAGGACCAACATAATCATAATCATCATTAAATGTATCTCCAATGCAGTCACTATGCTTAGCAATATCATTCTTATCATCATCAATACCAATATCATTGTACAAACATAATTTTCATTACCAATAGTAAATTCAATCTTTTCCAAAGATGTCACAACTACAATGTCTAGAGAAGCATTTGATATCTTCCCTAGTATTAGTTCAAACAAAAGACTAACAACACATAAAATAGGTTTTTGAGCTTCCTTTTGAAAATAATGAAATGAATCATGAGTATGTTGACGACATAAAGAACAAGGGTATAGATCAAAACAAGTGCTAGAAAGATGACCTTGACATCGACAATGAGAACAAATTTGGACATTATTACATTTAGTACAAATTGTTTTTAGTTTCTTAGATTTTTTAATTTCTGAAGAATTGTCATCAAATTTAAACTTAATATGAGATTGATTCATATATCCTCCTAATACAATTCTCATACTTGTTTCTTTTCAACTTATACTTGTTTCTTTCATCTATATAATAAATTTATAATTTGATTTATATATAATTCTTATATCTTGGAGTTTCAATTAGAATATGATTTAGAAATAAATTCTTCTTCCTTTCTCTTTATATTTGGAATGGAGGTTGTGAATAGTTATTTCTTTCTCATCTTTATAATAAATTTTATTAACACTTTTATTATACTTTCTAAAATTTAGAATTAACTTTTTGTACCTACAAAATGTCTTACATGGTTTTTAAATAGAAAGTATATGTAACACATTTCTTAAAATATTGTTGAATTAAATTTTACCCTTTTATCTTGAAGATTTGTTCAAATGACATCGATACATTACATTTATGTAAACTTTTCTTTAAAGAGTTTTCTTTTAGGATAAGTTGGATTTCAAATTTGTTAAATGTTGAATGTAAAATATATAGTTAGTAAGTCAATATAAATTTGATATTTTGAATGAGTTTATTAGAAGATTTGAGACAAGATCAAATGTTTTCTTAGTTTTGTCTAATTAGGAATAGTTTAAAACAACATTTGACCCTCTTAATCATCTTTTTATTCTCTTCACTATTTCTTTACTTTCTCAATCATTTATGTATTTTCTTAGCTACAACATTTTTTTTAATAGTCATTTTCATGCTATGCTATCAATTTTTACCTCTATCTTAAATGTATGACATTGGAAATCTACATAATATTAGGAATTCATTCATATTTTTTATTGCGATTTTTTGTTCTCATTTTCATTACAACAATCAAATGTTCTATCATTAACATACCTGATTCTCTCCTTACAATTTTTTTTTTTCAATTTATACTTGTTTCTTTGATCTCTAATAAATTTATAATTTGGTTTAGATTTTTATTTATATAATTCTTATATCTTGGAGTTTCATTTAGAATATGATTTAGAAATAAATTCTTCTTCCTTTCTCTTTTATATTTCAAATGGAGGTTGTGAGTAGTTGTTTCTTTCTTATCTTTATAATCAACTCCCCCCTCTTCCTTCTCTTATTTTTTGAAGGGCATTTTTTCTTAAATCAATGACGACTAGAAAGTTTTTTTGGGGGATATCTCATTCTTCTTCTTAAAAGTATTAAATAAAATATAGATATATTTTAAGTCATCATTTTAAATTTTGGGATTCTCCATTTTTATATTATAAATTTAATTGTCATACTTACCATAAAATCAATTTGATAGTCATGTATTCATTTCTAGTTATTATCTCATATTTGACACTCAAATTGGACTATTCACTTCTATTTTATCTTCATACACAAATAGAATAGTGAGTTAATCTCATAGGTTTATTTATCGTTAGTTGTTACACATATTATCTTATTTTAGTTCTTATCACAAATCTAGGCACTCATTCACGAATGAATTTGATTATATGTGAAAGTCAAAACATCAAATTGTGATTCTGGTCATTTTGGTAGAGTCTTGTAGTCATCCTCTTTTCATCTTGTCTTATATTTAAAAGTTTAATTCTAATCAATTTATTTTTGTATGTTTTTAAGGGTTTGTTCAACTTTTTCCAATCTATTGTGTAGGTCTCTGATTCTAGGTTTTTATCATGTTTTCCTTAAGTGGAAGACATAAATGCAATTGCACTAATGTTTGTACTAAAATCAAGATGAACTAATCATTGAATTCATTTTCGCGATCTTTATCCCAATTTACATTCTTAACATATTTTGTTTTTGTGTAATCTATTCTAATTATCAAAGTGTTATTTATTTTATACAATGCCCCGCCAAGGAACCCTCAAAATAATAGGGTAAAGCATGCACTAATAAATTTTTTTTTGCAATTATATAAGCATTAACTACAACAATGCATAAACATAACATACATTACATAAGTGAAAGTCTAACAAGTGCTCCCAAGGGTTCCATGACAACCTAAAAACACACTGAGAGAGGAATATACACATTCCTCAGATCGCATATCAAGAGCTTGGAAAATGTCCAACAAGCTACATGAGGTCTAGCCAACAATAACTTACAACATACAAATAGAGGAGACTAAATCAATCATCTGAATCCATCTCAACAAAGATTCATTTTAATATCAAAGGAAAGTGTTCCTATGATGATTATTCATACAAGTTCATTGCCTTCTAGCGAAAAGGATACTAGATAGAGCCACCACAAAAGCACAAATGAGATGCCCAACATTCAAGCCTAAATAGAAATCTCAAAGAAGCACAAATGCCAAAGTAGGGAGAGGTGCTAATCTATGAAAATTCTAGTTCATGTACAAACACCAATCTAATTATTGGCAAAAAATATGAGACAAAAGAAGTCTCATACCAGAGAAGAAAAGATGTCAATCTATGGTGGAGATGTTGATGAACACAAAGTTTAGTATAGACATAGGTGTCGATCTGTAACTTTTCTTACTAAACTTGGAAAAATTAAAGCAAACCGCCTAAGTTGACACCAACATACAACCTAATAAAGTACATCTCAATAGGTTTAGGAGTACCTGATATAATAAATCAAGCCCAAACTCACTCGATATGAGAGTAGTCAACATAAATGAAACTAATCTACTGAGCATGTCATCATAATGCAAAATAACCAAATGTAAGTGTCAAGGGATAATAGATTAGCATATCACGCTCAACACTACACCACTGGAAGTAGTCTACCATATGTACACTAGTCCCTAGTAGTAATGTGTAATGCCACCCAACTATGTGGTACCCTCAAGACCACCCAACTATGCTTGTAGAGATAGTCACATGGCCTAAACACACATAATGGACATACAAGAAGTAGGTTATCATTCACACCATACAACTACAAGAATCAAGGGATGGTATAATAATCTTAATGCAAGTCACTCAGATACAGATACTAAAATACAAGTACAACATGAAGAGCACTCAACATGTAGATACACATGATGCAAGTGCATAGGTCACTACTTAGCACTAACAAATGTTCAATGTAGGGACTCAAGAATGGATTGCCTATATATGGCATGTGATGACCCATATAGTATCAATCCCTTAATCATCATTTGCAAAGGTCTAGAATCAATATGTATCTTCAATCAACATCCATAGATGGCCAGATATTGTACCTTCAATCAACATCCTTAAATGGATAGGATTTATGTCTTTGATTAATGTCTTTAGATGGTCAAATATTGACTTTCCTTTGATCAACATCCTTGGACGACTAGGTAGTCATATTAATTCTTGTTAATGTATTTTACTCAATTTATTTATTTAGTTTTCAATTGCTTAAGACTTTCCATTGGTTACCTTAGTGACCCCTATGTGGCGTATCTCATCGTGGAGATCCACTCCATCCCACTACCCAAACATCTACAAGCATCTTATTTCAACAACGAGGAACTAAACTAAAATTGCAATACAAGTATAATGCAAGTAAAGAATCTCAAAGTCATAATCAAAATGAAGCAAGGAAAACTTGATTGGTCTCAAACCAAGAGCATAGGTCTCTCAAATATCCCAACAAGACACAACTCAATTGTGATCATGATGCGGTCTCAACACCAACATCAATGAATCAAGATGCGATCTTAAATCAAGCATCAACAAAAGCCAGAAAATCAAGGAAATAACAAGAAGATAACTCAACCCCCAAAACACTGAAGGCCTAAAATTGAGTGATCACACATGCAAGGTAGATATATCAAGTTACTCATTTAACCACTTCCAAGAGCACAAATTCAAAAGGAATCCATCAAAAATCTCACTAGAACATGAGGATGGCTCACAAGGCCCCAAAAGCATGCAAACCCCAAATTCCAACAATAACCAACAAAGTATGAAAATCATCAAATTTGTAATAAAAGGGTGAGTTCGGATTATGATAACTATTGCTCAAAATTTCCTCTATTCATTCCAATCACATGATCCTATCACAATTATGGGATACTACCAAGTCAACCATTTAAAACATTCCAAACATGGTGACAAATAAACTTGGAGATCACGTAAAATGAGGCACACCCAAGAATGTCCAAAAATCAAAAGTGAAATCTTGTATTTTTGGGAGAACCCAATGGTTCTCACATACTCAACATCACAACCATCTAATAAAATTAAGTTTGCAAGCTCGTCAAAGTAAAGGATAGGACAAAACACAAAGTTGAAAGGTTAAGCTTGGGTGCATTCTCATCATAGGCTCTTGATAACCAAGGAAACGGTCACAAATCCTCTTAAGATTAAAATTATATTCACTAAAATCATTATTCCACAAAAGAATTGATCATCAGAATGACGAGATTCTAACTTTCACAAAATCCAAACTAGGACCATATACAGGTCCATGGCTAAAGCAACCATTAAAGCCATGGAAAAAGCTTCAAAATTTAAAACTAAAAACTCTAAAGATACCCTTTGGCTTTTAAAATATTCCCAACAAGGCAAGGAAGCAATGGAATCTAACTTCTAGACATTCATAAAAGAATTGAGCAACATAACCTTACATATTCCATTTGATTTCAAATTTAATGCATACAAGCTCAACTAGGTGAAATAATGAAATGAAAATGTGGGGGACTACTAATTCTCAGTCTACAAACTAACAACAATTTGCTTCAATTCAAATAATGAAGTAAAATGGAAGTTTTAGGAAGCCCTACCTCACAATATGGTGAAAACTTTGAAATGGAGAGAAGAAATAAAATACTCTATGAAAACTTCCATTAAAGAGGAGCAAACACGACATGAATCCAAGGAGCCGCTACCCATAAAATTTCATCAAACGGATATCTGACCCAACAAGCAAATCACCAAAATGCTCCAAAGAGGATTTGAGAGAAATTGGTCTCCAAAAATGACTAGTTGTCAAAATGAAGTCTATTTTCTTCAATTTATGACACTTTTGGTCAAAATACAAAAAGGCTAATTAAAAAGCCACTCAAGCTAACAAAATAAAAATAATGAAATTAAATCAATTCCCAAATGGATCGATCTAACTTGATTCCATAAATAAGAAAGCACTTCAACACACTTGCTAGAAAATAATAAAATATCAAAAGGGATTAATAACTAGCATTAAGCTCCTAGCTTGCCACATGACAACTGCAAAAACTGTATAATCACGATAATACAAATGAAGTTCGGATTTTACCCACATGATACTAGAGGTATAATATATCAATAAGGATATATTGTTTCGTCCATGAACAATATTGGCTAAAATTATGAATGACCAATGTAACTATCTCATATGCCTCTGTTGGAGATAAAGGCACGCTCAAACTTGTAGCTCAACACGGAGATGATGTTTGGTATATGTTCACTAAAACATGCACACATCAAGTGCAACCACACATAGTATATATAGTTGAAGCACATGTGTATAATACTCAAAGTACACCTAATGGAAGAGGACACTCTAGTAGCATAATCATTCATATGTATTAGAATGTTATGACACTAGTCATTCCATATTTAGTCCTTAGTGTACAACATAAATAAACATCTCATTTAAATTAAAAAATTACATAATCATTTTATTGCATTTAATTGTATATCAATGAAAACCCCAAATGAGATATCCATCAACATGGGAAGGCACAATATCACAAAGAAACAATACTAACATCATGATAATCAACATAAGATGAAAATAATCAAATTATCCTCAATATGAAGTAAACTAGATGCCATCATAACATCATCAGTGATATCAGAAATATGCATAGAATGTACTATAATAAAATGTATCTCATAATGCCAATATAAAGTCATAACATGAGAGTAGCTAGGGAACATCATAAGAGAATCAATCTCAGATCTAGATACTGAAAAGAAAGCAAGTCCACATAACTCAGAAAGTTTGACATCCTGAATTAGGTAAGCAACAAACTACACCACCATGGTTCTCACAACCAAGCATAAGGACATAAGCAACTTGATGATGCAATGACATAAATCAAATCACCTTGAAGGCAACAACCTCTCATGGGTCCACCACGATAAAACAAAACACGCATAATTGGACATCCAAACATATGGTGAGCTCAACCAATCACATAATGCAACAAAGAAACATCTAGAGCCAAAACAAGGCATCACAAGAAATCCCATCCAACTGGACAGAGGCACTAACCCAACATAATGTTGAAGCGACATCCATCAAGATGTCATGCATGAAGCAAATAGGAGAGGCGCTACATTTTATGCTAATGAAAAGAAAAGATATTAATTAGACTAGTGTCTAACTAATTTCTATCTTTTCTCTATTTTAATCTTAAAGGTATGTATAATGTAATGCTTAACTCATCCATATAAACATGATAAATTTAATCTCTCTTTAATAATTTAATGTATCACTAATTTATTTTTTAAAAAATATGTAATAAATTTAATGTTAAATGCTTTCACACGTCATATGATCTAATCCTTGAACTATCAGAATTCATAGATAATGGTAAAGTTTGACTCCTAAACTTTTAACTATTATATGAGTAAGGACAACTCATTTGATTGGAGCTTATAAGAATCCTACTATTCAAACCTCACAAATGAGATCTCAAGTAAAATCAATTCCTTTGTATAATGAATACATATCAAACATAAATTATTTTATTATATTTAAAATTATAGGAACAATAGCTAAGCATTTTAATAATGATGAGAAAACCATTCAACTATTATGAATCAGTAGGCACATTTCAAAATATTCTTTAAAACCTAACACAATTAAATCCATAAACAATCCTATCTAAATTAGATAAACTCAAAAAAAAAAACTCACACCAATAAAAAAATTCCAATTAATTAAAGAACATAAATTTTTAGACAAATACTAGAATATCAACAAGAGTACCAATAAGACGTAGAGTGACATCAATATCAAGTTTTCTCAGCCACTCCATCCAATGGGTTGATGGCTTGCAGGTTCTGAATGTCACAGTGAGAAAGGGTAATCAATAAGCTGATAATACTTTAAATAGGTGAAGCATATTCCACTGTCCCAGAGCATAACACTAAAAGATATTTGTGAAGCAGTGCAGTTTCACAACTCAACGTTAGGTATTCTAACTTTCCCCTCGCACCATCAATGGAATTTGTCTTTATCAGAAATAAATTGAATGAAAGAAAGAAATCCCAAGTACATTTCGAACTATACTGTGGTCGGGTATGCATTATTATATTCGTATTCTGGGAAGGCAACATATATTCATCAATGTACTTGAGAGCTATCCATTCACTTGGCTGTCTATCTTGTTACACAAGTTGAGCAATGCGTACGTACAAATATCACGTCAAACACCAGGTTTTTATGAGACAAGACTTGCAGTGGAGAAGCACGCCTTTCAACTTACAACAAGGCAAGAAACATGTTGTGTTTTCACTATTAACTACGTCATCTTCTGTATTGCTTAGCACTTGGAAGGCAATAAGTGAAATGACAGGGAAGGACGTCCCATAAATTTAGAGAGAGAGAGTGTGTACTTACATAGTGGACAGAGCACTTTCATCTGTGAGGTGTGAGACAGACAGATTTAGTGCCCACCAAAGCTGATATTGAAGAGACAGTTTCCCAACTATGTTATATTCACTGCATGTAACTGGAAAGTGGAAACTCATGGGCACTCTGATGGAAATTTTAATGTTGATTTGTGGTGGGTGGTCTTCATCTGGAAAAAAATCAGTATAATTCAATGTTTTTATACACAGTAGTTTTTGGATTTGATTGTGTGTGTTTTTAACATCAACATTTCAGATGGCATTTTATAATCTATCATTGCACTTTGTGCTTCTCTTGTTTTCATATATCATGATGATGGATCATAGGGTGTGATCCGAAACGTTGATGTTAACAACACACAGTCTAATTCAGAAACTAATGTGTAAAAATTCCAATGGATTGTGGAAAACCGATAACAATTTAATTCAATGTGTTTTTATTCTCTTTTTTTTTTTGCAATGAAACAATGTTATGGAGGTCGATTATGAGGATTAAAGTTTAAATTTTTTTCATGAAAATCTGTTGTGGTATGCGGAAACATACTTTTGTACGGATGCATACAGAGGTGTTGTTTTTTGTGGAGTTTAGACACTGCATTCATGATCTGTAGAATAAATTAAAATCATGAAAATTTCAAATTTATAACTTTTGGATTTTAGGATCATGGAGTTTGATTCTAAAAGAATTCATCATTGGGAAGTTAAGACCATGGAGTATGACTTGAATTAAAAAATGATGTACTATTGGGAAGTTAGGATTATGGAGTTTGATTGAAGTATAGATGATAAGAAAATACTATAGAGTCAAAATCTAAAACAATTGATGATGGATCATATGGTATGATCCCAAATGTATAGGATAAGAAAAGATTGAGACTTTAAAATTCAATTTTTTTTACAATAATTCCCATGATGGATCTTTGAAGTATGATCTGAAAGGTATATAATAAGAAAATACTATGCAGTCAAAATCAAGTTTTTCTAATACTTCCTAATGATGGATCATGGAGTATGATCAGAAACATATAAGACAAGAAAATATTATTCAATCAAAATCCAGACCCCATGATTCGAAGGTAGATGATAAGAAAATACCAAGTAGTCAAAATTTTAAAGTCATGACGATGGGTCATGGGGTATGATCTGAAACGCGGATGATAAGGAAATGCTATAAAGTCAAGATCCAAGAGTTTTTAAATGTTTTTTGACATGATGGATCATGGCCTATAGTCCAAAATGATAAGAAAATACCATGTAGTCAGAGTCTAGAAGTTTTTATAGTACTTCTCGATTATGAGTTATAGAGTATGATTTCAAATGTATGTGATAAGAGAAGATGGAGCAGACACTATAATCCATATCTTTACAATACTTCATGATGATGGATCATGTAGTATGATCCAAAAGGTGGATGATAAGAAAATATTGTAGAGTCAAAATCCAAAATTTTTATAGTACTTCCTAATGATGGATCATAAAGTATGAATCAAAACGTGTAGTCAAAATCTAGACCCTATGATTCAAACAAAGGAAAATGTAGATGATAAGAAGATTCTACGTAGTCAAAATTTAATTTTTTTTTTAATGAAGGATCATGGGGTATGATCTAGAATGTAGATGATAAGAAAAGCTTAAGTAGTCAAAATCTATAAGTTTTTACAATACTTTCTAATGATGGATAATATAGTATGATTTGAAACATATATGATAAAAAAATATTGTTTGTTCAAAATCCTAAAGTTTTAATAGTACTTTTGATGATGTATCATAGAGTATGATCCCAAACGTATATGATAAGAAATTAATATTTCGTCAAAATCCAAAAGATTTTACAATATTGATCTTAGACTATCTCAAGACATAAATGTCATGACAGTTCAATGAAATAAGACCTTTGATTTAGGTGAATGTTTACTTTATATAATAACTTTTTTAATTGAATTTATGTAGAAATGATTTTAGCTTTTAAGAAAATGTTTTTTTAAACATATATTCGTCATGGTTTAATCTTTTATTCTTTTTAAATGTATCATTCAATTTAAAGTCAAATAGGTAATAGTGATTCTACAACTTATTTATGCTAAAAAGAAAGAAATATATTATAGATTAAAATTCACATTTGACTATTGGAGGAAATGATATTCAATTATAGACTTGTAAAACATATATCCATCAATTTGGCTACACATTTAACTTTTTTTTTTTTTAATAAAATACTATAAGCTTGAATACACATATTTTATATCAATTATTTTAAATTTTAAGTATTTAATAAATGTAGTCAAATGTGCATTAGAGTAAGAATATCCACCACAAAGTAAAAACAACACTCAAATTATAAAGAAAGAAAATATAATAGTTAAGAAATGCCAATATAAATAAACTTTTTTACCAATAATAAGTAATTTAATATTATAAAATAAAAATAAAAAATATATTAAATTTTTTTAATTAAATATGATAATATTCAAATCGAAGGAGATTTCATGGTCATTACAAAAGCAATTCAGAATAGAAAGATGACTAATTGAGGGATTCTTGATTTTGAATATTAATATACGCAGTCATATCAATTTATTTTTTTGGTAATTTAACATGACCCTATAGAATATGCTAAACTATTTACACATTTCTTAGTTCAAGAGAATATCCAACTTAAGCATATATTTCAAGATGACATGACTTAGAGCATAAATAGTTCATTTACTCTATAATTTGTTAGGGAGATATTCAAGCCTTGGTTCCATGATTTTAGGTTTCATCCTTCATAGTCATTATAGATCATTTATTGAAACAAAATTAATTTAATTTTCTACTTTTTTATTATAATGCAAGGAAATGAACCTTTTTAGTTTTTTTTTTCATCTCTTTTTTTGCATAATTTTATCAACTTTTTTCCCATAAGCACAAATGATGAAGAAACTAGTGAAGAATAAAAGGATTCACATCCTTCCTCTCAAGTGGTAGTTATCAAAATATAATATGCACTTCAAATTGTAGGGGAGAAAGAAATATTATTTGATTTCCCTCAGTCTTTTTTTTTTGAGTTAGTGTCTATTTTTATTTCTAATACAAATTTAATGTAATTCAATGCTTTAGCTTTATAGCTATGTTTGGCTACAAGAATGTTCAAGAATATCTTCTTTAGAAGAAAAAATTCTTCATATAACTAGAGATTATGACATGTTTGTTGGTTCCACTCCCATCTCTAGTCTCTTCACACTTCAACAATTAAAAGGGAAAATTAGCCGCTAATATGTTCCTCTCATGCCTTGCAGGTGGGTGTCCTAAATGATTCTAACCTTTCTTTGAAAAACAAGTTCTCTTCTAACAATATTTGATTAGGTAGGCCTTTGACAAGTTCAATGCCCTCAAAATTCTCAAGCATCATGCTTCAACTTGGCCTTGTCAACATTCTCAAACTATGGTGCCTATCCCATGTTCCTCCTTAGAGTCCTAATAATAGTGACTCTGATTTGTTAGATAGTTCTTGATATTTTACTCAATTACTCATAGTTCATTTTCAAAATCTTTTTGATATTGATTATTTCTATTTTTAAATGGATTATCTAACTAGATAAGTGACCCTTCTTATATGTGCCTCAATTGTTATATTTGATACTTTCTTTATAGTTCAATATATTATAGAAGTGTTTACTATTATTTATATATTATAGAATATATTAATAATTAAGAAAATAAACTTCCTTACAAATTTAAAAAAATATTTACTCTAAAGACTGAATAAATTGTAATTGTATAACATTATTTTTTTATTATTTATAACGTCAGCCATCTAAGTTGTCAAACACTCTAGTCATTCAAACCCATGAGCATAACAACCCAATGTAGACATAAGGCCTGCAAGCATAGTGGCCATGTGGGGGTTTGAACCTTGGTAGCAACCTCCCCAATGAAGTGTTCCAACCGGTACTCTAAATCTATCACCCCCAAAATTGTACAACATTGCTATTTAAAAATTAATTAGATATTATTTATTTCAAAGCATATGTGAATGATTGATAGGACAATCATTAATTAATCAAAATTGTTGATGTTTGTAGCATTGCTCAGATAAATAATATTGACTATATAATTATTATGAGAAATGATTTATTATATATACATATATATCAATATATATAATAATTGATATTACTATATACATTGATATATATGTATATATAAAGTTAGATTATAATTATTCTCATAATAACTAAATAGTTAAATTGATAAAATAAAATTATTATTATTATTATTATGAAAATATTAGAGAAATATATATATATATATATATATATATATATATATATATATATATATATATATATATATATATATATATATATATATATATATATATATATATATATATATATATATATATATATATATATATATATATATATATATATATATATATATATATATATATATATATATATGATCATAATTGTCATTATATTAATTACATAATAATGAATAGACATGTCTCTTCTTGGCTCATTCTCAATATACATCCAAGAGATTGTTGCATTTGGAAAACACATACAATCATGTAGTGTTATTACATTTGCAATGATCCTAACAATTTAACATGGTATCAGAGCCAAGTTGTAAATGTAAGAGAGTAGTTTGTTGATGGTGAATGTGTGACTGTCACAGAAAATAAAGTCTTAGTACAAGGACCATATCTCACAATTGCACCGTTGGATTGTGCTGAATTTTGGATATGTTGGTGATAAACACATGTAGAATAATCTCATCTAAGTGATTGGAGAGAAAATGGCAGGTTCAAAAGTTATGACCGATTGTATATAGGTCTATGCAAAAGTTTGTAAAAGAGCGAGGTTTCTTCTTTAAAAGTCTAACCGCTTGAAGGGAGATCTGATCATATTGAAGGTTGTAATAGTGTATAGAACCTTTGAATATTCAAGACAAGTCATGTGAATAAGTGTAGTAATGTTTGAGAATGACGACATCATTTTGTGAATTTGCATGATATTTTCTATATGGGCTCACCTTACAGAATGAAATACTTGAAATTTATAAAAGATAAAGTATTTCATGTTTTATTAATGCACATAATTTTTTTAGTTTGTAATTCATGATATGCTATTGGTTAGTAAAATATTGTATGCTTCTATCATTGGTATTTACAGTCGAGATAGTTTAGTGATCTATTTGTAATCTCTCTCTGACATACCTTCAGGATAGAAGCACAAGATAATTGCATTCAAGGGAAAAAGAACTTGATGCTTGAAAACAAATTGATGATTGAGAATATATGCAAAGGGAGTTTGATATTTCAAAATAGGTCAATAAGTTGATAAACTTGAGCTTTAGAGGGAGTAGATGGTTCACTCAACTTGTGACAATCTTGATCATATTGATTGAGAGGGAGTTCACTATTGAAGGTGAAACATTTATGAGGTAAACTTGATATAACTAATTATTATAGTAATGAATCATTAATATTTTTAATGGGCATGGCCCTTGTGTAAATCATGAGGAAGTGACGACTTCCAAATGATTATCACTTGTATTTTTAAAAGTTATTGTAAGGTGACGATCTTACAATAACTGACCTCTATTGTGATAGACATCTTGTGATGGATGAAACTGATCATAATAGATAGAACTTGTGGATAGAATCATCGATTGACGCAATCCACATTAAAGTTCATGAGTTTGTGGATAGAATCGTCGATGGAGGCAATCCACAGGAGAGCTTGTGGATAGAATCGCCGATTGAGGCAATCCACCCAAGAACTTATGGATAGAATCACCGATAGAGGAAATCCACATTAAAGCTCGTGAGTTTGTGGATAGAATCGCCAATGGAGGCAATCCACATGAGAGCTTGTGGATAGAATCATTGATTGAGACAATCCACCTGAGAACTTGTGGATAGAATCGCCGATAGAGGCAATCCACACTAAAGCTTGTGAGTTTGTGGATAGAATCACCGATGGAGGTAATCCACACAAGAGCTTGTAGATAGAATCACTGATGGAGGCAATCCATGTAAGAGCTTGTGGATAGAATCGCCGATGGAGAAAATCCACACGAGAGCTTGTGGATAGAATCGCCGATGGAGGCAATCCACTGAAGAGCTTGTGGATAGAATCACCGAAGGAGGCAATCCACATGAGAGCTTGTGGATAGAATCATCGATGGAGGCAATCCACATATTGAGACTATGTTTCTATTGATTACATCATGAGGATGATGCCTTTATTTCTTACATCATATGATTAATGTTGTCAAGTGTCATAAGTGTTGACATTGGATTGATTTATCCTCCCTATCTAAGAGGGAGTGTTGAAGTTTGTAGCATTGCTTAGATAAATAATATTGACTATATGATTATTATGAGAAATGATTTATTATATATATACACATATATATCAATATATATAATAATTGATATTACTATATACATTGATATATATGTATATATAAAGTTAGATTATAATTATTCTCATAATAACTAAATAGTTAAATTGATAAAATAATAATAATAATAATAATTATGTATTATATTAGAGAAATTAATATAATACTCAAGAGATATTATATATATAAATATATGTATACATATATATAATATATGATCATAATTGTCATTATATTAATTACATAATAATGAATAGACATGTCCCTTGAAGGGACATGTCTCTTCTTGGCTCATTCTCAATATAAATGCAAGAGATTGTGGCATTTGGAAAACACATACGATCAGATAGTGCTATTACATTTGCAATGATCCTAAAACTTTAACAGAAATAAAAATGATTTTGATAAAAAATTGTAGCACAAAAAGTTGTTACAATCCATTTTTGGCCAAAATGAAAGTTTAGATCCTTGAGAGGTTAGAGGGCTTTGTTGCTTAACAATTTATAAAGTAGAGTAATTTATTTCTCATACTTAAGTGAAGTTGGTATATCTAAAGAATGAGGTGAAAAGTAACAAACTCTATGGAGGAAAATAAAAAACATGATGAAACAACGAATCCACACAAAGACATATCCATTCATAGTATATAAAGATATAAAACATAAAAGATGGTAAAACCAATTGACACAAAGCGTGAAAACACATCAACATCAATAATCTATTCATGAAAAGAGGCCAAAGATAAAAATACACGAGAAACCACAAGGGATGATCTATAAATAAAACATAATCAAAGAGTGGTTAGGCATAAATCAATTAGATATCTTGAGCTTGAAATACCAAACTATAATAAAAGAATTGTTTTAAAATAATAATATTAATCCTATAACAATTATGTGGGTCATATTTCTCATATTTGATGATGAGGCATCTTATTTCCCATATTTAAAATCAAGACTTACAAGCTAAATAGCTTGGGATTGAAAAACATTTTCTTCATTTCAGTTCACTTTCATGAATGTGAAAGTGAATGATGCAAGCGGATTCTAACCTTGATTATAGATTTATACTTCATTAAATTTAATACTTGAATATTTTCATTTTGGTGTCTACAACCCATGTTTAAAGGAGGCAATCTTAATATACATTGACTAATAGTCATTAAAATAGCATTATTCTCTTTTGGCTAAACCCTTATTACCAAATAGTGATTAAAGACAACATGAAATCATGTAATGTACCTAGACATGTCCATATAAGCTAAAGATCCAATGGTGATCAATGCTCTATGATAATCTATAAATGGTAATGCAAATTTTGAATAAGAGCTTATGTATAGATCATTGATCATTGCTCTATGATAATCTATAAACGACAATGCAAATTTTGAATAAGAACTTATGTATGGATCATACTTAGTCAAGGTTTTGTCCTCTTAAACAATATTCTATCATGAATTTTAAATATTTCTTACAATAATTTTATGGTCATTTCTACACTCACAAACTAACCATAAACATTTTTTTGTGTGCATGGATTTAATCTAAGATAATGAATAAAAAGACTTAAAATAGAAATTAATTCTTCGAAATATATATTAATAAACTTAAAAATAAAATTATTAACCCTGAAAAAATAGAAACTAAAAAGAAAAATACATAATATGCATTGTTCATCATTATAATATCTTAAATCAAATAATTTTAGTTATAAGATATCATGATAGGATTGAACTGTATAATTTATGAATAAAATTCATTAATTCAGAAATGATAGTTATGTATGTCCATAAAAAATATTTTTCAAAAATGATAGTTATGTATCACTCTATTTAAATTAGAATCCTCCAAACAACTTAGTCATGATTTTCCATATTAAGTACAACTTTCCATTGGATAATATTCATTCCGACCTCAATAAACGGGCACTATTTTAATTTGAATTTTTTGGCATCCTCCAAATGGGTATCTCGTTTGGATGTTAAAAGGTCTGAATTAAAAAACAGGACGACAGTTGACGTAACTGTAATAAATTGTCCGTTTTAGTAGTCGACATAACTTTATTATTTTTTTTACTGAAGGTTGAATTAACCATTTTCAGTCAACCCTCACCGTGCAAGAAATTGTTATTGGCTAAATAGCCAACTAAAACTTTTTTAAAAAAAAAGGGAGTTTTAAAAAAATACTAAGTGTCCCCTTGGTAAGATATATGTTTTAGTTTGCTCTTTAGAGGTTGCTCGAGAAATTTCAAACTAGCCATATGGAGTAAAAGTTCATTAACAGTTGTAGAAGATGAACCTATGTGCACTTAGGTTATTCTAGTTAAGTATTTCACAATTATAATAGTTTAACTTTTAATTATGTGGGACTGATTTTAAGAGAAATTTTATGGCAAAGCATATTTGAGTTGGAATTTGGAGTAGTAATCATATAAGTGACTTCAAGAATCTAATACAGGACCCCTCTATCACCACTTAAATTTAACCAGTATTAGGGGAGATGAGCTAGTAGTTGACCACCCTAACTTAACGCTTCTCAAAATCCTACTTTACAACGGCTTACTTGGCAAGTCCCCTCTTATAGCTAAGGTTTTAGGGTCACATCATCAAATATGATGCCTCATCAGCATGCTTTTACCAAGATGTTCAAAACAGCCTAAAAAAAGGAAGATCCATACACCTCTAACTGATATGATATCACATGATTAACTTTTCTTTTTAGATCTAAAGATTCAATTATGGGTAGTCATCCTCAGCAATGACAACTTTAAAATTACAACTAATAGTACAATATTGTCAAAAATATTGAACATTAAATCAACAAGTAATAGATTCTTCCTTTAAACGAACTAATAATTTACATAATTAAACGAAATCCAGTTATCTATAACAACTTATAATTTACCAAATAATACTATCATTCAGCTGATATACATTTCAGTATCACCCTAAGGAAAACACAAGCACCATCTATTTGGATTTTTTTTTTGAGATTATATTCTAGTTTTAACTTATGTGGTCTCATAATACCTAGTGCTTGCAGTCCCAAAGTGTTCACAGGTAGGCATTTGACATGACCAGTGTTGGCAGTTGGCTGTTTTATCAAAACACAGTGATTGATTTTGATGGAGATGGCTGTATCAATCAGCCTCAGCCTGGCATTGTAAGTCAACAATCTTACAACTTTATTTTGCAGCTTTTTGCTATTCCATGTAAGGATAAATCTGACAAACTATTTTGTTTCTTTGCCTGATCAAACTTCAGCTGATACATGTGGCCTCCAACTAATGCCAAACAGTACTTGTGGAATACACGTTCAAAACATATCAGTTATTCTACACCTTTTTTTGTTACTCATCAAATGTTAATGCAGAGAAATTCAGAATGGAAATAATGGATGGATCTGGGTGTTTGCCAGTTCATTCATAGCAGAAAATAATTGACATATTGTAATCATGAATTGGGGTGAATCTTGTGTTTTATAATGAATTTGGCATAGGAAAAAGAGTTCCATTTTTCAATGCAAATAAATAAACAAAACAGAAACAGCCAAAATGGATAGGGACAGAAACATATGGTGAATCTTATTCAGCATTCAGTAAGAGAACTATTCGGATGATTATCACCCTAAGTTCATGCAAGTAGAAGGGAATCAAAGGAATAGAAAAAATGGTACATGTCCAAATTGAATAAGGCAGTAGACAGATAATATGGACAAATGATACTATGAACATGAGTTTGAGTAAAAAATTGCTTACTGCATACATATGGAATAGTTTCTTAAAAAATAAATAATGTTCATTATAATAAAAGCAAATAATGCTTATAATATTGTATTTATTTTTGAACTGTATTTATCTTTTGTTTATTTGTGGAGAAGCTCAAAAGCAGAATCACTTTAGATAAAAGAACTTGGAAGGTAGTTATCTCAAGATTTTTGCATGACAAAGAAAATGATAACATTTCATAAGTCCAAAAATCATAAATGTTGTTCATTGTACTAAAATAATAATTTATTTATAGAAGAAATAAATTATAGAATATTTATATAATTCACTTTACACTCATAGATATAAAGAGAAAGTGTGTAATTAATTGTTAGATTATACAATTCAATTTTATTTTAGATAGTAGAGTTTGTTAAATGATAAAGTGAATGAAATATTAAGAGCTGACTAGAGTTAGGCAAACATGTTTTCAACAATAAAAATTCCATTTATAGATTATTATATTACATTACCTTTATATCATACTTTATCACATTAATTTTATTTATTATATTTTATTTTCTTTGTTTTTGGAGAAGTTTAGAAATAGAGTCGCTCCTAGATGAAAAAATTGAGAAGATCTAGTCATCTCAAGGTCAAATCGGTGACCTTTTCCCATGACATTTTCTGCTCAATGGTAATGTGTTTGTCTCAGTGTATGATGCCATAAAGAATACACTAGAGATGCATTGCTCTAGATATCTGCAACAAACCCTTGACAAACACAATTCAATGGTTGGAGAGGATCTTGCTAAGAGGATTAGAAGGAAGGTGAATGCTATTATGACACTACTTTCTCATAACCACGAGGAGCCAATGTTGGTTGTTTCCCCTGTTCCACTATTCCAAGAACCACCACTCCAAAATGCACTAGTTCATGACATTCTAGTGGCCCTAGTGTAAAACATTTAAGACAATGTAAGCTCTTCTCTCCAAGCCTAGCAGGCTCATAATCCAAATCTGATGTAGAGGGTATAAGGTTCACTTCTAGAATCCTTAAGGGTGCACTTATTGAGGGCCCAAACTTGGCACCATCCAATGGTCCACTCCTCTAACCTTCCAAGGTTTTCCCTTACACCTTGAACTTGTTCTCGGTCCTCCTCCTTGTGACAAAAATCCTCTAAGAAATTCAATTGATTAAGGAGACACAACTCCTCACATCAAGCCCTTTCCCCCAAAGGCATTCCAAGTGACCTATACCCTAGCATATTAGGATCATACCACCATTTTTACAAAGATCATGTGTGAGTGTCCCTTCATGTCCAAACACTCCTACTAATCCAATATTTCCTCTTGGAAGAAGCATCAAAGACCCACAATGTGGTTTTACCTCATTAGGCCCATTAGGAGACCTAATAGCAATTTTCCCTACAAACTAGATTTTTATCCCTTAACTCCCAAACTTCCTTAACAAGGAACAACTAAAACACATTTAAGGAAACCCTTCTGGCTTCTCTGTGAAATATCTCAAAATTGGATCTGGTTTTGGTTTTGATCCAATCAACCGATTCTGGTCCAATTAGGCCGAATAGGGCTAATTCATGGGATTGTGAATAAAACTCTTCACCTGTCAACTTACCCTGGAAAAAGGCTTGATGTTTTATGTTTTCCTATGTCCAAGGACACCAAATCACCCACCAGGTTACACCCACACCTTTGTTTGGTTCTTCTACAACTCACTTTCCTCTCTTTCTTGGCTTGTCACATCCAAATGCCAAGTGTAGGGCATCACGATAAAAATCAGGATTTGAGTGTACTATTCTAAAATCACTGACATCTTTTAATATATATAGAGACCTAATATTTCCCAGAGAATTGGCCTGATCCAATGGTGGAATGTTAGGTTAGGTCCATTTGAATCCAAAACCTGGTGTTTATAGGGTTCCTGAATCGGTCTTCACAAAACCTTATGGATCTTCCTTATACATGCACCAAATGACAACAAACCACTTGCAAAGGGAGAGTAACTCATCTGATTAAGTGTGTTCATCGATCAAGTTTCCCAATTAGTGTGTGTTCATATGATAATAGGAAACAACAAAGTATTCACGAAACTTGTATTTACAGAATGACAAATCCTTGTTTATTCACCCAAACTCCAAGATACATTTGAATTCACCCATAAGAGTCTTTAAAAACCTCCATGGACATGTTTGAGCTGTCCTAACTGATTTTTAAATTACTTGGTTGTTGGTTTACAAATGAACACAAATATTGTCAAAGTTTCAAAGCAACCTTTTGACAACTTTTACAATTTAATTTTTTTGGCATTTGTCACATTAAAGTGACCATATAACCTTGCAAACATCATAATAGGAGCTTCAAGATCCTCAAACACTTTTGACAACCATTTTACATGTTTTGGAGAAGGTTGACCAACCATGGTTTCCACAGAACTTTGTGACCAAATTGGCTTTATAGCCTTATCACAACACAAATGGCTTAATTGAGACCTTATTACAAGGTTTTGATCACAAAAAAACAAAGTAGAAAAATTTCATCAATGATCCCATTGGATCATCCTTAGTTCTCATAGGATCATCCTTGGTGCTCCTACACCAAAATCTCAATTCCCCTCTGCCCAGTGAGAATGAAATACAAGTTGATGTAATGGAAGAGAAAAATGGTCACATTTTTTCAAGTTTTTTCCATGATACACTTTATTTTATGTGATTTATTTTATATTTTGTATATCTACTATAAATGCACGAATAGGACTTTCAGATCGAGTTATAGGAAAAAAATATAATCTTCAGGATGTTAGATTTTGTATACATAAGATTTCAATGTTCACAAACTTGGCTATCAAGAGACAAATATTATCAATTTTATAAATTATAATACTTTTTATATTAATATATATACAGGCTATATGTGTTTTGCCAAAAAAAAGGATTTCTATATTACAAAGGAAAAAATAACATTTCATAAATCCAAAAATCATAAATGTAAAGTTATGCATTAAGAAAAAAAATAATAGAATACTTATATTATTATAAATTGTAACAAACCCCAAGATAATAAACCCTATACATACATACATACAATGTAATTAATTGTTAAATTATGTAATACAATTAAATTCTAGATAAAAGAATTGATAAATGATAAAGTACATGAAAAGCTTAGGAGTCATTAGTTTTAGAAAAAGGTGACTAGCAAAAGATATTCTAATGGAGATGACGTTATGATAATATGACTTAGTTTTTGATATCAGGTTGATTTATTATGTTTACTATTGTAGATGTGACTCTAAATTTTGTTGTCACTTTACAAAGAACTACATTAAACATAGATGTGACTAAATTTTGTCTGTCTTTAAATATATCTACATGTGTGCATCGGTAATAAGTGACTGAGTTATATCCTCCTAGTTATACATTTATCCTATGTTTTCATGGATATTTACAATTACTTGTAAATATATATATTCTTAAAAATTGGTGATGCTGAGAAGCAATTTAAGAAGCTTTCTATAGTCAAGATAAATCGTATTGACTTCTTTAGTATCAATTGGGCCTCATCTATCAGTTGTACATTATGAAGACATAGAAGAAGAAACATTGTGTTTATTTTTGTTGTATTTATATTTTGTTTCTTTGTGGAGAAATTCAAAAGTAGAATCACTTTAGATAAAATAATTTAGAAGGTAGTCATCTCAAGATTCTTGTATGATAAAGGAAATGATAGCATTGCATAAGTCCAAAAATCATAAATGTTGAGTCATATTAAAACAATAGTTTATTTATAGAAGAGAAAAATTATAGTTACTATCAACTCTTATAAGGAATGTAATTGGTTTTGCATGATCTACTACTGAGTATAAGGTAGCTCATAGTAGAAATAAAGAGTAGCAACATGGAGAGATCTTTGCTACAATTTCAACTAAAAATGTCATGTAACTTTGTGCTTGAAAGGCTATATCTTGGATAGTAGTCGAGTAAGGTAGAATGTTGAGTCATTTCATTCAGTATTTGACTCAGTAAATTACAATAGGAAGGTCAATAGGTTGGTTTTTTATAATCTATAAATCATGGTGAAATTAGGCTGATAAGAGCCTTTTTGTTGGACATATATATGTAATTACTCTATATTGTTAATATAATCAGGCTATATGCCTTTTGCTGAAAAAAATAATTGTAGAATACTTATATAATAGATCCTACACTCAACTATCTAGAGAGAAAGTGTGTAATTAATTTTTAGATTATATAATTCAATTTTAGTTTAGATAATAGAGATTGTTAAATGACAAAATGAATAAAAAATTAAGAGTTGATTAGTTTGGGAAAATAATAATTCAACAATAGATATTTCATTTATATATTATTATATTACATTACCTTTATATCATACTATATCACATTAATTTTAGTTACAATATTTCATTTTCTTTGTTTGTGGAGAAGTTTAAAAAAAGATTTCTATATTACAAAGGAAATAATAACATTTCATAAATTCAAAAATCATAAATGTAAAGTTATGTATTAAGGAAAAAGAAACAATACAATTCTTGTATAATTATCAATTGTATCAAACCCCAAGAAAATAAAGTAAACCCTATACATACATACATATATACAATATAATTAATTGTTAAATTACATGATGCAATTAAATTATAAATAAAGGAATTGATAAATGATAAATTACATTAAAAGATTAGGAGTCATTAATCTCACATAAATGTGACTAGCAAAGATATTCTAATGTAGACAATGTTAAGATAATATGATTTACTTTTTGATATTAGATTATTATTATGTTTACTATTATAGATGTGACTTTAAATTTTGTTTTGACTTTAAAATGATCTACATCAAACATAGATTCGTGACTAAATCTTGTTTGTCTTTAAATAGATCTACACGTGTGGATCAGTCATAAGTGACTGAGTTATATCCTCCTAGTTATACATTTATCCATTTTTTTCATGGACCTTTTCAATTACTTGTAAATATGTATTCTTAAAAATTGGTGATGTTGAGAAGTAATTTAAGAATCTTTCTATAGTCAATGTAAATCATCTTGACTTATTTAGCACCAAATGAGCCTCATATATCAATTATACATTACAAAGACATAGAAGAAGAAATATGAAAAATATGAATATGATTCCAAGTGTACTATTTGTGATGCAAAATTCTAATGCATTGTTCTAAAATTTATATGAATAGTAATCAATAGGATAATATAATCATATGATGATCTAATTTGAGGAATAACTAGTGTCCTAAAGCTTGTCTAATACTATGACATTCTAACTTCTCAATTTGAAACATTTAGCATGTGATCGAACTGAGAACATTCAAATTTGGAAAAAAAAAAAGGTTAGCTTAAGAAAAGTAGAAAAAAAGATTATCTTAATAAAAAGAAGGAAAATGAATTGCATTAGGAGGGTAAGGTTGTGGTTGTAGTTTTTCCTAGGTGACATGGTTGCGCTCATGGCCTAAGTTGGGTAAAAGGTGTCACTTGGGATTGGTATAGGCTAAGACTAAATAGTATTAGGATCTTTATATTTTTATGCGCAAGATATGCCAAATTGATGAGAAATCATATTTATATAAGGCCAATACAAGTGTTAAGAAAGAGATCTCAAAAAAAGAGCAATTTATGCACTTTGGCATGTATGTGAAAGTTACATGAATCATGCATGCTCAAGAAATTAAAATAGTAATTGGAATTAGAAGATACGGTAAAAATGGTATATGTTTGGATGATATTTTGTAATTTTCTTCTTTATGGTACAACCTTATCTCTAAAATTGCACAAATAAGACCATTAGTAGAATCTACAATAACTACATTGCTTGTATGAAAAATTACAAACTATGTTTTAGTTGAGCATGAAACTAAAAAATTGTAATGTAAATAATACATAAGGTTTGTGCATGAAACTAAGCCTTAAAGTGGAGGCATATAAATATCATTGGTTGGGCCTCGTACAACAATATAAAGCTTTTGGTAAAAGAATAAAGGATAAGTATATCATGGTGTATAGGTTTCTAATAGTGTTTAAATTATTGTGGTCCCTATAATCTAAACAATCATGAGTGTTATGTTGGAATTTTGGTATGCTATTCACTTGTAGAGAGTTACTAAGCTAAAGAAAAAGGTCTTAGAATCTAAGGGTTCATATTAATAAGTTTGATTTTAGACTATAAAATAGTGTTATTGGCCTATGTGGTAAAATATAGTCGAAGTAGAATTTGTTGTATGACATAGAAGTATCTTGGGACCCAATATTTCCATGGTAGCAATTGCATGAGGTCTAATTTTAAGTATGGTCTCCTTATCTTCATGTTGGCGAACAGATTTGTTCTCTTATACTCTGATATGTATCCTCCGACTCTATGCCTCTGAAAAAAAATCATTTACACAACAGTTGGGTAAGCATTTACTTTGCTTCCCTCTGAATTTTGCAAAAAGGTACAGCTCCCTTTATAAGATATTCAATGAATGGAAAAAGTAATTTTAACATACAAGCTTTTAACTGAAAAGCAGTAAAAGGACTCTCAACCGTTCCTAGACGGATGAGGTAGAACAACAGAAACTTGTAAAATCAATAGATGTAACAGAAGACTACCTTGCAAAAGAAAAATAAGCTTCAGCGGTCATTCAGAGAAATTTAGACTAACTAACAAAAATGCGTCTACAGAAAAACTATAACTCAGAGAACTATAATTAATGACTGAAACTGAATAGCACATACACAAGATCAATATATAATTCCCAAGGTAGAACATATATATTTCACTATTTGATTCAAAGATCAAAATATTTTCATGCACAAGTATTCAGGTAAGACTGGCCCAAAGTCCAGTTATCATCAGTCATTCAAACTACTGCAAAAAACAAAAAAAATGGAAAGAACTTGTACTACTGCTTCTATTCCCTTTTATGTTTTTTCTATTCTAATCTATCCCCCCTTTCCATGTCTTAAGCACCAGCTTAAATAGTTTAAACGGTCCGAGAAAGCCTCCCGAAAAACTCAGCTTCTCGGACCCCATTAAAACAAGAAACCGTTAACAGTTTAAAACCAATTTCTAAAGAAGAGTTAAGGTAGGGTCAAATGAGTAAACAAAACTGAATTTGATTCAGTTTTCTTGAGCATCCTCTGAAGTGGCAACCTTTACGAGCTTCCAGGACCGGTAAACTCGGAGCAGCTCCTGAGTAGGCGGGGCATGCAGGTTCTTCAACGCGATCAACTTGGCATGTGTGGCACTTTTCTCCCATCTCATCTCCTGAATTTTCTCCGCTTGCTTTGGCAATTGACCTCGGTTTAAGATAAGCATTGCTTCTATGTTGGCGGTCCTCATGAGGTCATGAACCATCGGCGCTTCACTTTCCTTGAAAGCATTCATTTCATCCACAAAGGACTTCACTAATGCATCAACTCCCTGGTTTGCATCTTCCAATTGTAGAATACCTGAGGGATTTACTATTTTAATGTCCTTCAGGGTGTCAGAGTGAATCTCCTTCACGGCCTTTTCCATAACCCGCATCTGAGAAATGGCTGTCTCAAACAAAGTGTTCTTCCAGCTGAAGTTCTTCTTCAGGATGAACAACATACATGGGTCGACCAGCTTCATGGGGTTCTCTGTCAGAAATTGCTTCACTCCGTAATCTTCAATTTCTTGTACTTTTTTCATGATCTCTGAACAACTTTCAGCTTCACTTTCCCATATTGGGATCAATGTCTGAATTTCCCCCAAGAGCGCTTCGCCGTCTGTACGGGTGCTCACGAACTCTTTTATGAAAGCACTGCCTTCCGCTATGATGCCATCTGTCCATGCCTTCATTACCTTTGTCCAAGTCCTCCCCTGCTGAACCTGCTTGAACAGCCTCTGACTTTCCGTCGAATTAGGGTCGAAACCCTGATGAGTCTGCGCTAGAGGTATTGCACTATTCTCAGCAAGCGAAGATAGGAATTCCGCCATGGTCGAAACTATCTGTTTCAACTCTCGCTTCTCTCTGCCGTCCTTCTATGACTGTCCGAGCATACGATCAGCAGAGAATTTGAAAATGTGATCACGGGAATCCCTGTTCAGTACTCCAAAATCCATCTTTGTTATCTCATAATCCTCGGGCTCAGGATCTTGGGTATTTCCCATAGATCTCACTGTAGCAATTTCAGCAGTGACTTTCCCGGTAGAAGGATTTGTTATTAGCCTCGCATCACTCTTCATCCTTTTAGCTTTCGGAGTACGAGCTGCGTACCTCGTCACTATTTCTTTAACTGGCATAGATAGAGGCTTGAAGCTTTTCCTTTTATTAACTGATTCCGTGAGCCAAGGTGGGATTGTGCTGGACACCATTCGATTGTCAGGGGTCTTGACAAGTGCATCTGCATTCTGAGATAGGTCTTGACAGTGTGTGAGACCTTCCTGCATCTTCCCCTTATGATCGGGGGTGAAGGTGAGATCTTCATCGTTGAGGTCACCGACGTCATCCAGATAATCAGGCTCCTCTGAGGCCATTTGGATTTTCTTCTCAGATCTCGTCCTTGGTCTTGACCTTGGCGCGGTTGGATGTTTCACCGGGGCCATTTTCTCCTTCACTAGTATTTTCTTACTTGCATTTGATGACAAAAGAGATTTATTAGCAAGGGCTTGTGTTACACTCTTAATGGGCGAACCAGTGTTATGACTTGTATTTGTAAGAGGTTGAACATCTTTCTTCTTCACCACGATCTAGTTTTCTGTTTCCTCAAAAATGCTGCGGGCCCGGAGTCTGATATCACTAGACTCCTCTCTACTCCAATCGATGATCGAAACAGCATCCTCCTCGGAAAAGGTGGCGGATGGACGGGGAACCTCTGAATCATTATCTTCTATATTTCTGGTATCAAACTTTAACTGCAGCAGTTTAAACTGAGATACCGTAAGCCTGGTTCTATCTCGTTCCTAGATCATTTTTTCATTGTCGAGATCTTCCCACAGGTCCTCTAGATGATAACTTGGTGAAGGGCATTTTCCTAATCCCAGGGTCTGTCTGGCAAAGCCTTTACTATCGAACCCTATTCTTGGTTCATAGAAAGGCATGTGGAAGTTCAGTAAATTACTCCCCACAACAGATGCGTCCAGCATGCTGTTACAGATTAAGTGGCCTAACTTCACTGGGAACAGAGAGTTCCATTTATCTTCCGGGAGAGCTGTTTTAATGACAATGAACAACTGTCTGCAAACTTCTGCAAGAATGAAATAGTCAAAAGCGTACCTAGGCAGCTTCAATGGTTCTTCTTCGAATCCTCCTACCCGAATATAAGTAAAATGGGGAAATTGAATATAAAAGCTGCCAAATACTTTAACTAATCTCTGCGCATTGTCTGAAATCTTCTGGTTAGGCCTGCCAGCCAATTCCTGACGTAATTTCCCCCAGAACATATCATGTATTGTTCTATAATCCTCCAAAACCTTATCTCTTCTCAGTAATGAACAGCACTCATAGATAAATAAATCTCCATTCCAGGGAGCTTTCTGAATAGGGTATAGGTCTTGAGTACAGGCCAAGCAATACATTAGGTACGAAGACATGTAAAATCCTTCCTTGGTCATCTGAGTCTGTCTGAGCTGGTCCCGAAGAGATGCGGCTATAATTTCAGCCCAGTCAATGTGTTGACTTCCTTCTAAGATGATTTCTACAAAATGATACATCCACTCATCAAAGGATAGGGCCTGTTCTGAACCTTTTAATCGGTGAAGGAGAACAACCAAATCATGTATTAGAGGGTTCATATGGTCCTTGGTGAGAGTTTTGGGTAACTGCGACCCTCTTTTATAGTTGGTCTTCGTCCACCTTCTCGCTATGTGACTTCTATTTTTATCAGCATTTTCCCTGAATTGGGCCAGAGACTGGGTAGGCATGAAGTTGACGAGACCTTCATCTGGTATTTTGAAAATTGCTGAAATGGTTCTGCGGTTAACAGGGATTAGGGTTTAACCATCCGTGTTTAAAATACTCTTCAACTTTACATCGTATCTATTGATACATTCTTGCACCGATTCCGGACAAACAGTAGCCGGTGGGAAAGCAGCCGCTTCTAACAACCTACTAGCCAGGACTTCTACAATGTACTCCTCGTCAACATGAGTTGAGAGTTTTGAAGGTATGGTATCAACTGAGACTCCTAAAAGATTCGTGTCTGTTATGACCGGGGCCTTACATTCAAGATTCTTCACGTTGCCAAAGAAATGCATGACAGACCTCATGCTTGCCTAAAAATATGAAAGTCTACCAGCTCACTACTTGAACTAATGAATTTGAAGGAATAATTGGAAATGAGAAGGCAGAGCTTGAAAGAAGCTACCTGTACGCTTTGCACTTCGACCAGACCACCCTTCCAGCGCCCAAACCTCGCAGTGTACAATAGGGAAAGAAATGACTTACCCAGTTTCTATTTTTAGTTGCCACTTGAAGCGCGAAATATACTCCATTACGCGTGTATTAATAAATTTTTTTGACACCAAGTGGTGATAAGCAATAAATGCCTTCAAATCAAATTAATTCTTCAGGATCCACCACCTTTTCAATCATCATAATTCAATCTCAAACCAAATATTTCCCAATCGTGCAAGTGATTGCCTCATTTTCTGCGCACTGGCCCGTCCAATGAAATCACGCCAGGTCTACACGGCGCGTCTTGTCAGGACATTCCATCATTATTGATCACGCCGGTAGTCCGTTTGAACTACTTTGAACTCCTTCGAACCAGAGCTCGAAGAGGTTCAAACTTTCTGAAGAAGAAAATGCCGCTAGCCTTCCTGCATAACACATCGTTAGTAATAAAGGACTCAGGCCGCTTTTGAACTCCTTCGAACTACTTCAAACCGGAGTTTGAAAAGGTTCGAAGTGATTCAAAAGCCTTGAAAGGATATGTTATTGGCTTAAAACGGGTCAAACCGATACAAACGACGTCGTAAGCTCGGTTTTGACAAATTCAAATGCGCGAAGACTCGTGGAAAGACCAACAAGGTGGAAAAATTAACAGAGTGAAGCTTGACACGAGAACTTGAAAAGTTCAAAATAAGGCGACTCTTACTCACCCAACATCGGCTCTGACTGGGGACTGCAAACTTCCCAATTTGCAGACAACTTCAGAAAACTGGTTTCGCAAACCAACCCAAGCAAACAGAAGAGAAAAGAAAAGAGGGACACAACCAAAACTGAAACACAGGAAACTAACTACTATTTACAAAGGGGACGAACCCAGACACTTAGAGTTTGCATAACTTCAGGTCCTGCCCATTATAGGTGAAGGGCAGATTAACACCATCTGGATATGATAGTTTAAAGGCATTTGAGCCTAGGTTTTCTGAGATGATGAACGGGCCTTTCCAAAGAGATTCGAACTTTCCATGTGCCCCCTTTGATGCTCTTCTCTTATCCCATAGCAGGACTTCATCTCCCACCATAAAACTGCGAGGCCTAGCTCTCATGTCAAAGATCTGTTTCACTTTCAGCTGATGTTCGGTAATATGGTCTACCATATTTTCCCTGTCTTCCTCCAACTTACTTAGATGCATTATACGCCTCTCCAGGGGATTTTTAAAATATTCATCTTCAATAACTGCTTGAAGTTGTGCAGAGGATAGCTCGAGAGGCAGAGAAATATGAGCCTCGATCCCATACACCAATTCGAAGGGTGACATGCCAATAGCTCGCTTCAAAGTAATCCTGTCTGCCCAAAGTGCCTCGTGGAGCTTCTTATGCCATTCTCTGGGATTATCATCCATCAAATTTTTCATTATGACGATCAGGTTTTTGTTGCTGGATTCTACTTGGCCATTTCCCTGCGGAAAATAATCCGAGGAATGAGCTAAGGCCACACCATGTTCGTAGCAGAAGGTTGATATTTCTTCTGAAGAGAAATAAGTAGCGTTATCTACTACAATTTTAATTGGTACCCCGAACCTTACAAAAATAAAATTTATCAAAAAGTCACACACCACCTGAGAATTGGCTTTCTTCGTGGGTATTGCCTCCACCCATTTTGTGAAGTAATCGGTGGCAGTTAGAATGTAACTATCCCCGGTGCTGGATGGTGGATTCAAGGGCCCGATAAAATCAATTCCCCACTGCCTGAATGGTTCTTCTACTATAACGGGCTTCAGAGGTAACGCTGCTAGATAGGGTCTCCCAGAGAACAATTGACACTTGTCACAACTTTTTACATACTGGTAAGCATCTTTAAACATCCCTAGCTAGTAGAACCTGTTTCGAAGAATCTTATAAGCTGTCACGGTTGAGGAGTAATGCCCTTCGCATGCTTCGTCGTGGAATGCTCTTAACAATTCTTTCTTTTGTCCTTCGTCCATGCACCTGAGGAAAGTGCCATCAACTCCCTTCTTAAACAAGGTGCCTTGGGAAATTACATATTTACTGGCTCTTAACCTTAGGTTCCACCTCTCCTTTTGATTCAGATGATCTGGACACTCCCCATATGTCAAGAAGTAACTAACATCTGAGAACCAAGGGTCAATTGAGCTAACTAGCAAGGCCATTGAAACTTCATCTATTTTTTCACAAATTTCATTATCCTCTTCTATTAACTTGCACAAACCCTTGCCTCTCACCAAATTCGTGGGCTTGATCGTCAGGTCATACTCCTGAATTTTTGCAATCCATACGGCTCTATTATTCATACCGATTTCTTTCTGAATCAAAATGCTTTTCACGGCAGTCTCCGGTACATATACGGTATTATGTGAGTGAAGAATATAATACCTGAAATGTTTTACTGCCTTCACCACCGCATAAGCATGTTTTTCTATTTGAGGATATTTAAGCTCATGCTTCTTGAGAGGCATGCTCATGAAAGCTATGGGTGCTTCTTGCCCATCTTTATCCTTTTGCGTGAGCATGCTTGAAAGGGTATGTTGGGAAGCATAACAATATATAATGAAGTCCTTTTTGAAATCAGGACTTTTCAGCACTGGTGCCTGGGATATGGCAGTTTTGACTTCCTCAAATGCTTTCTTTCCGTCGTCATTCCATTTAAAAGGAACCTTCTCACTCATCATCTCAATCATGTGTCTTGTTACCTCAGAGAATTCAGGGATGAAAGCTCGTAGAAAATTGATTTGCCCGAAGGACTTCAGGCCGATTCTGCTAGAGGGCAGGCTGAGCTGTTGGATTGTTTTGACCCGATCGGGATCTATTCTTATGCCATCTTTCGATACGATATGACCGAGTAGTTTTCCCTCCTCTACAAAAAATACAGACTTTTTGGGGTTCAAGGAGATACCATGATCCCTGCACCGTTGCAAGACTCGTTCTACATCATTCAAGTGCTGATTCATCTTTTTGGAGAAAACTGTAAGATCATCCAAATAGATCACTATGATGTTATTCCTGAGATCTTCAAATGAAGAGTTCATTGCCCTTTGGAAAGTGGCGCCTGCATTGATTAACCCGAAGGGCATCCTGTTATAGGCGTAAGTACCCCATGGTGTGATGAAGGCTGTCTTATGCTGATCGGCCTTTGCCACGCCTATTTGATTATAACCTGAGTAGCCATCCAACATTGACATGACTTCCGAACCGGAAACTGCCTATAAAACATGTTCCATGACGGGCAGTGCATAATTGTCTTTTAGACTTGCATGGTTCAGGTTACGAAAATTAACACAAATTCACACTTCGCCATTCTTCTTCCTTACTGGGACTATGTTAGCTATCCACGTCGAATGGTGAATAGGGTAAATGATTCGGGCTTATAACATTTTCTTAACTTCCTTCAGTATGGCTTCTGACACCTTGGGGTTATAGTTTCTTAGTTTCTGGCGAAAAGGAATAACCCCAGGCTTCAAAGGGATTTGATGCTCAAACCGACCACCTCTAAAAATCTTCAGATCTCCATAATCCCAGGTGAAAACATCTCTGTATTCTTTCAATAACTTCTTCCAATCTTCTTTCTCAGATTCAGTACAGCTTTGACCAATGGAGATCCACCTAGGGGAATCTTGATCACCTATATCGATCTTATCATACTCTTTTGGATTTGGGGCATGTGAGACTTTTTCTTTCATCGTACTGTCATCTCTTCTTCTAAATAAGTGCTCCAGAGAAATCAAGCCTTTAGGGATCTTATTACTTTTTAGCTGAATTACCCCTGCATTATCATTCTCATCCTGGTAAAATTCTGTACATTCATTCTTTGAGCCTTCAAAATATGTCTCAGCGAATCCAGCAGCACACTCCAAGAATTCTTTAAGTTGTGCATCATCATCAAAAACCTGCCAGTTCTGGACATTGTCTGGTACCCTTGGCTTGTATATCATTTCAATCTGGTATTTTTCAGTTTTAAAATCAGGATGCGGCAAGAGCAAGGAAGCTGATACGGCCAAAGAATCTGCTCTAGTATTCTGATTTCTAGGGATATACTCAATGGAAAAAGCGTCAAAGGATTCTATATCATCCCAGACTAAATTTCTGTAATGCTTTAATTTCTCATTTTTTACAGAAAACTGACCCCGAACCTGTTTAACTATTAATTCAGCGTCCCCTTTCACAATCAGCTTTTTAACCCTTCTCAACTTGCATTCCTCCAGGCCCAACAACAAGGCTTCATACTCTGCAGTGTTGTTGGTGTTTTTGAAATCCAATTTGAAAGAAAAAAGAATGCAGTCTCCATTCGGGGGGAAAAGGACCACTCCGGCACCCGAACTTGAGCTAGAACAACTTCCATCGAATTCCATCTTCCAAATATCTTCTTCTCTATCGGGTTCGATCTGAACATCTTTATCTGGAGCAGACAGAATAACATAATTCCTAAAATTAAATTCTTCGTACAGGATTTGGGCTCTGGGTTCAGCTAAAGGCATTACGGTATATTTATTCTTGGGTTCAGGTTCCAACTTTACTTTCCTTTTGCCTACGGGAATTATAGCTTTGGACCAATCCATTTTTATATCCCCACCCAAGTCTTTACAGAAGGTTCTACTGAGTAACATTCCGTAACTAGCAGGTATATCGGCTACTAAAATAGTGAGTTTTAGCCGCTTGTCCGGGTAGGCTGCCAGAACAGCCTGGCAGTCTTTGATCTGACCCTTCAATGGCACTTCTTTGCCATCCATAGAGTAACAATGGCCGAAGGTTTTAGTTAAGGGTAAGTCCAAGGCTTTAGCTACGGGGGCAGGCATTATGTTGTTAGAGGCACCAGAATCGATAATACAATTACTCAATTTTTGGCCATTCAACAAGAGAGATACATAAAAAGGATTTAGCTTTTCCTCTTCAAACTCAGTTTCTACAGAGTTCGTGGATCGACATCCTTCTGGAACCTGGGGAGTATCTTGAGGTTGGAAAGAAAAAGGTTCTTGAGTAGCAAAAGTTTCTCCTATAAAAGGTGTATCCACTTGAGGGCTTACATAATTTTCTCCTTTAACATATTTTACCAACCTATCTAGTTCTCCAGGGTTCATTCTCAAGAAATCAAGAGAGGAAATATAAACTGTAGATGACTTACAAAACTCAACAAAATCGAAAGGAGAGGAAGGAGCAACTGCATTCCTGGAAAGAATTTTTACCTCTGAACTTTTTGAACTCATACGTGTTTCTTCACCAGTAGGCTCCTTTCTTTTTGTATCTGTGCTCGTGACAGCTGCACCTGGAACAAACTTCTGAGTTCGTTGGTTCCTTGTTAAAATAGCGCAGGCTGGATCTTGTAGAGTCGCCAGCACACTTCCCCCTTGCTCTGCACCAGGTACATATTCAGAATAAAAAGATCCTGATGTACCCATGTCTTGAGAATCTTTTTCTTCATGAAATTGTTCATTATTCACCTCATCCCTGGTTGCATTTAGTTGTAAGTATCTCAACCATTCGGTGCATGTATCCCCATCATGGTCAGTGGTCAAATGGAACGAGCACATAGTTTCTTTGGGAGCAGCCTCTATCTGTAACCTTGGTTGAGGACCAGGTAACTGCAGCGCTTTCGTCTGCTGTTGGGGCAGTTGTCTTCGACTTATATCTTGATAAGGAGCTGGATAAGTAGTCGTTCTATTCTGTTGCCTTTTTAGCATTGCTATATCATTCATAACTCTCTGTATCATTGGATCTGTAGTTGCACTTGTCGAAGGGTTGCTAGGAGTTTGTGCTTCTCTCTTCCACTTGCCAGCTGTTATGAGAGTGTCTTCGAGCTCAATTGCTCTTGTTTGTGCGTCTTCGAAGTCAGGCACTCCGTCTTTCAACAAATGAAAACTTATATCCGGCGGAACCGCATTGAGGAAGTAAATCTTTTTGTTCTCATTGCTCGGAGCAGCAGTCGCGGGAATTCTTTGTAGAATTCTATTGAATTTAGCCACGAACTCTCTCATTGGTTCATATATCTCCTTCTTTAGCTAACTAAGTTGTATCAATAAAAAGACCTCATTGTCAGGCGTTTTGAACCTTCTTTTGAAAGCCTGCTTCATGGTGTCCCAATTCGTAATAGATCCATTTGGCAAGTGGCTGAACTAATCGGCAGCAACATCTACTAGAGTTCTGACAAAAAGTCTCACTGCTACATCTTCGGTAGATACACTCATGATCCCGCAAGCGGTTTGGAAGGCATTGACATGATCATCTGAAGAGACTTTGTTGTCTCCGCTGAACTTAGGCAGAATTTGATTGGCTCCTTTAGGTAGATCAGCAGGTTGGTTAACCCCTAAGTTCAGAGGCCCAATGTGTTGACCCCAAGGTCTGTTTACAGCCATGAATGGAAATTGGAGATTCAAAGGTTGAATATTTAAGACAGTGGGAATTACAGTACCCAGAGAAATGATTGCTTGGACGGTTAAAGGGACAGCTGGATTTCGCGAGGGAGATGAGGGTCGACTGACAGTTTGAGCTTTCTTCCTTTGGAAACGATTTGAATCTGGTTTAAAATTAAGGCTTTCTAACAGTTCAAAGTCTTCATCCACCAATCCTCTACTACGTTCCCCTCTCGTGTATCTTCTGGTTGCCAGTTCAAGAATCTGTTCAAAACTTAGTTCCGCGGTTGGCCTTGTGCAAGCCTGTTAACTACGACGGCTTCCCTAGCAACAGGAATACCCCTCAAGCGTTCACCAAGTTCTTCTCTTTCAAGCACTTCTTGAACCTACTGGAATTCTTGATTACTTCGTCTGAATCTCCAAGCGACTGCAGCTAGGTCTGAGATTAAATCCTCCTGTGTGTCTTGAAAACCTAAATTTGGCTAGAGCACAGGGAACACATTATCATTAGGTAGCACCATTATGTGGCATTGCGATGGGAAGTGGACTAGTGCACTTGACTGGTCTTTCCCCAGTAGAGTCACCAAAAATATGTTGGCGAACAGATTTGTTCTCTTATACTCTGATATGTATCCTCTGACTCTATGCCTCTGAAAACAAATCGTTTACACAACAGTTGGGTAAGCATTTACTTTGCTTCCCTCTGAATTTTGCAAAAAGGTACAGCTCCCTTTATAAGATATTCAATGAATGGAAAAAGTAATTTTAACATACAAGCTTTTAACTGAAAAGCAGTAAAAGGACTCTCAACCATTCCTAGATGGATGAGGTAGAACAACAGAAACTTGTAAAATCAATAGATGTAATAGAAGACTACCTTGCGAAAGAAAAATAAGCTTCAGCGGCCATTCAGAGAAATTTAGACTAACTAACAAAAATGCGTCTACAGAAAAACTATAACTCAGAGAACTATAATTAATGACTGAAACTGAATAGCACATACACAAGATCGATATATAATTCCCAAGGTAGAACATATATATTTCACTATTTGATTCAAAGATCAAAATATTTTCATGCACAAGTATTCAAGTAAGACTGGCCCAAAGTCCAGTTATCATCAGTCATTCAAACTACTACAAAAAACAAAAAAAATGGAAAGAACTTGTACTGCTACTTCTATTCCCTTCTATGTTTTTTCTATTCTAATCTATCCCCCCTTTCCATGTCTTAAGCACCAGCTTAAATAGTTTAAACGGTCCAAGAAAGCCTCCCGAAAAACCCAGCTTCTCGGACCCCATTAAAATAAGAAATCGTTAACAGTTTAAAACCAATTTCTAAAGAAAAGTTAAGGTAGGGTCAAATGAGTAAACAAAACTGAATTTGATTCAGTTTTCTTGAGCATCCTCTGATGTGGCAACCTTTACGAGCTTCCAGGACCGGTAAACTCAGAGCAGCTCCTGAGTAGGCGGGGCATGCAGGTTCTTCAATGCGATCAACTTGGCATGTGTGGCATTTTTCTCCCATCTCATCTCCTGAATTTTCTCCGCTTGCTTTGGCAATTGACCTCGGTTTAAGATAAGCATTGCTTCTATGTTGGCGGTCCTCGTGAGGTCATGAACCATCGGCGCTTCACTTTCCTTGAAAGCGTTCATTTCATCCACAAAGGACTTCACTAATGCATCAACTCCCTGGTTTGCATCTTCCAATTGTAGAATACCTGAGGGATTTACTATTTTAATGTCCTTCAGGGTGTCAGAGTGAATCTCTTTCACGACCTTTTCCATAACCCGCATCTGAGAAATGGCTGTCTCAAACAAAGTGTTCTTCCAGCTGAAGTTCTTCTTCAGGATGAACAACATACATGGGTCAACCAGCTTCATGGGGTTCTCTGTCAGAAATTGCTTCACTCCGTAATCTTCAATTTCTTGTACTTTTTTCATGATCTCTGAACAACTTTCAGCTTCACTTTCCCATATTGGGATCAATGTCTAAATTTCCCCCAAGAGCGCTTCGCCGTCTGTACGGGTGCTCACAAACTCTTTTATGAAAGCACTGCCTTCCGCTATGATGCCATCTGTCCATGCCTTCATTACCTCTGTCCAAGTCCTCTCCTGCTGAACCTGCTTGAACAGCCTCTGACTTTCCATCGAATTAGGGTCGAAACCCTGATGAGTCTGCGCTAGAGGTATTGCACTATTCTTAGCAAGCGAAGATAGGAATTCCGCCATGGTCGAAACTATCTGTTTCAACTCTCGCTTCTCTCTGCCGTCCTTCTGCGACTGTCCGAGCATACGATCAGCAGAGAATTTGAAAATGTGATCATGGGAATCCCTGTTCAGTACTCCAAAATCCATCTTCATTATCTCATAATCTTCGGGCTCAGGATCTTGGGTATTTCCCATAGATCTCACTGTAGCAATTTCAGCAGTGACTTTCCCGGTAGAAGGATCTATTATTAGCCTCGCATCACTCTTCATCCTTTTAGCTTTCAGAGTACGAGCTGCGTACCTCGTCACTATTTATTTAACTGGCATAGATAGAGGCTTGAAGCTTTTCCTTTTATTAACCGATTCCGTGAGCCAAGGTGGGATTGTGCTGGACACCATTCGATTGTCAGGGGTTTTGACAAGTGCATCTGCATTCTGAGATAGGTCTTGACAGTGTGTGAGACCTTCCTGCATCTTCCCCTTATGATCGGGGGTGAAGGTGAGATCTTCATCGTTGAGGTCACCGACGTCATCCAGATAATCAGGATCCTCTGAGGCCATTTGGATTTTCTTCTCAGATCTCGTCCTTGGTCTTGACCTTGGCGCAGTTGGATGTTTCACCGGGGCCGTTTTCTCCTTCACTAGTATTTTCTTACCTACATTTGATGACAAAAGAGATTTATTAGCAAGGGCTTGTGTTACACTCTTAATGGGTGAACCAGTGTTATGACTTGTATCTGTAAGAGGTTGAACATCTTTCTTCTTCGCCACGATCTACTTTTTTGTATCCTCAAAAATGCTGCGGGCCCGGAGTCTGATATCACTAGACTCCTCTCTACTCCAATCAATGATCGAAACAACATCCTCCTCGGAAAAGGTGGCGGATGGACGGGGAACCTCTGAATCATTATCTTCTATATTTCTGGTATCAAACTTCAACTGCAGCAGTTTAATCTAAGATACCGTAAGCCTGGTTCTATCTCGTTCCCAGATCATTTTTTCATTGCCGAGATCTTCCCACAGGTCCTCCAGATGATAACTTGGTGAAGGGCATTTTCCTAATCCCAGGGTCTGTCTGGCAAAGCCTTTACTATCGAACCCTGTTCTTGGTTCATAGAAAGGCATGTGGAAGTTCAGTAAATTACTCCCCACAATAGATGCATCCAGCATGCTGTTACAGATTAAGTGGCCTAACTTCACTGGGAACAGAGAGTTCTATTTATCTTCCGGGAGAGCTGTTTTAATGACAATGAACAACTGTCTGCAAACTTCTGCAAGAATGAAACAGTCAAAAGCGTACCTAGGCAGCTTCAATGGTTCTTCGAATCCTCCTACCCGAATATAAGTAAAATGGAGAAATTGAATATAAAAGCTCCCAAATACTTTAACTAATCTCTGCGCATTGTCTGAAATCCTCTGGTTAGGCCTGCCAGCCAATTCCTGACGCAATTTCCCCCAGAACATATCATGTATTGTTCTATAATCCTCCAAAACCTTATCTCTTCTCAGTAATGGACAGCACGCATAGATAAATAAATCTCCATTCCAGGGAGCTTTCTGAATAGGGTATAGGTCTTGAGTACAGGCCAAGCAATACATTAGGTACGAAGACATGTAAAATCCTTCCTTGGTCATCTGAGTCTGTCTGAGCTGGTCCCAAAGAGATGCGGCTATAATTTCAGCCCAGTCAATGTGTTGACTTCCTTCTAAGATGATTTCTACAAAATGATACATCCACTCATCAAAGGATAGGGCCTGTTCTGAACCTTTTAATCGGTGAAGGAGAACAACCAAATCATGTATTAGAGGGTTCATATGGTCCTTGGTGAGAGTTTTGGGTAACCGCGACCCTCCTTTATAGTTGGTCTTCGTCCACCTTCTCGCTATGTGACTTCTATTTTTATCAGCATTTTCCCTGAATTGGGCCAGAGACTGGGTAGGCATGAAGTTGACGAGACCTTCATCTGGTATTTTGAAAACTGTTGAAATGGTTCTGCGGTTAACAGGGATTAGGGTTTGACCATCCGTGTTCAAAATACTCTTCAACTTTACATCGTATCTATTGATACATTCTTGCACCAATTTCGGACAAACAGTAGCCGGTGGGAAAGCAGCCGCTTCTAACAACCCACTAGCCAGGACTTCTACAATGTACTCCTCGTCAACACGAGTTGAGAGTTTTGAAGGTATGGTATCAACTGAGACTCCTAAAAGATTCATGTCTGTTATGACCGGGGCCTTACATTCAAGATTCTTCACGTTGCCAAAGAAATGCATGACAGACCTCATGCTTGCCTAAAAATATGAAAGTCTACCAGCTCACTGCTTGAACTAATGAATTTGAAGGAATAACCGAAAATGAGAAGGCAGAGCTTGAAAGAAGCTACCTGTACGCTTTGCACTTCGACCAGACCACCCTTCCAGCGCCCAGACCTCACAGTGTACAATAGGGAAAGAAATGACTTACCCAGTTTCTATTTTTAGTTGCCACTTGAAGCGCGAAATATACTCCATTACGCGTGTATTAATAAATTTTTTTGACACCAAGTGGTGATAAGCAATAAATGCCTTCAAATCAAATTAATTCTTCGGGATCCGCCACCTTTTCAATCATCATAATTCAATCTCAAACCAAATATTTTCCAAACGTGCAAGTGATTGCCTCATTTTCTGCACACTGGCCTGTCCAATGAAATCATGCCAGGTCTACACGGTGCGTCTTGTCAGGACATTCCATCATTATTGATCACGCCGGTAGTCTGTTTGAACTACTTTGAACTCCTTCGAACCAGAGCTCGAAGAGGTTCAAACTTTCTAAAGAAGAAAATGCCGCTAGCCTTCCTGCATAACACATCATTAGTAATAAAGGACTCAGGCCACTTTTGAACTCCTTCGAACTACTTCGAACCGGAGTTGGAAAAGGTTCGAAGTGATTCAAAAGCCTTGAAAGGATATGTTATTGGCTTAAAACGGGTCAAACCGATACAAACGACGCCGTAAGCTCAGTTTTGACAAATTCAAATGCGCGAAGACTCATGGGAAGACCAACAAGGTGGAAAAATGAACAGAGTGAAGCTTGACACGAGAACTTGAAAAGTTCAAAATAAGGCGACTCTTACTCACCCAACACTTCAATAGTAAGTTTTCTTTGAATTTTTACATGCTAGTGCAAGAAAATATGAAGCATCATTGTAATAGGTGTGGAAATAATAGGGGATAGGTAGATGTTTTGGTAAGAGATCTAGATTACTATATTTTATAAGAATTTCATCTATATTACCATAACCCATGGTTTGATTTTAGTAGTGTAGTAAAAGGAAATGATTTATTATCAAGTGTGATTGGTCAATAACCATTAACCAAATCATTATGAAATTATCAAAGTAGATGAGTAGATTATCCATTTCAAGAAGCCTCACTAGAGTGACATGTGAGAAGTTGATGTCATGGTATAGTCATAACATAGAATTGTGTGATGGTAAATTATAATAGCAATTTAAGTGTTGAGTTGGTTGGGATTATAGGATGATAACATGGAATACATATAGTTTGCATAGTACATATAGAATAAGTTCATTTAGATTTTATTCTTGATTATGTGATTATGTTTTAAGTTCATGTTTTGAGGTTCATTGTCTAGATATTTTATCTTAACATATGTTTTGAGAGAAAAATATGTTCTCTACTTGACATGTGCCATCAAGATAATACCCTGAATTTTATGCGAGTGTTGAAAATCATGTGTTAATTCCCTCTATCATGTCAACTCATTTAGGTTAAGAAAATTTGAATTCCCATATCATTTGGCCTTAGTCACAAATACTTTTAAGTCATCTTTTGTGAAATTATTTTACATTTATCTAAATCAAGTTGGAATACTCTATAACCTTGGTGATTAATGACACGAACATGTTTATTACATCGATTTTCTTATTTTTTTTTCTTCCTCATATGTCTTATTCAACCCCCATTTTCAATATTCTATCTAGGGTATTGTACTGTCCTAGAAAGTTAGCACTCATAATTGGCTGCTCATTTAGGCCCCATTTTGGCAATTTTGAGATTTTATTTCTATTATTCTTGATCTAGCTACCTATCTCCCCTTGATCTAGAATCTACAGTATCTTCTTTAATCATCATTTCATTTTTGGTTCTTTTTGGTAAGTACATAATGCCTTGGGTGTTATGTTCCTAGGAACACAATGCCCAAGGTGTTGTGCTCCCCTAGGTTTGGCCTCAAATTTGAATTGGAGCCCCATTGTAGTGTTTCAGTGGGAAATTAGATCATATGCTTAGCTTGGATTTTAAATCCCAAAATTTGTGAGAGGTATATAAAAACCCCATCTCTACTGATTTTGGTAATAAAGATCAATACTATCAAGCATTCTCATATATTTGAAGGCAAGAATCCAAGATCTAGCATTTATCCAAGCATCCAAGGCATTTTGAATGAAATATTCTCTATTTTAGAAAGATTCTCTCCCATGATGGCTGAGTAGAGGAGTTCTCAGCCAAGAAATAAGATCCTTTGTCTATCCACATGCATTCTTATTTCATAGAAAGTGTTAATCAAGCATAAGGTATAGTAGGGACATTCATAGATCCATGCATTTGTGAGGACATATTTGATTCCTTTTTACTTTCCAAGGTTTAAAAAAATAATTCTAGAAACATACAAGCATATTCATGAATATGTACGATCACAATATCCATTCATGAAGTTATTAAGGTCATCTCAAGGCCAAATTGGTGACCTCTTCCCATGACATTTTATGCTCAATGGTAATGTGTTCATCTCAGTGTTTGATGCCATAAAGAATACATTAGAGATGCATTGCTCTAGATATCTGTGACAAACCCTTGACAAACACAATTCAATGGTTGTAGAGGACCTTGTAGAGAGGATTAGAAGGAAGGTGAATACTATTTTGACTCTACTAGTTACTCATGACCGCGAGGAGCCAATGCTGATTGATGCCCTTGTTCCACTGTTCTAAGAGCCATGACTCCAAAATGCACTAGCTCAGGACATTCTACTATCCCTACTATAAAACATTAGGGACATTGTAATCTCTTCTCTCCAAGCCTAGCAAGCCCATATTCCAAATCTGGTGCAGAGGGTATAAGGTTCACTTCTAGAATCCTTAAGGGTACACTTATTAAGGGCCCAAAATTGGCACCATCCAATGGTCCACTCCTATAACCTTCCAAATTTTTCCCTTACACCTTGAACTTTCTCTTAGTCCTCCTCCTTGTGACCAAAATCCTCTAATAAATTCAATTAATTAAGGAGACACAACTCTTCACATCAAGCCCTTTCCCCCAAAGGCATTCTAAGTGACCTATACCCTAGCATATTAGGATCATACCACCATTGTTGCAGAGATCATGTGTGAGTTTCCCTTCATGTTTAAACACCACTACTAATCTAATTCTTCCTCTTGGAATCAGCATAAAAAACCCATAATGTGGTTTTACCTCATTAGGCCTATTAGGAGACCTAATAGCAACTAGCCCTACAAACTGTATTTTTAGCCCTTAAATCCAAAACTTCCTTAAAAAGGTTCAACTTAAAAAAAATTAAGGACAAACTTTTGGATTCTCTGTGAAATATCTCAAAATCAGATTTGGGTTTTGGTTTTGACCCGGTCAACCGACACTAGTCCAATTAGGCCTAATAGGGCTAATTCATGGGAATGTGAATAAAAATCTTCACCAATCAACTTACCCTAGAAAAAGGATTTATGTTTTAGGTTTTCCTATGTTGGAGGACACCAAATCATCTACTAGGTCATGCCCACACTTTCGTTTGGTTCTTTTGCAACTCAATTTCCTCTCTTTCCTAGCTTGTCACATCTAAATGCCAAGCCTAGGGCATCATGACAAAAATCAGGATTTGAGTGTACTATTCCAAAACCACTTGAATATTTTAATACACATAGAGAAATAACATTCTCTAGGGAATTGTTCTAATCCAAAGTTGGAATGTGAGGTTAGGACCATTTGAATCCAAAACCTAGTGTTTGTAGGGTTCCTGAACCAGTCTTCACAAAACCTTATGGATCTTCCTTATATATAAACCAAATGACACCAAACCACTTGCAAAGGAATAATAACTCATATGATTAAGTCTTCATGTTCATGGATAAAGTTTCCCAATCAGTGAGCATCCACACAATAATAGGAAACAACAAAGTATTCAAGAAACTCGCATTTACAGAGCAACAAATCTTTATTTATTCACCCAAACTCCAAGTTAAATTTGAATTCACCAATAGGAGTCTTTAAAAACCTCCATGAACATGTTTGAGCTATCCCAACTAATTTTTAAATTAGTTGGTCGTTGGTTTACAAATGAACACAAATGCTGTCAAATTTGCATAGCAACCTTTTGACAACTTTTTACAATTTAAACATTTTTTGTATTTGTCACACTAAAGTGACCATATAACCTTACAAACATCATAATAGGACCTTTAAGATCCTCAAACACTTTTGACCACCATTTGAAATGTTTTGGAGAAGGTTGACCAACATTGACCAACCATGATTTCTATAAGACTTTGTGACCAAAATGGCCTTATAGCCTTATTACAACACAAATGGCCTAATTGAGACCTTATTACAAGGTTTAGATCACAAAAAAACAAAGTAGAAAAATTTCATCAATGATCCCAATGGATCATCTTTAGTGTTCATAGGATCATCCTTGGTGCTCCTGCACCCAAATCTTAATTCCCCTCTGCCCTCACACTATGTAGTTGATGAACCACAATAACATCAGAGCGAGAATGAAATACAGGTTGATGTAATGGAAGAGACAAATAGTCACATTTTTTCAAGTTTTTTCCATGATACACTCTGTTTTATGTGATTTATTTTATATTTTGTATATCTGCTATATATGCACGAATAGGACTTTCAGATCAGGATATAGGAAAAAACATAATCTTCAGGATATTAGATTTCGTATACATAAGTTTTCAATGTTCACAAACTTGGCTATCAAGAGACAAATATTATCAATTTTGTAAATTGTAATACTTTTTATATTAATATATATACAAGCTATATGCATTTTGCCAAAAAAAAGGATTTCTATATATTAAAAAGGAAATAATAACATTTCATATTTATTCAAAAATCATAAATGTAAAGTTATGCATTAAGGAAAAAAATGATAGAATACTTGTATAATTACAAATTGTATCAAACCCCAAGACAATAAACCCTATACATACATACATACAATATAATTAATTGTTAAAATATGTAATACAATTAAATTCTAGATAAAAGAAAATTTGATAAATGATAAAGTACATGAAAAGCTTAGGAGTCATTAGTTTTAGAAAAAAGTGAATAGAAAAATATATTTTAATGGAGATGACGTTAAGATAATATGACTTAGTTTTTTATATTAGGTTGAATTATTATGTTTACTATTGTATATGTGACTCTAAATTTTGTTGTCACTTTAAAAAGATCTACATTAAACATAGATGTGACTAAATTTTGTTTGTCTTTAAATAGATCTACATGTGCATGCATTGGTAATAAGTGACTGAGTTATATCATCCTAGTTATACATGTATCCTATGTTTTTATCGAAATTAACAATTACTTGTAAATATATATATTCTTAAAAATTGGTGATGTTGAGAAGCAATTTAATAAGCTTTCTATAGTCAAGATAAATCGCATTGACTTCTTTAGTATCAACTGAGCCCCATCTATCAATTATACATTATGAAGACATAGAAGAAGAAATATTGTGTTAATTTTTGTTGTATTTATATTTTGTTTATTTGTGGAGTTCAAAAGAAGAATCACTTTTGATAAAAGAATGTGGAAGGTAGTCATCTCAAGATCTTGTATGATAAAGGAAATGATAGCATTGCATAAGTCCAAAAATCATAAATGTTGAGTCATATTAAAATAATAGTTTATTTATAGAAGAGACAAATTATAGTTACTGTCAACTTCTATAAGGAATGTAACTTGTTTTGCATCTACTACTGAGTATAAGGTAGCTCATAGTAGAAATAAAGAGTAGCAACATGGAGAGACCTTTGCTACAATTTTGAATGAAAGTGTGATGTAAATTTGTGCTCGATAGGATATATCTTGGATAGTAGTCCAGTAAGGTATAATGTTGAGTCATTTCATTCAGTATTTGACTCAGTAAATCGTAATAGGAAGGTCAATAGGTTGGTTTTTCATAATCTATAAATCATTGTGAAAATCAAGCTGATAAGAGCCTTTTGTGTTGGACATATATATGTAATTACTCTATATTATTAATATAATTGGGCTATATGCCTTTTGCTGAAAAATAAATTATAGAATACTTATATAATACAACCTACAATTATCGATCTAGAGAGAAAGTGTGTAATTATTTGTTAGATTATATAATTCAACTTTATTTTAGATAATAGAGATTGTTAAATGATAAAATGAATAAAAAATTAAGAGTTGATTAGTTTGGGAGAAGTTTAAAAATTGCCATTAGATGAAAAAATTGAGAAGGTAGCCATCTCAAGATTTCTATATTACAAAGGAAATACTAACATTTCATAAATTCAAAAATCATAAATGTAAAGTTATAAATTAAAAGAAAAATGAAAAAATAGAATTCTTGTGTAATTATCAATTGTATCAAACCCCAAGAAAATAAATTAAACCCTACACATACATACATACATACATACAATGTAAAATTAATTGTTAAATTATGTAATACAATTGAATTATAAATAAAAGAATTGATAAATGATAAAGTACATTAAAATATTAGGAGTCATTAATTCCACATAAATGTGACTAGCAAAAGATATTCTAATGTAGATGATGTTATGATAATATGATTTACTTTTTGATATTATCTATCATTATTATGTTTACTATTGTAGATGTGACTCTAAATTGTTTTTCACTTTAAAAAGATCTACATCAAACATAGATTCATGACTAAATCTTGTCTGTCTGTAAATAGATCTACATGTCTGGATCAATCATAAGTGACTGAGTTATATCCTCACAGTTATACATTTATCCTTTGTTTTCATGGACCTTTTTAATTAATTGTAAATATGCATTCTTAAAAAATGGTGATGTTGAGAAGCAATATAAGAATCTTTCTATAGTCAATATAAATAGTCTTGACTTCTTTAGTACCAATTGAGCCTCATCTATCAATTATACATTACAAAGACATAAAATAAAAAATATGAAAAATATGAATATGATTCCAAGTGTACTATTTGTGATGCAAAATACTAATGCAATATTCTTAAAGTTATATGAATAGTAATCAATAGGATAATATAATCATATGATGATCTAATTTGAGGAATAACTAGTGTCCTAGGGCTTGTATAATACCATGACATCCTAGCTTCTCAATTTGAAACATTTAGCATGCGATCTAACTAAGAACATTCAAATTTTAAAAAAAAAGGTTAACTTAAGAAAAGTAGAAAAAGGGATTGTCTTAATAAAAGAAGGAAAATGAATTGCACTAGGAGGGTAAGGTTGTGGTTGTAGTTTTTCCTAGGTGACATGGTTGCACTCGTAGCCTAAGTTGGGTAAAAGGTGTCACTTGGGACTGGTATAGGCTCATTCTAAATAATTTTAGGATCTTTATCATTTTATGCACAAGATATGCCGAATTGATGAGAAATCATATTTATATAAGACCAATGCAAGTGTTAAGAAAGAGATCTAAAAAAAAGAGCAAGTTATGCACTTTGGTATGTATGTGAAAATTACATGAATCATGCATGCTCAAGGAATTAAAATAGTAATTGGAATTAGAATATACAATAAAAATGGTATACGTTTGGATGATATTTTGTAATTTTATTCTTTTTGGTAGAACCTTATCTCTAAAATTGCACAAATGAGACCATTAATAGAATCCACGATAACTACATTGCCTGTATGTAAAATTACCAACTATGTTTTAGTTGATAATGAAACTAAAGAATTGTAATGTAAATAATACATAAGGTTTATGCATGAAACTAAGTCTTAGAGTGAAGGCATATAAATATCATTTGGTTGGGCCTCATACACCTATAAAACTTTTGGTAAAAGAATAAAGGATAAGTACATCCAGGTGTATAGGTTTCTAATAGTGTTTGAATTATTGTGGTCCCTATAATGGGTAAGTGGACTAAGATGGTGTGCAAAAAAGTGGCCACCTCCTAAAAAAACCAAAAAATTTCATAACCCACTCAAGTTATTCAAAATTTGAAAAAATAGGCTTGGAAAACTCGAGCCTTTTCCAAGCCACTAAAAAATAAAAACTTAAGCTCTTCAAAACGCATATGCGTTTTGACTGTCATAAATGTTTTTTAAAAACCCACATTTTGACTATTTTTCTTCACGCCAAAACTGAGTTTGAAGGAGAGAGGAGGAAGAGAAAATGCCAAAACCCAAGTGGTTCTTGTTGTTATTGAATTTTGTTGCCATATTGATCATTTTGCAAGCATGCCATGTTGTCAAACAGGTAAGAATTTGTTTTTTAAAAAATTTGTTTCAATTTTGATTGACTAGGGTTTGTTGAATTGATTTAAGTTTTTTAATTATTTTGATGTTGGATTCATAAAACAGTCCCTGACTACGAAAGAGACAACAAAGACCTCTTCAAACACCTGAAAATCTTGATAATGTTGGAAATGAGCAACAAGAGAACTCTCAAAATGTAGGCCCACAACAAGAAAACCCTTAGCAAAATCCAAATTTACCGCCAAACCCAAACCCACCACCAAACCCAAATCCAAACCCGTTGCATCCTCCAATAGGTCACGTGATGCCACACAAGAGGAACTTATCAAATGTATTCAACAAAAAAATGCCCAAATATCCATATTGGTTAATAGGTTGAGGTCCTCTAGTTTTGAGCACCACTCATCCCTCACCACTTCCTTAGAAAGAATGGCCAATAGTGTGAATGAGGTCTCTAAGAAGGTCACAACATGGGGTTCATGGAGGGATATATGTCATGCATTTTATGTCGATGGGTTGTCATGTGATCAAGTGAAAAAAAAGAGGATACTTAAAGAAGACATATGTGCTCTTTTCACTGATCATATTAGTAGAAACTCCCTAGAATTAACTATGAATTAGGTTCCCATACATTGGTGTGTTTATAATAGGATGAGAGATACATATTGGAATAGGTGGTATATGGTCTTTGACCAAGCACCATATAATAATTGTAAGGTGCCTTTATGTTTTTTGAGAAATCCATATTGTGAGTTTATCCTCAGTGAGAAGCCAAATTAATTTGACATCTGACAGTTCCAGGGTAGAGGGAGAGGCTCTACACATGATAGAGTTAGGGCCCATAGGGTGGTAGAGCCACAACATAGGAGGCGTCTAGCTAAAAAACTCATAGTTCATTTTGTAGTCCCAATAGTAGTAAATGAGTCTATGTATTTATAGACCCTTTAGGAATCTACATCATTGACTGATGCCATTATTGAGCATGTAACACATTTAGTTGATGTAGAGGGTGGATCAACACCTGCACCACCTTCATCATCATTAGATGCTCCATTTGGCTCAGCCCAACCCATTGAGCATATGTACCCCAGTTGTCAAGGTATATGTATCAGGGTAGATGCCGACCTGAATGAGGATGGTTTGACATCCCATTCGGGTATACATTATGGGAGTAGATGCCAGGCATTTGCTGTTGAGGATGTGGCCCTCACAAAAGACCTATTGACGATAGTTTTTTCTATGAGACAAACGTAAGTATCTTTATTTTTTTTTTGAAATATTATTAATTTTAATAACCTAAATACTATAAAAGTAAATACATTTTTATTTAGAGAAAAAAATAAATTGATAAATGAATAATACGCATTGCAGGGTGTAGCAGGTGATACATAGAGCACACCACAAAGTGCTCATTCAACTAGACATGCACGGGTAGCTTCGATACCTGAGGTATAGTTTTTAAATATTCATAAAAATAGAATAATTTCTTGGGGTCAAAATATATTTTCTTAATATGTATATTTATTTGATGTTTTATAGGCTTGTCAAGGGTTCAGATGTCCAAAGTTGATGAAGTGATGCTTTCTGCAATTGACTTTGGCCTAGAGAGCTTTGCGGTATTTTATTTTTCACACCTCTTGTTTATAATTTTAATTGAACCTATGTGTTATCATATTTCTTTCTCTTACATTAATTTTGTTTCTGCTAGGTCACCCCACCTAGCTCCAAGACACCGCGATGAAAATGAAAATCCTCGAGGACACACAAAGTACAAAAAGTAATTTAGTACAATTTAAGTTTATTTGTTGAAATGTATTATGATTAAATATGTACATGTATACTGATCAATATACATGTCTTATTTTTTCTATATACATAAACAATTGGGTTTTATAGAATTAATGAATGCACCTGATGTTGCTAATGTTTAGGAGTGGGAAGAGGTAACATTTTTATATCCACCTTTGATTGCATTCTTGTTTGCTCAAAATCTCTTAGAAATCCTTCCTCTATGACTATGATATATGTTACTATTTTCATACAGGAAATGGTCATAGCGGCCTCATCAGCAATGATCCCTCCTAAGAGTATGGGAGAACTATTTGAGGCTCCAATATATATATATATATATATATATATATATATATATATATATATATATATATATATATATATATATATATATATATATATATATATATATATATGAGGTCATGCATTTTTACTTTGTAGTGTTTGTCATTGACTTTGGATTACTAACTTGTGTTAATTGTCTTTTACCTAGTACAGCTCCCTTCGCGGCTTCCTATAGACCCTTTACCATTCCATTTTGTTAGGAGTGCTCATCCACGAAGGATCCCATTGACATTACTACATATCCCAAGTGCAAAAGAAAGATATCTGGTAATTAACAATTCAATTACCACCAAATTACAGTCTAGTATTTAGTTATTTTGATAGTATTTGGAGATAAGATATCTGATTTAGCATTTGAATTTTTCTTGGGCAGACACCCAGTGAGCCACGTACTACTTCGAAGAGGCTCAATTTTGATGATCCAGAACAATCATAGATATTGATAGAGATATATAGATCTAGTTGTGGTCATTGAATGCCCAATTTTTGTATATATTCGACATTTGTATTGTATATATTGACCTTGACATGGCACATGTCATATTTTTTTAACTATTATTGATTTAGAATCTATGTCATTTTTTTATATGTACATGATTATTGTTCATTTTTATATATATGAAAATTGATATTTGATCCAATTTGTGCATTGTGTCCATATCATTGTACTTCAACACTTAATATTTTACAATTAATCAAACATGTTTACATTCATTATTTAATATAATAGAATTGAAACATGTTTATCAAAGTCATTGTGGCATGGATAATGTAATCAAAGTCATATGTGACTTAATTTTATGTAATAAGGCATGAAAAGTCAAAATATGTAATGATTTTGTCTATTGTGTCAAATTGTTCTAATTAACCAAATAAGGGTCATAGGAAGATGTATATTAATGGGTGGTTTATGTGGTTTCTATTTCTTATAGATTTTGTTTTAGAACAAGTTGGTGAAAAGTGTGAAATACCTAATTTTACCAATGTTTCTTAGTGACCCTTAGGGACACTATGGTCTAGTGTGATCTTGAACATTTGAGAGATTCTATGGGAGAGATGGGGTTGTCACTAGCATTTACCCAACCAACCAGAGCTAATGGAGTAGATGATTCGATCCCATGGTGAATGGATTGAAAGATAGCCAATGTTGCTCATTTCAATTGAGCAACATTGCAACTTTTGACATAAACTGAGATAGGGATACCAAATTAAAAAGAAGGGGAATCTCCCAAAATTGAGATGGATAATTATAGGCCTCCATAACATGGTCCTATATCACCTGATTATTCATCAATACCTTGCACAAGCTCCAAGATATTCCCCAAGAAAGATCACTTCCCAATGCTGCTTAGTGACCCTCAGGGACACTCTGGTCTGGTGTTCTCACGAATGTTCAAGGGAATCCATGGAAAAGATAGGGTTGTCACTAGTGTTTACCCATCCAACCAAAGCTAATGGAGTGGATAAATTGATCCCATGGTGAACGGATTAAAAGATAACCAATTTTTCTCGTTTCAATTGAGCAACATTGCAACTTTTGACATAAACTGAGATAGGGATGCCAAATTAAAATGAAGGGGAATCTCCCAAAAATGAGATGGGTAATTATAGAACTCTATAATAAGGTCTTGTAGCACTTGAAAATTTGTCAATACCTCACATGAGCTCTGAGATATGCCCCAAGAAAGATTAGTGTCCAATGTTTCTTAGTGACCCTTAGGGATACTCTGGTCTGGTGTGCTCGCAAATGTTAGAGGGACTCCATAGGTGAGCCAAGGTTGTTACTAGAATTTACCTAACCAAATAGAGCTAATGGAGAAAATGAATTGATCCCATGAAAAATGGATTGAAGGATAGCCAATGTTGCTCATTTCAATTGAGCAACATTGCAAATTTTGACATAAACCGAGATAGGGATGCCAAATTAAAATGAAGGGGAATCTCCCAAAATTGAGATGGGTAATTGTAGGCCTCCATAACATGGTCATTCAGTACTTGACAATTTTTGATACCTTAGATGAGCTTTGATATATGCCCCAAGAAAGATCACTTTCCAATGTTGCTTAGTGACCCTTAGGGACACTCTGGTCCGGTGTGCTCGTGAATGTTTGAGGGACTCCATGGGTGAGAGGGGGTTTTCACTAGAATTTACTTGGTTAATCAGAGATAATGGAAAAGATGATTTGATCCCATGACGAACAGATTGAAAGATAGCCAATGTTTCTCATTTCAATTAAGCAACATTGTAACTTTTGACATAAACTGAGATAGGGATGCCAAATTAAAATGAAGGGGAATCTTCCAAAACTGAGATGGGTAATTGTAGTCCTCCATAACATGGTCTTGTATCACATGACTATTTATCGATACCTCACATGAGCTTCATGATATGCCCCAAGAAAGATCATTTCTCAATGTTGCTTAGTGACCCTTAGGAACACTAGTTTGGTGTGCTCACGAATGTTTGAGGGACTCTATGGGTGAGACAAGGTTGTCACTAGAGTTTACCCAGCCAACTGGAGCTAATGGAGCAAATAATTTGATCCCACACTAAATGGATTGAAAGATAGCCAATGTTTCTCATTTCAATTGAGCAACATTGCAACTTTTGACATAAACCTCCATGATTCATTGGGTCCTCCTACACCAACAGTTTGCATAAAAATATATAGCCATTAAATTAATTCCAATAATGAATTTTTTTTATCTTATCAACTTAATGCATTCCATTACTTCCTATGACATGAAATTTTTCAATCACATCCATGTTATGGTGTTTAAAGAATAATTTTTTTAAAGAAATAGTTGGACATGTTCTTAATGGTAATTAATATTTAAGTAAGAAACTTTTAAATAGATTTCATAGTTATTGTTGAACATAAAAAATAATAGATAAATTTCAAGAGTAAATGCTAGATTCTTCTAAGGTAGAGATTGAGAGGATTGAATACATGTATTTCAATAATATATTAGCAAATCAGGCCCATTGCACCTTTTATATACAAAATTTGGCATATAACATGCACATGAAAACTCATTGCCCCTTTTTAACATAAAAATTGGCATATAATGTGTACATGGAAGCTCATTGCACCTTTTATATACAAAAATTGGCATCTAACATGCATAGGACAACTCATTGCCCTTTTTTTACATAAAAAATAGCAACTAATATGTACATGGTAGCCCTTTTTTAATACAAAATTTGGCATCTATTTATGCACATTACATCTCATTGTCATTTTGAAGTACTAAATTTGGCCTCTAAATATGCACATAGAAAACCTCAAAGATATACACAAAATTGTCGAAATCATTCTACCATACTATAGAATCATTCTTCTAGATTGCCCAAAATTAGTCAAGAGAACCTTTTGAATTTGTTAGATAACTGAGAGGGGGGTGAATCAGTTAAGTCTAGCTATCCTACAGTCCCAAATCTCACAGATGTATATATTAAAACTTTCAAATCAAATGATCAACTCGGTAAAATATCAACTGTTCCTTTCTCTTCATCTACTGATTACGAGTAAATTAAGTACCTGTGTTTACCGATCTATAGAAATGTGTAAAGTAAAATAACAATTCAAAACACCATACACATTTAACACATATTTTTAACGTTGAAACCCTATTAGGGGAAAAACTAGCTAGGACCAGTAATCCAAAATAATTCACCCTTCTAAAGTGAGCTCAGTTAGGAGCCAACCATGTTCAAGGTTACAAAACACATTGTGAGGTGTGACCTGGTTAGAGGATTTATCACTAATTGTTATCCTCTGACCATGCATTCACTATGGGGTCAACAAGAAAATAATCAACATTCATTGAATGTCATATTGAAATATAAAGATTATTAAGTACCACTCAGTTAAGAGATTTATCTGTAGCAATGGTTAAACTGATACAGTAATGATCTGATTCAAATACAACTTTGATTTGCAAATTTTTAGATCTACGCTAAGCTCAAAATACCTCTGATCAATAATTAATTCAACATCTTTGTTTCCTCCAACACTATTTGTCTCAGTATATGCTTTCTTTGATGCTCGGTGTTGTCTGTAATTTTGCTTGGTTATGTCTTCAACCAGTTTGATCAGTGTTACATGAAAACAATCCTTTTCATGCGAATTCTCCTACAGCATCAAGAATCCCAGACTCAAAAATGAATCTCATGTCTCCTTATATGGACATCATAAACCATTTTCTTTCATTCATATATTTTTCCTCTTAATCTTCACCGTTCATTTTTCCACTTTAACCTTCCTCGACAGTTGTGTCATTAACATGTTTCATTCCCCTTCATCCAACCAACCTTGAATTTTGTCAACCGTTTGATCATCATAACAAACATTAACTTTTACCTTGGAATCATAAACATTTGTCCATCTCATCATCTTTAGTCAAATGTTGCAAACTCCATTTATTTCTTTCACTTAGTCAATACCAGAATGTGTCAGTGATTACCATCTCAATTAATACTATACTCGGTATACACTAAACTTGCTCGGTGTATACATCAATATTCATTTACCGTCCACATAAACTTGTTTAGTCTTGATCTTCAATACATAATAGAATCATGTAATACAATAAAGTCATCAACATAATGTCATAGACTCATCAATAAGTTACCCAATGTATACCATATCCATATCTTTCTTATCCATCTCATCTTCATGTAGATATCTCATTTCTTTACCATTTTCCTTCTTAAGATGTTTGTAACCATCATGACAAGTATAGTTAAAACTAGTTGACATCAATGATAATACATTAATTGATTTAATTGTCTTACATATACTTTAGTAGCTCGGTGATCATCAATCAATGTTTTTCAATTGTCAAACTTTTTCCTTCAAGATATTCAATCAGTTGTAGGTTATCAGGATCATCTCTAGCCCTTATTGTGTCAAGTATTGCTTCGTGGTCAGATTCATGAACTTTCCACAAATTATTTTTAAGAGGTCTTCCACAATACTTAATCAATTGAATATTTGTTGCAACAATAAGGTTAGAGTACTGAAGAATATTTCTATGTGTCTCAAAGTCCCCAAACAACCAGGTATTAGAATTCTTGATAGGATACCTTCATTTTATAGAGTTTAATAACCAAATCAATGAAAAGTGTAATAAAAAGAGTTTAATAGGTATGCATACAACTGGACACAACAATGGTACCTTCTAATCCATGTCACTATGACAACAATGGATCCTATTGGGTACTGAATACCCTCTCCATCAGTGACTATAGTTATCAATTTCTTTTTGGCATCAATACAATGACACAAAAAGTAATTTGTTCCTTCTTCATTGTTCACATCTACAATTACTACATATACATGACTTGCATTTAATGGAAGGATTAGTTAATACCAATATCAACATTTAAGGAAATAATAAATTGAGTTTAAAATTGATTTAACCTATGAAATCTAGAGAAATTACCTGGTTCAACTAGGTTTGATACATGGTCAAAATACATTGATGCTTCAAACTGGTTCATTTGTATCTCTTTGGGAAGTTTATATGTATCTAGGGTTTGCAAAGGTCTACAAGACCATTGGTCAATCCACTCTTTTGATTCACATTCATCCCACACAAAATGCATACACGAAGAACAAAAGCATACAATTTGTGTTATCTCTATTGAGCCCTCTAAGGTTGTCATTAGTACCAAATGTATGTATAGATATCGACCGGTTACTTACAATGAGCTAATCGGTAACATAAAGCAAAATAGACTAGTCGGTAAAGCCTATACACTGAGCAGTAGATTGTTTACCATGTTCCAGTAGACACCGACATCGACAGACAGTAAAGACCGAGCATCGCAGTATACACCGATCAGTTTACACAGTGTTTGTTGGAAATATTCAAGAATTAACCGAGTTACTGAGAGGGGAGGGGTGAATCAGTAACTCCAAATTTTCTTCAAAATACAGATGTATTAACATATAATTCACTTTAACCTTTTGCATATAGAATACATGAAACTTAAAAGCATTCACAACAATGACACATAGATTTGGTTACCCAGAAACCTTCCAAAAAGAAAGTAAAACTGGGGTGGGGATGAAACCCACAAAGCTTTAGTACTGCATAATAAAGTTGGCCGGTTAAGGCTTACAATTGATCACTTCTGATGATCTGCCCTGCTAGGAGCAATAAGGATTACTAAATCCACCCTGTTAAAGGATTTACAAACATACAATGAAGTATGCACTCGGTAAAGAGATTTTACAAAAGACTGTTAAGTCTACCCGGTTAAAGGATTTTAGTACTGATTCACCTGTTAGGATGAAACAGTAGATCTCTTGCTTTGCAACTGGATTGCTGTTTGAGATTCGCTGATGTACTGATCACCTTCTGTGATGAATTTGTCTTTGTTGTTCCTTACATTGCTGAAGTCCTTTGTAATTCACTTATCTCTGCCTTTCTTTCTTTTTCACATTCATACTTATACATCCATCTTGACATTTTTACAACATTGTTTATATACAAGTCTAAACAATTAATTACAATTACAATTACAAAGTCGGCTTGACAAATAAACATAAGTGCCACTAAGTCGGCCCAAGTATGGTTACACAGTTCCTGCAAACTAACTCGGTGACTTTCTGATACTCGACGTCCACTGCATTACTCGGCATCGTCATGCACTCGGTAGAAGTGAAGGCATGGTTCATACTGACCACTCAGTAGGTTTTGAACTCGGTAAATACTGGTGACTCGGTAGACATAATGTTACTCGGTTTACACTGTCCTGCTCGGTTTGCACTATCTTGCTCGGTTTGCACTGTCTTGCTCGGTTTGCACTGTTCTGCTCGGTTTGCACTAAGAATGCAAATAAGTGTTGTCAGTAGTGGTAATTCTACTTAATGCCAACAATCTCCCCCTTTGGCATTAGTGACAAAAACACTTATTGCCCAAAACTTATATACATGAATCATTCGGAGTTTTATTTTGATTTTTCAAAATTTGTCTGTCATAGGGCTTTATACATTATCTCCCCCTTTCAATGTGCTAACTTTTTTTTTCTATACAAATCTTCTTCTATACATACATCTCCCTCTATACATATCTCCCCCTTTTTGGCGATAATGCCAAAGGTGTATATACAAGTGATTTACAGAGAGAATCCAAAATTTGATAGAAAATCAGAATGTACCTTCATTATTAGTGCCAGGGTTCTGTCCCAATTTTCTTGCAGAATCTTGCATGTTTGGATTGCAATTTGGACTTCTACAGAGAGTTCAATCATGTGATCTGCTATAGAGAACTGATTGTCATGAATCAATGTTTTGGAATGTTCAATGTGTTTGTACATTGTATTCATGATGGGAAGGATCATGTTCTGGATGTCTAGCAGTGTGGACCTGATCCTTGTGTCTTCTTTCAGTAGATCTGACTGCATATTTGATAGGTATGAGATTTTCATGTGATGAGCAGAGCTTGAACTTGGTTCAAGTTGCAGCTTCTGTATGCTAATCTTCATATCCTCATCCATTTTATTCATTTTATCCTTGACATCCTTTGTGAACTCGGCAATATTGCACAATCTGGCCAAAAGAGAGGTAGCATTCGAATAGGTAGATTCAATGTTTGACAAAACTGAAGACAATTCTACTTGGTTAATAGCTATGTGCTGAGCAATGTGCTCAAGCACTTTATTGTTGAATCTCTTCTCAGCTCTTTCAACTAACTTTTCTATCCCAGATGAATCCTCATTGTATTTATTTACTGCTTCTGCTAATTGTAGCAAAACATGTTGGGAGGAGTCTACTTTAATACCTAATGCATCAGACAAAATGTCCTTAGCATCCTTAATGATTTGATATTCCTTGTCTCTCTCCTCTTTAAGCTTCTTTTGCTTTGCTTTCCTTTGAAGGATTTCACCTATATTTTGCATTTGGTCCGCTGATAGATTTGCAAAATCTAATGTTGGAATCTCTATTTCTTCATCTAAGTCTATATCCTCTACTATATTCTTACCCAAAAATCTTATGCTCGGTTGAGCTTTAGGCTTATCTGTACTTAATGCCTTAGTAGTAGTGACAGTAGACATAGTAGGGCTAGCTATAGAGACTGGTATACTTTCTACTGGAGAACTTAAAATATTTACACTTGTAGAATCAAAAACTGGAAAACTTACTGTTGGAAAACTTGATGAAGTGGGAGACTGCAACTCGGTAGAAGAAATGGTGGTTGCTTTTGTTGTTGCTATAGATGATTGGACAAATGTTGAAGTTGTCACAACCATGCTTGAAGGTGTCTCCGTGCAAGATGTAGAAACTTTTACTGGAGAGGTAGGAAGTGATGCAATGACTTCTGCTGCTATCCTCACAGTGTCATCTACCTCAGTGGCTTCTTCTTGTTCATCACTGTCATCTTCAATGTCTTTTATTATGACTGTTTCAATACTCGGTTGGTGAAGATGGTATATGTTTTTCCATGTGGCATTTGCAGCCTTCACAACTGATTCAATATTGTTGATCAGAATCAAACAAGTATTGAACTTTAATGTCATCTTACTTTCATTTTCCTTCAATGCCTTCTTTATTTCATCATTTTTCAAGCTCGGCATTAACTGTCTCAGGGTTTGATCAAATATGTCTTTTACAGTTTGCTTGGCATTGCTCCATCTCATTTTTATTGGATCTAATAGAACTGCTGGAACCTGTGGGGCTATTTCTTCAGGAGAGTATTTCCACTGTCCCATCTTTTCAATAACAACATCTTCTATTTCCTTCTGTTCTATTTCTATTCTTGTTTCATATTTAAAAGATTTTATGTTACTTACTCCAGATCCTGATCCTTCTCTAAAAAGTTTGATCCTCTCTTGAAAGTTTAGAGGAGGCCTTTTGAATACTATGTCTTTGTCTGCCTTGTCTGCCTTGTCTGCCTTACCTCTTGCACTTCTCCTTGTAAATATAGCAGTGGGAGGCTTAGGTGCCTTAGTGATGAATACCTTTCCTTCCTTCTTTGCAGGTTCTGGTTCCTCTATTTTCTCATCCTTTTCCTCTTCTTCTTCATCTTTTTCTCCTTTGTCCTCGGTTAGCATTTGCATTTTGGCTATCCTCTTCTTTCCTTTGTTTACCGCCTGTGGAAGCTTTATGCTTAATTCAATTCTCACCTTAGCTTCATCATATGTTCCAAAATATGGAGCTTTGGGATTGACAGGCTGATTAAGAAGAGCTTCAATGATATTCTTGGTTTCATCAATATTTACCTCATAAGGAAGAGGTTTTACATATACAATCCTCAGTTTAGCTGCTTGAATATATAGATTGTCACAGTCCACCATGAAACAAATGTCATCCTTATAATCTTCCACCAACTTCTGTGGAATCTAGAATCTGTCATTCATTTTCTCTTTGAAAGACTCAAAATAATTATCCATGATGCTTTCAAAATTTTCACCCATTTCTGAAATGTATTCATTTATCTCATAAAGGACTGGCACATCTTTTCTCCATACAACTTTTCCTTTGGAAGGGAAGAATTTCTGAGCATAGAAGAATAAACAGACCAGTAGAGATGCAAACTTACATGGATTGTTTTTGGAAGTTTGAATGCTTTCCATGTTTTTGTTAAACTGTTTTAACAATAAATCTGCTAGGTCAAATGATAAGTTATTCTTGACCACTTTGTATGCTAGGTCAATGGCTTCACAGGAGACACTATTCTGTCGACTTGAACTGTAAATCTTATGGGCAATTATGTGTGTACCAAACTTCAGTTCAACATCGGTAATACTGCTAACTTTCATGCCTCTACCGTCCCACTTGGCTAGGGTTTTCTTCTCTAGTTCCGTTCGACCTAGGGTTTTGGTAGTTTTTGCTTTGTTCAACATGGGAAGACCGATGATTTGATGAATCACCTTCTTGGTGACCTCTATGGGTTGCTCAAGCCAAATCTTGCCATCATGTACACGGCTGAGAATGTATCTAACCCATTTCTCTCAAAAGTTTCGAGGTAGATGTGCAATGTGAACTAGTCTTTTATCTTCCAGATGTTTATGTTCGGGTTTAAGAATACCATCCACACATAGTTCCTCACGCACAATATCTAGCTCTAGGTTTCCCATTTCTTGAATTGAACAATTGAAATGATTGCGGATATCGTTAATAAGTAGTACCTTAGGAGGAATCTAAGATTGAGCTCCGTTCGGATCTAGGGCTGCTGCAATTACGGGCACGATCTTGAAATCTGGTGCTCTCCATTCCCCTTGGACTAACATTTCTGATCCTTTCTTCGCTGAAGTGCTGGATGATGCCATGGTAGCTCACAGAAAATTCCTTTCGCAAAAGTATTGAATCGCTGGGTTGCTCTTGAAATTTTCTGCTCTCAAAGTGCTAAAAGTTCGCTGTGAAGAATGAGTTCGATTTCTTGCCTTTTGTTTACAACTCTGTCATTAATGCTCAGTACAAATTAGGGTATGAATTCCAACAGACTATCACCCACTAAGAATTAATTGCTCGGTAAAGACTTCACAACTCGGTGAACTCGAGAATTCATATTGCTCCGACCTCGCTCGGTAAAGACTGGTACCAACCTTGCTCGGTAAAGACTGATACTGACCTTCCTGTGATCTTACTGCATCTTGTATGCTGATTTAGATCTTTCTTTTAATTCAGTTCTGGAACTGCTTGAGATTGGTCTATGAGAATACAGTTCCAGTGCTTTCTTGGAAATTTAGTTTGAGTCGGTAGAGCCACCCATTCCATTACTTGGACTGGTTTGCTCGGTAGATTTAGGAATCCATTGTTGTCTCACCTATTTCCTGACCTTAGTTGCTTCATTCTTCTTTCCATCTTCAACTTCACTAGCATTCATGCAGTTTCTGGCTATGTGACTGAGTTTAGTGCATTTGAAGCATCTTACGATAGTATCTCTTTTCCTTAGATGATGTTTTATGCAATTCATGCCAATGTGTCCATATTCTCCACAGTAATGACATCTACACCAGGTGTTGTAGTCCCATCCAAACATTGCTTTCATAATTTGTTCTGCTGGATTGAATGTTTTGGATCTGCACTCGGATGCCTTGTGACCTTGTTTGTTGCATTTGTGACAATTACCTCTGAATCTTGGTTTTTCCCTGCATTCATTTGCTTTGTGACCATGTTGATTGTAGTTGTAGCATTTTCCATTGAATTCTGCTTTTTCATTGCTCCAACATTTATTTGAAGTATGTCCTATTTTACCACAGTGATTACAAGTAGGTTTCTGATTTTTTTGAGTACCTTGCTTAGAAGATTCACCTTCTCCTTTATATCCAACTCCTACTTTTCCTTTCTGCCTATGAAGATTTCGCTCATACAGCTGATTCAAGTCTTCTTGGCTTTTCAACATTCCTTCATTGATTTGTTTTTTAGCGTTTAGGTCATCCACCAATCTTAGATTGATTTCCTTTTCAGATCTTAGTTCTTCTCTTGTGCTTTCTATTTTTGATCTTAGATTTAGAATTTCCTCATTTGTATGGGAGATCTGATCAATTAGGTTTTCTAGCTGAAGGGTTTTATTTTGGACTTCATTGTTCCTTTCATCCAATTCATCTTTCAACTTGTTTCTTTGTTCTAAGATCTCACAAAATCTTGTAGAGTGTAGCTCTTGTTCTCTTTTTAATTTTCTCACTTCTTCCTGCAGAGACCCATTCTTTTCTAGGAGTTCTTTGACAACATTGTTTGCTTCATCTGAGCTATTTGAGGGAAAAAGATCTTCAATCTTTTCTTCAATGTAATTCTGATCATTCATCTGATTTGCAAGTTCCTTCCTTCTTCTTAGGGATTGGGAAAGATGTTCTTTTGCTTCTTTAAGTTTAGCTATGGCCATTTCCAGATCTAGCTTTTCATTTTCTATCACCTTGTTCAGTTTGAATACCTCCATTGTCCTTGATCTTTGCTCAAGCTAGTTAAGCTTTGTCTTGAGAACCAATGCTGCTCTGATACCAATTGTTGGAAATATTCAAGAATTAACCGAGTTACTAAGAGGGGAGGGGTGAATCAGTAACTCCAAATTTTCTTCAAAATACAAATGTATTAACATATAATTCACTTTAACCTTTTGCATATAGAATACATGAAACTTAAAAGCATTCACAACAATGACACATAGATTTGGTTATCCAGAAACCTTCCAAAAAGAAAGTAAAACTGGGGTGGGGATGAAACCCACAAAGCTTTAGTACTACAAAATAAAGTTGGCCGGTTAAGGCTTACAATTGATCACTTCTGATGATCTGCCCTGCTAGGAGCAATAAGGATTGCTAAATCCACCCTGTTAAAGGATTTACAAACATACAATGAAGTATGCACTCGGTAAAGAGATTTTACAAAAGACTATTAAGTCTACCCGGTTAAAGGATTTTAGTACTGATTCACCTGTTAGGATGAAACAGTAGATCTCTTTCTTTGCAACTGGATTGCTGATTGAGATTCGCTGATGTACTAATCACCTTCTATGATGAATTTGTCTTTGATGTTCCTTACACTACTGAAGTCCTTTGTAATTTGCTTATCTCTGCCTTTCTTTCTTTTTCATATTCATACTTATACATCCATCTTGACATTTTTACAACATTGTTTATATACAAGTCTAAACAATTAATTACAATTACAATTACAAAGTCGGCTTGAAAAATAAACATAAGTGCCACTAAGTCGGCCCAAGTATGGTTACACGGTTCCTACAAACTAACTCGGTGACTTTCTGATACTCGGTGTCCACTGCATTACTCGGCATCATCATGCACTCGGTAGAAGTGAAGGCACAGTTCATAGTAACCACTCAGTAGGTTTTGAACTTGGTAAATACTGGTGACTCGGTAGACATAATGTTACTCGGTTTACACTGTCCTGCTCGGTTTGCACTATCTTGCTCGGTTTGCACTGTCTTGCTCGGTTTGCACTGTTCTGCTCGGTTTGCACTGTTCTGCTCAGTTTGCACTAAGAATGCAAATAAGTGTTGTCACTAGTGGCAATTCTGCTTAATGCCAACAGTGTTTACCGAGGATCATAGGAAATGGCATAGTAATCAGGAATGAGACATTCTTCTATGCAGATAGTTACAACGGTTTGTAAAATTTTTTACCAAGATCGAGGAACATTTAATGTAATGATATTCATTAAATACAATGTATATCTTTTCTAATAGATGATCTAGGTTATCATTGTACACCATAGCTCTTAGGGTTATGATTATAGTGTGTAAACTAATTATGTTAAAGCGGCAAAAGCAGAACAGTATATATTTATCTGTTCGCACCATTTTTTAAGAGAGCTGATATATGAATCACAAAGTACTTGAAGCACCTTGCCTACCTTCAAGTCTACCAGTTTATAGAACAGAACTGAGCACAGTATAATTCAGTTTGAGCAAAATTAGCAGAGGCTACCGAGCAGATTCAGAGCAGAGATTCATCACAAGTAAGGTGATAATTTTTATCAGAGCTTATAGATCTGTAACAGACAATTAAGTGTCAAAAAAAGTAGATAAATTCCTATTGCTTTCTGAAAATTGTAATAGAGTTTTGGATAAAATCTCTTAACAGAGTGGACTTAATAGTCTTTATGTAAATCTCTTAACTAAGTGCACACTTCAGTAGTGTTGCTAAAATCCTATAACTAGGTAGATCTAGCTGATCTAACATGTCACTCCTAACAAGGTGAGATCACCAGAAGTGATCAAAACTTGTAGCCCTAACAGGAAAACCTTTTCTATCTATAGTAGTGAAGAATTTGTGGGTGTCATCCCCACCACAGTTTTTACCTTCTAACAAGGGTTTTTGCATTACCAAAATACTTATGTCATGTGATTGTGTTATGAATTTCATGTTGTTTATTTACTTATGTTAAGTGGATAACTGATTCATGCAATTATATTCAAGTTATATTGGGTGGTTATCACTATTTACAGTATTAGATCTGAAAGGTTTTACAAGTAAAGTTTTGAAGGCACTGATTCACCCCTCCCCTCTCAGCACCTATCTCTCCTAATTCCAACAATTGGTATCAGAGCACAGTTCTCTTATTGAACAGTTTAACCACTGAAGGGTAAAGATCTAAGTCATGGAGAGATACAAGCTTGACAAGACTATTGAGAATCAGAAGATACAAATGCAAATGTATGTGGAATAGTATAAGCAAGCCAAGGCAAGACTAAGGAAATTACTAGATGAAAGGAAGAATCTAGCAAGACTACAGAATGAGATCAATTATCATGAAGAACCTATTGATGACATATTCAAACATACTGGATCTAGTTCTGGAAGCATCTCCGATGGATCTGAAAGCATAATCACTGATCTATCTGAAAAGAATCAATATTTAACTGATCAAGTGAAAACACTGCAAATCGGTCAAGAATCTCAGATGGTAAGAATGATAGAAACAATGAACAAAGAAAATCAAGCCGAGCAAGAAAGAAATCTAGCAATCGATGAACGAAGATAGATGAGTGAACAACTTCAAACTAAAGAAAGTTAGATACAAAGACTCACTGACCAACATTTTCAAGTAACTAATCAAGTGATGACTATGAATCAAGAAGTAAACCGAGTGAATGCAAAATTGTCAAGAAAACTAGAAGATGTTGCAAGACGCAGAGAAGAAAATGAGAAGCTGAGAAATGAAGTGAAAAATCAACAACAACAAAATGAAATGAAGAAACTTGCTGAGGACAGTTCCAAGAAGATTGATGACTTCTTAACTAATCAAAGAAGATTTGGGAGAAAAGCTGGTATAGGCTACATCGGTGAAGGAGAAACATCATAGCAAGCTAAACAAGTCAACATCAATCAAAATCAGAAACCTAAAGTGTTGACATGTTATCATTGTGGAAAACCTGGACATACATCAAATATGTGTAGAAGCAAAGCACAAGGTAAACCTCCTATCACTCCTAAGTTGAATGGATATTGTTATTACTGTGGAAAGTTTGGACATCCTACTTATGAGTGTAGAGCCAAGAAAAATGATCTCGCTAATGATACTACTATGGAGAAAATATGCTATACTTGTAACAAGCCTGGACACACTGCATGAGACTGCAAGGCAAAAATGAAGCAAGTCTAGACACCTAAGGAGAAATCTCAATGCAGACCATATCAATCGAAGAGACAAGGTAACTCTTATGTTTGGGATTATAATACATGGACTAATTGTGTTGTATGTGGTAGATATGGACACATTGTAGCAAACTGTTATAGAAAGAGTCGGATTGGACAATCAAGAAACTAGACAAACTCTGGGATGGCATATATGGACTACCATAAGGTCAGTCATTTAAGCAAGAACTACAAAGACCGAGCACCAGATGAGAACAATATATTTGAAAGTGGATATACTATTGCTGATATCATGAAGTTAAGGAACACTATGTGGAAGAAGGCATCTAATGAGAATGCTGAGTCAAGTAATGTTGTCGATGAAACCTTGTCCATTGGATTAGGTGACATCGGTACCTCCACTTAAAGTGAAATAGGTATGTATGGGACTGATATTTCAAAAGATCACATTTTTCATACAGTTCCTTATGCATAATGTTCTTATACCAAATCAGCATGAATAAAGATGCACTATGGTTTAGTTGTCATGAGCTAACAATGTTATACAGTCGATAAAAGAGAGACCGAGAGTTGGTTACCTGTCGGTAATCACTATCTAAGGTTAACCAAGCATATATATCAACCGATGAAGAAACCTATGTTAATCGAGTGGATGAAAGCTTTAGTAGTCACCGAGTTAACAGTTGTGTCATACCAAAAGTTAGATGGAGCATTTATTACATAAAAGTTTGAGTGGGAACATTGAAAGATTATAAATACATGGAAACAGAGTTCATTTCTACAATGCGATTTCGAAGAGCGAAGAATTTCAAAGAGCAGAGTTCGAGATAAAGGATTTTCTGAAGGATTCAAGGCTATGATAGATCGAATCGACATCACTCTTTGTGACACTAAGTTTATTTGCGATCAAATACTTCCTATTCTGTTGATTTTCAAAACCCTAGAATCAATTTATGGCATCGACATCGTCTACAAGCAAAACTCAAAGTGTTGAAGAGGAAGTTAACCTAATAGTTAGGGAAAATTTTGTTGAATAGAATTTTAACCACATCCTAAGGTCATTGCATAGACAAATACAATGGGTGCATTTTCGAGCATACCAGATAGGGTTTTATTGATAGAAGACGTGAGGTCTTACATTCACTGCAAAATCGAAGAAGTTGGGGACTTTGAAACAATTGCAACTTATCAACCACTTTGTGGCCCCGATGGTAAAATGAAATCAGACTATAAGAAGATTGAGGAATCTAGTTTATCATATTTTATACACTTTTTGCAATCATTCAAATCAGATTGGATCAAAATCATTCTGAGCAGATATCATGATGACAAGTTCTGGCTGGATAAACTGATTGAGGTCACCAAGAAAGTAATCAGTAGGGTTACTGGGCTCCCTACTACTGACAAAGCTAAGGATTTCTGAAGTTCATCATGATCAGATGTTGAGAAGTACATTGGAGCACAATGGGATGGTCGGGCATTAAAGATTTCAATAATCAAGGACCCAATGGTAAAATTTGCAGCACATGTGATCGGGTATAAGCTATTTCAATCAAGCAGACTCAACAGCGTACCCTGTAGCATAATAGACATGGCGCACAAAATTGTGGTGAAAGGTCACCAAGTTGATCTTGCCAAGGTACTATTACATCAACTCCAAGAGAATATGAAGACTATAAGGAAAAATAAATCTAACACATGTAAGTATGAATCTCTACTTGCATGCATATTCTTCTATTTACAAAAGTTTGTGCCTGGCACCGGTAAAGTAAACTAGATACCAGATGTACCGATAACAAAATAGATCGATGAAATGATGAACAAGTAAGGAGAAAATCTGAATGTAGAGTTTAATACTTACTTCACTGAATTTCAAACCAAAATGCAAAAGAGAAGCAGAATTCCGAGGGAATTAGTAAAGAAATTTGAATATGACATATATTTTGTGGTAGACACCGATTACACCATGATAAAAGAAGTTGAGCCTAGAATAAAATGGTTGGCACCGATGGGATATGAGATGAATCATGATTTCACATTGAAATCTATCAATGCACTGCTTGCAGTACCGAAGGATCCCATAGCCACTAGGTTCGGAGTATATGAAGAAGCTAAATCTAGGATATCTACTAATATTGAGATTGGTAAAATTCACAGAAAGGTAAAGAGAATGAAGAAGGATCTCACTAAAAAATATGGAGATAAGTTAGAAACATCTGAAGGGATACCAGTTGAACAAGAAACTGAAGGTCAGCTACAGTTAGCCGACAAACCATATGATAGTGAGGAAACTAAGTCAGACAAAGAAGTAGATCCTACACAGGTTCCTCCACTTGAAATTCCTACAAAGATGTAGTCACCGATACATGAAGGTATGAAGACATCTTTGTCAACTACATCACTATCTATTGAGAAAGAAGAAGCAGTAAAAGTAACAAAAAGAAGAGTAGCTACACCGACGAAGAAATACATAAAGAGAAAGAACAAGAAAGTAGCTGAGGCACCGAAGAAAAAGAGGAAATACATAAGAAATAAGGAAGATTTAGAGGATACAGAGACAGAGGATGATATAAATCAATTCAAAGTGGTCAGTAGCAAGACCAAAACAATAGATGAAGTCATTGAGGACATAATTGAACATGGAGATCTCTCTAATCCTTTGCTAGACAAATTTGACAAAATGTCAAAAGAAGATCAAACTAAAATTGAAGAGGCTATTATCCAAATGATGATAAAGTTTAAGAAATTTCCAATGGAGTTTGCATGTGCATTGCCGAAGAAATTGGACAATATAATTATTGAAAAATGGGCTGTTGCATTAGACACTGAGAAGAGAAAGAGAGAACACTCTCTAGTTCGGGCAGTTGCATACTTAAGCTTTGGGCAAGTCAGTGAATACTTGACCAAGTACCAAGCAAACTTTATGATCAAGAATAGAGCCTTAATGATCATGGATGACAATGTAGCAGATATGGATGTTGTAAGGAAACTTAGGTGCGGAAAAAGCTTCCTACGCTAATCTCTATAGGAGAGTATTGTGCAAATTCTTATAAATCCTTACAATTTCAGATTCGTTAACTACTTTAACAAGGATATTGCAACCACATACCATGCATACAGAAAAATAAAGAATGACAAAATGATATGCCTTGGGGAAACCTTTCGGTAAAAACCCCAGCACTCCAAAACCTTCCACAATGTATTGATCAAAACTATTACAACTTAAAATACACTTGCAATGCAAGTTCTTTCAGAAGATTTCCAAAACCTTGAAGAAAAATCACAGTAGCATAAAAACATTCCAACCATACACACGCATCACTTCTCTTCGCAACCCTAAAAAAAGCTTATATCATGCACTTCACTTTTTAGGGCTACTCCCAAAGATAACTGTATTAGGGTTTTACCATTCTCCGAGAAAATAGGAGCCCAAAATTTTTTTCGGGGCGATGCTCCGAACCCCATGATTGGGGAAGAGTGTACAATACTCAAATTTATCAGTTGCCACATGTCTTCACCTGTCATTAAATCTTCCTGACATAGCTCTTACATGTCATAGGAATCCGGCATAACCGTTTTAGCCATGATCTCCTTAAACACAATTGAAGATGCTGACACATCAACATTATTTGCAAGAAATACATTTTACAAAACAAATAATAAGAATAGGAATTATCCAAGGTTGAGACACCTTATTCCTAATAGATGTTACTATAGATTCTACATGGACATCAATTCTGAAAGAAGAAGAAAAAGCTGAGCAACAAGCATTTTTAAACCTGTCTAAGAAGAGACAAAATTTTAAGGGCAAAGGAATTTACATTGATGAAGGACCAGAAAAGAATTCAAAGAGTACCGGTATATCAGTTACCAAGGCAATTAATATAACTGAGGAGAAGGAAGAAATAAAAGTTTCACAGGATGCACCGGATAAAGTTGAAATCCAACTGGAAAAGAAAACCGACGATGATGTACTCGTTGTAGACATCACACATGGTGATCCTGATGACCAAGATTATGAAGATGTAAATATTGCACCAAATAAAGATGAAGCACAAGACACTACTAGTCTATTTACATCTCTACCGGGTGAACTTCCTATACTTACCGAAGCAACATAAATTCTTTCCCAAGTAAAACCCAAGAAAAACAAAGATACAACTGGAGATCAACAAACAGAGAAACCTGTAGAGACAAATGAGCCTACGCATACAGAGGCACCTTCCACCGAACCAAAAGAAACATATGAAATAAAGGACACACAAGAACCATAGGCAACTGAGGTGATTCCACTAAACACCACAACTGAGACTCCTACTACAACAACTGAGACCACCACTACTGAGGAGCAGAAGAAGGAAGATCAAGTGCAAATAGGGAAGGACACTCCAAATACTGGAGATAGAACAATTGCTATCATTGAGAAGAAATCACCCCTAGCATAGAAGAAGAAGAAGAAAGGGAAAGGGCCGGTCACCCTAGATGAAGTGATCATTTTACCTGAGTGTGACCTTAGGACCCTAAGCCCCGAGGAATTGAGTAAATATGGGGAATTATGTTCAAGAAAGGCAGTGCAAGAGAAACTAAAGAAAGAGCACAAAAGAAAAGAACTTCTAAATGATGTGTGGGATATCCTCCAATAGGTAGTACCTAAGATACACATTGATGAGGATACACCGATTATAGATCAACTTGCTACATTTGCAGAAAAGATCAACGCCCCGGACACCAATGCAGATAAAAGAATTGAAGAAAGGGCAGAATCCAAAATACAACACAAATTAGCAGAGAAAATCAGCCAAGAAGTGGCATTACTTAAGGTCAAATTATCCAAGGTCATTATTGAATCAAAATCCATCACCCAAACAATTTGTCAATACTTATTGAAGCTATGTACTCTAGACACCTTCACTGTTGGAGTCAGTGAAAAGATCAAAGGTTTAGAAGCATAAATATAGTTGAGTACCAATGCAACTATCATCGAGCCACATGCTTTCCTAAAGCATATTCACCAAGTTTAGGAACTCCGATGGCTAATAGCATACTTAAGGAAACAAGAAGTGCACCTAATAGATCAGGTTATTGAGTTGCAAACCGAACTCATTCCGTACCTAAAGATTTTTGAAGCTCATATTGTCAAAGCCGAGTTATTAGTTGCAACACCAGAAATTTTGGTGTTAGAAAACATCTTTGACATGCATGCACAAGTCTGTCTTGAGCACCTCACTCTCACCAACTTGAAAGAGGAATGGGAAAACCTCTTAGAGTCACTGAAGAAAACCCATCAGTCAATTTTTGATCAACTGTGAGTATACTACCTCAAATTTTGTATTTGGCATTACTATCAAAAAGGGGGAAAACAATGTATCAAGATGACATTAGGCCAAATATTATGTACATGGATGCTATGTATACTATATTACTGGGAGCATGCACTGAGGGGGAGTACTTACTACTTAGAAATTTTTTGATGTGTATATGTATATGGCGGAGATATAAGGAGATATAAGTCACATAGAGATTTTTGTATTTATACATTCAAAGTTTTGATACTAATGCCAAAGGGGGAGATTGTTATATCTATTGAGCCTTCTAAGGTTGTCATTAGTACCAAAGGTATGTATAGATATCGGTTGGTTACTTACAATGAGCTAATCGGTAACATAAAGCAAAATAGACTAGTTGGTAAAGCCTATACATTGAGCAGTAGACTGTTTACCGAGTTCCAGCAGACACCAACACTGACAGATAGTAAGCATCAAGCATCATAGAATACACCGATCAGTTTACACAATGTTTACCGAGGATCATAGGAAACATCATAGTAATCAAGAATGGCACATTCTTCTATGCAGATGGTTACAATGGTTTGTAAAACATTTTACCAAGATCAAGGAACATTTAATGTAATGATATTCATTAAATACAATGTATATCTTTTCTAATAGATGATCTAGGTTATCATTGTACATCGTAGATCTTAGGGTTATGATTATAGTGTGTAAACTAATTGTGTTAAAGTGAAAAAAATAGAACACTATATATTTATGTGTTCATACCATTTTTGAAGAGAGCTGATATATGAATCACAGAGTACTTGAAGCACCTTTCCTACCTTCAAGTCTATCAGTTTACAGAATAGAACCGAGCATAGTAGAATTCAATTTGAGCAGAATTAGCAGAGGCTACTGAGCAGATTCAGAGTAGAGATTCATCACAAGTAAGGTGATAATTTTTATTAGAGCTTATAGATCTATAACAGACAATTAAGTGTCAAAACAAGTAGATAAATTCCTATTGCTTTCTAACAATTGTAATAGAGTTTTGGATAAAATCTCTTAATAGAGTGGACTTAACAGTCTTTATGTAAATCTCTTAACCGAGTGCACACTTCAGTAGTGTTGCTAAAATCCTATAACTAGGTAGATCTAGTTTATCTAACATGTCACTCCTAACAGGGTGAGATCACCAAAAGTGATCAAAACTTGTAGCCCTAACAGGCAAACCTTTTCTATCTATAGTAGTGAAGAATTTATGGGTGTCATCCCCATCGCAATTTTTACCTTCTAACAAGGGTTTCTATGTTACCAAAATACTTGTGTCATGTGATTGTGTTATTAATTTCATGTTGTTTATTTACTTATGTTAAGTGGATAACTGATTCATGCAATTATATTCAAGTTATATTGGGCGGTTATCACTGTTTACAATATTAGATCTGAAACGTTTTACAAGTAAGGTTTTGAAGGCACTAATTCACCCCTCCCCTCTTAGCACCTATCTCTCCTAATTCCAACAATTTGTTTAGTATAAATAGCTATTGATGTTGCATTTGAACTTCTAAATGAATGCATGTCACTTGATCCTATAAGTTTAAAAAAATCTAGATAGTTTTCAATGTTAGATTCATGTATCAACCAAAAAATCTATAAATCATAGAATTACATGCATTACCTGGTCCCATCATAGAGTTACACCATTGCATAATTGTTTCTGCATCTATTAACACTACACCACCTTCATACTTCAATTCCTCTCTAGTAAGAGCTCTTTTCACACATGCTCCCACACCATCACGATCTCCCTTTCCATGCCCTACCTCAATGAAATTCAGAAAATTTTGTACACCAATTTTCACATGTATCCTACTCAACCAATAGAATATGGTAGAAATAGGGAATACTGAGAGGGGGGTGAATCTATATTCTACAAACTTTAACTTTTTCCCAATTATGGATATAGAAAACTAACTTGATGCTTGCAAAACAAAGTAAACTAAATAGCATGCATAACAATAAAGAAAATGAACTCATAACACATTATTTGTTCTCGAGGAAACCTTGGCCCAGGGAAAACCCCGGTGGGGATGATACCCACAATGATCCACTAATCAAAAGTATCTGGTTAAGGATGTTGACCTTGTTAGGAGCCTATTACATGTATATAGTGTCTTAGTCCTGATTAAGGGAATTTAGGCCTTTTTAGAAGCCTCAACCCTTCTAAGAGTTGGTATTACAAATAGAATAATTACAAGATGAGCTCACTGCCCAAACATGTAATGTACAATAATTTCTTATTACAAAAGGATAAGGTATAACCTTTCACTGTTGCTAAATAGCTTTAGCTTCTTCACTATCAATATCTACTTACTTTACAACATATATCTTTTCATCAATATCTTTCTCATGTATATGTCACACTACTATGTTTGCATTACATATGTCTTACATTTATACAAGTTATTAAGAATAATAACTTTTACAGTCGGCTTTACAAAGCATAAAGCACCTTACAAAATACATATTAACTTGTGCTGCCCAAGGGTTAACATCTAGGATATCATCCCTTATTTGATTAAGTTATTATTTTGATAAACAAAATAATCCCTTAATTATTTACTTGTTTCATCTTCTTCCTTTATCCTATCGACTTCAACTATGTCTTCGATAATACTGCCATAACTTCTTCCGTACATGCCACACAGACTTGTGCTCTTAGGTGAGTCTTCAATATAAATCAAAGTATCCACATTCAAGTGTGCAAGCACTAAACTTACTTCTATTGACATCGCTATCCAAAACTGTCTTTGGTTAGACTTAGAAAATACTGCTTATAGTTAGACAATTTTACTCTGCACTCTGTCTTAACTGCTTTCTGTCATATGCGGTCATCATACAGATTATATGTTGCCATAATGACAAAAACTTGATATCTAACTTAGCCAAATTTCCAAAAATCTCCCCCTTTTTCATTGGTGGCAACATATAAGAAAATTGGCTAAGTCATACAAAACTTAAACTTCAAAATTGTGGCCATAACAAAAAAGTTTCTTTTCTATCCTTACATCTCCAGTATCTCATATAAAGTCTATAATGCCCCTAGGAATATGCCTTCATACTATACAAAAAAAAAATTATTTTACAATTTTCTTCTATCACTCCCCCTTTGACAACAATGACAAAAAGGGTGCCAAATTTGCGTAACAAAATGTTTACCTTTGATCTCAAGATTGCAAGGTCAGTAGGCTTGCAATAAAATCTACAAAATTTGTCTTTATACTTTCCAATTCCTTCTCCCATGATTTCTTAATAGTGTCTGAAACACTAAGGAGTGCACATAGACCATATGATGCTATTTCACATGCCTTAAGGTTTGCATAGTGAAATCTCTCATAAGATGTCTTAGAGGTAAGACATTCTTCCAATTGACTCTCCAAAATACTTATTTTGATTGAAACATGCTCTCTTAATAGAGTGAATCTTTTCAATTTCCTTTCCTTTTCATCACTAAGAATCCTTATATCATCATACAACTTGCTTATTGACTTCTCAGTATCAAATATCTTCAAATTCAGATTTGCTAAGAGATTTGCTGCTGTCTGAATTTCTGCCTCTTTTGCTTTGATCTTTTCTACTATATCAGATACATTGTCTTTTGATTTTGTGCATTGCTTGTATAAAGATTTTCCTTTCTCCAAGCTTCTTCTCAATTCTTTTATGCTGATGTCCAAATTGTCAATGTCATTTATGATATTCTGACACATATCCTGAAATATTTTAGCTTCATAGGCTGCTTGAGCTTTAACTGTAGCCATGTTTGATAAATTTGTCAATTCACTGTCAAATGCCTTCACAAATTCTCTAGCTTTTATCTGTGGATCAGTCTCATTAATCTGACTAGTTATAACATTTTACAATTTTTGTGTTACTTCAATCAATGATCCCTCAAGACTTTTAACTTTCTTGTTTTTGCCAATGATTTTATTCAAAGATGAGATCAGCTCTATCTGATCATCATCATCTACTTCTTGTGCAAGATTAGCAAAAATTGATCTAGATTGTGTCTTTTCTACTGCTACCTTGGGTGTAGGATTGATATGTTCCTATTCTTTCTACCCTGCTTCCTTTACCTCTTCTTGCATTCCTGATTGACTCTGTTATGTTTCCTCTTCTTGTCTCGTTTCCTTAACTTCCTTATTCTCTGTCATGTCTTGTTGTTCCAAGGCAAAATTGTCAACAATGTCTTCAAGGTTACTAAACAGATTCTCTTCACTATCCAAAATGATTTTTGTTCCTTCCACATTCATTGATTCATCTGTAATATTGATTGCTAGCGGCGATGATGGTATAGGACTTTTCTTGTTCTCAGCTTCCACTACTTGATCTAGTGCACTTATGTGCTCACTAGGACTTGAGGTCATTACTTTTATAACTGCTTTTTCAATCTCTTTGTTGATTTCCTCATAATTCCCTCCCATTATCAAGATGGTTCTCCTCTTCATCCTTAAATGAGTATTAAGATCTTTCAAAATTTCTTTGAAATGATCTTCATCCTTAATGTCACAAAGCTTCCTTACATGGTTCTCTCTTATCTTATTATCTTCTTTAGTAGCTCTTTTCTTTCTTTTCAGTAACTTCTCAAACAATTCATCAGGGATTTTCCCTTGAATACTATCAAACTTCTTATTTGCCAAAATCATGTGCCTGACAACTACATTTTCTAAGTTTAATTTCTCAAAATAGTTGTACATCTTATAATACTTGTTCATATTAGAAAAATCTCCATCATTAATGATTTGAACATTCACTTTTTCTATCTTTGGTTTCCATTTCTTCTTAATGACTTTGGTATCTTCATCATCTTTTATTTCTGATACTTCTCTTTGCACTAGGGTAAATATTGTTTTCTATCTTTTTCCTGGCCCACTTGCTATTTCTTTAACTCTTTTACTTGGTGGAGTGGTGAGGGTTCTGGTTGATTTCCTTGTTTCTTGTGCCTCCTCAACTTTTACTACTTTCTCCAAATTTTGGATGTTTACAGTCTAGCTTGCAACTAATGATAGGGGTGGAACAAACAAAATTTATTTCTATCCAATGTCTCTTATTGCTGCTGCAGTCTGTTTTGCAATTAGGAATTCATGTTCTGTCATTCCAGTATCCTTAAGAATTTTCTTAATGGTACTGCCAACTCTCCTTTTAGCCAACTTCTCTTCATGTAGAGACTTTGCGGAGATAAAGTTCTCCTCATAAGTCCCAAATCTAGAGCTATTTACATCTATCTTTCTTTTAAGCAATCTACTCACATACTCTTCTACTTCAACTTCTGAAATTTCATATCCAAGAGGATCTATAAACTCAACTCTTGGTTCAACTACTTCAATAAAGGTAAAATCAGTGTCAACCATAAAGCATATTTCATCTTTTTATTTCTCTACTGTAGCCTATGGAATCCTTGATCTTTTCTTCATCAAGTTTTGAAATGATCTGATTACCAAGGTTGCACTGTCATTAACCTTGTCAATAGGTCATCTCAGATACACCTTATTGATTCTATCCATAGTGGTCATGTTACCATTCTAGTCTTCTCTAATAGTAAATAGAAATCTTCTCAGCAAATGGAAAAACATATAGGTAATCAGGGATGAGAATCTAAACTGAGAGTTTTTAGTCTTCTTTATCTTCTCAAGGTTCTCAAATAACTGAATTCTCAAAATTTCACACATATCTACTTGAACTTTATCAACACACATCAAATAGGCTGCATGAAACATTCCAGCTGCCATGTCATATTCTCTAGAGTTAGCACAAAACTTGGATGTTAAGATCTTGCACAAATATCTAACATCATCTTGTAGTATCTTGCTGATTACTATCCCTCTACCATTATAGGATGACTTAGTGTTGTACAATACTGTCTTCTTTACATTCTTCTCATTAAAAGGTATAACTCCATATTTTGATAAACCAGTTACTTCATGTATTAGGTCTACAGTAATATCAATTACTCTGTCATCTAGCCAAAACTTCCATTTGTGAATTCTTCTTAAAATGATTTTGGTGCATTGATCATTATTGAATTCATGTTGCAGTGAGTACTTCACGATTTCATTTTCTTTCATATGTTCAAACCCTACTTTCAATGACATATCCTAATTGTATAATTTCTCATATTCCTTAGTAAAATCACTTTCACTGAGGGTTTCAAGTTTGCATCCCAAATAACCTTTGACATTTTCTAAATGCAAAACTCCGTTTGGTATGGACGATAATGCAAGACTAGGGTCTTCTTCCAAGGTTTCTACTAGTTCCCTTTTGACTCTAGGTTTAATAGTATCCCTTACATGATGAATAAGTGATACATCCATGACTTCTGCAAAAAAATGATAATCTACTTGATAGATTTGCTTAGTAAAATACCTCAATTTTGTGATTTAGGGCTTTGCATAGATCCAATGCAAAAATTCTTTACCAAATCCTACAAACTAATCTCAATCACCTCTATATTGATCTCCTTATCACTTGTAGTTAGCTTAATGATCAAATAATATCGATCATAAGCTTTTAAACTTTCAATCTTACAAGATTCTGACATCGAATTCAATTATTTTTCTGCTTCTTTCCAAAAGTTGTTCCTGCTATCCTGCAAAACTTCAAAATTCTTGCAAACTCGCATACATTTATATTAGCTCATGCATTCTTAACTATAGCATTAATACATCACATACTACCTTACATTAACTGCCCAAGACTCAATTCATTCTACACTAATTTCTACATTATCCTAAGTTCCTACTCTAATGCATTCTTTATGAACTAAGTAATTTGAGATGGGTTAGGAAGAGATTCACACTTACTATCAGATACTTCACCTGTCTGATTACCTTGTGTGCTGAATGTGTCTCCTAGATCTGTACTTTTAATAAACTTCACTTCTTCTGAATTACTACAACATCCTCTCTGACTTTTTCTTGCATTCTCATTTCTTCTTGTGTAGTTCCTGTTGTTCGGATTTCTCATGTTGTTCATTCTACAAAATCTTGCTATATGACCAAATTTGTTAGATATCTGAAAAACTATTCCATTATTTCCATATCTTGGTCCTATCCGATTGATTTGTGATCTGCAATTTCTGGCAATGTGTCCAATCTTGTTGCATTTATAACATACTACTCCATTTCTTTTGTTCATATCTTCAATAGGTCTCTTATCTGCATGGTTAGTATCTCTAAACATTCTACTACTATTATTATCATTAAGTCTAGGCTTCTTACATTCAATAGCTCTATGTCCAAAACCATGACAATTATAACAATAACCATTAAGAGGTTTGAATTCCTTCCCTATGCAATATTTCTTCATATGACCAAAAGTATTACATGCAAAATATCTATGTTTAAATTCTCTCTTCGTACCTTTAGGTGGTTCTTCTTCTTTAGGTGGATTAGGTATATCTTCATATTTGCTAGCTTCATCGGATTTCTTTTCATCTATGATTTCAGAAACTTTCAGATCTGGTTCCTTGCTTTCTTCACTTACCTTAGATGAGTTAAATCCAAGAGCAATTTTATCATAGAATGGCTTTTGATAAGACTTTTATTCATCAATCTTCTCACCGGTGGAATATAGTCTCTCAAGATGTTGCTTAGATTGTATCAGTTCACCTTTCACAATTGTATTGTACCTTTCAAGTTCAACATACTATAATTTGGTTTTCTCAAGTTCAGATGTCACTTTACAAAGTTTAGACTTCAGATATTCATTCTCAAATTTTAGATTTGATTCATTCTTTTTGTTTCCATCTTTCAAACTTAACTTCAGATTTGTTATCTTTAATTCATGTTTAAGGATCTCATTTTCTTTTTCCAGATTTTCATCACAATCTTCAATTTGAATTGTAGATTCCTTCTCTGATTTCAGTTCTTCCAGCTTATTTTTCAACTTCTCAATGAGTTTCTTTGCATCATCATATTTTCCTTTCAGAGTATCTCTTTCTTCAGTAAGTATATCAATCTTCTCAAGAGCTTCTTCAAGATTCTTCTGTAGTTGATCCATATCCATAGAGATCTTACTCAAGCTGCTAGGCTTTCTAAGAATGATTCTTTTTTGAGTAACTAAGCTCTGATACCAATTGTTAGAAATAGGGAATACTGAGAGGGGGGTGAATCATTATTCTACAAACATTTACTTTTTCCCAATTATGGATATAGAAAACTAACTTGATGCTTGCAAAACAAAGTAAACTAAATAGCATGCATAACAATAAAGAAAATGAACTCATAACACATTATTTGTTCTCGAGGAAACCCTGGCCAAGGGAAAACCCTGGTGGGGATGATACCCACAATGATCCACTAATCAAAAGTATCTGGTTAAGGATGTTGACCCTGTTAGGAGCCTATTACATGCATATAGTGTCTCATTCCTGATTAAGGGACTTTAGGCCTTGTTAGAAGCCTCAACCCTGCTAAGAGTTGGTAGTACAAATAGAATGATTACAAGATGAGCTCATTGCCCAAACATGTAATGTACAGTAATTTATGATTACAAAAGGATAAGGTATAACCTTTCACTGCTGCTGAATAGCTTCAGCTTCTTCATTGTCAATATCTGCTTTCTTTACAACATATATTTTTTCATCAATATCTTTCGCATGTATATGTCACACTACTATGTTTGCATTACATATGTCTTACATTTATACAAGTTATTAAGAATAATAACTTTTACAGTCAGCTTTACAAAGCATAAAGCACCTTAAAAAATACATATTAACTTGTGCTTCCCAAGGGTTAACATCTAGGATGTCATCCCTTATGTGATTAAGTTATTATTTTGATAAACAAAATAATCCCTTAACTATTTACTTGTTCTGTCTTCTTCCATTATCCTATCGGCTTCAACTCTATCTTCGATAATACTACCATAACTTCTTTCGTACATGCCGTATAGACTTGTGCTCTCAAGTGAGTCTTCAATATACATCAAAGTATCCATGTTCAAGTGCACAAGCACTAAACTTACTTCTATTGACATCGCTATCCAAAACTATATCTGGTTAGTCTTAGAAAATACTGCTTACACTTAGACAATTTTACTCTGCGCTCTGTCTTTGTATACACTTAAAAATGGCTTCATTAATTAATTAAATATTTATTATTTAATTAATAATTATTCCTCTATTTTTTAAATAAATTATTCAATTTATTTAGTAAATTCACTATAGTTTATTCCTTTATCCTAAGTCTTCTGCTTAGTCTTATTAAAGTGATTTAATTAAATACACAATCACTTAAATATGACTAAGTTCCCTAGTCCACCTCACCTACCTAGTCACCTGACACATCACTTTGGCTAAAATAAATAATTATTATTAATTATTTATTAGTAATTATCCTCACCCACACATGTCCTATTCTTAAGGGCTATGTGGCCTCATAGGACCTGGTCTCATGACCACATGTCCTCTCTTAAACCAAGTCAAGAGACATTCCCTATTCCTAAGGGGCTTCTCAAGCCACCTCTAAGGGTCAAAGGTGACTCATGGGACACTTGTACAAAGAGTCCTCATGAGGAAAAGGTCTCTCCCTCTTTCTCTCTTGGGTCTTTGAGAGACACTTGACATGTGTCTTTCCCTTCCACCTTGTTCTCCTCCATGTCAATGTGAGAGGAACATCATCCCTATTCTCCATCTCACATTCCAACTACATCCCCATTTCTCTCAACTCCTTCAACCAAGTCAATCCTAGCCCTAGGATCTTCCACCTTTTCTTCTCAACCATAGGATTGTGCCACCTAGACCTGGGTCCTCGAAAAATCTATAAAAGGAGCCTAATTTCCCCTTTGTGAGCTAATAGGTATTTTTTTAATAGGCATTCAAGAAATCAAGCGTCTAAGCATCCAAGCATTCTAAAAGCATTCAAGCATCCATATTATCATCAAATTCATCTTGCATTCCATCCATTAGTTGCATAATCAAGCTTTAAGCTTCCTTGCATTCATCATCAAATCTCCACACTATTGTAGCATCTTGGGAAAAGGCTTCATTTGGAAATCTGAGAGCTCAACACCTTTAAGAAATCAAGGCTAGGAGAGCAATGGAGACAAGCTACATGGTAGGTGAAGGTAAAATGTTATTTTAGCTTCATTTTGATTGTATTCTTCATTGTAGTTTGCTAATTAGATAGATTTATTAATCTTAGAATAGTTAATTTATCATTTAGAATAGTATTCACCTAATTTTGCATACATTTTTGGCACCTACCGTGGGGCAACCCACATTTTTCACTTTCAGTTTTTAGTTTTCTGTGTGCAAGTTTTTCTATAGGCTATTTTTGCGCATCCATCCATGATTCCTATGCATCTATTAATTTCTACTGCGCATACATTTTCTGTTACCACAGTCACAAATTTCCATCTGACTTTTCATTTTTGTCAAATTGTTGTGCATTCATTCAACTATTTTGTGCATACATACTTTTCTGCTGTGCATCTATACTTTCTGTGCATTCATACCATATCCTGGTGCATCCATCTTATTTTGCTATGCGTACATACTTTTTGCGCATACATTCACATTTGCTGCACATTGATTCTACTGTTTTGCACATTTATTTATTTCTATAGAAAAATTCAGTTTTCTATTAGATTTCATTTTAGCTAACTTTTTAACAAGTGTCTATTTGTTCTGGTAGTATTTTAGGCTGTTTTTGCAGGACGTAATTTTGAAGACCCCATTGCTAAAGTTTTTCTAACAGTTTGATTGCAGATTGCCAAGGGGTTTGCAAAATAAACTACAATCTCGTTTGGGCTTAAAAAAAGACATGTTTTTGCTTTGTGTGTCTTCTTTAGAATATAATCAAGTGTCTATCATGTTTTTCTTTTTAAGCTATCTGTAATCCCAAAATTATAACAACGTATCCTCTCCCCTCGCCATTCGTGGATCTTGGGTGCAAGAGAAATTGTTATAATTTTTAGAGGGTGGTCTTTGGTGGGAAAAGAGGTACTCACCCCAAGGAACGACCCAACCGGTAACAGGCTAAAGCCAAGCCCTTCCAAACCGGTATATAAAAAATGCTAGTGTGATTAATCTCACATTAGATAGGTGTGAATTCGTTGTGGCAACCAAAATCTCCTCCAGTACCCTAGTGGTGTGTTAAAGTCCTACTTAGTAGAGGTGAAAGCCTTTCTTTGAAAGGATTGGAAGAGCCCCCTTAATTGGGAAAATGACTTGATCAAAACCACCTAAATAGATGTCCTTACTAAAAGCTTTTGTATAGTGGCCAAAAACCTTCTATCTACTGGCTCAAGGAGTCACCCAATCTCGTGAAGACACCCCACAATACTCATGGTTCATAGTAGAGATAGCAGTTCTTTGGGAAGTAATGACCCATTGAATTTGGAACTTGGTGTGCCTGAGAAGTGAGTGCACTGTAAGGAGGAGCCCATGCCTCCAAGTTCCTAGGCTGTCCGCTATGAATTTGCGTGGCTGGATTTTATTATCCTAGTGGGGATTCAACAGATATTGTCCTTGCCAACCATAGGATTGTAAGCGTGTTTGTGCATTCATATTAGAATAGTTAGATTAAAATCATTTCTATCTTGCATGTGTGTGTTTATGCATTTTTCATTTGCCAAAAAACTAGAAAACATCAAAAAATCAAACAAAATTTCCAAATCTTGTAGTCCAAAACAATCAGAAACAAAAACCTACGCATTCATACCAATTTGCTGTGCATACATTAAATTGTTCTGCGCATTTGATAATTTTTCCACGCTTCGGTCACAACTTGATGCACATCTGTCTCATTTTGTTGCGCATTTATCAATCTGTCCTGGGCATTTACAACACTGAGCATTTCCACAAACTTTGAAATTTTCAAAATCACTTTTTCAAATACCTCTGATCTTTAGTTTGACCATTTTCATCACTTTTCATCAATTTTCATCAACCTTTCTTCACCAAAAATCATCAAATCATTTCTTCTAATCCTCTAAAATTCCAAATCTAGTGTTGAAACATTTCCCTATCTATCAGATTTTGGTCTTTGTGAGTTTATCCTATCAGGATCTATCATCCTCAATCAAACTTACCTAGGTTATTATCTCTTGATTTTCTTTGTCATATCATAGTGAACTCTATACTTCCCATTGACTTAGATTTTATCAAGTTGTCTCATCATTTTTCAACACCTTTTCACTATCTTTTTTTATACACCATTTCCATATCTTTTCATCAAAACTCTTTCATTCCACAAATCAATTTTCCCATTTTATGGTTCAAACTTGATCTCAAAAATTAAAACAACCCGTTGATTTAGAATCCCTAGACAAAATGGAAGGAAACAAAAGTAATGATGGGAATCCATGGCCCGAAGCTCCTAAGAAAACTTCACTTTTTACATCCGAAGAGGAACCCACATATCAAGAACTTAGGGATGCTACACAAGATCCTAGATTTTAGCATGTCATGGAAAGACCCCTAGACCTAGATAGAGAGATGTATTTCCTCATGCTTGCTCAACAAGGAGCCAAACTACCAAGTGATTTTGATATCTCTCATCTTAGAGAATCGACTATTGTAACCAATCAAGAAATTCCTAGTAGTTCTCAAGATACTCATGGAGCAAAAGAAACCAAGTAGCCATCCAATGCTTCTCAAAATGATCAACAAAACCATGCTTCCCAAAACAATGCTTCCCACAACAATGTTTCCCAAAACACTCAAGGAAACACATTATCTTTGGATCCCATTCTACAAAAAATCTAGATGCTTCAACAACAAATCTGTGACATCCAAACTGGATCATCAACAAAGAAGTATTCCTTGGATGATATATGTCCTTATCCTTTTGATAAGAATTTAGCAATGATTCCATTCCCTCCTCATTTTGAGGTACCAAAATTTGACAAATACAAAGGGAATTCAGATCCACAAGACCACATTCATGAGTTTTTGCTACTTGTATTGAAGTCACTCACAATGACACTTATCTTATGCAACTATTTCCATGAAGTTTAGGAGGAAAAGCCATGGAATGGTTCTCCAAACTACCCCCAGACATCAAATCTTTCAATGAGCTTCTTGACAAATTTGTGACTCATTATTCATATAACATCAAACATGAAGTCACTATGCTTGATCTTTGCAATGCACATCAAAAGAATGGAGAACCCTTCCTTACTTTTTTGCAAAGATGGCGTCAATTGTTTGCCAAATATCCATGAACGATTCCTGAACAAGAAAAGATGGATATTTTTGTGCATAACCTTACACCAGAAATGAGTTATAGGTTACAATTGCAATGTCCACCAAACTTTAATAAGCTCATAGAAAATGGTATCAAAATTGAAGAAGCCATGGTCCGAAAAGGTGAGATCAAACTTTATTCCAAAGACAATGTTGGGTCCTCAAATTCCAATTCCAGCAACTACAACAATGACAAATCAAAATTATGGAATAAAAACAAAAACATTGTCAATGATGGGATTGTTGATAATCATAATGTCAAACCAACACAACCCCTTCTCAATCTCACAAGTCAGGCCGATGCTACTCAAGGAACCTACAACAATCAATCATCAAATCAAAACACCAACAAATATTCATCTAAGCCAAGATTGCCTTTTATGTCACCTCGAAGAAATTTTACTCCTTTAGAGGAATCCCTCAAATCAAAATTATAGAAGTTAATCACAAAGAAACTCATTTCACTTCCTGAAACAAAAGACTTTGAACCTAGAGTAAAACCTTCTTGGTGGAATGCGAATGATTATTGCAAATTTCACAGAGGAAAAGGACATAAAACCAATGACTGCCTAAGACTCAAAAATGTAGTTCAAGACTTAATTGAAAGTAGTGAAATTAGTGTTGATGGACATACCTCAAATGAATCACATACGGCTTTCAAAGATCCACTTCCTGAGCATGAAAAGGAGGTTCTTCCAACACTAAGAGTGACAATCAAGCCAATTATAATTCCACTCCCTATCGATATGTTGGTAACATTTCTAAATGTCATCCTTCCAAGTATTATGCCAATGTCATTACCATCAAAGGAAAATTAGAGAGTCAACCAGTCCATGTTACTACTCATGCTCAATCCAAGGTTAATCTCCAAGGAGTTCAGTCTAAACCAAGTACATCTCAAAACAAGCTGGTTTATGTCCCAAAGTCTACACCCAATATTTCCAACTAGTACAATCTTTTGGAACAACTCAAGAAAAAACCTACCCAGATATCCACCTTAGAGATTTTGCGTCTATCCCCATCTCACAAATATATCCTTGAAAAAGCTCTCTTAGAGACCCAAGTCCCCACAAATCTAGATCATGATCAATTTCAAGCTATGGTGGGCCATTTAACAACCCTGCATTACCTATCCTTCACTAAAAATGATGACTTACCTATTACCCAACCTCATAATGCTCCCCTACATATCGAAGTCCTTGTCCAAAGTCACAAAATAAAATGAGTACTAATAGATGGAGGAGCTAGCTTAAATATCTGTACATTGAAACTAGTCCTTGCATTGGGATTTTTTTAAAATGTTGTTGATCCCAAGAAGAAAATCATGATAAAAGCTTATGATGAGGAAGAGTGGTCATCCAAGGGATATGTTGTTTTACCAATCAAAGTGGGTCCTATAATCAAAGATGTACCTTGCCAAGTTCTAGACATGGATCTTTCTTATAACATTCTCTGGGAAGACCATGGATTCATTCCATGCAAGCTATACCATCAACCTATCATCAATGCTTGAAATTCCCTCATAATGGTCAGGAGGTCACTATCAAAGGAGACACTAATCTATTCTAGTATTGCAGCTCTGTGAAGACATCTGACTCTTTGATACCTTATAATCATACTGGATCTTCTACAACTACACCCAGTGATCCTAGTAATATAGCATCAACCTCTAAATCAAATGGGATCAAGATAGACATAAAAGAAAGAAGAATGGGAGAATACACTTTAGGTCAAGCTCTTTGCATCATAGAGTTACCTTTATCTCCTAGATCATATGGTAGATCTTTGATCACTAAACAACAATCAGAACCCCCTTCAACACTTGTTTATGACACATTTATAAGTGGGGGCATAATATCCAAAGAAGCAGTTGAGCATAATGCTAATCATTTGCTTAATTCATAGAAGAATGAAGAGGATATCAAACATGAATATATATCACCTGATGTCTATGGTAAAGGGTATACTTTGCTACAAAAGATGGGATACCAAGGTGCTGGACCTATAGGGTTACAAAGAGAAGGTGCTATCAAACTGATTTTGCAAAATCCAAACTATCAAAGAGACACTACAGAATTAGGATACAAAGGAGAAGGACTAAAAGAACCAAAAGGAAAAGAAAAGGTCACACCTTTTCATGAGATATCTAAAGCTCCTGCCTTACAATTCAGGAAGAATGGTATGTATGTAGATCCAAAGAAACAAAGGATAGCACATAGAATCATTGACCGACTTGGGGATAATGATGATTCTGACACAAATGATTATGAATGGGATTCACTATCTGATTGTATTGAAGAGATAAGGGTTGATGTTGTCCATCACCATAGTAATGATTACCATGAGGGAGAGAGTTCAAAGACTGACTCACTAGGATTAGTCCCACATGATACTACTTTTGTTAATTGTGAGGAAAGTGACCTTTATCTTGCGATAGATGAATCAGATGAGAGTATGGAAATAGACCTCACTGATACCATCATAAACCTTGAAAATTTTTCTATCAATACCATCTCTACCTTTGAAACTGACCCAAATGATCCAATACCCCTTGTACATCCCAAGCTTATTGATTGGGATTCTCCTGATCATCCAGAACTCGATGTATTCCATAATGATGATGCAATCATTGACTATCTTGGAATCGGAGATCATTTACCACGAGGGGATCAGAATTCAGGATTTCTAATAGAACTCAATGAAATGGCCTACTTTGGTGAGAGTGCCAATCCTTTCAGTCATTAAAATATACAAATAATCAACAGATCTAATGGTGAAAACCACTCAGTGGCAGTATTAGATCCAAAAATAGTAAAAAGAAATGACGCATTTGATGGTGAAAACCTCTCTGAGGCACTTGACAATGGAAGGATTGACACTCTTCCCAACTATCTGTATCGAGAGCAATTTGCTATTCTTATAGAACCAATAGTACCTCTTAACATTGGAACAGAAGAGTCTCCGCGCATCCTCAAAGTAGCAGCATCCTTGACAGAATCATAGAAAGAAGCTTTTGCAACATTTTTCAAAGAAAGACAAATCAACTTTTCTTGGTCCTATGATGATATGCTTGGCCTAGATCCAAATCTCATTATACATCATTTATCTATCAGATCAGGTGTAAAACCAATTAAGCAGAAGCTCTGCAAGATGCACCTGCACATTGCACTAATGGTTAAAGTAGAATTGAAGAAGCTCCTAGATGTTGGATTCATTCGAGCTATTGATTATGCTGAGTGGATTTCCAATATTGTCCCCATCTCAAAACCAGACAAGTCTATCCAGATTTGCATTGATTTTCACAATCTTAATAAAGCTTGTCTGAAAGATGACTTTCCTCTACCAAATATTGACATTATTGTTGATCTGACAGCTAGGCATGAGATGTTATCATTAATGGATGGATTTTCTGGCTATAACCAAATCAAGATTGTGGTAGAAGACCAAGAGAAGACTACTTTTACTTGTCCATGGGGTACATACTGCTGGAATGTGATGCCTTTTGGCCTCAAAAATGCAGGAGCAACTTACTAAAGAGCAATGACCACAATCTTTCATGATATGATGCATACCATTATGGAAGATTATGTTGATGACATTTTGGCAAAATCCAAAGATAGAGCTGGTCATTTGAGAGTGTTGGATAGAATATTCACCCGGATGGAAAAGTATCAGATTCTTGTCAATCCAAAGAATTGTGCATTTAGAGTCACATCCGGTAAACTGTTAGGGTACATTGTCTCAGCCAAAGGAATCGAAGTAGATCCAGAAAAAGTTAAAGCAATAATGGAGATGGCTTCACCCACTAACATCAGTCAATTACGATCCTTGTAGGGACATCTCCAATCCATTCAAAGATTTGTTTCTCAATTAGCAGATCGAAGTCATCCCTTTCAACATCTATTGCATAAAAATATCTTATTCCAATGGGATGATCAGTGTGAAGCAGCTTTCAACAAAATCATGCAATATCTAGTGAATCCTCCAACTCTGATGTCACCAATTCCGAGCAAGCCACTCTTGCTCTATATTTCAGCTATGGTAGTTTCACTAGGTGCTCTTTTGGCTCAGCAAGATCATGAAGGAAAGGAAAAAGCCATCTATTATATCAGTCGCACCCTAGTGGGATATGAGCTAAACTATTCTCCTATAGAAAGAGCATGTCTGGCCATTGTTTTTGCCTAGTAGAAGTGGTGATATTACATGTTGTCACATTTAATAAAGCTCATCGCAAAGATTGATCCTTTAAAGTATCTATTAAGCAAAAGAACATTGATAGGCAGATTGGCTAAGTGGGTCATGCTACTTAGTGAATTTGATATTGAATAAGTAGATAGGAAGGCTATCAAAGGTCAAGTGATAGCAAATCAGCTAGCAGATGCTCCATTAATGGATGATGAACATATACACAGATTTTCTTGATGCACACATCTTGGATTTATCTACACAAACATGGCAACTATATTTTGAGGGATCGTATACCCAACAGGGTTCAAGAGTTGGTATTCTCTTTGTCACGCCGCAAGGATACACTATTCCAAAATCTTACAAGCTGCTCTTTCCTTGCACCAATAATGTAGTAGAATATGAAGCTTTGCTAATTGGGTTAAAGATGACTTTACAAAGGAAAGTAACTGAAATAAATGTCTATGGGGATTCTCAGTTGATTATAAACCAGGTTAATGATGATTATCAAACTAAAGATGATAAGTTATTACCATATAAACATATGGTTGATGACTTCAAATAATATTTCTCAGTCATCACTTTTGAGCAAATCCCTCGGCATGATAACAAGGCTGCCAATGCAATGGCAATGATTGCTTCTTTGTTTGATACAGAAGATACCAAGGTCTGTTTTGAGTTCTTGGTGGAATCCCTGACTTGTCCTGTGTATGATGATCCTGATACGAGTATTATATGTCATCTAATTGGACATGATTCCCCAATCTATGGAAATATTTATTCCTATCTGAAAAATGATATCCTACCCCCTGACCTATCCTACAATCAAAAATGAACTTTTCTCCGCCAAGCCTCCCGCTATGTCCTAATATCTGATACCCTTTATCGGTGAGGTCTTGATGGTATTCTCCTTCGATGTCTCAAGCATGGTGAAGCTCAATTTGCCTTGCGAGACGTACATGAGGGTATTTGTGGGACACATTTGAGTGGTCCCTCTTTGGCTAAGAAACTCATGCGTATGGGTTATTATTGGCCTACCATGGAAATAGATTCCTTTCATTTTTCTAGGGCATGCAAGAAATGTCAGGTATATGGAAACCTTATTCATGCTCTGGCACAAGAGTTACATCCTTTTACAACTACCTTTCCATTCAGTCGATGGGGACTTGACCTCTTGGGTGCTATCAACCCTCCATCTTCCAATGGTCACAAATGGATTCTCATTGCTACAAAGTATTTTACTAAATGGATTGAGGCCGTTCATTTAATTACTGCCATAGGGAAACAAATATCCATGTTTATCCTAAATTATATCATTTGTAGATATGGTATACCTATGTATCTCATTATTGATCATGGGAAACAGTTTCAAAATCAGGACATGGATGAACTATGTGCAAAATTCCATATCACCCATAACTACTCGACCATATACTATCCCCAAGGAAATGACCAAGCTGAGGCGTCAAATAAAACTATTGTTAAAATCCTACAAAAGACTGTCAATGACACTGGCCACAACTGGCATATCCAACTGAATCCAACCTTATGGGCTTACCATACTTCCATTTTCACTCCTACTAGAGCCACCCCATATTCCCTTATCTATGGATCTGAAGCAGTCCTGCCCCTTGAGGTTGAGTTGCCTTCACTTCGTGTCACTCTCAAAGATTTGATTCCTGATGAAGACTATAGAGTTGCATGGTTGACTGAACTAGAGTTGCTAGATGAATGCCATCAAAGAGCTTATGATCATTTGAAAGTCTATCAGCAGCATATGTCTTGTTAGTATAACAGCAAGGTAAAGATCGGAGACTTTTAGTTGGGTGACCTAGTTCTTCGAGAAAATCCAAAGAATCAATTGCATCATGAGAAGAAGGGCAAGTTCAAACCCAATTGGTTAGGTCCTTTTGTAGTTACAACAATTTATGGTTCTGGGGCTTATCAATTGTCCACACCCAAGGGAGATCCTTTGGATGAACCTCTTAACAGTATCCATCTCAAGAAGTTCTATCCTCGAAATTCCAATGCACGGGCTATGTATATATTTTGTAAATACAAAAAGTTATAAAAAAATAAAATAAAAAAGAAAAAAGAAAAAAAAAGAAAAAGAAAAATTGCAATAAAAGCATGTGGTGAAAACCTGGAAACAGGTGCCATGTGTATCATGTTAGCTCCTTTATCTATTAGGATTCTTCTAGTTTGTCTGTTCATTGTATATATCCACAATAAAACGGTTAGTCAGTCCCCATCCCCACCATGTACATATCATAATAAAATGGCCAGTTCATACACCATCCATTGTATCTAACCATAATAAAACCCCATCATAGCTTGATCATTTGTCATGGTCTTCATCTTAGTCTTGTTGCATCTTTCTTCATCCATAATAAGTCAGTCCATCACCTAGCTGGGGGCATGTCCTCAACCTAGTTCAGGAAGTGGATCTATGATAGTCATGACTCTTAGAGGACACAATGGAGTATTTTCACCAGACAAAGCAAACACAATCAAACATTCTTCCACAATGATATCTTTATGATGAATCATGATCTGTAATCTATACTTTGCAACATGACTATTTATCTATCGAATCTTGACTATACATCATCACTTGAACAAATCACTATATCTTACACTATCTTTTGGCAAAATAAATGTATATTCATGATGGGCATGTTAGAATGATTTGTTGTAGATTATGCATTCATATCTAGATTTCATTGTTATCATGTTTCCTATGCTATTCCATGATATCTTTGACATGAGTTTGAAACTCTAATATGTCATTGATTAGGATAGCCAGGATGGGGCATGGTATTTTCTTTGATTGTTGTTTGTGGGATATTTTCTGATGAAATCAAAGGAACAAATAATTGGGGTGTCTACGCATAAGTGCCTTCATCCATTTAATAGTATTGACAACATTCAAATCATGTTGCTCTACAAATGCTATTTATGGTGATACACCAGCACATACCTCGATTCCAAATATTTGTTCCTCGATGGAGGGGGGGAATATTCCTTGTCGGTTATGGAAATGAAACCCAGGTCATCTCGGTTCAATTATACCTAGATGCTTGTCAAGTTTGCTACATTAAACTCCATGCAAGAAGTGCTCAGGTCATCCTGGTTTAATTATACCATGATGCTTGCATTTTCTTGCAATATAACGAGCTCAATGATGAAAATCAAGTTCCAGTTATTATGAAGTTCTAATATGTTACCTAAAGTTGTGGAGATACATTCATTTCATATTGCATTTCATTTAAATAGTTCATAACTTACATATCAGTGCTCCTTTTATAGAGATTTGTAGGTTACCTTTCTTATTAGGTTATTTGTGATCCTAGTCCATTCTTCTTGTGTGCAATACATTTTTATTTAAGTTGAGGGCATTTGGACAACAAAAACATTGAGTTTTATCTTGCCTCTTACAAACATTAAATCATTTAGGCCATGCATTATCTTTATTTGTTATGTTCATTTGTATATTATCCATCTATATTACATGCATGATTCATGTGTTGTTTTGTTATAGTTGTCATTCACATCTCCTTATCTTTTCATTAAGGTGAATATTGTATATTTTAGTCATCTTACGATCATTTCCATTCATTACATATTATATTCATTTTACATCATTTATTATCATTCATTCATTTATTACCTTCATCATTTATTATCTATTATGTGCATTTTCATATCATTCATTTATTATCCATTATATGCATTTTACATCATTCATTTCTTATCCATTGCATGTGCTTCAAATCATCATTCATTTATATCATTTATTCATTATTATCCATTATCCACATTGTTCATTACATCATTTCATTAGTCATCACATAAGCATTTGTATAGTGTAAACTCATTTAAGACATGCATTTATATCAACATCATATGATTAACCATTAAGCATCAAATATATCAAATAGAATATAAAGTATTTTGCATTCTAAGCCATACATTCTATGCATATTAAAGTAAATCATCACATCCTGCATATGTCATTACTCACATGTATATAAATCATCAAAGTAAATCATGATAGAACTGCATCACTGTATATATAGAGTCCATCATATAGAGTCAATCATACAAAGTCCATAAGAACACAATAAAACTGTCCAAATGTCCAATGATATAAAGAAATATAACAATATATCCAATGTCAGTGTCCATCAAGTAAAAAATATAATGATACAATGATAAAATGGTACAACAGTGTATACAATGATCTCTCAGATCTATGAGCCATTGCCTCCAGACTCTGTCTGTCGCTGTCTATGAGATGCAATGTGGCCCTGTGCTGCTAAAGTACCTAATGCTGAAGATCCACCATGATCTCCTAAACCTATCGGTGCTCTAGGAGGGCATGATGATACACCTCCTCCACCAGCTGGTGCCTCTCTATCATGAATTGCAGTCCTAATAGCCACTGAGCTCTCTCTGTAGCTCCCAATCCACTGATCCCTTGGGACTGCCTGTCTATAAGCCTCTCACCAGTAGGATATCTCCTTCCCAGCATGTATCATGGCTCTAATGCTATCTCTATGGGGACCCAAATCCTCTATGCACTATAGCTCATCTAGTAACATCTCTGACTCCCTGAGTCTCTTAATGGTTGCATCACGCTCATGCCTAAGTAGCCCTATCTGGCTCTCTAGCCTCTCAATCCACCACTCTAGACCAGGAACACAGTCTTCCTACACCTATGTCATTGTTAGTCAGACTAAAAATGAGTCTATATCAGGATCCTCCTCCTCTGCAACATCTCTCTGTAAGTAGGGATCATGTCCCCCGATATCCATCTCTACTGCCTACTCCTAAGAATCTACATCCACATCCTCCATAGGGGCATCCTACTCATCCAATCCATCATCAGGGATCTATCCACCCTATACTACTCCACCCTAAGCTAATAATATGTCTGCATCATCCTATACAACTGGTCCCTATATTGGGGTAGCTGGTATCTATACCTGAGCTACTGGAACTTATAGTGGAGCTCCTACAGTTGGCTGTGCTGGCTATGCTGAAGGCTGTCTCCATCCATGTCTAGTTGGGGGTGGCATCAATCCCCTCTATCTCAGACCACCTCCTCTCATCTGAGGACCATCCCTATCACCTCTCCTCCATCACCTCCTCCATCACCTCCTCCATCACCTCCTCCACCATCACTGCCATCACCTCTCCCTCATCCCCACCTATCTCTCCCTCGATGTCTCCCGCGATGTCTATCTACTGGATCTCTCTCTAGTGGCCTAGCAGTTGGGTCCGTCAAGTGTGGAACATGGAAGTCTCTCAGGTACTACTCTAGATCTGCTGTCATACCTAGGTCCACAACACCCTGTCGCATAGTCCATGCTTGGAATGGCATGTCCAAAAACTCCTATCGGGCCACATCAAAAGATGCCATAGGTCCCCAGTCTCATCTCTCTTGATGAGTCCTAGCGAACTCTGTAACTCCCTGGGGCATGCCCTGGATCCTGCCAAACTAGCGCAGAACCCGGCTCACTACCTGTCTATCCAATATAAAGGGCATTCACCCTATCAGCCATCGTGACTCAAAACAAAATCCCAACTGCCACTCATCATCCCAGGGCTCACATCCTAGGTAAGGTCTCCATGTCACTGAATCCAATGTATCAAAGGTGTACTACGATAACTCCAAGTGTCCCAGTTTTGCCTAAGACAAAATTGATGAATATAGATGTATGTACGACTATCCTGCACCGTGAAATCTAATGGCTATAGGTCGTGTCACTCCAATGTGCTCCCATGCCTAAACATGGAGTAATGTGATGCTTGCTAATAGTGATGCTCCTGTATGATACACCACATGATGAAGATCATGATATAAGTGCGCTAATAAACAAACCCCCCAAGAAAAATGGGTCCCATCCATCATCCGCTATAGAGTGCGGCCCCATCCAACTACAAATCCATGTGATCTACGATCAGGGAAAATGAAACCCCCAATCACTCCAGCTAGTACCACTGGTAGAGGCTCATACAAATCCACCATGTCCTCCCAGCTAATCTCCCCCTCATCAATGTCATCATCTCTGAAGATGGCTCTGCACTCTATCACTCCGTCGTGTTGATCATAATGTACTAACTCCCCTATGATAGGAAGCCAGAGGATGCGATATACATCCTCTAGTGTAACAGTCATCTCCCCTATCAGAAGATGGAAGGTACTCATCTCCGAGTGCCACCGCTTTGCCAGTGCCGTCATCATACTCTGATTCACCCTAATCTCGAGTGTGTAAATTACATGATACAAGTCAGATGCACCAATCAGAAGTCTGTCAATCTTTGACAAAGCTGGTCTCAAATTTTGTGGTCTCAGAATATCTGTAATATCCTCCTATACAAATCAAATAAAATCAAGCTATCAAATTTTGATAAGCTGATCTACAACATCTATCTATCCTATTATATCAACTACAAACATGTTCTATCACGTGTTTTAACAGATGATTTTATCAATCATCTAGTATCAAGACTGGTTAACTAACAACCATGCTAGAATGTTGCCTATCTTGACCTAATCGATCAAATTTAATTGCTGACGGATCAAATCAGCTTATCGATATCTAGTTTGACCTATTTGACTTTCTAATTTAACCAAATTCTATCCATAAAACAAATGCACAACACAGAAAAATGCATGCGCCATAACCTTTCACATTTGCGCAGAAAATCATATATGCGCAAAAATTCAAAACCAATACGCCGAAAGAACCAATGCGCACTTTTAATCTACATTTGCACCACAAAAATGTGATTCTGACATGCATGTGCCACTACCCTAAATGAATGCGCAGAAGTTTGTATTTTATGTGCAAACGTTGCTAATTGTTGCGCATTCATGAGCCACAATGGCACATTCATATTCCGGCTAAGAACAAATTTTTTTTCTAATCTAAACCTAAGATTAGATCTAACCTACCATGCTAAAAATCTACTGGAAATCGTTCAAAAACATCAAATTGACAAAGAGGATCGAATCACCTACCGGCTCACCCAAATTGAGTGGTCGCTGAAAGTGTCTGGCCCTCTCGAAGCGGTGATCTGACAATGGGAATGACATCCTGGCGGCTCTACTCTTCTCTCTCTCGCGCTCTGATCTCCAAATGACAAGTGTGCACAATGAGCTTATTGTGGACCCCTTAGCCCTATTTATAGCCTGTGGACCCTATGTGCTTGGTGTGTGGACCCTCCCTCTCATTTTATTCCATTTCACCCCATTTTCACCCATCTTTTCTCCTGTTTCTTTTGTGAGATTGATTATCCAACAATAAATAAATAAATAAATAAAACAAAAAAATAAAATAAAAAAATAAAAATGAAATAATCTTTTTTGTTAATCAATCTCTCGAGGGGGCATGCTTAGGTCATTTCAGACATTGTCTGGGGCAGGGGCAAAATACTTGAAATTTTCTTTGAAACAATGTGACACGCACATTATTTCAAAGAGGGGCAAAATGTATACACTTAAAAATGGCTTCATTAATTGATTAAATATTTATTATTTAATTAATATTGACTTGATAAATTAATTAAATATTTATTGTTTAATTAATAATTATTCCTCTATTTGTTAAATAAATTATTCAATTTATTTAGTAAATTCACTATAGTTTATTCCTCTATCCTAAGTCTTCTGATTAGTCTTATTAAAGTGATTTAATTAAATACACAATCACTTAAATATGACTAAGTTCCCTAGTCCACCTCACCTACCTAGTCACCTGACACATCACTTTGGCTAAAATAAATAATTATTATTAATTATTTATTAGTAATTATCCTCACCCACACATGTCCTATTCTTAAGGGCTATGTGGCCTCATAGGACCTGGTCTCATGACCACATGTCCTCTCTTAAACCAAGTCAAGAGACATGCCTTATTCCTAAGGGGCTTCTCAAGCCACCTCTAAGGGTCAAAGGTGACGAATGGGATACTTGTACAAAGAGTCCTCATGAGGAAAAGGTCTCTCCCTCTTTCTCTCTTGGGTCTTTGAGAGACACTTGACATGTGTCTTTCCCTTCCACCTTGTTCTCCTCCATGTCAATGTGAGAGGAACATCGTCCCTATTCTCCCTCTCACATTCCAACTACATCCCCCTTTCTCTCAACTCCTTTAACCAAGTCAATCCTAGCCCTAGGATCTTCCACCTTTTGTTCTCAACTATAGGATTGTGCCACCTAGGCCTGGAGCCTCCAAAAATCTATAAAAGGAGCCTAATTTCCCCTTTGTGAGCGAATAGGTATTTTTTTAATAGGCATTCAAGAAATCAAGCATCCAAGCATCCAAGCATCCAAGCATTCTAAAAGCATTCAAGCATCCATATTATCATCAAATTCATCTTGCATTCCATCCATTAGTTGCATAATCAAGCTTCAAGCTTCCTTGCATTCATCATCAAATCTCCACACTTTGGTAGCATCTTGGGAAAAGGCTTCATTTGGAAATCTGAGAGCTCAACACCTTTAAGAAATCAATGCTAGGAGAGAAATGGAGACAAGCTACATGGTAGGTGAAGGTAAAATGTTATTTTAGCTTCATTTTGATTGTATTCTTCATTGTAGTTTGCTAATTAGATAGATTTATTAATCTTAGAATAGTTAATTTATCATTTAGAATAGTATTCACCTAATTTTGCATACAGTCTTAACTACTTTTTGTCATATGCGGTCTTCATACAGATTATATGTTTCCATAATGACAACAACTTGATATCTAACTCAGCCAAATTGCCAATAGAATATCTTTGCATTCTTTAATTGTACGGTGCAATTGTTCAACCATATTAAGTGTTGGTTGTATCTTATACCTCTTTCCCTTAGACTATCATTGAAGACTATAAAGCATCCTTGCACAAACTATGAGGAATGAGTACGACCATCATTGATATAGAAGTGATACTCTCTTATAACCTTTATATCCTCCTCTGTGATATCATGTGCATGCATGAATGCTATGTGTACACAAATAGTAACTTGTGTAGAGTGATAATACATAGTTTGCACTTCATTTTGAGGTTTTAGTGTATAATTCTCAGCAAAATCAATGATAGACACAATAGTACTAAGGGGGAAAGTGTCCATACACAAATTTAATTGCTTATCTAACTACATAGCTCGATGTGTGTGACCTATGTACTCATAAAGTAGTTTCTCTTGAAACATCTTAATTAAATCAGCTACGCATATATCCCTTTTAACTAACTCACACCTCTTTAATTATTTTCCATCTTTAACACCATATGTGACTAACTTGTATTTTCCAATAGAAACTAGTGTCTTACTAATTTCATATGTGCTATCTAGTTCTAGGCATCTAGGAAACTATTGCAAACCACCTGTGTGCTAGAAAAAATACCTTCATAGGGTTAGTATCATCAATAATTCAAATAGCAACTAAATTACCACAAATAGAAACCTAATTAAGAAAATAATTAACAATTAAGCACTCTATGGATCTCTATTTAGGGATGCTAATGCAAAGCTCTCAGCAAGCTTCCATTAGTGACAGTCCTAAAAAAAGAATTATATGATAAACAAAGCTAAAAAAATTAATTCCAAATTGAAATGCTAATTAGCTTCTATATTTTCCTTTCTAGCTCTAATTCGCAAGAGGTTTGATGTTATTCTCATATTTGTGGATGATTATTGAGTGAATTATGCCTTGCTTTTATAGATTTTGGCAAGGGTAGGGGGTGTAGTTTGAGTTGATCAAGGTTAGGTGAGAGTTGAGTCCATGGTTCCACCTTTAAAGACCATTTAAATATTTTGTCCTCAAAGCTTGGGACAAGAAGACAAAATGAGTGGACAAGATGCTCTTTCCAAATGAGTGATTGAGATTCAATTTAGGCTTGATCCATGTGAGCTTGGTTCTCAATTCCTATTGGTTGATTGATTTTCCTCCCATTTGGTGGTTCAAAGAAAATAGGAATTAATTAATTGAATTTATTTAATTTGTTTAGCCATGTGTACCCCTTGAATGGGTTGATTTGATTTAAATTGAACTATGTAATTAATTAGATTAATTACACAATTAATTGATTTATCATGATTTATTCGATTTAAATTGATTTATTGGCTTTTGATTTTCAATTGATTTTGGATTAAGGTTCAAATGCAATTTATCTTTGACTTTATCTTGATTTGATTTAATTGCATTTAATTGTATTGATTCTTGCCTTGATTTCCCACTTAAATGATCTTGTCCAATTTTCGGTGATTACAAATGCCCCTCTTTGAGTTGACGTACGTAGTGTGTCGATTCAAAGAATGTCCCGATTCAACTGATATAAGGTCCTGATTCCATTGATGGTCAATTTTGATGTTCGATGTAAGATGTATATTCTGATGAAGTTCGATTGATTTAAGGTCCTTGATGGTCAATTTGATGATAGATTGCCTGATATGGTACTTGGTTTGATCTGATTCGATGTTTGATGCCCCTTTCAATTGATAAGAAGAAATTTTTCTGATAAAAGATTACACTCTAATTTGATGGTCATGCCCCTAATTTGATGATACTGCTATTGTTTCTGATTATCCAAGTGTATGTCCCCTCAGAAATGAAATGAAATTTGATAGATGTTTGAAAAAGTTGATGATTTAGGTCATTTTGCCTTGATTAGGTCAATTTATAATGAATTTCAATTTCATTTCTGATATTGATTTTGCATTTGTGTGATGACAAATGCCCCTGATTTGGCAGATTTGGTGAAAATTTTTGGTCCCCAGGCATTTTCTAGTCAAAGATGTCCTTTTTAGGTCAAAATGGCCTATATAAAGGGGTAAAAAGTCATTTTCATTATTCATTTTCACTTTCATAGTTGACTTTTCTCTTTGACTCCCTCAAAGATGAATACGATGGTTATCTCAATTAGAGAGCACCGGTTTGAGTGTGGTCGATGATATCATCGGCCGCCAACCTATGGACCTCCGGTAAGTGCTTGATGCTCTCCTTTTTTCATTTAATGCATTCAAATTCTAGAAATTTGATTTTTTCATGGGAAAACCCTATTTTTCTGCATTTTCCAATTAAGACAACACGTTTACCCATTCTTTTAGTGCTTTTGCATTTTTTCAGCACTTCTGCATAGTGAAATAACGCTTTTACATGGTAGAATTAGGGCTTGTTTCACGTTCAAATTCTACTTTAGCGCGTATGATATCCTTTGTGCTTTTGATGTTTTTAATAGTGCGTCCAATTTTACTTTTAGCACATTTGAAATCTTTTAGCACTTTTGCCTTAGAACATCACTTTTGAATTTTTAGATAGTGCTTTTAAGCTTTTAAATAGCACTTTTATGTTTTAGCACTTTTAAGCATTTAAATAGCCCTCTTACCTTGATAGGAAAAAAATTGCAAATGCCTTAGTCAGTTTTCTGAATCATTCAATGTTTTTGATCAATTGATTCGTTTAGCTAATAAACCTGATTTGGTAGCGAGTCATAGGATGTTAGCTTGAGTCAGTTGTAGTCTGAATGGGTGATTGTCAATCTAGATTTAGATGATGGATGATGATAAATTTTCAGTCCTCTCTGAATAGAATAAGGAAAATTGATTGTGGTTTGATATTTTGTAAATGTTTGATTGACTTAGGATAATTCAAAAGATAACTGATTTCAAAACTGATGTGATTGAACTTTCTTTTTGCAGGTAGTGCTTAAGTCACTGGTTGTTCAAGGATTATATCCCTTACCGTTCAGTATGATTGATGCTCTGAGTGCTCTAAATCATAGACACATCATAAGATGTGGACTCTCCTTTTTACTTGTTCTACCTCAATTCTGAGTGAATCGAGGATTGATCACTACTATGGCTAAGAGATGGCACTTGGACCATAATACTTTTCACTTGCCGATGGGGGAGATTACGATCACTCCTGAGGATGTATACCATATCCTCCGCATTCCTACCTAGGGAGAGCTTGTATTTTATGACCAAGTTTATGATGGCACAGCATGTCGGTGGGTCTTTCAGGATCCCACAATTGGTGATGACCATATTTAGTGGTCATAGTTTCATTCTTTTCCAATTCTTCCAGCTGTTTTAGGTGCATTGATTGGAGGTTTCCTTTTGCCTGATCACTAAGGTCATGGATTTACAGTCGGCTAGGGACCTATTCTTGAGGACCTGAAGGCTCAGCCTCAACACTTTGATTGGGGATCATGCATTCTGGTGCAACTCTATCATGAGTTTCATACAGTGGTATATCGACACTCTTCTACTCTCTCTGCGGGAGCTATTCTGTTATAGCTATGGACATGGGAGCATCTCCCAGTGATGAGACCTATTACAGCATGTCACTGTGATCTAGGATGGACATTTTATTGGATGTACAAGGGCATGGTTGTGCAGGCCCACATGGGAAAGTTAGATTATTGGCATCACGTTATCGATGACATGGATCAGGTCATCTAGCGACCATACCTAGGATGTCAGTCATGGCCTGAGGATGCTACAGAGCTTTCATTTATGTGTTTCCCATGTTGGATGATAGGTCATACGCCACATATTATTGAGAGATTTTTCTTCCACTGAGTACTACGATAGTATGGTTGTACTCAGGGTATGCCACAGGGTGTTTCTATGTATGCTTGCGTTCAGGCTGAGAGATCATTATGGGGGCCTATGGTCAATTTTAGGATAGCTTTTCAGGAGGTACGTGACTTGGGTCACTTTCCATGGGACATGAGGGAGCATGTTATTGATGTAGGCATGACCAATGATTATACAAATTGGTTCACTTGGAACACTTTTTTGAGATTTACAGATCCAACTGAGAAGATACTGGGCATTGATGAGGAGTTTGATGATGATGAAGGGGATGATGGTGGGGATGGGGATGGTGGTAGGGGTGGTAGGATATGAGTTCATTGGGGATGACTAGGTCATCAAACAACTAGAGTAGGCAGAGTATTCATTCCAGTTATAGTTGTTGCTCCCATTCCTCCTAGGGGTGGTGGTTGGGTGAGGGGTGTGGATAGAGTGTTGCACCAGGTTGTTGTCGATCCTGTAGCTAGACAGGGCTATCTTAGAGCCAGATGTCAGCAATAGGTAGATTCCCAAGAATCATAGGCTCTGTTAGATCAGGCATAGGGTAGACCATCATAGGCTCCTCCTCAGGTTATCCCGCCGGTTGTTCCATAGGCTCCTTCAGTTTAGGCACCTGCTTCTGCTTCTATGCCATCTTCTTCATCTTGTCCATTTTCTTCTTCTTTCATTCCATCTTTATCTATTCCATATTCTTCCATGCCATCTTCCTCTATGCCATCTTCTTCCATGCCTCCACCATAGACTCCTTCTGCACAGGTTCCTAGTTCAGAGACTCTGGCGGCTGCATCAGATGTTTGAGCCTTACAGTCAAATGTGTCTAAGATTAGACAATAGGTTAGCCAACTTAGCAATATGATGCAAACTTTTATGGTCGCTATGAGTTAGCATGAGCTATAGGCTAGTTCGAGTCATCCTCCTAATACTAGTCTTGGGCCTGATGGTGGTGATTGTGTTGGTGGCTCAGCTGGTTGATTCATATTAATCTGATAGATATTCTTTCATTTATTGATATACATGATGATCTTATTTTTATATCGAGACATTGGACTCTGTTGTATCTTTTGATCAGTTGATGTTCTCTATACATTGATATTTGTTGATACTTTGATGGACTTTGATTTCCTGATGTTTCATGATGATATCATAGACTTTGATACTCTATTGATTTATGATGACGATACCATAGACTTTGATTCTTAGTTTTGATAGATTTACTTTATGTGATGTCATCATGTGTTGGACCTCATTTTTTAGGTGATTTACTATGATATGTCGATCTATATGGTTCTATCTTCTATATGCTTTGTTTTATGCTTTTCAGAATGTAGTTTTATGATGGATGCACATGTTCTATTTATGCTTATATGGTTGTCTTATGTATGACATAGAATAGGTGAATGGATGCAATATGAATTTATGATTCTTGTAATGATTAATGTTATGATATTTTAATGCTTTATGGATGGAAATGATATAAAAATGTGTTAGATGATGATGTAATGAATAAGGCGATGTAATGTGTTTATGGATATATGGATGTATTTACTGGATATGAATGCAATGGATTTATGGTATGCAATTGTGATGTAAAATGTTATGGACCTATATGATGTAATGAATAATGATTATAGATATTTAATGATTAATGATTGTAAATGTTATATATGGATGAATGATGTTAATGAATGCAGATGCTATGATAGTGCAATGATATATAATGATAAATGTATGGATTTAAATGAATAATGTAAGGTGAAATGCTAAAATGAACTAAATGATATGCACCTAATGATGAATTTACGTCTATTTTAAAGAAATAACTTAATGAATTCAGTGAACATTAATGAATGCAATGGTAAATGCACTTAATGGATTTAATGTAAATAATTTGAAGAATGTCCACTAGATGAGATGAATCTTTAAATTGAAGCAACCTAATGCAATGATCTTAATGATTTTGATTTTAAATGATGAATGCAACCTAATGCACTTAATGTAATGAACTTTATGTAAGATATAAAATGACAAATGCAACTTAATCCAATTAATGTTTATGAAAATGATGTAAGCTATATGTAATTAACTTAGATTAAAATGAATGCAAACTAATGCAATGAATCTATTTGAATGATATGGTGGAAAATCTTTAAATGGATGCAAGATAACATGAATCTAACAAATGTAAGTGAACTAATGGAATGTACCTTTGTTTTTTATTATTTTTTGTTTCCAACACACTCGATCACATATAGTTTTTGTTGCTCGTTTGATATTTTGATTTGACTACACCCCCTTTCTCTTTTTCCTCTTGGAATTTAGTTTTTTTGAAGATAAGAAAGTTAAAATACTTTAAATGCATTTAATCTAGGATGTATGCAACTAACTGTCACCATTCAAAAATTTGGAGCTTATATTCATCATTGAGTAGTTTTTGGAATCTTGATTTTAGTACAACCATCACTAGTTCAACCATGATGATATGAATACTTCCTTCACCTCTTTCATTGATTTCCTATCCCTTTCTGGTATGACTATCACTGATTGAAGTCAATCATGAGAGTGTGAATATCAATTTTGTCAGATTCTATGTTGCAAGTGGATTTTGGTATTATGATATTGAACATCAAAATATCCAAGGTATCCTTTTGCATAAACAAACAAAAATCTTAGTTTCATCATATGTACAAGTCGTCGATGATTCTTTGATGATCTCATCCTTAGACAAATAATACATGCTTAAAACTTTGATCTTAAGATAGTCATTCAAAAATCCATAAAATATTATACTTTCATCTTAGCTTGTCTAGTTTAAAAACTTTCATCGATTCGTTAGAAAGACATGATTTCATCAATCAAGTCAACCCTTTAGAAAAAAAATTGCAATGTTTTTCAAATCCATATTTCAAGTGTAGTTCGATCCATTTCATACTTTTAATCCTGATAAAGATAGGTCGTGTAAGATTTCAGATCAAATTTTGCATTTGGTTCAACTTGGATTAGAATTAGGATTTGATTGAGCGTTTCGCTTGCGTTTTGATGAATTGTTTTAGTGAATGATTAAAATTTGTTTTTGATGAATCCTTCCTCCTTTAGAGTGGATTTCCCCCACTTTGATATGATGATGTTTGTGGGACTTGGGACAATTTATAGATTAGGTGGCCAAAATCTTTAGGTATTTGCAAATGCAGCTGTGGGGTTTCATTATACAATATATACAAATGCTAGCGAATGAAATATTTACAAGAATGACCACTAGGTATGTGACTGACTTGGACTTTCAATGGTGCTTGTTTACCAGGTTTTCACTGATTGAATGGTTCTTGCTTTCTTTTTTTGTTTTTAAAGATTTTTCCTTTTTTTGCTACCAAGGCGCCTATTTGCTAGGTTCTCACCAAGGCACTTTTTCTCTTTTCTTTTTTTTTTTGTATTTTATCTTTTTTCAATTTTTTTTTTCATATCATCAAGGCACCTATTTGCTAGGTTTTCACCAAGACAACATCTTTTTGAGGATCATATATGAATGTTTTTGGCTTTCTTCATGCTCAATTTTCCATTTTTTTGGATCTTTTCTGCATTTTTAATTTGTTTTCTTTTTCTATTTTTCAAATGTTTTTGGTATTTTCAAGATCTCTTTTGACTATATACAATAAATAGGATGCTTTCCATCTAATTTTCTGATACTCTTTTTCTCTCCCCCTTTCATCTACTTCATGTGTAGAACCTTTTGAGATGAATGCTATTGATAGGTTCCTGTAACACTTCTCCATCACAATCAGCTAGTTTATAGGTGTCTGTCCCAAAAGACAAAGTGATCACAAAAATTCCTAACCAGTTTGCTTCCCATTTTCCTTTCTTTTCTCTTTCTTCTTGATTCTTGGGATTTTCTCGCAAAACTAAGTCACCTATTTAGAATTTTCTTGACTTGATATTCTTGTTATAGGTTCGTGACATTCGGTTTTGATATACTTTCAAATGATCAAATTCTTGTTGTTGTTTCTTATTGAGTAGTTCTAGTTCATGCAACCTAGAAACTCTATAATCTTCCTCACTTATCAAACCATGTAGAGATACTCTTAAAGATGGAAGTTCTACCTCCAAAGGTAAAACTTCTTCTGTTCCAAAGACTAAGGAGAATGGTGTAGCTCATGTTGGCATTCTAATACTTGTCTATAAGCCCATAAGGTCAGGTTTATTTTTATATGCCAATCTCTACCTGAATTATCCATTGTTCTCTTCAATATCTTTAAGATGTTTTTATTCATTTCTTCGGCTTGTCCATTACCTTGGGGGTAATATATTGAAGATGAGTGATGTATCATTTGAAACTTTGTGCATAACTCTTTTAAATCCTTTTTTTTGAAGTGCTTGGCATTGTTAGTTATGATGGCATGTGGGACACCATATCTACATATTATGTGGTTTAGAATAAATAAGGATTTCTTCTTTCCTATGGCAGTTGACAAGGATATAGATTCCACCCATTTGGTAAAGTACTCTATTGTAGTGATAATGAATTTATGACCATTTGAAGATGGTGGATAAATCATTCCTATTAAGTCTAGACCCCATTGATAAAATGGCCAAGGTGTCATCATAGGATGAAGCTCTTGTGCTAGTACATGGATCAAGTTCCCATTATATTGACACTTACGACAAGTTTTCACAAAGTGACAAGTGTCTTTCTCCATCGTAGGCCAAAAATATCCTATCCTAAGAAGTTTCTTAGCTAGGGTTAAAACATTCGAATGTGACCCAAAAATCCCCTTGTGAATTTCTCGTAAGGATACATTTGATTCCTCTTTCTCTAGAAATCTAAGAAGCATTCCATCTAGAATCTTACGATACAATGTGTCATATATTAAGGTATAACAAGAGCCTTTTCGGATAAAGCTTTTCTTTTGGTTCCTAGTTTGGTCCATGGATAGGATTTGGTCTTTTAAGTAGGTGTAAATGTCTCCATACCAAGATGATTCATTTCTAGTTAGCAAAAAAATGGTATGAGGATGGGTAGGGTCAAATGAGGGTTTCTCAACTTCTTCTACCAGGAATTCATATCTAATGCTTTGATCTAGTATTTGGAGAAGTGATGCGAAAGTTTCCATTGCATCCGTTGCTTTATTCTTCTCTCTTGGGACTTTCTCAAATGTGATAAGAGTGAAGTATTTCTTGATATTCTCAACCATATTCTTGTAAGGTATCATCTTGTCATCTTTATTATGATATTCATCATTAATTTTATTGATAACTAATTGTGAATCTCCATAGACTTGTAGCTCTATCACTTTCCATTCTAATGCCAGTTTTATTCCAATGACCAATGCTTCTTACTCCACTATATTATTTGTGCATGGAAATAGAAGCTTGTATGATTTTTTAATTTTAGACCCTTGAGGAGTAATCAAAAGTATCCATGCTCCTAATCCATGTTGTGTGTAGGAACCATCAAAATATAGTTTCCATGTTTTTGGTTCAACATTCACAATTTCAGAATCTGGAAATTCTACTTGTATTGGATGGTCATCTTGTAATGGTGATTCTACTAATTGATTAGCTATGACTTGGCCCTTGATAGATTTACAATCCACATATTCTATGTTGAATTAACTTAGCACCATGAACCATTTGGCTAGTCTCCCATTCAATGTTGTTTTGTTGAGAAGATATTTCAAGGGATCAATCTTTGTAGTGAGTTAAATCTTGTGGGATAAAATATAGTGGCGTATTTTTGGGGAAGCAAAAAATATGACCAAACATGCTCTTTCAATCAAGGTGTAGTTCAACTCATATTTTACCAAATTCTTGCTAATGTAGTATATGGTCTCTTCTTTTCCCGATTCATCTTCTTGTGCCAAGAGTGCCCCTAATGAATGTCTGGTTGTGAAATATATAGAATTAAAGGCTTGCCTATTATAGGTGGCATCAAATTTGGAGGATTCATTAGATATTTCTTCAACAAGTTGAAAGCTTATTCACATTTCTCATCCCATTTGAAAACTATGTCCTTATGAAGGAGTTGAGTAAAATTATAACACTTTTTTGCTAATTGAGATATGAACCTTCGAATGGATTGGATCCTACCTTGAAGAGATCTCATATGACTTATGTTTCTAGGTGCTTCCATTTCCATGATGAATTTGACTTTGGCTAGGTCTGCCTCTATTCATTTTGCTAAAATAATGTACCCTATTAACTTTCCTGATTGAACACCAAATGCACACTTCTTTAGATTTAACCTTACTTTAAATTGCTCCAATCTTTCAAAAAATTTCTCTAAAATGGGTAGATGTTTTTCTCTTGAGTGAGATTTAGAAAGTATGTCATCTACATATTCTTCCATGAACTTATGTGTCATGTCATGAAATATTGTTTTCATGGCTCTTTGATAAGTCGCTCTGACATTCTTTAGACCAAAGGGCATAATATTCCAATAGAATGTCCCCCATGTGCATGTAAATGATGTTTTGTCTTGATCTTCAGGTGCTATCTTTATTTGATTATAGCCACTAAACCCATCCATAAGTGAGAACATTGAATGTCTCACTGTCAAATCTACAATGGTGTCTATTCTTGGTAACGAAAAGTCATCTTTAGGAAATGCAAGATTGAGATCCCTAAAGTCCATGCAAATTATGATGGAATTGTCTACTTTTGAAACTGGCACAATGTTTGAAATCCATTAGGAATAATCAATGGCTCTTATAAACCCAACTTTCAACAATTTTTCTAACTCCACTTTTACAAGTAAAGCTATGTCAGCATGCATCTTTCTTATTTTCTTCTTTAGTGGTCTTACTCCTTTTATGTTCAAATGATGCATGATTAAGTTTGGATCCAATCCTTGCATATCATCATATGACCATGCAAAATTGATTTTCTTTTCCTTGAAAATTTTGATGAAGTCCTTTCTTTCCTCACTAGATAGAGATGTTGCTAAGTGTATGATCCTTGGTTCTGATTTTGATCCAATATTCACTTTTTCTATTGGTTTAATCAAGATAGGAGGTCTTTCTTCATAGTGCTTAGGTAAAGTATCCAAACTCCCTTCCTTAGGTGCCTCAATTGGGTTTTAACCTTTGGAATCATTCTTTATTTCTTTATCTTTTTGATCTAATGCTGCCACAATCTGGTTTTAAACATTAGATTCTTTCCATTTTTTATTTTTTTTATTTTTTATTGAATTGAGAGCTTGGATACTTTCCTTTATCACTCCCTCCTAATGTTCCATGGTAGAAGAAGGTTCAAATGTATTTAGGTATTGGGACACCAAGTTATCATTCAAAAATGTAGGAATTATGGTAGGTTCAATGGAATCCCATTCGATTAATTACGGATAGATAAGGGTAAAAGGATCAATTCTTTGGATTAGTTCAATGGGGTTTAGGGACAGGACTTCATTTGAAGGTTCAAACATTGTATCGCTTAAATCTATAATATGTGCTTCTTCAAGATGTTCTAGAGAACTAGGGTCAAAATCTTCCTCACTAGAATCCTCTACAGTTTCTGTTGGGTAAAAATCTCATGGATTAAACCTAATGCTAGATTCTTCCATAGCAGGTGTCCATGATGCTATGTGGGGTTCTCCTACCCATTGATTTATTTCAATTTCTTGAATTGGTACATTATCTAAGACCACTTGACTAGAACTTGAGGATTGATTCTGCAATTGATTTTTTCCCCTTCCTAGGAGTGTAGGTGTGAATGACATCTATTTCCTTATCTTGACATGAATCACTTGACAAAGATTCCCATTCCCAATTGTTGGAATCCTCATCACTTTGAGAACCTAATTGTAAATTTTTTTCATTAATTTTTGGATATTTCTTTTGAGTGTACCCTTGTTCTAGGTACCCTAATCCAGTCTTTTCTTTGTTATCTCTCCATGTCATTTCAATGGGTTCAATGAGTCCTTCATTTCTTGTTCCTAAAGGTCCTTGTCCTTTGTATCCCATTTTTTGCATTATTTGAAATCCTTTCCCATATTGATGTGTGGGTATGCTTACATTTTGGATGCGCTTCTCATGTGCACTTGATTCTTCATCCTTATATAGCCAATTTAGGATTTCATTGTCTTCCTCCTCCATGAATGAGGATGTATTTTCCCTTACAAAGTGATCATTGTATTTATGAGGTAGATTAGATGGCTTTCCATATGATTTTGGAGATAAGGGTAGGTCCATCATGGATAAGGAGTATTCACCTACTCCTTTTTGTTTGATTTTACATTGCTTTTCAAAATTTCTCATCATATGGTCCATCTTTTGGTAATGAGCATCTTTGGTGTAGATTTGAATAGATTTAGATTGGTCTTCTTTCTACTTCTCAAGAGAACTTTCCTCACTAACCTTTTCTTTTCCTTTTGTCGATGTAGCTAGGTTAGTAGGACTTTGGATGTTTTCAACAACAACTTCTTCTTCTTCTTCTTTTTCTCTTCCCTTCAAAGATGGAAGATCTTTTGAACTTTGACCTTTCTCTATTATTTGAGGAATAGACCCTTCTGCATTATGCAGGACTAAAGAATCATTGATAGGCTTCATGTTATTACAATATTGAAAGGGGTTTGAGTCCCCGCTTACCATGATTTCTTGTCCTAGATAGGGGAATTTGAGATATTGGTGGTAAGTCGAAGGCATGGCCTGCATTTCATGAATCCATGGTCTACCTAGTAAGATATTATAAGTCAACTTTAGGTCTAGGACTTGGAAAATGGTTTCTTTCTACATTGGGCCAACTCTAATAGGAAGTACTATGATACCCTTAGAAGCTCTCTCTTCATCATCATAGGCTTTTATAGTTATTTTTTTCTTTGGGTCAATAGTCTCCTTAGAAAATCCTAAGGCCTTTACCAAGTTTTGGGTACAAAGATTCAAGTTGGCCCCTCCATCAATTAGGACTCTTTTTAACCTATGCTTGCGAATTAGAACCTCTATATGCAAAGGAAAGTTTTGTGGGTCATTTAATGACATGTCATCTTGCTCTAAAAAAGATAGGCAATGAGGTGCAATAAGATGTCCCACCATATTTTGAAATTTGTCTACATCTAGATTTAGATGCACATTAGTCTCTACCAAAGCTTTTTATAGAATCTCCTCATGAGTTTGTGAGAGCTTGAGCAATTCTAAAATAGAGATTTGAGCAGGTGTTCACTGTAATGGGTCTACCAAATTATATTGTTTTGATGATGAAGATGAGGTTTGATTTGGTAGAACAATCCTTGGAGCATTTCCAGGTAGAGTAATTTTTTATGCTTGCCGCCTAGTTACAACATTAGATGTTGCTTCCCTTGGCTTCTCCTTTACCATGATAACATTTATGGTATTTTCATCACTATCTAAAGTATTAATGATGTTATCATAGGTATGGGAAAAGTTGACTTTCTCATTACCTCTTTTATTATTTTGATTGGTGTTTGATGACTCACCCTTTTCATGGTTTAGGAAAGGATTTTTGAAGGCCATAGGTTCTTCATTGTTTTGGGGCCCTTCAACCTTTATCATCCCGTCATCAATTAGGTCTTGCTCAAGGTGTTTCAATTTCATGCACTCATTAGTTTTATAGCCCTTATTATGATGGTATTCACAATGGTGAGAATCATTCCACCATTTTGGCTTAACTTAGGGTTCATATGGCCTTAATTCAGGTAAAGTGATAATCTTGTTGGCCACTAAAGTCCTTAATGCATTTTCCAATGGTTCACCTAAAAAGCTGAATTTCTCTTTTGATAAGTGCAAAAGAAAGGCTTAGGCTTGTTTCCATTAGCATTATTGAAGGGATTATTGTTACCATTGTTATTGTTATTGTTGGAATTGGTATTATTGAAAGGAAATTTGTTCGTTTGATTCACATTATATGTAGAATTCTCTCCACTTGATAAATTAAATGGGGTAGCCTTTAAGTTGTGTGCCTCCACAACTCCATCGTTCACAAGATTTTTGTTATTGTTTTTCAACCATAGTTTAGGTTTATCATTGTGATTATTAGCTCCTTTATTGTTGTTATAATTAGACACATAATGATTACTATTAGTGTTGGTATAGGTTTTATTGTCTACGAACAATTTGATTTCTCCCCTCTTAACCAGCACATCTTCAATTTTAATCCCATTCTCAATAAGTTTTTTGAATGTAGGGGGACATTGAAGTTGGAGCCTATAGTTCATCTCCACATTCAAGTTGTTCATAAATATCTCCATTTTCTTCTTTTCAAGGATACGTCATGGGTATCTTGCAAAAACTGTCCTCCACCTTTGAAGGAACCCTAGGAAAGATTTACCATCCTTTTGCTTCGTATCACATAGTTTGAGCATGGTAATCTCATGTTCGATGTTGTAAGAATAATGGGTTACAAATTTGGAGGCTAATTCCTCAAATGTCTTTATCCCTTGCGGAAGTTTGAAGAATCATTCCATGGATTTCCTTCCTAAACTTCTTGGAAAAAGTCTCATTAGGTATGTGATATTATGCATAAATTCACTGCTTAGAGAACAAAAATCTCTAAGGTGATCCAGTGGGTTTGATTTACCCGTGTATTTATCATACTTAGGAAAAAATGTATTGATAGGAAAAGGTGCCATGACTAAGCTTTTGTCAAAAGGGAATGGGCACAAGGCGTCCATAGAGAATGGCTTAGGTTCATCAACCTTTTTCATTAAGTCAATCTGTGCTTGGAACATTTTTAATTGTTGAGTCATAGAATTCATCAGGTTTTCATCTTCTTTATTTTTCTTTAGTTGATCCACATCATAATCATGTGGGAGCTTTGCCCCTTCTTGGGCTAGAGTTAGGAAAAAATTCTCCCTATTTCTATCTATTAGTTTATCCATGACCTCAAGAAAATCATTATCTTGAGCCACTCGATTAGCCCTTTCTTCAATTATTTCCTTAGGCTCTTGGTTGGTATTATTAATATTGTCATTGTTTCCTCCATAATGGTAATTGTGAAATGTGGAGTTTCTATCAATTGATTCAAGTCTCTTTTCAAATAGATTTGGGAGACTGTCCCCTTGGTCATGATTGTTGAAAGGACTTTGATATTCAAATTCAGGGACCTCTTTAGCAATGCAAGTGTCATCTTCTTGTAAAGATAGTTTAAGTCTATGAGAGCATTTAGAAACTGACATCCAACAAGGTTTGATTTCAAATCATTTTCCCCAATTTGGTAATTGTTCATTTTTATGAAGAGATTTAAAAATATAAGATGAATTTTCAAATGGATGTCTCTTACTTTTTCTATGTATTTTTCAAACAAAGCAACCACACATACACTTTTTCTTTTCAACCCTCTACACAAAAAGTGTTTGAATTTATAAGGACGTTATCACGGGTTTTTGCACAAAAAGACACTTCAAGCAATCTACCTAGCTCAAAATTTGGTTCGTAAACATGGCTCTATAAAGTAGTATTTGCTAAGTTAACAAGGTATTTAATCAAGATTCCATTCAAAACAAATATTAAACTTTCATCCTCCAAGTATATTAAGAGGCTTCCCACCACCGGTATGTCGGAGTTTTGCGCAATCCCGAAGGACTACTCGAGGAAGTTTGAAAATTTAACACCCTTTTGTCACACACCCCATTAAGGATGTATGCATTTTATTTTAGAGTGGGTTAGATTATCATGGCAAAGGTGATTGTATCCCTCTTTGGGCTGTCTGTCTCATCGGCCTTGTTAAGGCAAATCTCGGGAGGTGATCCCACTATAGATCTAGCATGTTCATTTTGAAAGCAATAAAGTGGAATAAAGAGATAGGTTTTGGGAGTTTGATTCACCAAAAGGTGAAGAGAATATCCCTATCTATTTCTCAATTCCCAAGCACTTTTAACAAGGTTCAATTACCAAACCCACTAACTAATGGGAATCAAGTATTTCTACTCTTTTCCACAAACAAGGGGTTGTTCAAAGTTAGTGCTTGATTTACTTAGCCTTTCTTTTAATCAAGGAGTTTGACACTTTTGGAATTTTGATTCAATTAGAAAGTGAAGAGCACAGGCCTAATATCAAATCCCTCAAACAATAATAGGCTTGTTTAATTACTAGATTTTGAAATTGATAAAGCCACAATTTAAGCAAAAATTGACCAAGTTTGAGGCTTACCTTCAATCGAAGCTAGCTACGGCTAGAGGCATTTTTGATGAATTTTCCATTTTTATGCTTACCTAGTGGTGATTGTTCCTTTCCATTCACTTCTCCTCCACCAAATTAGTCAACACAACTAGCCAAAGTGAAGAAAAACAAAAATAAACTTGAATCTAAGCCTTATTTATCAAATTTTAGCAAAACTTGATTAAGGTGAGTAAATCCTATTTAATGATATGAACTTTTCTTTATATGCTTCTAAAAATTTCAAATATTGTTCATGTTGTTGGCAAGTTGACTATACTGGTATATATGACTTAATATAGTGTAGTCATCATGGCAACAAAGTCATATAGTGTTTTGGAGTTAGTGCACTTGATGAGAAGATCAGAAATTGGTGAAGTGTAGAAGACTGGACAGTTAGAAGAGCAACTGAAGTTTAGAGCATAAGCGCATGTGCATATGACTAAGTTATGGTATGCACCCTAGAAGATACAATTGTAAGAGTGACGTAGGAGCATCCTTGGTCTAAGAGCAATCTTGCATCACCCAAAAAAATATTTATGTTTTTGTATTCAATAAGGGATATCTTGTGCAGAGCTTCTATTTATGGGAACTTTCTATTTTTAGTAAGTTGGTCTTATGATCTTAGAATGTTCTAATTTTACATTTGGAGGTTCATATCAGTCATATCAGCCTACCAGTAAAGTTTCATGGCTAGATCAGGTCTAGTTTTGAAGATATTGAAGATTTTCGGTATTGGCAGCAGGGTATAGAAACTTTGAACTCAATTTTGAAGGCTTTAGAGGCCTCAGATGAGGTCAAAAATTTGGGTGATAGGTGCTTGCACAAGCCAAGCCTATAGAGTGCTTCGTGGCCTTTCTGAAATGGGGTTATAATAGTCAATCAGGTCAACTGGTGATGACTTATGGTCTCTGGAAGTCGGGCCACCTGAAATGGCAAAAAATAATTTTCCTTCAAAATTTTTGATTAGGTTTCAAAAGTTATTTTGAGCTGACTTTGATGTAATAAATTGAAAAATAAAATAATTCTAAGTTTGGTCGGCCCTAAGGGCTAAATTTTTGGAACCTTATCGGGTGGTGGAAAATGCCTATATAAAGAAGGCCCGTAGTGTTATCTAGGGTAGTTCTGGGTATTGATGCGAGGCTTTGTCTTACAAAATATTGTAAGGGAATGCCCATGTGGCTTTGCATATTGTAATTCTGAAAGTTTGTAATTCCACATTTGTGGAGATAATAAGAAGCCAATTTTATGTTGTTGCATATTGTTGTTGTTTCTCTGTTTCTGTTATGTGTTTGTGGTATTAAGGGGAGCACCCTTCATCAAGTGGTATCAGAACAAGAGTTCCTAAGTGTGTAAATAGATCACCAACTGTGAGGTAGTTTGCACCAGGACCATGGTTAGGGTTTCAACGCGCATCGTGAAAATGCCTCCATGAAGGGAACGTGGCGGAAGAGCTGGTGTTGTAACACCTGAGGTTAGAGTGCTCCACAGACAAGTGTGAGCACTGCAAGAAGAGATTCATAGAGGAATGAATCTTAATGTCAGAGATGAAAGTAAGGATGAAGCCGAAGAAGGAAATGATGATCAAGAAGAAGAAGGCGAAATTTTGAATCGAGAAGAAGAAAGGCTTTTTCGGGCCATTTCCAAGATTGAAAAAAGACCTAAGATCAAGGTTCCTACATTTTCAGGAAATCTTAACCCAGACGAATTGATTGACTTGATCAATGAATGTGAAGAATATTTCGAGTATGAAGATATCAAGGATCCTAATAGGGTCAAATTTGTGAAGGCCAAACTGAAAGGTCATGTGAAGATCTGGTGGCAAGAGATTCAATTGGAGAAAAATAGAAGAGGGAAAGATAAAATCATAAGATGGGATCGAATGGTGGATAAATTGAAGTGACAGTTCATTCCTGTTGATTATGAGCTTGACCTACTAAAGAAGATGCAAAGTTTGAAGCAAGAAGGAAGATCTGTTCAGGAGTATACAGAGGAGTTCTATCGAATCCTCATTAGAATAGGCCATGCAGAAGCTGATAAGGAGAAAGTTGCTCGTTACCTTAACGAGTTGAGGCCAAGCATTTAGGAGGAGCTAAATCTGGTTTGAATGAATAGTATTGAAGAGGCATACCAGTTTTCCCTAAAGGTAGAGGAAAAACTGAACAAGAAGTTCGAGAGCAGAAAAAATGGAAAAGGTCATGGTGGATGATCTGGTGGACTGTCATATGGAGGCCAAAATGAAGATCTGAAAAAGAAGGATGAGGCTAGTAGCAGTCAAAATTAGAGACAAAACAATTCCAATCATTTCCAAGATCAGAACAATAGAGATCAGAGAGGAAGAGGAAGAGGACAAGGTTCAGGAAGAGGAGGCTTCCGTGGAACATGTTTTCACTGTGGAGAAGAAGGTCATAGGGAATTTGAATATCCTCAATGCCAAGGAAGGACTGATAGGAGGAATGAAGGCCAGGCCAAAGTGGCACATGTAGATGAAGATGCCGGATCATCAAATTTAGAAGATGCTGAAAGAGGAGAAATGTTGATTAACAGAAGAGTCCTGCTGAGTGGTGAGAATGAACCTAAACAAAGGAGGAGCCTGTTTCACACTAGATGCAAGTGTGAGGGAAAATGTTGTGATGTGATTATTGATAGTGGAAGCACTGAAAATTTGGTTTCAGAAGAGATGGTGACAAAGTTGAAGCTCAAGAGATAGAAACACCCACATCCATATCAGATTGCCTCAGTGCATGATGACCACAAGGTCATGGTCAGTGAAAAGTGCCTAGTAAAGTTTAAGATTGGTGGGTACCAAGATGAGGTACTATGTGATATCATATCTATGGATGCATGTCATATGTTGTTGGGTAGACCATGGTAGTTTGACAGATGTGTTGTACATGATGGTTGTGCGAATACCTATTCCCTGACAAAGGATGGAGTGCAACATAAGCTAAAGCCATTGAAGGAGACCAAAGAAAAGGTATGTGGTAATGCAAGAATAACATTTGTTGATGGAAGAAAATTCCTAGATGGTATGAGGCATGAGCATGTGTGTTTTGCTTTAATTCCAAAAGCTGGTAAAGAAGAAGTAGAGGATGTACCTGTAGAGGTTGCAGATTTGTTGAATGAGTTTCAGGATATTGTATTTGATAATGTACCTGATGGATTACCACTGGTAAGGAAGATCAGTCATCAGATGCATTTGATTCTAGGAGCCAGTTTTCCATACAAGGCAGCACATAGAATGACACCAGCAGAAAGTGAAGAGTTGAATAGACAAGTACATGAGTTATTGCAGAAGGGGTTGATTTGGGAGAGCCTAAGTCCATGTGCTGTACAAATAGTATTAGCACCAAAGAAGAATGGAGAATGGAGGATGTGTATAGATTCCAGAGCAATAAACAAGATCACAATCAAGTATAGGTTTCCATTGCCACGAATGGATGATATTATGGATTGTTTGAGTGGAGCTCTGTATTTCTCAAAGATAGATCTGAAGAGTGGATATCACTAGATTTAGATCAGAGAAGGAGATGAATGGAAGAATACCTTTAAGACAAAGGAAGGATTGTATGAGTGGTTAGTCATGCCTTTTGGGGTAACCAATGCACTGAGCACTTTCATCCGGCTCATGAACCAGGTTCTGAATGAATTTCTGGGTAAGTTTGTCATTGTGTACCTAGATGATATTTTGATCTTTAGTAAGACATTGGAAGAGCATATGATGCATATTCATATGGTGTTTGTCAAGTTAAGAGATGAGAAATTGTTGATTAATTTGAAGAATTGTAGTTTTGTGAAGAAAGAGTTAGTGTATTTGGGATTTGTAGTTTCAGCAGAAGGTCTAAAAATGGACCGAAAGAAGGTACAGGCTATCTTTGAATGGCCTACTCCAAGGAGTGCTACTGAGGTAAGGTCTTTTCATGGTTTGGCTAGCTTTTACAGAAAGTTTATCAAAAATTTTAGTAGTATTTGTGGTCCCTTGGCTGAAACAATGAGAGGGGATAAAAAAGAGTTTAAGTGGACTAATGGGGTAGAAAAGAGTTTTCAATTGTTGAAACAAGAAGTTATAGAACAACCCATTTTAGCACTTCCAAATTTTAATAAGGTGTTTCATGTAGACTGTGATGCTAGTGGTACTGCAATAGGAGCTGTTATGAACCAAGAAGGTAGACCTATTGCTTATTTCAGTGAGAAGTTAAATGATGCCAAGAGAAAATATTCTATTTATGATCAGGAATTTTATGCTATAGTTCAGGCATTGAAGAAGTGGAGACTCTATTTGCTTCCTAAGGAGTTTGTTTTGTATATTGATCATCAAGCTTTTCAATATCTGAATAGTCAAGGAAAGTTGAATCAAAGACATTTGAAATGGGTTGAGTTTTTGTAGAGTTATACATTTGTTTTGAAACACAGAAGTGGAAAGTCTAACAGGGTTGCAGATGCACTTAGCAGAAGGAAAATAGTGCTGACAAAGATGTAGATTGAGGTGGTTGGGTTTAAAGAACTCAAGAATTTGTGTCCAGAGGATCCTAATTTTGGTGAAGCTTGGAAAGCTTGTAAAGAACCTGTTACTCTAGACAGAATGAAGTGGCTGGATTTCATCATTCAAGATGATATGCTATTCAGAGGGAGTCAGTTGTGAATTCCAAGAAGTTCTATGAGGGAGAATCTCATCAAGGAGAAGCATAGAGGAGGATTGGATGGACATTTTGGTTGTGATAAAACCCTTGCTTTGGTTAGTGAGAATTATTATTGGCCACAGTTGCAGCAAGATGTCAAGAATTTTGTACAAATTTGTACAGTATGTCAGATGGTGAAAGGAGTGAAGCAGAACAGAGGGTTGTATTAGTTATTACCTCTACTAGTGAAGCCTTGGGAGGATATCAGTATGGACTTTGTTCTTGGTTTACCAAGGACACAATGGGGACATGATTCAATTTTTGTGGTAGTTGATAGATTTTCAAAGATGGCACATTTTATTCCCTGCAAGAAGACTAATGATGCTGTTCATGTAGCGGAATTATTTTTCTGAGAAGTGGTGAGACTACATGCTTTGCCAAAGAGTATAGTTTCAGATAGGGACACTAAGTTCATTGGATATTTCTGGTGTACATTGTGGAAGAAGTTGAAGATAGCTTTGAAGTTCAGTTCATCACATCATCCACATATTGATGGACAGACAGAGGTGGTGAATAGGAGTTTGGGAAATTTGTTGAGATGTTTGGTTGGAGATAAGCCAATAGGATGGGATTTGATTTTACCACAGGAAATATTTGCATACAATAATTCTGTCAACAGGAGCACTGGTAAATCACCATTCCAGATTGTATATGGGAGTAGTCCAAGAAATGCATCTAAGTTGAGAAGGATAGATAAAGGAGAAATAAGTAGTGCTGAAGCTGAGGATTTTGTAGAACATTTGAAGAACATCCATGAGGAGGTGAGGAAGCACATTACCAAGATGAACACATAGTATGAGGCTAAGGCAGATGAGAAAAGGAGGCATAAGGAATTTTAGGTTGGAAATGAAGTCATGGTTCATTTGCAGAAGGAGCGATTTCTAGTTGGTACATATAACAAGTTGAAAATGAAGAAGTTCGGTCCATTTAAGATACTAAAGAAGCATGATTTAGGAAATGCATATGAGGTCAAGTTGCCTATTGAGCTGAATATTTCACTAGTATTTAATATTTCAGATCTGACAGAGTATCATCAAGGAGGTGTTGAAGATGAGGTTACAGTAGCACAGTGGAGTATTCCAACAACCACTTTAGATATTAAGGAGATTGAAGACATATTGGATAGTCATGTTGGTAGAAGCACAAGGAACAGGACATATGAAGAGTATTTGGTCAAATGGAAAGGATGACCTATTGAAGATTCATCATGGCTAACAAAGGAGGAGGTTAACCATCTTGGTTTTCCTCTGCACACCTGAGTCATGACAGGGTCACTTCTTAAATTACCTCAGGTGTCTAATGTAGGAGCATCCTCATTGTAAGAGCAATCTTGCATCACCCAAAAAAATATTTATATTTTTGTATTCAATAAGGGCTATCTTGTGTAGAGCTACTATTTATGGGAACTTGCTATTTTTAGTAAGTTGGTCTTATGATCTCAGAATGTTCTGATTTTACATGTGGAGGTTAATCTCAGTCATATCAGCCTGCCAGTAAAGTTTCATGGCTAGATCAGGTCTAGTTTTGAAGATATTGAAGATTTTCGGTATTGGCAGCAGGGTACAAAAACTTTGAACTCAGTTTTGAAGGCTTTAGAGGCCTCAGATGAGGTCAAAAATTTAGGGGAAAGGCACTTGCGCAAGTCAAGCCTATAGAGTGCTTTGTGGCATTTCCGAAATGGGGTTATAATAGTCAATCGGGTCAACTGGTGATGACTTATGGTCTCTGGAAGTTGGGCCATCTGAAATGGCGAAAAATAATTTTCCTTCAAAATTTATGTTTAGGTTTCAAAAGTTATTTTGAGTCAACTTTGATGTAATAAATTGAAAAATAAAATAATTCTAAGTTTGGTTGGCCCTAAGGGCTAAATTTCTGGAACCTTCTCGGGCAGTGGAAAATGCCTATATAAAGAAGACCCGTAGTGTTGTCTAGGGAAGTTCTGGGTATAGATTTGGGTATTGATGCGAGGCTTTGTCCTATAGAATATTGTAAGGGAATGCCCATGTGGCTTTGCATATTGTAATTCTGAAAGTTTATAATTCCACATTTGTGGAGATAATAAGAAGCCAATTTTATGTTCTTACATATTGTTGTTATTTCTCTGTTTCTATTATGTGTTTGTTGTATTAAGGGGAGCACCCCTCATCAAAGAGTGTATTCATTCTTATTCTATGAGTGCATGATCAGATATGTAAGTATGATGATGTTACAGACAGTTGAAGTTACACAGCTAGTGAATGTCAGAACAAAACAAAGTATGCAGCCAACTGATGGAAATTTGATTAGCGACTATGTTATTGTTTTGTAAAGTATATGCACCTATTGTAATTAGGTTGTAGACATATAATTATGTTTGTTTGTAAACACACTTGAGCCAATTCAATTGGAAGTGTTGTATGTAATTGGTTAAAGAGCCGACCTAGTTAATTGCTTTTTATGTGCATATAAATATTAGATGTGCCCTTGTAATTAGTCATGGAAGTTATCATAGAGTTGAAATAAGTAGAGAAAAAGTGTGTGAAGAGTTGATAAGATGTATTAGATCTTTGCAAGAGGTCAAAGCATAAGGACATCAAAGGAACTAATCAGACAAGCAGTGTCACAGTGTCAGTTCATCCAACAGATATAGTGTGTATTAGAGATCATGATGCAGGAGCATCTCAGGTCCTTGGCAATCCTGTGTCACCAAATTTTTTTTTAAAGTTGTCTTTGTGTTGCTCAATTTTTGCTTTGACTGAGTTGGTCAATTTCCTTTGGTTACCAAGTGTGTTTGGTTCTCTCCTGGGCGGTCGGTTATTTCATTGGCACTCGACGTTGTCTATCTACTGCTCGGTTATCTTTCTTATCGACGGGTCTAGTTTTGTTTCCTATTGTGGCTGACTTGTGCATTTATATTAGATCATAGAATTAATGTTGGAATCCATCATTGGGAAGTGTGTGGCCCCAAATTTGACTGTTACTTCTATTAATCATGGATCTGAAGGCCGACTCAGCTTGGTAGCTTCTTGTATAAATGTAGATGTTTAGTTGTAGTTTAGGGAGTCAGTTTTAGTTAGAAGATAGAAGACATTATCTTAGAGGTTTTTGACAAATCCTCACATATTTGAGGAGTTTTTTAATTCATTATAATATCAGGCCCTAATCAGGAAGGCCTTACAGCCTGGCATGTATGGTTCTAATTGATGATAATATATGAAAGGATCTGGCATTCTCTCTCTCACTCTTGTTGTTTGTTGCTTCTGCATGTGTGTTGCAAGCTTGGATCATTAGGGTGCACCATCCTCTGGCCCCTCTCGGCCCATGCCTTGCACCAGGTGGTATCAGAGTGAGGTGAGATCTTGATCTAGGTCTGTGGATCTAGGTTTGCAGGTTCCTTTTGAAGCCCTAGTTGAATTGTTGTGGGGTAGTAGATTGTGATCTGACCTACAATTGCAAAGGGTTGTCAAGATGGTTCATGGGAGGTGAGATGCAAATCCAGGATTGGAAGATATGCTAAGGCATATTGGTACTAGGTTAGAAGCAGTGGAGATAGCCCAAAGAAGAGGCAGACATCTTGAGGATGTTAGTGATGATGAAATTGAAGAAGAACAAGCGAATGTAGAACCTGCTCCCATCATGGATCAAGGTGAAGAAAGATTTTTGAAGGCTTTGACAAATCTAAAGCTGACACCACATTTCAATCCCCTTGAGTATGGTGGAAAGATGGATTCTGATGAATTGGTGGACTGGATGATCGAGATGGAAAAGTATTTTGAATATGAGAATATTCATGAGGATAAGAAGGTGAAGATTGCAAGCACAAAGTTGAAAAGTCATGTGTCCTTAGGGTGGGAACACCTTCAATTGGACCGAAAGAGGAAAGGCAAAGACAAAATCAAGGTATGGAGTAAAATGGTCAATAAGTTGAAAGGAAAGTTCTTACCCTGTGATTATCAGATTAACCTAGTTTGGCAAATGCAAAGTTTGAGACAGAAAGATAGCTCGGTAAAAGAGTATACTGAGGAATTCTATAGATTAGATATTAGATCTAGACATGATGAAGATGATGTGGAAAGAATCATAGATACTTGAATAGTTTGAGAGTTTCCATCCAAGAGGAAATTAGTATGGTCAAGTTGGAGAACATTGAAGAGGCTTATCAGTTTCCTTTGATAGCCAAGGAGAAATTGAAAAAGAGACATGAGAAAAGATAGGGAGGTCAAGGTGGTAGATTCCCTAGAGGAAGAGGTAGATCTAATGGTGAAATTGGTAGAGTTGAACCAAAAAAGTCAAATCTAGACAAAGGGAAGACCGAGTGGAAAGGTGAAAGTTCTAGAGGTAGAGGCAGTAACTGCCGAGGTGGTTATGGAAGAGGAAGTTTTTATGGAAATTGTTATAATTGTGGAGAGGAAGGAAATAGATCTTTTGAATGTATATAGGCTAGTAAGAAGGCTAGTAGCAGTTGAAATTCTTTGGTGCAAGAAGAGTCACCGAATGAACCTGATAAAGAAAATAATTTGATGGTAAGGAGAGCACTATGGAATGAAGGCAAGAAGGAAGATCCAGTAAGGAAAATTTTGTTCAAGACTAGATGTAGAGTTTCTGACTAAGTTTGGAAGGTAATCATTAACAGTGGTAGCTTGGAGAATTTGGCATCTAAAGAGATGGTCACAAAATTGTAGTTGGAAAGGTTGGTACATCCGAAGCCCTATCAGATTTCATGGATCAAAGATGAGCATACACTCCTGGTAAGTGAACAATGTTATGTGAATTTGAAGATTGGAAGATACTATGATAAGGTGTTATGTGATATAATGCCTATGGATTGTTGTCATATTTTGTTGGGTAGACCTTGGAAATATGATAGACATGCTATATATGATGGGAGATTGCATAAGTATACTATTGTGGCTAATGGAAAGAAAAAAATCTTGTTACCTTTTATGGAAGAACCTGTTAGTAATGTTTTCACATCTGTGAAAGTTTGTTTGATGGAGGGAAGAAAATTTGTTAACTCATTGAAGAGGAATGATGTATGTTTTGCTGTGATTCCTAATAAGATGAGTAAGAAAACATAGGATAATGTCCCTGAGGAGATTGATAAGTTACTCACCGAATACAATGATATCATTTCTGATAATGTACCTGATGGCTTGCCACCAAAGAGAATCATTGATCATTGTATGGATCTAATCCCTGGAGCTAGTTTATCGAATAAGGTACCTCATCGATTGACACCTACCAAGAATCAAGAATTAAACTGACAGATTCAAGAGTTGTTGGAGAAAGGTTCGATCGGAGAGAGTTTGAGTCCTTGTGCAGTACCTATTGTATTGGCACCGAAGAGGAATGGAGAATGGAGAATGTGTACTGATTCCAAAGAAATCAATAAGATAACAATGAAGTATAGGTTTCCTATACTAAGAATGGATGATATAATGGATAGTTTGACTAGAGAAAAGTATTTCACAAAGATTGATTTGAAAAGTGGGTATCATCCGATCAGAATCAGAGAAGGTAATGAATGGAAGACTGCTTTCAAGACAAAAGAAGGTTTGTATGAGTGGTTGGTTATGCCTTTTGGTTTAACTAATGCACCGAGTACTTTTATGAGGTTGATGAATGAAGTTTTGATGAAATTCTTGGGTAAATTTTTTATTTTATACCTTGATGATATTCTGATATTCAGTAAGACTAGAGAAGAACATTTTTTGCATGTGAGACAAGTTTTGCAGAGATTGAAAGAGGAAAAGTTGGTGATAAATCTGAAAAAAGTGTTCATTCATGAAAGAAGAAATTGTGTATTTGGGATTTGTTATTTCAGTTGATAGTTTGAAGATGGATCCTAAAAAGTTTGAAGCTATTTTGAATTGGCCTACACCTGTGAATGCTAATGAGGTAAGATCATTTCATGGTTTGGCAAGTTTTTATCGAAAGTTCATAAGGAATTTCAGTTCAATTTGTAATGCTATGACTAAGACTATGAGGGGAGACAAAAGAGAATTCAAGTGGACACATGGAGCTGACAGAAGTTTTGAGACTTTGAAATAGAAGGTTGCTGAATTACCTTTTTTGGCATTACCTAATTTCAGTAAGGTATTTCAAGTAGAATGTGATGCAAGTGGAAGTGCAATTGGAGCCGTGTTGAGTCAAGAAGGTAAACCTATTGCTTTTGTTAGTGAGAAATTGAATGATGCTAGAAGGAAATATTCTATGTATGATCAAGAATTCTATGCTATTGTTCAAGCACTGAAGAAATGGAGACAATATTTGATACCGAGTGAATTTGTCTTGTATACTGATCATAAGGCTTTACAATATTTGGGTAGTCAGAATAAATTGAATCAGAGACATATGAAATGGGTTGAGTATTTGCAGAGTTATACATTTGTGATAAAGCATAAGAGTGGAGTCACTAACTAAGTTGCTGATGCATTGAGTAGAAGAAGATCTTTGATGACCGAGATGAAAATTGAAGTTCTTGGTTTTGATGAGATGAGAGGTTTGTATGAAAATGACCCTAATTTTTTTGAGCCATGGAGAAAGTGTAGAGCACCTATTCAAGATCAACAAGATACTAAATGGGATGAATATTTTATTTAGGAAGGTATGTTGTTTAAAGGTATTCAGTTGTGTATACCGAGAGGAGTAATGAGATCTAATTTGGTAAAGGAGAAACATAGTAGTGGTTTGGCTGGACATTTTGGAATTGATAAAACATGGAATTTTCTTAAGGAGAACTACTATTGGCCGCAGTTGTATAGAGATGTTCAAAAATTTGTGAAAAGTTGTGGAATTTGTCAAGTTGCAAATGGAGTAAGTCAGAATATTGGCTTGTATACACTGATTGTTGTTCCTGAGAAACCTTGGATTGATATCAGTATGGACTTTTTTCTTGGCTTACCGAAGATAGTAAGAGGTAATGATTCAATATTTGTTGTTGTGGATATATTTTCAAAGATGGCACATTTTATACCTTGTAGAAAAACATCAGATGTAGTACATGTAGCAGATCTTTTCTTTAAGGAAATTGTCAGATTGCATGGATTACTGAGGAGTATTATCTCTAACCGAGATAGTAAATTTGTTGGTTATTTTTGGAAAATGCTTTGGAAGAAATTTGGCACTGAGTTGAAATATAGTTCTATATTTCACCCACAAACCAATGGATAGACTGAAGTTGTGAATAGAAGTTTGGGAAATCTTTTGAGATGTTTAGTTGGAGACAGACCAAGTAATTGGGATTCTATATTGGCACAAGCTGAGTTTGCATATAATAATTCAATGAATAGGAGTACTCAAAAGACACCATTTGAGATTGTGAATGGCACACAACCGAGAGGAAAATTTGATTTGAGAGACATTACTGATGAGAATAAGAGAAGTGCTGAAGGAGTAAAATTTGCTGAGTATATGAAGACATCACATGAAGATGTGAAGCTGAAGCTGGAAGACAGTAATCATAAATATAAAGATAGAGATGATAGATCAAGAAGACATAAAACTTTGATGTTGGTGAAGAAGTGATGGTTCATTTGAAGAAAGGTTAGTTTCCTGTTGGAACATATGGAAAGCTAAAGATGAAGAAGTTTGGACCTTGCAAGATTCTGCAGAAATTTGACAGTGGAAATGCATATGAAATTGAGTTACTTGATGACATGGGCATATCACCAATTTTCAATATTGCTGATTTGTATGAGTATCATGAACCTAATGAAGAAGTAGCAGTACCGACAAAATATCGTAAGAAGCAAAATGATGAAGCTGATCAGATTTTGAAGGAAAGAGTTGGAAAAAGTACAAAAGGAAACCGGTATATGGAATATTTGGTTAAGTGGAAGAATAGACCGATGGAAGATAGTTCATGGATTTCATAGTCTGAGTTGGATGCAGCTTAGACCAGTTCTACCAAATGATTTAGAGAATCATTTCAAAATAACCCCAGGTGTTTGATGCAAGAGCATCTTGGGTCCTTGGCAATCCTATGTCACCAAAAAGAATTTTTAAGTTTTGTCTATGTTGCTTGGTTTCTTCTTTGACTGAGTTGGTTGGTAGTTGGTCAGTTTCCTTTGGTTACCGAGTGTGGTCGGTTCTCTCTTGGGTGATCAGTTATTTCACTAGCGCTCGGTGTTGTTTGTCTACTGCTTGATTATCTTGCTTACTGACAGGTCTAGTTTTATTTCTTGTTGTGGCCGACTTGTGCATTTTTATTGGATTGTGGAATTAATGTTGGAATCCATCATTGGGAAGCATGTGGTCCCATATTTGACAATTACTTGTGTTAATCATGGATCTGAAGGCTGACTCATCTTGATAGCTTCTTTTATAAATGTAGATGTTTGGTTGTAGTTTAGGGATTCAGTTTTAGTTAGAAGATAGAAGACATTTGCTTGGAGGTTTCTAATAGATCTTTACATGTTTGAGGACTTTTGTAATTCATTCTAATATCAGGCCCTAACTAGGAAGGCATTACAACCTGGCATGTATGGTTCCAATTGATGATAATATATGAACGGATCTAGCATTCTCTCTCTCACTCTTGTTGTTTGTTGCTTCCGCATGTGTGTTGTAGGCTTGGATCATTAGGGTGCACCATCCTTTGGCCCCTCTTGGCCCCTACCTTGTGCCAGATTAGAAGGTTGTAGCCTTCACCATTTGAGTAGTGAGCTCTAGGACACTGTGTCCCCACCCCTAACAAGGTTAATTGTAAAAGACTCCTCAAAGGGTCTGACCCTTGACAAGGTCACTATACTAAATACATTGTAAAGAAACTCCTAACAGGGTTAAGGATCTTCTAACAAGGATCATAAGACACTAGTACAGATTATTAGTGGGTGTCAATTCTCACTAGGGTTTTTACCTATTTAAGTTTCCCCGTAACCATATTGGTGTTATGTGTTTTGTTCATCTATCTTGTTAATGTTGATGTTCATTTCAGTACTTAAGCATTCAAGTTAAGTGTGTCAGTGGCCACCATTCTAGAAGTAATAAGGTTGGTAAGAGAGAATGGAGAGTTTAATCTATGTGAGATCTTGCACGCACAACTAATAGACAACATAAGAGCCATCAAGCATGACAAGACCAAGATATTCAAGTTTGGGTCTTTAATAATCTATATGTACTTAGATATTCTTGGAAAGGTGTCTGATTTGTATCTAGACAAATCTATTCCCACTATGCCATAGATATCCTTTAATGCATCCACAAAAAGTACCCTTAACGATTACATGGAATTGGAGTCAAAAACATTCAGAGTGAGAATGCAGATGAGGTATAGGATACCTGAAAAGATTGTTGAAAAATACAAGGATAGTATTTGTTTCATGGTAGAGAGTGATACAACATGCATGGAGACTATTGAACCAAGAACAAAGTGGATTCATCCACTGGGATATGAAGTTGAAGAGCCTATTCTAGAGGCTTATGCTCAAGTTCTGTTATCAGCACCTAAGGACCTCAATGAACCTAGATGGGAGACTTATGAAGAGAAAACAAGAGAAGTAGATGTTGTATTGAACAGCGCAGCAACAAAAATAAAATTTGCCAAGGTTACTTCGGAGATCTTGAAAATTCATGGAGTATCTCAAGAAGACCTAAACAAAGAAAGGCAAGAGAAGATTTCTTTGGAAATAGAGAGCGCAGCTACAACAAAGACAAAATCTGATGATCCAAAGATGAAGAAGGTGAAAATTGAGAAATCAGATGATTAGAAGGGTAAATTTGATGTTGCTCCTCATGCGCCCATAGTAAAAATTGACCTTACTTCTCATCCTGAGTATAAGGCAATGCCTACGAGGAAGAAAGAGACTAGCACTAGTCATCCATCCTCGCGAGAAACAAGAAGTAGGAAGAATACTCAAACACCTCTAGAAGTAAGTTTCAAACCTAGTCTCAGTGTGTTGAGTTCAAGGATTGTTGATGAAGGAAGAATTGATCAAGTAGGAAATTTCTATGAGAAATATAGTGAGATTGACAAATCAGAGATTCATGGAATGATTGTCAAACATATGCTGAAGTTTAAAAAGACAGTCCTAGAACTAAAAATAGTGATTCTAGATAATTTATGGAACATTTTGGAATTCTTGAAGAGACGGTAAAATGAGGAAGATCTCAGAATAAGAGAGAAAATTCTAGATGAAAGTCTTCCAGTATGTTCTCTTGAAGAGAAAGCCCTGTTATTAGATTTGGTGAAACCACATCTCCAAACTAAGACAAGAACACTACATATCATGGATAAAAATTATGAGTTAGTAACTAAAGAGATAGAGAAAGCCTTTGAGAAGGTATTCTTGAACAGACACATGTATCCATCTACTGTGCACACAACTCAAGTGCCTCCTAAGGAAGCCAAGGAATCAGAGACCACAAAGATATAAATGACAGGTCCTCAGGATTCAGTGCCTTCAGTAGAAATACATACAGAGTCAAAAAAATCTGCGCCCATGACAGAGTCACTAAAAGACAAAACTATCATGATTGACAATGTAGAAATAGCCATGGCGGTCACATATAGAGACCTGGATAAGTTTGAGGAAGCTTTTGTGAGCACACAAGAAGCTAAAATCCTTTGCAGTAACAATTCACCCAAGCCACAAGAAGTACACATTGAAGATATAATAGATGAAAAAGAAGAAGAGAAAGAAACAGAAAAAGAAGACCAAGAAAAAGAGGAAGAAAAGATGGAAAAGGAGAAAGAAAAAGAAGAGGAAAAAGGAAATGAAACAACAGATAAGTCATCTAATGAAATGCTAAGAAAAGTAAAGAAAGAAGTGATGGATAGCACTCCTATCACTCCCTCAGCATCATTGTTGTCAAGCTTGACACCTGACACCACTAGTTTGGACTCATGGGGAGAAGAAGATCTGATCAAGTTCAATGTCTTACCTATGGAGAAGGCCAAGGAGAAATAGGTAATGAGGAGTCCCCTCTTTGTAGAATCAGTAAATATCCTAAACAACTTGTTGCCAACAGATAAGAAAGTGTCCAAGGTACACTTTGTTGATGATGTAAGTGCAATTCTTTCATAGTTCAAGAGTAATTTCTCTAACCTTGAAGAATTATCATCATTAGTTGTAGATGAGAAGTATATTAAAAAAAGACTAAATGAGTTGATCAATAACTTCTTACTAGACCTTAGTTCACTAAAAGTTGGACAAGCAACTTTGAAAGAGTTTGCAGCAAAAGGAAGGAAAATTATTTCTGACTGTATGAATCAAGATAAGTTGACAACCAATCACTACAAGAAGATTCAAGAAGTAGAGGCTATGATTGAAAAAGTGAGGAAGTTAGTAGAAGATCCCTCTACTAATGTAAACATGTGTAACAATGTATATCAGGGACAAATTGACAAAATTGAGAAGGCAGAAAAGGAGATGTCAAAGATACGGGCTAGGCAGAGTCAACTTAGAAATGCTCTTGCACCCTTCCTAGATGTGTTCAATCAGAATATCAAGGAGATCAATGCCACCATGGTGACATATGATCAAGGTCCTAGTTAAGATTTAGAGAAGATGGAGAAAATACAATATGCCTTATGCGCACATCTCCAAACAATCAATGCATTGATTGCATTTTGGAAGCAAGAGATCCAAAATTTATAGATTGCATACCTGGATGTACTTTCAGTGTAAGTACTTGTATAGATTCATTTTTGTAACACCTTTGTCATTAATTTCAAAGGGGGAGTATTTATAGAATATGGAGATATAGCTATGTAAAGAAAATGTATAGTAAGAAGATATAAGGGAGATATAAGATAGAGTATGATTAAGTGTTTTTTGTATTAAGGGATAGTTAGTAACTTTTCCATATTCCTTTGTTGCCATTAATGACAAAGGAGGAGATTGTTGGAAAGTTGACTGTACTAGTATATATAACTTAATATAGTGTTTTCATTATGGAGAAAAAGTCATATAGTGTTTTTGAGGCAGCACACGTGATGAGAAGATCAGAAATTGGCTAATTGTAGAAGACTAGACAATTAGTAGAGCACTAGTAGTTCACAGCATCAGCGCATGTGTGTATGACTGAGTTATGGTATGCACCCTAGAAGTAAGATGGTAAGAGTGTCTTCATGCTTATTCTATGATCGCATGATCATATATGCAAGTACGACAAATTTATAAACAGTTGAAGTTACACAGCCAATGAATGTCAAAACAGAACAGAGTATGCAACCAACTGATGGAAATTTGATTTGTGAATATGTTATTGTTTTGTAAAGGATATGCACCTATTGTAATTAGGTTGTAGACATATAATTATGTTTGTTTGTAAACACTCTTGAGCCAATTCAATTGGAAGCTTTGTATGTAATCAGTTAAAGGTCTGACCTAGTTAATTATTTTGTATGCACATATAAATATTAGATGCACCCTTGTAATTAGTCATGGAAGTTATCATAGAATTGAAATAAGCATATTAGAAGTGTGTAAAGAGTTGATAAGATGTATTAGAGCTTTTCAAGAGGTCAAAGCATAAGCGCATCAAAGGACCTGATCACACAAGCAGTGTCACAGTGCCAGTTCATCCAGCAGATATAGTGTGTATTTGAGATCAAAAGATTGTAGCCTTCACCATTTGAGTAGTGAGCTCTAGGATAGTGTGTTCCACCCCTAATAGGGTTGATTATAAAATACTCCTAACAAGGTCCAACCCTTGACAAGGTCAATGTACTAAATACATTGTAAAGAAACTCCTAACAGGGTTAAGGATCTTCTAACAAGGATCATAAGACACTGGTATTGTTGGCAATTTGGCTGAGCTGAGTACATAGATGTTGTCATTATGGAAACATATGATCCACATGAAGAGTGCAAAGGTCAGAGAGCAAGTATAGCAGAGCACATTGCAAATTTGTCTAAGTGTGAGACAACATTTTCACTAGTGTACCCAAGGACATTTTTTGTTTGCGACGTTGACTGGAGTAAGTTCAGTTCTTGCACACTTGAACATAGAATCTATGATGTCTAATGATGACCCATCTCACAGTGCAAGTCAGTACGACATGTACGGAATTTGTTATGATAGTTTTACCGAAGATAATGTTAAGCCGAAAGGACAGTTTTGAAGACAGAATTGGTAAAGAGTTAAGGGATTATTTTGTTTATCAAAATAATGTCTTAACAAGATAAATGGATGACATCCTAGATGTTAACCCTTAGATAAAGATATATGGAAGCCGACCATGTAAATTTATTAGCCTTAATAACTTGTATATATGTAATTGTAATTGTAAGAAGAAGTAGAGATAAGTGGTAATATTGTAATGATATGATGCAAATGTAAGAGCAACGAAAAGATATTGATGCAAGTAGCATAAGGTTATGTACCTTAATCCATTTTTTAATTAGTATAAGGTTATGTACCATCACCACTAGGGTTTTCCCTTGGCCAGGGTTTCCTCGAGAACATATCATGTGTTATGAGTTCTTTAATTTTATTGCTATGCATGTTGTTTAGCTTCTTATGCTATGCATGTGTAAAGATAATCTATTATATCCATAATTGGGAAAAAGATAAAGATTGTAGAATACTGATTCAACCCCCCCCCCCCTCTCAGTATTCCCTATTTGTAACAATTGGTATCAGAGCTTAGTTACTCGGAAAAGAATCATTCAAGAAAAGCCTAGGAGCTTGAGTAAGATCTCTATGGATATGGATCAACTACAAAAGAATCTTGAAGAAGCTCTTGAACATATTGATATGCTTACTGATGAAAGAGACACTCTGAAAGGGAAATATGATGATGCAAAGAACCTCATTGAGAAACTAAAAAAGAATTTGGAAGATTTGAAATCTGAAAAGGAATCTAAATTTTTTATTGAAGATTGTGATGACAATTTAGAAAAAGAAAATGTGATCCTTAAGCATGAACTGAAGATAGAAAAATTGAAATTAAGTTTGAAAGATGGAAATAGCAAGAATGAAGAAAATATGAGATCTGAGAATGAAAAGTTGAATATTGAAAATGAAGAACTAAAATTTGAACTTGGCAATGTAACATCTGAACTTGAGAAAGTCAATTTGCAGTATGTTGAACTTGAGAAATACAACAAGATTGTGAAAGGTGAACTGACTCAATCCAAACAACAACTTGAAAGGCTATATTCAAATAGTGAGAATATCGATGAACAAGTATCTTTTGGGAAACCATCCTATGATAAGACTGGACTTTGATTTAACATATTCAAAACAAATGTTGAGAACAAGCAACCAGATCTGAAAATATTTGAAAGTCTAGATGAGAAGAAGTCTGATGAGATCAACAAATCAGAAGAATCACCTAAAGGAGAAGAACCACCTAAGCAAGAAGAATCACCCAAAGGAATGCAATGAGAATTCAAAGGTATATGTTTTGGTTGTAACACTATTGGTCATATGAAGAGAGATTGCACAGGTAAGCAATTTAAACCTCTTAATGGTTATTGTTATAATTGTCATGGTTTTGGACATAGAGCTATTGAATGTAGAAAACCTAAAGTTATTGAAAACAATTATGGTAGTAGAATGTTTAGGAATACTAACAATGCAGATAAGAGACCTACTGAAGATATGAACAGTTGAAATGGAGTAGTATGTTATAGATGCAACAAGGTTGGACACATTGCTAGAAACTGCAGATCACAAATCAATCAGCAAGGACCAAGATATGGAAACAATGGAACTATTTGTTAGATATGCAACAAGATTGGACATACAACAAGATTTTGCAAAATGAACAATGGAGTTTTTTATCCTAACCCTAACCCTAGAAATCATGAAAGAAGAAATGAAGATGCAAGAAACAGTCAGAAAGGTTGTTGTGGTAATGCAGATGAAGTGAAGTTTGTTAAAGGCATAGATCAAGGAGACATATTCAACATTGAAGGTAATCAGAAAGGTGAAGTATCAAGTGGTAAGAATGAATCCTTACCTGACCTATCTGGAAGCACTTGATTTATTAAAATTACAGTAGATTAGGAACTTAGAATTAGTGTAGAAGTAGATTTATGATGAATTAAGTCTTGCACAGTTAATGTAAGGTAGTTTATGATGTACTGATGCTATGGTTAAGAGCACAAAATAAAATATTATGTTTTGCAAGATCGCAAGAAGTTTTAAGTTTTTGCAGGTTAACAGAAACAACTTTTTGGAAAGAAGTGGAAAAAGAATTGAATGCAATGTCAGACCTAAGTGAGATTGAAGTAATAAAAGGTTATGATCAATGTTATTTGATTATAAAAGAAAGTTGAAGTGTTTAGGAGAGCAAAGAGCAGTGATTGGAAGCATTTTGCAACGATCTGGTGAAAGATTTGAGCACCGAATCTATGCAAGCTCTAGAATCGTGAATTCAAGGTATTTTACTTGGCAGATCTTTGAATCGGTATAAAGAACTAGAAGCAATCATGGATGTATCTTTAATTCATAATGTCAGAGACAAAAATAGACCTAGAATGAAGAGGTAACTAGTAGAATCCTTGGAAGAAGATAACCCTAGTTTAGCATTATCATCCATACCAGAAAGAGTTTTGCATTTGGAGAATGTGAGAAGTTATCTTGGATGCAAGATAGAAACCATCAGTGATAGTGATTTTACAAATGAATATCAAAAGATTTACAATCAGGATATGACATTGAAACAAGGATATGAACATTTGAAAGACTGAGATTTTTAAGTATGCATTGCAGTATGAATTTGACAATGAAGAATGCACTAAGATTATTTTGAGCAGAATTCACAATGGAAAGTTTTGGCTAGAGGATAGAGTGATAGACATTACAGATGACTTGATTCATGAAGTCACTGGACTATCTAAAACTGGTGCTATTCCTTTAAATGAAAAGAATATGAGGAAAAAAGTCATGGACAACACAGAATCAACCTATAATGGCAGAGCAATTGTGATTAGCAAGATCAAACAACATGATGTTTATGCAAGTACCTAACAACTAAGTTTTGTGCAAATTCTAGAGAAGATGACATGGCAGCTGGAATGGTACACATAGCCTATTTAATGTGTATTGACAAGGTACCAGTTGATATGTGTGAAATTCTGAGAATACAATTGTTTGAAAACTTGGAGAAGATTAAGAAAACTAAGTATGCACAATTTAGATTTTCATCCTTAATCACATACATGTTTTTCCACCTATTGAGAAGATTTTCGTACACCATTGCAAATGATTGGAATGATGGTCAATCTACTATGGAAAGGATAAATAAAGTATATATGAAACATGTTATTGACAAAGTGAATGAGAGGGCTATGTTAGTGATGAAGACATTTCAGAAATTGGTAGTCAACAGATCAAGGATTCCACAATCTATTGTGGAGAAATATAAAGATGATATATGTTTTATGGTTGACACTGACTTTACCTATATTGAAGCCATGGAGCCTAGAATTGAATTCATAGACCCTCTTGGCTATGAGATATCCGAGATAGAAATAGAAGAATATGTTGGGAGGTTACTTAAGTGTAAGTTGTACACTCAGTGCAAAAGGTTGGAACTTTTGAAGAGAATTTCAACTCTGCAAAAGCTGTAATTGAGGAGAAGCAATCTACGAAGAGAGTTGACAACACCATAAAGAAAATATTGAAAGATTCAGGATTGACACAACATGAGTTTGAGATAGCAAAGAACATAGCAGCAACAATTAGAATGAGTGAACAAAAAGAAGTTTTGTCTACCCCACCAATTGCAGTATAGCTGAAAGAACCTCAAGTCAAGGTGAAAGTAGAGGAAATAGAGATGGAACAAGAAACAAGTAGACCTACTAGGTCTACCTCCTCCACTCCTAGCAAGAGAATGAAAGAAATTGCTATTGGACCTGGTCAGAGGCAGAAATTTTTGGTGCCACCAGTTACTAGGAAAGTTGCAATAATTAATGACGATGACACTACTTTGGTTAAGAAGAAAGCTTGGAAACCTAAAGTTGAAAAGCTTAATGAGCAAATTATTGAAAATGGAGACTTTACCAAAATGAATAAATACTATAGTGTTTATGATTATTTAGACAGACTTAACTTGGAGAATGCAATTGTAAAGCACATGGTTTTTGCAAATAAGAAGTTTGACACTATTCAGGGTCAGATACCTGATGACTTGTATAACAAACTTGTAAATAGAAAGAAGAGAGCACAAGAAGAAGACACTTCTATCAGAGAGAATCTAGTAAGAAAGCTTTGTGATGTGAGAGATGATGCACACCTGAAGTAGATATTGAAGGCCTTAAGCAACCACCTGAGAACCAAAAGGAGAACCATTCTAATTATGGGAGGCAGATATGAAGAACTTAATTCTGATACGGAGCAGGCAATAATCAAGGTTATGGCAGAAATTGTTGGAGAACCATCAACTGTAGCAGATCAAGCAGGTGAAGTAGAATAAGAGGATATTTCTTTTCCTCCAGCTATTAGAATTGAAGATGAATCAATGAATGTAGAAGGTACAAAGGTCACCTTGGATACTGATGACAATGTATTCAAGAATTTAGGAAACATTGTTGACAATTCAGCTCCTGATGAACCTAATACAGAAGCAGAGCAGACACAAACCACTATTAAAGAACCCAAAGCAACAGAGATTCAAGAACCTATTCCTATCAAAGAAGACATCAATATTACTCCTAAGACTAGAAAGAAGAAGGAAATTGGATCTTTATTTGAGGATTTAGGAAAAGAAGTTGATGATGATGATCAGTTGGAACTGATCACTTCTTTGAATAAGATTATTGGCAAGAACAAGAAAGTGAAGAATCTTGAAGGGAGTCTGAAAGAACTAACTGAGAAGTTAAAAAGCATTGTAACTACACAAATTACAGAGGAAGACCCTTTGGAGAAAGATAAGAAGGTAATGAGTACTTTTGATGATGAATTCACTAATCTATCTGATATTGCAAAAGTGAGAGCTCAAGCAGCTTATGAAGCTGAAATGCTTTTGAATATTAGTCAGAATATTAGGAATGATATTAATAGTCTTGATATCTGTATCAAGGACTTTAGAAAGCATTTGGGAATAGGAATATCTTTGTACATACAGTGTACAAAATCAGAGACCTTGAGAGCAGAAGAAGATCAGAAGATAAAGTTGAAAGAAGCAAAAATTCAGAATGAATGTAACCTTCTTTCTAGCCCCAATGTGAAGGTATTAGATATTGAGAAGAAAGTTAGGAAGGTTTATGATGAAATTAGAGTTTTACAAGATGAAAGGAATAGAAAAATGAGAAGATTTACTCTTTTGAGAGAGCACACTTCTATAAAGTTATGTGTAATTGAAGAATAGTTGGAAGAATGTCTTTCGAAAAAGGCATCTTTTCAGAAGTTTAACTTTGAAAACCTTCAAGCATGTCAAATAGCAGCTTATGAACTGAGCACTTTACTCAATGTGGTAGATTCCATTAAGAAATAATGGGAGAAGGAGATAGAAGCAATGAAAGTTGATTTTTCAGATTGTGTTGCAAGCCTACTGGCTTTGCAATAAGTAACTAAGGTATAATCTTTTTTTGACACAATTTTGTAGCCCTCCCTACTTAATTTTGTCATTGTTGTCAAAGGGGGAGAGATATAGAGAAGAAAATTGTTGTATATGATATGGATTGATACTCTTAGGGGGAGTATTGTATTAGAAATTATATTTTGAGGAGTTATAAGGATAGTATATGTATATGTTATACTATGGCCACAATTTTGAGACAATTTTGAGATTTTGAGTTGTACACTTAGCCAATTTTCTCATATGTTGCCACCAATGACAAAGGGGGAGATTTTTGGAAATTTGGATGAGTTGAGTACATAGATGTTGTCATTATGGAAAAATATGATCCACATGAAGAGTGCAAAGGTAAGAGAGCAAGTATAGAAAAGCGCATTGCAAATTTGTCTAAGTGTGAGACAACATTTTCACCAGTGTACCCGAGGATAGTTTTTGTTTGTGACATTGACTGGAGTAATTTTAGTGCTTGTGCACTTTAACATAGACTCTATGATGTCTAATGATGACCCATCTCAGAGTGCAAGTCATTACAGCATGTACAAAATTAGTTATGACAGTTTTACCGAAGACAGTGTTAAGCCGATAGGACAGTTTTGAAGACAGAATTGGTAAAGAGTTAAGGGATTATTTTGTTTATCAAAATAATGTCTTAACAATATAAAGGGATGACATCCTAGATGTTAACCCTTAGATAAATATATATGGAAGCCGACCATGTAAAGTTATTAGCCTTAATAACTTGTATATAGGTAATTGTAATTGTAAGAAGAAGTAGAGATACGTGGTAATATTGTAATGATATGATGCGAATGTAAGAGCAGCGAAAAGATATTGATGCAAGTAGCATAAGGTTATGTACCTTAATCCATTTTTTAATCAATATACATTGTACATTACTTTTTTGGGCAGTGGGCTCATCTGGTAATCAGATTTTGTTTGGGTTGAGGCTTCTAACAAGGCCTATAGTCCCTTAATCAGGATTGATACACTATATGCTTGTAATAGACTCCTAACAGGATCAATATCCCTAACAAGATACTTTTGATTAGTGGATCTTTGTGGATACCATCCCCATTGGGGTTTTCCCTTGGCTAGGGCTTCCTCGAGAACATATCATGTGTTATGAGTTCTTTAGTTTTATTGCTATGCATGTTGTTTAGCTTCTTATGTTATGCATGTGTAAAGATAATCTGTTATATCCATAATTGGGCAAAAGATAAAGATTGTAGAATACTGATTCACCCCCCCTCTCAATATTCCCTATTTCTAATAGGTATAGATTATTAGTGGGTGTCAATTCCCACTGAGGTTTTTACCTATTTGGGTTTCCCCATAACCATATTGGTGTTATGTGTTGTGTTCATCTATCTTGTTAATGTTGATGTTAATTTTTAGTACTTAAGCATTCAAGTTAAGTTTAAAGAGCCAAGTAAAAAGATTTAATATAGTGAACACTAATTCACCCCCCCCCCCCTCAGTGTTCCCATTCCTAACACATGTACCTTGCTTTCTTGCTGAGAACCTTCCAAAACCATCTTGATGTGTGCAATATTCTCCTCCTTGGTCCTTTTTGTCAAAGCTTTTCCCTCACTGTTAAATCTGTTCTCTTGTTTTTTTATTCTTTTATGACTAGTCATCCTACAGACACAGAGAAATCATTTCCCGCAAGTTAAATTTTGTCAATTTTCAATTTAATCAAAAGCACTATAGAATCTATTAAAAGCGCTATTTAAATGCTTAAATGCACTATGGATCGGATTAAAAGTGCTGCAAAAATATTTAAAAGCACTGAAATAGAAATTAAAAGCGTTGTTAAACTTAGCAAAGGCATCAAGAAAATATCAAAAGCATTGGAGAATTATGCAAACACACTGGCTAGTCAGGGCAGAAGCACTGTGAGAAATTAGACATAAACCATAAGATATCAAAAGTGCTAAAACTCCATGTAAAGGTGCAAAAAATTTTCATTGACGTGATGTTTCAAGTCTCAAAGGCACTGGAGAAATTGGTAAAAGCACTGCAGAAAGGATCAAATGAACTATTTCACCTATAAAACAGAGAGGAAAATAAGGAAAATCCTAGGAACATGTAATTTTCTGAATTTTTAAATTTATGAGGCCTAATGCCCCACGGTGGGCACCATTTTGTGCACTAGAGAAAGTACCTTCATAGGGTTAGTATGATCAATAATTCAAATAAAAACTAAATTACCACAAATAGCAACCTAATTAAGCAATTAATTGACAATTAAGCACTCTATGGATCTCTATTTAGGGATGCTAATGCAAAGCTCTCAGCAAGCTTCCATTAGTGACATTCCTAAAATGAGAATTATATGATAAACAAATCTAAAACAATTAATTCCAAATTGAAATGCTAATTAGCTTCTATATTTTCCTTTCTAGCTCTAATTCGCAAGAGGTTTGATGCTATTATTAGATTTTTGGATGATTATTGAGTGAATTATGCCTTACTTTTATAGATTTTGGCAAGGGTAGGGGGTGTAGTTTGAGTTGATCAAGGTTAGGTGAGAGTTGAGTCCATGGTTCCACCTTTGGAGACCATTTAAATATTTTTTCCTCAAAGCTTGGGATGAGAAGACAAAATGAGTGGACAAGATGCTCTTTCCAAATGAGTGATTGAGATTCAATTTAGGCTTGATCCATGTGAGCTTGGTTCTCAATTCCTATTGGTTGATTGATTTTCCTCCCATTTGGTGGTTGAGAGAAAATAGGAATTAATTAATTAAATTTATTTAATTTGTTTAACCATGTGTAGCCCTTGAATGGGTTGATTTGATTTAAATTGAACTATGTAATTAATTAGATTAATTACATAATTAATTGATTTATCATGATTTATTCGATTTAAATTGATTTAATGGCTTTTGATTTTCCATTGATTTTGGATTAAGGTTCAAATGCAATTTATATTTGATTTTATCTTGATTTGATTTAATTGCATTTAATTGTATTGATTCTTGCCTTGATTTCCCACTCAAATGATCTTGTCCAATTTTTAGTGATTACAACACCACATGTGGTACAAAATCCGTTCAAACACATCATCTTATAGTAAATGCACCCATCATCTCTTCTACATAGTACACTTGAAATAAACTCTATCGATGACTTAGGAGGTCCTTGTAGACCACATTATTGCAAAACATAATTAGTGTGAAAAGTACAACATGCATAACAGTAATATCATAATGCATAGAAAATTCAACATGGACCCTACAACAATGCATAGTATGTGCATGATTAATCTTAACATAAAATGGTTTTGTCATCTCAAAAAATCTTTGGCTAATTTTAATCTGAGGAAAGTTTTGAAGAAACATTTCATAAAATCATGTTTGAGTCATGTCTAAATAGTGGTTTGGATGTGGTTCACGATTTCTAAGTCCAATTCACCTTCTAAAAACATGTCTTTGGTTGGGCGAAATCCTTGTGTTGTCATGCCATTATTTGTCAATTAATATTCTTAGTGCATCAACAACAACCTTGTCCTTACGTGGGAGTCTACTTGAGAATGCCCAAAGAGAATTATTATTAGGATCCCCAATTTTCTCTCGCCTCTCTAAGGCATTGCGCAATGTTATTCTACTTATCCTTAATGACTTTCTTGTTTTTCTTATTAAATGATATTTTTCAAATTTCCTTTCCCATTATGGTTGATGTGAGGACACATCGAGTAACATTAGAATCTTTTGTACATTCTTTCATACCAATGGCTTGTTATGCATCAAATAGATTTCTCACAATAGTTATTTCACTTCTATTTTCAGTTGTTCTTAACCCCAAAATTCTCATTGTCTCTCTAAATTTTAGATTTTTAATCATTTCAACAACTAATTGACATCTTTTACTTTGGTTTAAATTTTCAAAATTGTTATTCTAAATGATTTTAACTATTCTTCTACAAATTCTTTTAGAAATTTTATCATGCATTGGCCTCACAATATTTTCATCAATGTCAATTAGAAACCTTGGTTTTCTACGAATTATTCTAGGAGGTGTTAAGATAAATGCATTCTCTTGGTTTTCATTAGGTGCATTATGTACATTAATCTCATCAAATTCATTAGGTGCATTCATCACATTGATTTGAAATGGAGTATGGTCATTGCATTTGTCATGTGTATTTGAATTGGTGCATGTTGATCATTTTGATTTAGTGCATTAGGTGCATTATCATATCAATTTGGATTGTTGCATGTTCATCACTGTCATTAGGTGAATTAGATGACATACCTCCACATAACCTCCTCATACGCTCCCATTGTCTTGTCTTTGTTGCCTCTTGTTGTTCATTTGTTCCTCTCTTATTCTTTCCCATTACATTAATATTGATTATCCTATTTAAATAACATCATGATGAAAATACACAATCAAAGAGAAAGAAAACAACAAATGAGCATCATTTTATTATAATCTGATGTAACAAACCAAAAAATAAAACAAATCAATCATTTCAAAGAAAATTTGACAAAAACAAATGCAAACTTCAGAGTTACTATCCCGAAAATTGATGCCAAATAGTGCAGTGGGACCTTCAAACAACTTTTAGTGCTGGTTTCTAGTTCATTGGAAATATATTATATATATTTTATCATAACATGTACAGGTTATGGAAACCTAAAACCAAATTTAACATTTTCCTCATAAAAAATTAGAGGTTCAACTCTACTTTTACATAACCCATATGAGTTTTGTAAAATAGGAACCAAGAAGGAGAGAGAGAGAGAGAGAGAGAGAGAGAGAGAGAGAGTCATTGCTGGATATTGCTATTGCATGGGGAGGTGATTGAGACATTTTATATGTTTAATCACTATGTTACTGAATGGGCACTCATACTATTATCATTCATGTTTTGTCACTGATGTCAAGATATGTTTCTATGAGGAGAATAGGTTGGTTATCACAGTGTACGGAAACTGTACAGATGTTTTAGATGTTGCAAAGTTAGATAAGAGTTCAGGAAGGTGTTGTGATCTTATATCCAAGATTGTATCATATAATATTTCATATTGGATGAGTTACATATGTTTTGGTGAAGACTGGTAACTAGACTGTGATAGTGAGAAATGACAAAGTTAGTCTCTATTTTTTGGAATATCTTCTAGATGATATGGATTCAAGGTATGCGATCTTGAGGGATGATAGAAAAGGTATTGAAGGATGTTCATTGGTCAGCGCAAGGTATGGAATTATTGGTGATGTTAGTTGTGGTGTGTGTTCTGGAGAAGACCTACTTGGAAGCTGACTTAGGAGATGTAGTGTGTGTTTTTCTTGGCAAACATAAATTAAGGATGTCAGCCCATAAATATTATAATGTAATCATTGTATACTTGTTTTAGATACCATGTGTATCTTAGCAAGGGTTTATGTAATTATTTGTAATTAGGAAAGGCTTATGGGCCGACCTGATCATGAGAATTGTAATAAGGTATAAATGAGAGGTCTTTTCTTTAGAAAAGATATGGATGGAAAAAGGTGATATAAAGAGGTTGTGAAAGCTGTGAGCTTGTGTTTGTTGTATGTAGAGAAGATTTTTATTAGTGGACTTTATTGGAATTGATCAAGCAAAGATAGTTGTTGCCGAATAGCTCAAAAAGATTATGTATTTCTTCATATACACTTGTGTTGTGAACAGTGAGTTCTGAAGGTGGATTTAACCTTCTTTGGGAAGTGAGCCTTGGGCAGTGAGCCCTCCCTTTCTTCTTGACTCCTAATTGGGTCTGTCCTCTAACAAGGACTATGTATTGTAATGTTTCAATAAGCTCCTAACAAGGATAAATCTTCTAAAAAGGATACTATACTCTTTGTACATCATTTGTGGGTGCTAATTCCCACTGGGGTTTTTACCTTTAACAGGGTTTCCCCGATACCAAAATATTGTATTATTGTGTTGGTATTTATTGTGTTCATTGGATCTGATATTTATGCTACTTAAAGTTTAAATTTTAATAATATTCCATACAACTGATTCACCCCCCTATCAGTTGTATTGTGGACTGTTATTCCTAACAATTGGTATCAGATCTTATGGTCCTCAGAGAGAGTTTAATAGATTGAGGTGATCTTGGAGATGATATTCTATAGGAAGGATAGTCCAAAGTTTGATCCTGAGAACTTTGACAATTGGAAGAACAAGATGCGAACTCATTTGTTGTGTTTGGGCATCGACTATTGGCTAATTACAAAGAATAAGGTAGCTATGAAGACCAAGAGTGATTTCCCATAAGCTACTGATGATGAAAATAAGGTATTCTCATACAACATGGCTGCAAGGGAAGAACTAATAAGTGCACTATCTGAAGGTGAGTTTACTGAAGTTAAAGACTTGGATTCGACATATGAGATTTGGAGAAGATTAAAAGCATTATATGAAGGAGACAAATATACCAAGAAAGAGATGTTACAGAACTGGAAAACCAAAATGGAGAAGCTGCAAATGAAGGTTGATGAAAGCATTAGGGCTTATGTTCAAAGGGTTACAGAAGTTGTGGTTGGAATTAGAAATTGTGGAGGCACTTATGATGAAGAAGAAGTTGTTGTAAAGATCCTTAAATCATTGACACCTATATACAAGTTCAAGGCTATGTCTATTCAAGAGACTATACCCTTAACTTCAAATTTGATCAGAGAGATATTGATTGCAAAGCTAACTACTTTTGAGGCTGCTAAAATGGGAGATTTGGTACCTAAAGTGGAATCTGCATTCAAGACATCTACACACAAGAAAATTTCTGCACTTTCGAGCACCAACAGTGAAGACCTAAAAGAAGAGCTTGGTGAATATGCTGAGGAATGGGAACATATAATGGCAGAGGAAAGAAAGATGGAAGAACTTGTTGCACTGATTGCTAGAAGAGAAAAGAGAGGTAAGGGAAAATTTGAAGGCAAGTTACCATTGAAATGTTTTTCATGCAATAAGGTAGGTCATTTTACATCTAGATGTCCTACAAGAGTTCCTAATTACAAACCTAATTTTTTCAAGTCTAAAAGGGATAAAGAATGTTATTATGCTAGTGAAGGCATTTATGATGATGATGATTTATGTTATGAAGAGATTGGATTTCTTTCTATTAGAGATGAACCAGTGCATGAGGAAAAGGCTTTAGGATCTCATGTTGACAAGAAAACTGAATAGATAATAGACAGTGGTTGTTCACATCATATGACTGGAGATAGAAACAAGCTTGTTAAATTAATGAAGTATGATGGTGGTGTTGTGAGATTCGGAGACAATCTTCCTAAACCCATCATAGGCGTAGGATCTATTACTTTAAATGGAAAGAATAATACATATAATGTGCTACTTGTTGACGGACTGAAAAATAACTTGTTGAGTGTTGGATAATTAATGGATAAAGAGTTTCAATTCAGTTTTGTTAATGGTAAATGTTTTATCAGAATTAAGGTAAGTAAGCTAATTGCAACTGGTACTAAATCTAGAGGTAATGTATTCGAATTAAATACATTTGGAGCCTCTTGTTTTGTTGTGAAGGTAGATGACAGTTGGTTATGGCATAGAAGATTTTTTCATGTTAATTTTGATAACATCATGAAGGCAAGTATAGCTAATGTAGTAAGAGATCTGTTAAAGATTGTGAAACCACCTAACACTGTATGCAGATAATATGTTATGGGAAAATAGACTAGAAGTAGTTACAAAAGCAAGGCATATACATCAAAATGAAAGTTGGATTTAGTACATACAGATCTATGTGGACCTACAAGGACAAGATCATACTATGGTGGAAGGTATTTCATAATTTTTGTTGATGAATTTTCTAGAATGATGTGGGTTACTTATTTGAAAGAAAAATCATAAGCATTTGATAAATTCAAGTTGTTCAAAGAAAAAGTAGATAATGAATCAGGTTAAAGATTAAGTGTCTAAGGTCACACAAGGGTGGAGAGTTTACTTCAGACTTATTCAATTCATACTGCGAAGAGCATGGAATAAAGAGACATGCATCTGCTCCTAGGGCTCCACAATAGAATGGGATAGCAGAGCGAAGGAACAAGACTATACTTGATGCTGCTAGGACAATGTTTCTTGAAGGAAATGTATCTCATGTACATTGGAGAGAGGTTTTTGTGTTATTAGTGTATACATTGAACAAAATTCAAATTAGAGAAGGTACAATTAAGACTCCTTATCAATTATGGTTTGATCATACTCTTACTGTAAAATACGTCATAATATTTGGTAGTAAGTGTTATTGTTGGAAATTTGGCTGAGTTAGATACTTAGATGTTGTCATTATAGAAACATATGATCTACATGAAGATCACATATGATAGAGAGCAAGTATGTCAAAGCGCAAAGCAAAATTGTCTAAGTATGAGACAGTGTTTTTCCAGTGTACTCGGAGATAGTTTTGATCAATGATGATGATTGGAGTAAGTTCAATGCTTGCGCACTTGAACATAGATACTATGATGACTATAGAAGACTCACCTGAGAGTGTAATTCAGTATGAAATGTACAGAAGAAGTTATGACCATTTTATCTAAGATAGTGTTAAGCCGACAGGACAGTATATGAAGACAAAATTGGTAAAGAGTTAAGGGATTATTTTGGTTATCAAAATAATGTCTTAACAATATAAAGGGATGACATCCTAGATGTTAACCCTTGGGTAAATATGTATTTTGTATAATTATTTTGTTAAGCCAACTGTAAGAGTTATTAGCCTTAATAACTTGTATAAATATGAGGCATTTGTAAATGTGAAAGAGACAAGCAATTGTAATGATATAGATGGTATAGGGAACATATAGCGAAGAGATATTGATGTGAAGTTGTGAAAGCAAGAAATAAGTATAAGGTTATGTACCTTTCCATATTTTGTAATCACTAATTATTGTATATTACTTGTTTGGGCAGTGGGCTCATCTAGTAATCATATTTTGTACTACCAACTCTTAGCAGGGTTGAGGCTTCTAACAAGGCTTAAAGTCCCTTAATCAGGACTGAGACACTATATGCATGTAATAGGCTCCTAACAGGGTCAACATCCTTAAAATGATATGTTAGAATAACTGAGAGGGGGGTGAATCAATTATCCAGTGTCCCAAAACAAAATGTATCATCCAAAACAAATTCTTCAACTTCTGCTACTCAATAAACATAAAATACTTTCACTATTTATGTTTTTACCGATTGTCAATTTAAAATTTATAGTAGTTACCAATAAAATCTAACATGTAATATGAAAAGTATGATAACAAGAAAATATCACAATCAACACATAACACAAGAGATTTAACGTGGAAACCCTGTGAAGGGAAAAACCACTTGGGACCAGCAACCCAAAATGTTCACTCTTATGAAGTGAGGTCGGTGAAGACCCAACCCTGTTAAAGGTTTACAAACACACTGTTAGGTGTGACCTTGTTAGAGGATTTTAGACCAGAAGTTGTCATCCAACCAGCAGTCACTCTGGGGTTGACAAGATAACAATGTTCACTCTATGAATGAAACATCAAAAAGACTTTCATAGTCCACTCGGTTAAGAGATTTGACTATGTATAATGGTTAAATATGTAACAGTAGATGATCTGAATTGAAACAACTTCAATTGTAGTTTACAGATCAATGTTCAGCTCATTCAAATCTTTCTGATCAATATATCACTTCAAATTCAATACTATATCAACTTATTGTCCGTCGGTAATTACTCTTTGTAGCTTGGTAATTGTTCTGCAGCTCAGTTCTCACTAACCAGTATGATTAGAATGCATGAAAACTTGTTCACGTGATAATTCTACAGTATCTTCTTCTTTCGGTGTGCTTCAAAAATGAAACCAATGTGTCTTATATAGGCGAGTAAATCATTTTCTTTTCCTCCATCATATTTTTCCGCTTAATCTTATTCATTGATTTTATCGCTCTAACCTTCTTCGGCTGATGTGTCAGTAACACATTTCAATCTACTCCATTAGATCCTTCTTGAATTTTGTTAGCCATCAATCTTCATAACAAACCTTATCTATTACCTCGATTTCATACACTTTACAACTCATCACTTTATCGGCTAAACTGATCATTTAATTCCTTTATGTTCTTCTTGGTTAACAAAGAAATGCGTCAATGAACACAAGCTCAGTTAACACTACACTCAGTATACACTACACTCCATCGGTGTATACTGGAATGCTTTATTTACCGACAACACTGATTTGTGTCTTTCAGCTCTATTCTTCATCATAGATGAATGCAACATAATAAAGTCGATATCATCAAGTCATAGAATCATCAACAAGTTACTCAGTGTATTCCTTATCCTCATCTAATATATACATCTTCCTCATGTAGATATTTATGTTCTTTATCTCTTTCACCTTTCTTCAGTTGTGTCAGTATAGTAACTTACAAGATAAGTACTGTCAAGCTAGTTGACATCAATGACAACATAATACTGATTTAATCATCTTGCATATCTAAACAACAACTCCTCAGTGATCTTCAATCATAGATTCTTCATTCAATGTTCTAAATTAGTTTTAGTTCATCATGATACTTTTTATTAGTGGATCTTTTAGGGTACCATCCCCACCAGGGTTTTCCCTTGGCTAGGGTTTCCTCGAGAACAAATAATATGTTATGAGTTCATTTGCTTTATTGTTATGCATATTCTTTAGTTTACTATGTTATGCATGTATCAAGTTAATATGTTATATCCATAATTGGGCAAAATTAAAATTTTGTAGAATACTGATTCACCCCCCCTCTCAGTATTCCCTATTTCTAACAATTGGTAGCAGAGCCTAGTTACTCGGAAAAGAATCATTCAAGGAAAGCCTAGCAGCTTGAGTAAGATCTCTATGGATGTGGATCAGCTATAGAAGAATCTTGATGAAGCTCTTGAATAGATTGATATGCTTACTGAAGAAAGAGACACTCTGAAAGGAAAATATGATGATGCAAAGAACCTCATTGAGAAACTGAAAAACAAGTTGGAAGATCTGAAATCAGCAAAAGGAATCTACAATTCAAATTGAAGATTATGATGACAACTTGGAAAAAGAAAATGAGATCCTTAAACATGAATTGAAGTTAGTACATCTAAAGTTGAATTTGAAAGATGGAAATAGCAAGAACGAAGAAAATTTGAAATCTGAGAATGAAAATCTGAAATCTGAGAAAGAAGATCTGAAATCTAAACTTTGTGAAATGACATCTGAACTTGGGAAAACCAAATTGTAGTATGCTGAACTTGAGAAGTACAATACAATTGTGAAAGGTGAAATGACTCAATCTAAGCAACAACTTAAGAGACTATATTCAACAAGTGAGAAGATTGATGAACAATTGTCTTATCAAAAGCCATTCTATGATAAAATTGGTCTTGGATTTAACTCGTCTAAAGAGAGTAAAGAGAGCAAGGAACCAGATTTGAAAGTTTCTGAAAGCATAGAAGAAAAGAAGTCTGATGAAGTTGAAAAATCTGAAGATAAACCTAAACAAGAAGAACCACCTAAACAAGAAGAGTCACCTAAAGGTACGCAAAGAGAATTTAAAGGTAGATGCTTTTCTTGTAATACTTTTGGTCATATGAAGAAAGATTGTACTAGTAAGCAATTTAAACCTCTTAATTGTTATTGTTATAATTGTCATGGTTTTGGACATAGAGCTATTGAATTTAGAAAACCTAAATTTGTTGAGAACAATAATAGTAGTAGAATGTTTAGAAATACTAACCATGCAGATAAGAGACCTACTGAAGATATGAACAAAAGAAATGGAGTAGTATGTTATAGATGCAACAAAGTTGGACACATTGCTAGAAATTGAAAATCACAAATCAACCAGTCAGGACCAAGATATGCAAACAATGGAATAGTTTGTCAAATATGTAACATGATTGGACATACAACAAGGTTTTGTAGAATGAATAATAGGGTTTGTCATCCTAACCCTAACCCTAGAAGTCATGCAAGGAGAAATGAAAATTCAAGTAATAGTCAAAGAGGATGTTGTAGTAATTCAGAAGAAGTGAAGTTTGCTAAATCCATGGATCAAGGAGATATGTTCAGCACTGAAGGTAATTAGAAAGGTGAAGTATCTAATGGTAAGAATGAATCTCTACCTAACCCATCTCAAAGTACTTAATTGATGAAAAATACAGTAGAATAGGAACTTAAGATAGTATAGCAGTTAGTATATGATGAATTGAGTCTTTCACAGTTAATGCAAGGTAGTATATGATGTATTGATGCTATGGTTAAGAGTGCATAGGATAATATTGTGTTATGCAAGATTGCAAGAAGTTTTAAGTTTTACAAGTAAGAAGAAACAACTTTTTGGAAAGAAGCGGCAAAGGAATTGAATGTGATGTCAGATTTTGTTAGATTGAAAGGTTAAAAGGTTATGATTAGTATTATTTGATCATTAAGATGAATACAATTGCTAAGGAAATCAAAGAGCAGTGATTGAAAGCAGTTTGCAAGGATTTGGTGAAGGATTTTCGTGCTGAATCTACGCAAGCCCTAAATCATAGAATCGAGGTATTTTACTAAGTAGATCTATAAATCGGTTAAAGAATTTACAATAGTCATGGATGTTTCATTGATTCATAATGTAAGAGATAAGAATAGACCTAAGATCAAAAGGGAACCAGTAGAACCCTTGGAGGAAGACCCTAAATTAGCTTTATCATCCGTACCAGATGGAGTTCTACACTTAGAGAATGTTAGAAGTTATTTGGGATGCAAGCTTGAAACCCTCAGTGATAGTGATTTTACCAAAGAATATGAAAATCTTTACAATCAAGATATGTCATTGAAAGTAGGGTTTGAAAATTGGAAAGATAATGAGATCATAAAGTATTCCTTACAATATGAGTTTGATAATGAAGAATGCACTAAGATAATCCTGAGAAGAATTCACAATGGAAAGTTTTGGTTAGATGATAGAGTGATAGATATCACAGCTGACCTAATTCATGAAGTAATCGATTTATCTAAAGCTGGAGTCATTCCATTGAATGAGAAGAACATGAGAAAAATAGTATTAGACAACACAAAATCATCTTACAATGGCAGAGGCATAGTGATTAGCAAGATACAACAGGATGATGTTAGATATTTGTGCAAGATCCTTACAGTTAAGTTTTGTGCTAACTCTAGAGAAGATGACATGGAAACATGAATGATACATGTAGCCTACTTAATGTGTGTTGACAAAGTTCAAGTTGACATGTGTGAAATTTTGAGAATCCAGTTGTTTGAGAACTTGGAGAAGATAAAGAAGACCAAGAACTCCCAGTTTAGATTCTCATCATTGATCACTTATATGTTTTTTCATTTGTTAAGAAGATTTCCATTTATAATTGGTGATGATTGGAATGATGGAAAGACCACAATGGAAAGGATAAACACAGTATTTAGGAGACATCTTATTGACAAGGTCAATGAGAGTGCAGTATTGGTAATCAAAACATTTCAGAATTTAATGAAAAATAGATCAAGGATTTCAATGTCCTTAGTTGAGAAATATAAGAATGAGATATGTTTCATGGTTGATACTGACTTTACATTCACTGAAGTAGTAGAACCTAGAGTATAATTCATAGACCCTCTTGGCTATGAAATTACTGAAGTTGAAACAGAAGAGTATGTGAGCAGATTGCTTAAGGGCAAGTTGGATATTCACAGTAATAGATTTGGGACTTTTGAGGAGAACTTCAACTCCGCAAAGTCTATCTTAGAAGAGAAACAGTCTAAGAAGAGAGTAGATAGTACAATAAAGAAGATTTTGAAGGACACAGGTATGACAAAACAAGAATTTGTCATTGCTAAGAAGACAACAACAACCATCAGAGATATAGGAAAAAAGGAAATTTTGTCTGTTCCACCTCTTTCACAGTTGCAAAATAGCCATCAGATATTTAGATTAAGATAAAAGTGGATGAAGTTGAGAAATATCAAGAAGTTAGGAAATCCACAAGATCATCCTCATCTACACCTAGTAAAAGAATAAAAGAAATTGCTACTGGACCAGGAAAGAGGCAGAAAACATTAGTACCACCAGTTCAGAGGAAGATAATAGAAATAAAAGATGATGAAGATACCCCAGTGAAAAAGAAAGCATGGAAACCTAAGATTGAAAAAGTGAATGAACAAATCATACAAGATGGATACTTCTCTAAGACATAACAAGTATTATGACCTTTATGACTATTCAGATAGACTAAATCTTGAAAATGCAATTGTGAAACACATGATACAATCTAATAAGAAGTTTGACACAATTCAGGGCAAGATACCTGATGATTTATATGAGAAATTAGTGAACAAGAAGAAAAGAGCAACAGAAGAAGACAATAAGATCAGAGAAAATCTTGTAAGAAAATTATGTGATGTTAAAGATGAAGAACATTTCAAGGAGATCATTAAGGAACCGAAAACCCAACTGAGAACAAAGAAAAAAACCATTTAGATTATGGGAGGAAATTATCAAGAGATCAATAGAGAAATAGAGCAAGCAATAGTCAAAGTAATGACAACTAGTGTTGAAAGACACTCTAGTGCAGCAGGACAAATGAAGCAAGATAAGGAAGTTGAACATCAAAGAATTCCCTCTCCACTAGCTATAAACATTGAAGATGAGTCAATGCATGTGGAAGAAACTAAGATTACTCTAGATAGTGATGATAATCCTTTCAAGAATCATGAAAACATTGTTGACAATTCATCTTTTGAAGAGCAGGACAGTGCTAGAGAAGAAGAGAAGAGAGATTCAAGGATTGAAGAAGAAAAGGTAACAAAGAAGCAAGTAGAAGCTCCTAGTCAAGCATAAATCAGTCTTACACTTGAGACTACAAAGAAATCACAGTCTGGATCTGTATTTGAAAGTTTTGGAAAATAAGTTGATGATGATGATCAAATGGAATTGATCACATCTCTGAACAAGATAATTGGGAAGAATAAGAAGGTGAAAAGCCTTGAAGGATCACTGAAGGAACTAACATAGAAGTTGCAAAGCATTGTGACTACACAAATAATAGAGGAAGACCCTCTTGAAAGAGCTGAGAAAATTATGAATGACATCAACAACCTGGATATCTGTATAAAAGACTTGAGAAGGAACTTGGACAAAGGTAAAAATTTGTATATTCAGTGTACAAAATCTAAGAATATTGTATCAGAATAAATTTAGAAGATTAAAGACAAAGAAGCAGAGATTCAGACAGAGGTAAATCTTCTAGCCAGCACCAATGTGAAGATATTGGACATTGAGAAGAAAATCAACAGGATTAACGATGAAATAAGGATTCTATTTGATGACAAGGATAGGAAACTGAAAAGATTCACTCTTCTAAGAGAGCATATTTCCATTAAGTTAAACATTTTTGAAGGAAAATTGGAGTAATGTATTTCATCAAAGACATCTTTTCAGAAGTTTAGTTTTGCAAACCTTCAAGCCTGTGAAATAGCATCTTATGGATTGTGTGCACTACTCACTATTGCAAACACCATTAAGAAGGCATGGGAGAAGGAGATAGAGAGCATCAAGATAAATTTTTCAGATTATGTTGCAAGCCTACCAACTCTGGAGTATTGAATCAAGGTATACACATTTTTTTTAGCACAGTTTTGTCACCCTTTTTTGTCATTGTTGTTAAAGGGGGAGAGATATTTAGTAGAAAATTGTTATATATGATAGGAATGTAGATTATTAGGGGGATTACATGATATAACTAAGATATATGGAGTTATAAGGACAATGGATATATATTTTTTTGTTATGGCCGCAATTTTAAGTTTTTGAAGTGTTATGACTTAGCCAATTTTCTCATATGTTGCCACCAATGACAAAGGGGGAGATTGTTGGAAATTTGGCTGATTTAGATACTTAGATGTTGTCAATATGGAAACATATGATCTACATGAAGATCACATATGATAGAGAGCAAGTATGTGAGAGCGCAAAGCAAAATTGTTTAAGTATGAGACAATGTTTTTCCAGTGTACCCGAAGACATTTTTGATCAATCATGAGATTGGAGTAAGTTCAATGCTTGAAAACTTGAACATAGATACTATGATGACTATAGAAGACTCACCTAAGAGTACAAGTTAGTATGGCATGTACAGAAGAAGTTATGATAGTTTTACCTAAGACATTGTTAAGCCGATAGGACAGTATATGAAGACAGAATTGGTAAAGAGTTAAGGGATTATTTTGGTTATCAAAATAATTTCTTAACAATATAAAGGGATGAAATCCTAGATGTTAACCCTTGGGTAAATATGTATTTTGTATAATTCTTTTGTTAAGCCAACTGTAAGAGTTATTAGCCTTAATAACTTGTATAAATATGAGGCATTTGTAAATGCGAAAGAGACAAGCAATTGTAATGATATAGATGGTATAGAAAACATATAGTGAAGAGATATTGATTTGAAGTTGTGAAATCAAGAAAGTAGTATAAGGTTATGTACCTTTCCATATTTTTTAATCCGTAATCATTGTACATTACTTGTTTGGGTAGTGGGCTCATCTAGTAATCATATTTTGTACTACCAACTCTTAGCAGGGTTGAGGCTTCTAACAAGGCCTAAAGTCCCTTAATCAGGATTGCGACACTATATACATGTAATAGAATCCTAACAGGGTCAACATCCTTAACAAGATACTTTTGATTAGTGGATCTTTGTGGGTACCATCCCCACCGAGGTTTTCCCTTGGCCAGGGTTTCCTCAAGAACAAATAATGTGTTATGAGTTCATTTGCTTTACTGTTATGCATATTCTTTAGTTTACTATGTTATGCATGTATCGAGTTAATCTATTATATCCATAATTAGGCAAAAGTAAAAGTTTGTAGAATACTGATTCACCCCCCCCTCTCAGTATTCCCTATTTCTAACAGTTATATCAAGAGAGATGATGAGATAGGAAAGTTTGATGCTGGAAGTGATGAAGGAATTTTTCTTGGTTACTCTACCAAGAGAAAGGCTTAAAAATGTTTCAATCTAAGATTAAGAAAGATGATTGAAAGTAACAATGTAAGAATAGATGAAAAGTTTCAAATACAAGAAATAATGTATGACAGTAATTAGATTACAAAGATCAAAGAGGCTATTGTTGTTGCAGAAGAAGAAGAACATGTTGAGGCAGAATGTGGAAATGAGACTTGTGATGTTGACACAAGTGAGGCTACTGAGGTTCATAAGACTCTAAGGTATGTAAAGAATAACCATTGTGAAAATCAAATTATTGGTGATTCTAATCAAGGAGTAATGACTAGATCAAAAGCTAGAGAATAAATTTGTTTGATTTCTCAAGTTGAACCAAAGACTACATATGAAGCATGTAGAGATGAATCTTGGATAAATGCTATGAAGGAAGAGTTAGATCAGATAAAGAAGAATAACACTTGGGAATTGGTTCCTAGACCTAAAAACAAAAATGTAATAGGAACAAAATGGGTTTTCAAAAACAAAATGAATGAAGAAGGAATTGTTGTAAGAAACAAAGAAAGACTGGTATGTAAGGGATATTCAGAGCAAGAAGGCATAGACTTTGAAGAAAAATTTTCTCCTCTTGCTAGAATAGAGGCAGTGATATTGTTCTTGGCTTATGCTGCACATAAAGACTTCAAGGTGTATCAGATGGATGTGAAATCTACATTCTTGAATGGGGATCTTGAAAAAGAAGTATACATAGAACAACTAGATGGATTTCCCCTATCTGAAGATAGAGACATGGTATACAAGTTGAAGAAGGAAATGTAAGGACTACAGAAAGCTCCAAGGGCTTGGTATGCAAGGTTGGACAAATACTTACTTCACCTTGGATTTAGAAAAGGTAATGTTGACCACAATTTATACTTAAGAACTAGTGAAGATGGAGTTGTGATAATTGAAGTTTTTGTTGATGATATTTTCTTTGGAGGCAATGATGAATTATGCAAGAAATTCTCTAAGGAGATGGAAAATGAATTTGAAATGTCCATGATAGGTGAAATGAAATTCTCTCTTGGACTACAAATAATTCAGAATGAGAATGGTATCTTTATTTCTTAGACTAAGTATCTCAAAGAAATGCTAAATAAATTTGGAATGGAAGACTTTAAACTAGTAGGAACACCCATGGTGACCAGTAATAAGATATCATGTAATGATGAGACTCAGTGTGTATTTCAGAACAAGTATAGATTAATGGTTGGAGGATTACAATATCTGACTCATACCAGACCTGATATTGCTAATGCTATTGGAATTGTGGCTAGATATTAGGTAGAGACAAAGGAGATCACACACCTAGTTGCTGTGAAAAGGGTATTCAGATATCTGAAAGGGACAATTGAATATGACTTGTGGTATGATAAGAATGATAGTTTTTTACTTCATGCTTATATTGATACTGATTGGGTAGGAAACATTGATGACAGAAATAGTACTAGTGGTGGTGCATTTTTTCTTGGAAAAAAGTTGGTTTCATGGCTAAGTAAGAAGCAAGATTGTATAGCTCAATCTACTAGGGAAGCAGAGTATGTTACTACAGTTGTTAAATGTACTCAAATTGTCTGGATGAAGCAAATGTTGAAGGATATTTGAATAACTTTTGATGAGTCGATGGTTATCCATTGTGATAACACCAGTACAGTGAATATGCCAAAGAATCTGGTGATGCACTCTAAAACCAAACATATTTCTATCAAATATCACTTCTTGAGAGACCAAGTGGTAGATAAGGAAATAAAATTAGAATATATTAGTACAAAAGAGAAGATTGTAGACATCTTCAAAAAGTCGCTGCCAAAAGATACCTTTGAATATCTCAGAGGTATGCTACGGGTTCAGGCCCCTCCTAGTTAGAATTAAATGATGCAGAGATGCATCAGTCCAAAGGTTTTCACAGCCTTATCATATTCTAGATTGGATGTAGGGATCTACTCCTCAGGGGGAGTGATCGTGGAAGAAAGATGTTGGAAAATAGTTGATGACTCATGGAACCCTTTGCCATTATTGTCAAAGGGGGAGTGTTGCTATGAGAAAATCCCTACTATATGGGGAGATTTTTTGTAGTATTGTTTAGTTGTAGAACTTTGGATTGATATAACTTTAGGATGATGGATTTTCCCATATGTTGACATCAATGCCAAAGGGGGAGATTGTTGGATATTGCTAATGCATAGAGAGGTGATTGAGACATTTTATATGTTTAATCACTACGTTACTGAATGGGCACTCATATTGTTGTCATTTGTGTTTTGTCACTGATGTCAACATATATTTCTGTGAGGAGAATAGGTTGGTTATCACAGTGTACAGACACTGTACAAATGTTTCAGATGCTGTGAAGTCAAATAAGAGTTCAGGAATGTGTTGTGGTCTTATATCCAAGATCACATCATGTAATGTTTCATATTGGATGAGTTATAGATGTTTTGGTGAAGATTGGTCACTCGACTATGACAATGAGAAATGACAGAGTTGGTCTCTGTGTTTCTGGTATATCTTCCAGTGATATGGATTCAAGGTATGTGAGCTTGAGGGATGATAGAAAAGGTACTAAAGGATGTTCATTGGTTAGTGAAAGGTACAAAATGCTTGGTGACGTTAGTTGTGGTGTGTGTTCTGGAGAAGACCTATTTGGAAGATGACTTAGGAGATGTAGCATGTGTTTTTCTTGGAAAACATAAATTAAGGATGTCGATCGTTAAATATTGTAATGTAATCATTGTATACTTTTTTTAGATATAGTGTGTATCTTAGCAATTGTTTATGTAATTATTTGTAATTAGGAAAGGCTTATCGGATGATGTGATCATGATAATTGTAATAAGGTATAAATGAGAGGTCTTTTCTTCAGAAAAGATATGGATGGAAAAATGTGATATAAAGAAGTTGTGAAAGCTATGAGCTTGTGTCTGCTATATGTAGAGAAGAGGTTTACTAGTGGACTTCATTGGAATAGATCAAGCAAAGACAATTGCTGCCGAGCAGTTCAAAAAGATTGTGTATTTCTTCATATACACTTGTGTTACAAATAGTGAGTTTTGAAGGTGGATTTAACTATCTTTGGGCAGTGAGCCCTCCCTTTCTTCTTGACTCCTAATAGGTTTTGTCCTCTAACAAGGAATATGTACTGTAATGTTTCAATAAGCTACTAAAAAGGCTAAATCTTCTAACAATGATACTATACTCTCAGTACATCATTTGTGGGTACTAATTCCCACTGGGGTTTTTACCTTTAACAGGGTTTCCCGGACACCAAAATATTGTGTTATTGTGTTGGGATTTATTGTGTTCATTGGATCTGATATTGTTTCTACTTAAATTTTAAAGTTTAATAATCTTCCATACAATTGATTCACCCTCCCCCTCTCAGTTGTATTGTGGACTATTATTCCTAACAGATATATATGCATATATCATAGAAACATATTATATACATAAATTTAGTGTATTCTTAATTTATGACCATGTTTTTTGATGTATTCATGACTCATACATGTTCTGTAAAACATAAATTGCATGTCTTTACATCTCCAAAACATGTACGTGTTTTGAAAATTTTGAAATGTACTTTTTTATTTTAAAAAACCCAAGCAGGTTATGATGGACACAAAAACCTGTACGTGTTTTATTCTTGGAAAAGGTTAGTAAATGACCCTAAGGCTTGAAATCCCATTTTCCCTCCATTTTAGTCCCTTTACACATTTTTTCATCTTCCAACATGAATTCTCGACTTCATCCTCATCAGGTTTACAAATGATCAAGTGGGTATCTCTGAAATTACCATCGTAATCTTAAACATCTTCTCATATTTCTAACCATATAAATTTTTCAATTTTTGGACAACATTAACATAGTGAAATTTAATTTTCTTTACTAGTGCCTTGACATGCCTCACAGACATATTTCTACCATTTTTTTAATAACTTTTGATCTAATCAACCAATAGCAAAAAAAATTACATATTACTATTCTACACTTGAATCTATACACTTTTAAAAAAAAAGATTTCATTTATTATTATTTTGATGCAAGTTATGCTCTCCGCACAAATAGGTACCACATTTTAAGGATGCGGTCACTTCAAAAAATCATGAAAAAAAAGTACTCAATAGAAAATTATGAAAAAATACACAACTTATAGATCTCGCTCTTGCCTACCATCCTACCAAATGGTTTTTGAAAATATTAAATCTAACTATATCTTTTGTTAAGCGTATGGAAACAACTATTTTATGTTTTTCTAAAAAAATCAAGAATAATTTTTCGTGCATAGACGGTTTGACCCTCTTAGCATTATCCATTTTTAAAAAACTTTAGTATTTTAGAAACTAGATTTAGAGTACTACAATTCTTATTCTTTACACATCTAATTTTGAGTGCAAGACCCTCCAATTTCTCTTTGAAGTTCAGGTTTATCCAATTTCAAAAAATAAGTGGCCACTTATACCGCCCTTTTTGCACACCATCTTGGTGCACTTACCCCAATTTAAAAAATCATGACTGTTATGTTGGAATTTTGGTATGTTATTCACTTGTAGAGAGTTAATAAGCTAAAGAAAAAGGTTTTAGAATTTGAGGATTCATGTTAATAAGACATATTTTAGACTATAAAATAGTATTATAGGCCTATGTCATAAATTATAGTGGAAGTAGAATCTTTTGTATGACATGGAAGTATCTTGGGACCCAATATTTCCATGGTAGCAATTGCATGAGGTATAATTTTAATTATGGTCATGGAAGTATGACATGGAAGTATCTTCAATAGTATGCATTCTTTGAATTGTTACATGCTAGTGCAAGAAAATATGAAGCATCATTGTAATACATGTGGAAATAATAGAGGATAGGTAAATGTCTTGGTAAGAGATCTAGATTACTATATATTATAAGAAGTTTATCTATATAACCATAACCCATAGTTTGATTTTAGTAGTGTAGTAAAAGGAAATGATTTATTATCAAGTGGGATTGGTCAATAACCATTAACCAAATCATTGTGAAATTATCTAAGTAGATGAGTAGATTATCCATTTCAAGAAGCCTCACTAGAGTGACATGTGAGAAGTTGAAGTCATGGTATAGTCATAACATAGAATTGTGTGATGGTAAATTGCAATAGCAATTAGAGTGTTGAGTTGGTTGGGATTATAGGATGATAACTTGGAATACATATAGTCTACATAATACATATAGAATAAGTTTATTTAGATTTTATTCTTGATGATGTGGTTATATTTTACATTCATATTTTGAGGTTCATTGTCTAGATATTTTATCTTAACATATGTTTTGAGAGAAAAAAATATGTTCTCTACTTGACATGTGCCATCAAGATAATATCCCGAATTTCATGCGAGTGCTGAAAATCATGTGTTAATTTCCTCTATCATGTCAACTCATTTAGCTTAAGAACATTTGAATTCCCATATCATTTGGCCTTAGTCACAAATACTTTCAAGTCATCTTTTTGTGAAATTATTTTATATTTATCTAAATCAAGTTGGAATACTCTATAACCTTGGAGATTAATGACATGAACATGTTTATTACATCCATTTTCTTATTTTTTTTGCTTCCTCCTATGTATTATTCAATCCCCAATTTCAATTATATCTATGCTATTGTACTATCCTAGAAAGTTAGCACCCATAATTGGATGCTCATTTAGGCCCCATTTTGGCAATTTTGAGATTTCATTTCTATTATTCTTGATCTAGCTACCTATCTCCCCTTGATATGGCATCTACACTATCTTCTCAGATCATCATTTCATTTTTTATTCTTTTTCCTAAATACATAATTCCTTGGGTGTTATGTTCCTAGGAATAGAATGCCCAAGGCATCCTGTTCCCCTATTTTTGGCCTCAAATTTGAATTGGAGCCCCATTGTGGTGTTTCAGTGGTAAATTAGATCATATTCTTAGCTTGGATTAATTTTAAATCCTAAAATGTGTGAGAGGTATATAAACACCCCATCTCTACTCATTTTGGTAATGAAGATCAATATTATCAAGCATTCTGATATATTTGAAGGAAAGCATCCAAGATCTAGCATTTATCCAAGCATCCAAGGTATTTTGAATGAAATATTCTTCATTTTTGAAAGATTCTCTCCCATGATGGTTGAGTAGAGGAGTTCTCAGTCAAGAAATAAGATCCTTTGTCCATCCACATGCATTCTTATTTCATAGCAAGTGTTAATCAAGCATAAGGTTTAGTAGTGGCATTCATAGATCCATACATTTGTGAGAGCATCTTTGATTCCTTGTTACATTCCAAGGTTAAAAAATACAATTCTAGAAACATACAAGCATCTTCATGAATATGTATGATCTCAATATCCATTCATGAAGGTATTTACAAGGTAGAGCTAATAGTTACATTTCCCTTTACTTCCCTTTATGCAATTTCATTTTATTTTCAAGTTCGATCCCTAAATAGGGGTTTGACCAAGGCAAAGCCCTTACCAAAAAATTTTCCCTATTTTTTTTTGTAGGAATAGGTGAAACAACTATTAGAAATATTATGAAAAGTTTGGGACCTGTCAAACTGACTGTGAAAATTTTAGGCAAAATCATAGGGAACACAACAAAAATCTTCAAACTGCTCTCTAGGAATTAAATGCCCAATTCATTCTATACCCTACAAAATCGCTTCAAATTTAAAGATTTTGAAGATGCTGAACTGGAGTCTTGCAAATTGCCAAAGGATGTTGAAGCATATATTACAAGAAGATTCAAGCAATACCGATAGATATAAAATGATGTTACATCTTAAATATTTTAACTATGGAAGTATAGGTCATACTTCAAATACTTGTATGTCTGAGAAATATAATAGTAAATCAAGAAACATTAGCAAGGAGGAAAAACCTAGAAAAGGATAGGACAACAAAGACATGAGTAAGAATAATTATTGTTTCATTAAGGAAAATTCTTTGAAAGATAATGATGATAAAGGAACTATTGAGGATTCTTTATTTCTTTCTATATTATAGACGACAGAAGTTAAAAGAGAAAAGATTCCATTACATGGTAAGGTTTTTGTTGGAGCATGGATTATAGATTCCAGATATTCAAATCATATGACATGAGACAAGAAAATATTTATAAAGTTGGGAAATAATGATAGAGGAGAAATCAAATCTACAAGAGAAGAATGTGCACAAATCAAAGGCATGAGAACAATTTCAATTGATGGTAAGTGAAAAAGGGTGATGTTTATTATGTTGAATGATTGACACACAATTTATTGAGTGTTAGTCAAATGTGTAAAAAGGGCTATGAAGTGTTATTAAAGAATGATATATGTGTTATAAAAACTATGAAAAATAGTAAGACAGTAGTAGAAGGTTTGAGAGCCGATGGTAATATTTATTATATACAAGACAAAAGTGAAAATTTGTGTTTTCTATCTCAATGTAATGAAATTTGGTTATGGAACAAAAGAGTTGGACATGTGAACTTTGATAACATTGTCAAAATAAGAAATAAAAAAGTTGTTAGAGATTTTCCAAAAAGTTTCAAACCTATAGATGTTGTTTGCAGATAATGTCAAATTGGAAAGAAGAAAATCAAATCCTTTAAAAGAAAGGAATATTCTTCAAGTAGACCTTTGGAATTGATTCATATTGATCTTTGTGGGACAACAAGAAAAAAATCTCTCAATAGAGAAATGTACTTTATGTTGTTGATCAATGATTACTCTAGGATGACATGGGTAACCTTTATAAGAGAAAAATTTGAAGCTTTTCAAAGATTCAAAATTTTCAAATCAATGTTTGAAAATCAAACTAGTTATAAAATTAAAAAATGTTTAAATTCTTATAGATGTGGAGAATTTAATTTAAAATAATTGAATGTTTTTTGTGATATGAATGGAATAAGAAGACAATACTCTGCACCTATAACTCCAGAGTAAAATGGGGTGGTTGAAAGAAAGAATAAGACAATTGTTGAAATGGCTCAGACTATGTTGAAAGATGCTAATTTGACCAATATGTATTGGAAGGATGTTGTGAGTATAGATGTGTATCTTATTAATAGAGTGTAGATTAGAGAAAATCATACAAAGACACCTTATGACCTCTAGTATAGAAGACCTCCCATAATAAAAAACTTTAATATTTTCAAAAGAAAGTGTTTAATTTGAAGGGATGAAGATGAAATAGGAAAAATTTATACAAGAGTCAATGAAGGAACTCTCTTAGGCTATGAAATAGATTGTAAAGCCTATAGATTATTTAATAAGAGGCTAAAAAATATTGTTGAAAGTGAAAATGTAAAAACATGATAAATGAATCATTTTCAAGATCAGATAATTGATGATAGATATGTAGGTATTCAACCCAAAATAAAAATTGCTAGATCACAAGAATTGATAAAAAAAAAAAATTTATCAACAGTTTGAGGAAAAAGTTATAAAGATGCAAACAAGGAAGAGAGTTGGATCAAAGAAACAGAAGAGGAACTAAGTCAAATACAAAAGAATGAAACTTGGTAACTTGTACCTAGAGCAATAGAAAAAACTATAATAGGAACCAAGTGGGTCTTTATGAACAAGTTAAATCAACAAGGACAAGTTGTAAGGAATAAGGCTAGACTAGTATGTAGAGTCTATTCATAGGTTGAAGGAGTTGATTTTGAAGATTTTTTTCTCAAGTAGAAAGGATGGAATCTATAAGAATGTTTCTTGCCTTTTCTACCTATAATAATTTGAAATTATATCAAATAGATGTAAAATAAACATATTTGAATGCAAAACTTGAGGAATAATTATATATAGAGAAAATAGAAGGCTTTAAGCTTTCAAAATAACTAAATATGGTATGAAAATTGAAAATGGATCTCTATGGATTGAAAAAGACACCTAGGGCTTAGTATGCAAGATTGGATATATATCTAATACAATAGAAGTTAAAGAAAGGAACTGCTGATAGTAATGTATTTCAAAATAGAAGATGAGAGAATGTTAATTGTAGAAGTATACATATATGACATCATTTTTGGAGGGGATGATAACATGTTCAAATATGTTATTGTAGATATGCACAAAGAAATTTAAATGTCTATGATAGGTGAGTTAGCATTTTTCCTTGGTTTACAATTTAATAAAAAAGCTTATGATATTTTCATTTTTCAAAATAAACATGTAAAGGAAATTTTAATTTATTTTTTATATGGATGATTGTAAACTTACAAATCTTATGACAGTTGGTTGCAATCTTGGAAAATATGATGAATCTTTAGAGTTTTATTAGATAAAACAAAAATCAATGATTGGTGGATTTGTATCTTACTACTTCTAGACCATATATTGTGCAAGATGTGTGTTTGGTCACCAGGTTTCAAGCTAAAATAAAAATTAATCATGAGAAAACTATGAAAAGAATCTTCAAATACTTAAAAATGAATAGAAGACTATGGAATATGATACAAAAGAGAAGGTGGCTTTGTTGGGATTGTGGAAAGGTAAGTTACTAAGAGGGGATGGGTGAATCAATAACAGTAAAAAAATTTGTTCTCAATCCACAAGATAATAACCTTCATTAATCGACTGTCATATTCATAATATCCATTCATTCATGAACATAAATGAAATGTAAATACATCAAAACTATCAAATAAACATTCACGAGACTTCAGACATTTGACACAAATATTTTGGTATCGTAGAAACTATTGTTAGATGGTAAAAACTGCGGTCGGGATGAAACCCACAAAGCTTCACTATTGCAATAATAAATTTGCCTCTTAGGGCATATAATTTTTTATCACTTTTGATGATCTTACCATGTGTTAGGAGTAACATTTAAGACTTGTTAAGATCTACCTTGTTAGAGGATTTTATCAACACTCTGAAGTGTGTACTCAGTTAAGAGATTTACAATGAGATGGTTAGGTCTACTCTGTTAAGAGACTTTTCTGTTAAAATTGTTAGAAAGTAACAATATAAATGATCTGGATGTTGCAACTTACTTTGTTGAATATCAGATCTGCTTAGCCCTTATTTGATATGACCTTTCTATGATAGATATCTCCTTCAAATACTACTCTGTAGCCTCTGGTCTTCTTCTGATATAATCATGAATACTTATTTAATACTTAGCATCATAACCTTGTCTAATCTTCAAATGTCTTCTCTTGGTAGCTACTTCTCATCACTGTTCATACTAATCTTGACAATACTTAAATCCTAATCATTCTAACCTAATTAGGGTTATGGAATCATCTAGAGAAAATATTTGATCAACGATGCATATGAATAACCTAATTCAAATCTTCATAGGGATCATCACCAATCAATTTTAAATCTCTAGGGTGAAAACACAATCAGGTGTCACCTTTTAGGCTAACTTATTAGGACAACTGAATTTTAGTATTTCTAACTAAAAATTAATTTTGGTTAAACATATGGTCTAGCTAGATTCATTCTAGCTAAGTTAGATATGTGGTTTAACTTTTTCAATTGGAAATATCTATTAAATGCATGTTTTATACCACTTTGGGTCCAATTACCATAAAAAATAAAATTATAAATCAGAAAAGTGGTGTTTCAATAACTCGTAATATTTTTAATGATATTTTAAAAAAAATAAAAAATACCCTTTTGTAGAGATCAGAGTCAAAAATATCCTCATATAGATTTTATAGTGTTTTAATTAGACATAGTTTATTGTAATTAAAAATATTGCAAGTAGGTATTTTAACAGTCAAGGAGATGTTGATTCGGAGAAAGAAAAAAATAGTAAATCATATTAAATAAATTTGAAAAACATATGGTGCACTAGAGGAGAGAGTCCTCTTCAAGAATATATATTTCTTTTTTTTATTGGGATAGATTTTTTATGAAAATTATTTTGTGACATGAAAACTGTTGATTTTAGTGAGTTAGAATTTGAATTGTTATAAAAGAGAAAATATAGGTCACAAACCAATTTTTTATTTCTTCATGCACTAGCTATATATGTCATCTATGACATATTTTTAAATTAGGGAAAAAAATTTATTTACATTTAATTTTTTGGTGGGAACTAGACCCCTAATTTTCAGCATTTTTCAGCAACTGAAAAATCATCTTTAAAAATTAAAAAACATATCAATTCTTATTCAAAAAAATTATTAAAAATATTAATCATAAACTTCATCCATTTGATCACATTTAATTAGTTTACATCATCTTCAAATTCCAAACATAAATGTCATTTTCATACTATTGAAGTTGAATAATTTTGATTTTGTTAGCCTTTTCCTTTGTAAAAGGGTGACAACTTATTGTGCTTTTACCCTCCAAGAAATATTTACCTTAATTTATGTAAACCATTTTGTAGATTGGTATAAATCATTTGCCTTATTTTTCAATGTCATTCCAAACTTCTATGTGAATCATGTATTACTCGGTAAATATTGTGTCTCTGCCTGGTAAAATACTGATGTTCGGCAAACATGTATACTTGGTTATAATTGTAATCGGTGTCCTCAGTAATCATGTGTCTTGGTGTCGATGCTCAGTCAAGTCTGTGCTTGGTTAACATAACATTGTCCTTATTTCTCTGCTCAATTACAATACTTATACTTTGACCGACTTGTTTGTACAACACTTAATGCAATTATGTGTAACAAGCTTTAACTTATAGGCCTATACCGATGCTGATTAGACATGATGTATTGACCATAGGAGAATAAATAGTGGTGGAGAATTATTCTTAGGAGATATAATGGTCTCATGGTTCAATAAGAAGAAATATTCAATTTCTTTATCCACAAAAGAAGTAAAAAAAATTGTTGCAGCATCCTACCATACTCAGGTTTTGTGGATGAAACAAACACTTAGAGATATCAAATTAGTGTTTAATGAATCTATTTTCAACATGTGTGATAATAAAAGTGAAATAAACATTTCCAAAAATATAGTTATGTATTCAAGAACAAAACATATATCAATCAGATATAATTTCCTAAGAGAAAAATTTGTTGAAAGGGAAGTATGACTAGAGTATATTCCTACCAAGGAATAAACTATTGATATATTCACTAAACCTTTTTACCAAAAATAATTTTATTTTCTCTAAGAGAAGCTTGGGTTTATTACCCCTCCTTCTAAATAAGAGAATATGTTTGATGCATCTATCTAGAAAGTTCCTTCAAGACTGATGTTTGTGTTTGCTCTCAACAGGAGCAACAAAAGGCATGTTTTGACCTTTTTCTTTGATACAAAAGAGGGATAAAGTTAATGAAAATGGTTCTTATAGTAAGGGGGAGTTGACATTGTTGGAGGTTATTTTTCATCAATGAAAAAGGGGGAGATATTTATAAATATATGTTTAATATCTTGTTGGCATTGATATCAAACATTGTGTTCCTTGAGTATGCTATTCTTGGTGATATGGATTTGTATGTTTAACTTAGAGCATATTGGAAGATAATTTTGATCTCTATCTCACATGGTCTCATAATAGTAGATAAAGGAATGTATCCTATGACCATGAGTAGATGGTTTTCTACAATGCTTGTGTATTATATTCTTATTTTAAAATGTCTTCTCGGTCCAAATATCTATTATAGCATTGTGTTGCATTATTGTTAACATCCTTACAATTGTAGTTATTTGTCTTTACATGAGATTCTCTTTTAGAAATCAAGGTTGAATTTGTCCTACTACTCTTTCAAATATTTTTAGGATAGTGTATTTGTTGTGGCATTCTTTGGTGATCAGGAGTGTGTTCTTTATGTTCTAAACACTATCATTTTGCATTGCCATTATTTCTAGTTGTTGTTCTAATCTAAAAATATGTTGTGGAAACTTCTGCTGTGGAATGTCAGCATGGCCTCTGATGTGATGTGTTGATATGGCTTCTAATGTGGCATATAGCTAACTCCACAATGTGTGGGGGTTTGATTATAGATAGCAATTGGTTGTTTTCTTCTACACATTTTATTTATTCTTGGTTTTTATTTTTCTTATTAAGAATTTTGCATTGGGTCATGTGTAGAATGTTCTTGGTCCATCTTCCTCTTGGGATGGATCATGCTTTCATTTTTAGATTTGAGTACTATATTTATTGATTGTTGAAATATCAAAGTTAGGTCCAGGTCTTATACTTAATGTTTATATTGTTGGAAACTACAATTGAAACACTTGTTGTATTGTGATTGATGTCAAACCTTAATTGGTAAGACTATTGCTACTTAGGAAAGTACTATATCTATTTGAGTGTTGCTAAGGGGATAGGCAAGGTTGGTAACAATAGCACCTAGGGAAAGGTTGAGTTATCTTGATACTACAAAGTGTACTTGACTATGTTGTACAATGATGAGACAATGTATTGTTTATACTAGTAATACTGAAGACTAAACTGGTAGGCTTGACCGAGAAAAGAATGGAGAAATCATGTTTAAACTGAGTAATGTTACTGTTGACCGAGTCAGTGTATGCTGAGAAAAATTCTAGTGTTGACCGAACAATAGTTAATTGCCGAGGAAGACTGTATAAGCTGAGGAAACATTTCTAGTAATGGTCGAGCTTTCTACATGAAGAGTGAGTAGTTGATCATAGTATTGATCGAGCATCAACAATTTTATATTTGAAGAGAATTTAGTTTTGGAGCCGACATTGTTGAATTCTTGGATTATGTAAAATGTGTTGACTTTATTTATTGATTGTTTGAAAGCATTAAATGCACTGTAAAATGTTTTATTGTAAATCTTTAAGAGATTTGAGATGATTCTAGAAATGAAGCCGAATAACATGAAGCAGGTAGATTCAATGAATCTGACCTAACCCTAAGATCTACGAATGAGATTAGTGGCATAAGATGAGTTAACCTAATTGAGGAAAGTATTAAAGGGAACCTGAGCATTGGATATGTATGTGCATGGGGTGAAAAAGAGAATGTTGGAAGATCAGTAAAGTTTTATTGACTGTATAAGTAGAAAAGGTTGAAGGAGAATTGTGATAGTTGCTTGAAGAAAAGTTCCAAGCAGATCAGAGATGGAGATGGAAAAGTTTCAAAGTCAGTAAACTAGCATTAGTGTACAAAATCGAATTTGATATTTGCAAAGTGAGTTGTATATTTTTCAGATAAATGTTGCTGCTACTTTCTAACCATTGTAATAGTCAAAATCCTTTTAACAGAGGTTGACCTAACAGTCATATGTTAAATCCTTTGAAAAAGGTTGCATTCTAATGGAGTGTATGTAAGTCCTATGACAAGGCTCACTTTTAACAGGGTGATTGAAATCCTTTAACCGGGTCACACCTGACAGTGTGTATTGTAACCTTTGACGGGGTTGGCTTTTAACCAAGCTCACTTCAGAAGAGTGAAAATAATAGTAGCATGTTACAAAGTGGTTTTTCCCAAATTGGGTTTCCACTATAAATCTTGGTGTTAATACTTGTGTGAATGTTTTGGTTTGAACATTTCTATGTTTTACAAGTTAAGTTATAGCTGGGTAGTGGACTACATTGTTATATGTTTCTATTATTGAATCAGTGATGACCGAGTTTGTTTTGGTTATTGGATCTAATTTAAGGAAAAGTTTTTAAGTTTGTTTTATACATCAAGACCTGAGAACAACTAATTCCCCCCCCTCTCTATTTTTCTAAATCATATTAACAATTGGTATCAAAGTTTTGTTTCTTATTATTAGTGTTTACAGAAATCAAGTTTAAAGGGGCTTGAAGCAAATTATCAGGATGTATAAGAAGGAGGTACCGAAGCTGAATAAGGAAAATTTCCCTGCATGGAAAAGCTTGATGAAGCTACATCCAACTGGTATTGGTGACTCTACAAAGTACTACATTGAGAATGGCTATGTCTCACCTATCGCACCTTTGACTGCTGAAGAAATGAGAGCTAAGAAAGAACATAATCAGGCAATGCTGGAAATTACATCTGCCCTAAGCTATCCAGAATTTGAGGACATTAAGGATTGCACAACTGCTAAGGAGATGTGGGACACTCTGGCAAAGATCTATGGTGGTGACTTAAATGTACTGAAAGCAAAGGCCGAGATTCTTAGAGGTAAGTTTGATGAAATTAGAATGAAAGAAGGTGAAAACATTACACAATATTGTGGTAGAATAAAAGAAGTTGTAAATGCTATTAGAGGAGAAAATGGGGTTATTGATGATGAAACTATAATTGGGAAAATACTAAGAACCCTGTGTCCTATATATGCTATTAAGATCTTAGCTATTCAGGAATCTAGATGCAACTCTGCTAATGTGCTTACTTTGGAAAGTTTGGTTGGTAAGTTGACTGCTTTTGAACTCTCTAACTATGATAATTTCACTGTTGGAAGCATTGGTAATGTTGAATCTTCTTTGAAGTCACAGCTAGTTCTGAACAAGCCAAAGAAAGAAAAAGAAAGATGCATCAGTGAAAGTGATAGTGATAGTGAAAGTGAAAGTGACAGTGACACTTCTAATGAAGAACTGGAAGATCTAGAAGCTCTTATGGCTAGAAGACTAAGAAGAGGAAAAGGAAAGTATAAAGGTAAACTCCCTATTATATATTTTGCATGTAATAAAGTTGGTCATATAGCTGCTAGATGTCCTGATAGGAAGGATAAAGATGATGAAAGGAAAAGAAAACACAAAGATAGAAGAGATGACATAAGCTACCGAAGGAACAAGGACTACAAAGGAAAAGGTAAGAAATCTTGTTACATTGCTAAAGAAGAGACTGACACTGATAGTGATGATTTTGAAATTGAGCTAGTCTATGCTGCAATGAAAAATGAATTTGATGAGGATGAGAAAATTGCATTGATATCCTATGTGAACAAGAATGATAAATGGATTATTGATAGTGGTTGTTCACATCACATGACTGGTGACAAAAATAAGTTTGAGACCTTACATCATTACAGAGGTAAAAGTGTAAAATTTGGTAATGATGCACCATGTCCTGTTAGAGGAAAAGGTTTCATTAAACTGACTGATAAGATATCTTGTGAAAATGCATATTGGGTTGAAGGTCTTAATTATAATTTGTTAAGTGTTGCTCAGCTCAACAAAACTGGTTACCAAGTGGAATTTCATCACAAGCAAGCTAAAATATTTGATGCTATTGGAGAACTAATTGGAAGTGGAGATCAGTCTAGAGGTAATTTGTTCTATCTTGACCTATCTGAAGAAACATGTTTAATTGCACAACTTGATGATATTTGGTTATGGCATAAAAGGTTGTGTCATGTTAACTTTGACAATCTGGTAGAGATAACTAAGAAGAAAAAGGTAAGAGGTCTACCTAGATTGAAGAAACCTAAGAATGTGATGTGCAAGGAATGTCAGTTAGGAAAGATGACAAAGTCAAGTTTTAAGAGAAAATCCTTTACTTCTGAAAACATTTTAGATTTGGTTCATACTGACCTTTGTGGACCTATGGGTGTACAAAGTTACTATGGTGTTAGATACTTTATCTTATTTGTTGATGATCATACTAGGATGATGCATTTAATGTTTCTAAAAGAAAAATCTAAAGCTTTTCAATCCTTTAAGTAGTATTTGGCTAAGGTTGAGAAGGAGATAGGTAGGAACCTGAAATGTCTTAGATCTGACCGAGGTGGAGAATTTACATCAAATGAATTCAATCTATTTTGCAATGATAGAGGAATTAAAAGACAGATGTCTGCACCTAGAACACCTCCACAGAATGGTATAGCAGAAAGAAGAAATAGATCTATCTTGGATTGTGCAAGGACATTGTTGATTGAAAAGAATGTGGCTCATAAATACTGGAAAGAAGCTATAAGCACTGTTGTCTACACTCTTAACTGGGTACAGATCAAGAAAGAAAGAAATGTAGTTGACAACAAAAGAGAACCAGAAGATTATAGATCTTTTGTGTACATTGAGGAAGAAGAAGAGGTAAGTAGCAGACTTGCACTTGATGCTGAGTCTCAGGTAAGCAATGTTGAGCAATAGACAGATGCTGCTGAGCATCAGGAAAATAGTGCCGAAAGAGAACAAGAACATGTCGAGCTACAAGAAAATGCTACCAAATATTAGGAAGAGGTTGCTGAGCATTCAGAAGCTAAATCTGATAATCTTAATGGGGAACCTGATGAAATAGAGGAGAGAAGAGTTGAACCTATTTTGGAAAAATATGTAAGAAGACATCACAAGCTTGAATAGATAATTGGAGACAAAAATATTGGAATTTAGACCAGAAGTAATAATAAGGATCCAACATGCCTACTGTGTGAATTTGAACCCAAGTCAACTAGAGAGGCATTAGAGAATGAAGACTAGACACAAGCAATGAATGAAGAGATTGACTAGATTGAGAAGAATGATACTTGGACTCTAGTGCTGAGACCTAAAAACAAAAATGTTATAGGAACAAAATGGGTGTTTCGAAATAAGATGAATGAAAATGGTGAAATAACTAGGAACAAAGCTAGGCTGGTATGCAAAGGCTACGCACAAGAAGAATAAATAGATTATGGGGAGACATTTTCCCCTCTAGCTAGATTGGAAGGAGTAAGAACTCTGCTTGCATATGTTGCTTATAAAGATTTCAAGGTATATCAAATGGATGTCAAGTCTGCATTTTTAAATGGTATACTAGAAGAAGAAGTTTACATAGAACAACCAAAAGGTTTTATTGACCCAAGAAAAAGACACATGGTGTGAAAACTGAACAAAGCAATCTATGGATTGAAACAAGCTCCCAGAGCATGGTATGAGAGGTTGCACAACTACTTGATACAGATTGGATTTTCAAGAACAAATGACACAAGCAATCTATACATGAAGGATGTTTTGTGGATGACATTACTTTTGGTGGATAAGATGCATTATGTAAAATATTTTCAAATGAATTGCAAACTAAATTTGAAATGAGCATGTTTGGTGAGATCAAATTCTTTGTTGGTTTACAAGTATATCAGAGGAAGAATGGAATTTTCATTACACAGTCTAAGTATGTTAATGAAATACTGAAAATTTTTGGGATGGAAGATGCTAAACTAGTGAGTACTCCTATGGCTACTGGACAAAAGTTATCTAAGAATGATGATGTTGCAGAAGTGAATCAGACTTTGTATAGATCCGTGATTGGAATATTGCAGTATGATGTACATAGTAGACCGAATATTGCACTAGCTGTTGGGATTGTGGCAAGATTCTCTGCCAATCCTAAGGAAACACACATGATGGCTATGAAAAGAATTATGAGATACTTGAAAGGAACTACTGACTATGTTCTATATTATAAGGATGACAAATTTGAACTCAGAGTTTATACAGATGCTAATTGGGCAGGAAATGTAGATGACAGAAAGAGTACTAGTGGTGGAGCTTTCTTTCTTGGACAAAGATTAGTCTCCTAGACGAGCAAGAAACAAAATTGCATTTCCCAATCTACTGTCGAGGCCGAGTATGTTGCTGCTGCAGTAAACTATTCAAATTTGGTAGATTTCCTTGATGTGTAGATTTGTCAGAGATGGAGAGATGTGCGCTCAAAGGATACTTTCTCAAGCTTCAATAGTGGATAATGATTTTGGCATTATGGATTTTCTTCCCTTTTTTCTTTGGATTTAAAATGGTATCATACCAATGCAGGAAAGGTGGATGGAAATGAAACAAAAGAGCTTTCAATTTATAGGCAAAGAGGAGAGCACATAGATTGTGCTTTCTCAAATGCATAGTGTAAGAATATGCCTAAGGAAAAGAATAAAATGCCAAGATCTAGAATCTTAATAGATAGTACCAATAAGAGAGATAAAATGATATGATCCTTAAATGACTATATTCAATGATGATCAATAATCAAAAGATAATGAATAGATACAAAGTAGGCATGCCCGAATATATAGGAAATGCAATAAGACTACATGATAATGAGATGATAAGCTATCAACCACACTAGGTGGAATCACATGTACACAAAATGTGGATCATCCTCCATTTTACATCAAAATATGTGCAACAATGAGAGGATGGTAATGTGATGAGAGAACTAAAGGTGGATCTCACACACAAAGAGGTATGAGATGACAACTATCACCACCTAAAGTGGAATTTATCCTACACCATGTGCTAAAATGAAATGCAAACTCCTAGGTGTCTCAATGACAACTAATATGCAAATGCATTATCCTAAGTAAACTTAAGTAAAGTGTAATTAGCGAATAATTAATTACACCAACACCCTCCTTAAGTGAAACTTAGGGGAATGCACTTAAACTCACAATGCTAGATGACAATGCAAGATGGGTCCCGACTATTAGGCCATGTTAGGTACCCATGTACAATATGCAAGAGAAATACCATAAAGCAAAGAAAGAGGGAAAACCTCATGGAAAAAAACCTCCCCCAAAGAGAGATGAAAAAACAAGATGCAAGGATGGGTGGAGTACTCAAGACCCCCCATATAAAATACATCATGTATATACAATAGAGAAGTATGAGAAGGAAAAAACCCCATATGAGGAAAAATTCCCCCCCCCATAAGATTGAAGTAGTATAAGAAGAGAGACATGGTAGCCCCCCCTCAATGTAGAATGCCCATTAGTGATAGTTGCTCCAAGATGAATGTAGAAGTTGGTCCATGAATGTGAAATAGTGTTCCTCCCCTTAGGAAGAAACAATTCCATAGGTTTATATGAGATGTCTCCCCAATCCATAGGAAGAAACCTCAATATGAATGATGTCTTTGAAAACTTCTCAACTATCCCTATGTCGATGCTAAAGGCTACCCATTCCAAAACTGTTGGAAAGAACAAGTCAAGATCAAAAATAGATGGATGTAGAACATGTCCCAAAGAACCAAGTGTCTTCCCTAATGATAAAGATACCTCTTGCAGCTGATGTACATAAGGATCGATAACCACATCAATCGTGAAAGATTGATCATGTCGAGAATGTACAATAGGGTCAGAGTGTTCCCTCACAACAACTAAAGAAGGATCTTCCCCATCAAAGAGAAGATGTATATTATAATTTATGTCTCCCATATTGGCAATCTAGGACTCCATAAAAAAACTTGCAATGTTTTTCAAGTAATCATCCCTTGATGCTGTAACTGGAAGACTAGTTGTACCCTATTGTGCTAAATCATATAGACCTATCACTGTACCAATGTATGCATGTGGAATTGTTTATAACTGAATGTGGACCTCTTATTCAGCCATAGACTTCAACAAAGTCATTACTCATTAGCCACATATGAAAATGAATATCAAATTACTCATTTCACACGCCTATATGAATTGACTTGTTGCCTCCTATTTAGGTGGGGTTTTGAATAACTCTCAGAACTGAGAGTCCAACAACCATAGACCAAGCTCTAAAATGGAGGATTTAATGCTAGAAAATGATTGAAATTGAAATTAAACTAGAATGATAGTGCAAGATTAATCTGAAAAGCTTGTAAGAAAATGAGCATTAATCTAAAAACATTGTAAGTAAACTAAATTAAGAATGAAATGCATCATTAATCTAGGAATGGAAATTACTCTAATATGCAAGATGATTATAATGTGAGAATGTAAAAAAGTAAGACAATAATTCACCAGTAATTTGATACTCTAAAATTGCCTCCTCAAATGAGGATTGAGAGGGTTCTATTATAGAAAAGCCCAGGTGGAGATTGAAGAGTTTCTTGCAAAGAAATGGTTGACCCTTCGTCTCCTTGGGGGGAGGATAAATATTTTGGAGAGATTATTTAATGAAATAAATGAAATATGGCCACATGGGTGACTTTTCCAATTACTTGAATAATTAAATTCAAATGAGGATATTTCATTTAAAGAAATAAATATCATTTAATTCCTCTTGATGTGTATTAGCTAAAAGGGGTGGAATTAATTTAGTTAGAGTGCTAGGACTTTGTAATTAAATTAATCAATCATAGGGTTTATTTAGCTAATAAATGTTGATATTTAGGAATTAAATATAGTATGTGATTAATGCAAATTTGAGGTTTTCTGCATTTGACACTTAGTCGAGTAAAGTCAATTAGGAGATAGAATTTCCTAGTACAATAGGACTTTGATGATGTAGAAATGAGACTAGATGCACCAAAATTGGTTAGGATAGCAAGATGCCAATTTTGGGGTATTACATTTTTCCCCTCTTTGAATTGATGTGCGAGTAGCACATTGACTCAAAGAATAGTCTCATGTGACCATTGATGAGGTTTTTAGGATTATCTCCATAATGAAGCTTAATCACCAGAAGTTGAGGTTAGATTGCCAAGACACTGATCAGATCAAGTTGTAGAACCATCTCTAGAATGAAGCCTAATTCTCCAAAGCCTAAGTTAGATTGCGAAGACATCGGTCAGATTACCACTTTTAGTAAGGTTGTCCCCAGAATGAGGTTCGATCTTTAGGAGTCAGGGTTAGGTTGCCCCGATACCCAATGAGATTAAATAATAATTGATGCAGATTTTAGGACTATCTACAAAACAAAGCTTAGTCCTTCGAGACCTAGGTCAGATTTCCCAGATAACGTTCAAAATTAGCTTTCGAGAGTCATCTCTAGAATGAAGCTTGACTTTCAAGGATCGAGGTTAGATTAGCCCAATACCTAATAGATTTTGAGAACCATCTTTAGATTAGCCCAATATCTAACTAATTCGACAAGATTCAATGATGCAATCATCCTACCCCCTCGGGAGTGAAATCGAAAGATGACATGTCATAAACATGATTGACAGTTGTAGTACCCCGACCCTAGTCTGATTTTAGAAATGTTATGATTACTTTAGAATGGTAAATTATATGTTAGGAAATCATTGATGCGTATGATTTTACTGACCCCATACTTGCATGTGTATGGTTGATGTGTTTGTTTTACATTTCTATATGACATGCCTGATGTGGTTGAGGGACAGAGTCGTAGTTACTTGCTTGATAGATCCACATGATCGGCTAATCCCCACCATTGTCTGTTATATATTTATATATGTATGTACATGTGGGTGTTGTATGCAAGTTTGTAGGTACCGGACATCGACTTCCCTGAATTGTCAGGATGAGCGTGCCCTATCACAATATCTCAAATGGTATGAGAGGGGAGATAATATACGGATCCAAAACCCTAACCTAAACCCAATTGTCCTAGGATTGGACAAGTATCGGTCTGACTACCCTATCCGAATGTGTCAGGTTGACAAAGTTCATGGATCCCTTCCTTGAGCTTGTTTGTTTTATATGATGATCTTGTTTTATTGCTTTTTGAGTATGTGATTTTCTATAGTCATGGAAATTAATATTATAGTTGGAAAATAATATTAAATTTAATTCCTATGTTTTTGTATGATTATGAATTAATTAAAAATCAAATATTAGGATATTTGGTTTTAATTAATTAATTGTGTGAAAATAGGATTAATAATGTCCATTAGATATTAAATAATTAAATTGCATGATTTAATGGTGTTTTGAATATTAACTTATTTAATGAGAAATTATCATATTTACATGTGCTTTATTTAAGTTTGAATGTGATTTGATTAAAAAATGTGACAACTTGTCTTTAGGAGACTAAGTTGAGTTGTGCATAAAATATGTATTTTTAATTAGTAATTAGTATTTTCTTTCAACTTAAGAGTGGGAGTTTGAATAGGAGTTGTCTTATGAGTCATCTAGGGTTTGGATGAATGGTGGAGTTGAATCCCTAATAGGGGAAATTGCATTCATTTGGAGATTAGACAGATTTTTGGGGGAGCTTGTGTGCTTTGGAATTTTGGGGATTTTTGGATTGTTGTGGTTGCTTGTTGATTTGGCTTCTTTGTGCATCTGGATCGGGTACCTGTTTGCTACATAGTTTTCAAATATCCAGACTTGGTGATTTTTGGAGGGAATTCTATTTCAGCTCTACAAGGGTTTTCATTTTCAATTTTTGGCATTGGATCTGAGGTAGGCATTGAATTTTGCCTGTTAGATCTGTTTTCACATTTATTTGTCTTTCTGTGTGTATAGATTTCTATGCTTTCTATTCGGTAGATCTATGTTTATCTTAGATCTGGGTATTTAGAAACCCTGGTATAGTTGATTTTTGTTTTTTATTGCAATTTGGCATTTTACCGTTATGCTGGCCAAATTTCATTAAATAATACTTCATAGATTGCCTAGAAAACAATAAATTAGTCCTGGCCTATAGTTTAACTATAGGGTTCGAAATAAATAAATTCCCTATTAGAAAAATCAATTTGTTACAAAAAAACCCAATTTGGGTATAAAAGCCAATTTTGTTTAAAAAACATGCTTGTTGTAAAACTATTACAATCAATATTAAAAAAATAACCAGTCAAGAGAAAAAGACAAAATGAAGCATGTTTATAATAAAATGTGTTGATAAATTATATATATATATCCTTTACAAAAAAAAAAGAATATATTCTTACAGAGAAGAATCTCTGTTTTTTGTAGAATCTGTAAAAAAAATTAAAAAAAATAAATCATGTGTTTGTTTTATTCCATAAGTAATAGAAAAAAAAAAATATTGTTATTAGTTCATTTTTTAAAAAATAGCTTAAGAAAAGTATATATATATATATTTGAATATAAATTAGTTTAAAAAAAAATTTAATTAAATTTAAAAAAAGTGAAAAAGGTGAAAAGGGAGGTGGGGGCCACCAAATCCCCACCCACCCCAAGGCAGTCTGCGTCGGCAGGGTACTGCGCAGACCTATATGCGCAGAGTACTGCGTACTACTCTAATGGTGCACGTGGGAGGTGGGGAGGAGAGTCGTGCCCCCCCCCCGCCGCCCCCCACACCCCACTTTTTGTATTTTGTTTTAATTTTAGATAATTTTAATTTATTTTTAAAATGTTAAAAGTTTTAATTTTATTTTATTTTGAAATAAGTTTGTTTCTTAATTAATTTCTAAATTATATTTTAATATTTTGGTATGATATTCTTATTAAATGTTTAATTAATAAAATAAAATAAAGTTTAGTTCTAATATTTGTTTTAATAAATATAGTTGTTTTAAAATTATGATAATTAGGGATTTTAATATTAGAGATATGTTAATATTGAAATTTTGATTTGAATATAAATTTTACTAGATGTTATTTAACATTTGTTTATTAAGTTTCAATTAGTATTTATTTAAATTGTTGTTGTTAAATAAATGCTTTTTATAAAACTTTTCCTCTTTCAGACTATTGTTTTAATAGGTTATTATGGATTAAAGTAGTTTAATAGCATATTAAATTACATAGTTTGTTAAGCATTTATTCAGATTAGAGTTTTGACTAAACTAAGTCTTTTCTATACAATTTTATTTGAATGTTAATAGGGATATATATATCTAAAAATTATGAGATTGTACACATAAATGGGGTTAATCATTTGATAAGGGTTATGCTTATGCTGAAATTGGGCATTTTTGCTTTATTGAATTCATGGATCGTATATAGGGAATATTCGTTGTTTATGGCAATATTGTGATGATTAAGTTAATTTCTCTTAGCAGTTTTATGTGGTTCTATTTTGAATTCGATTATGCTCAAAATGGATTTTAAATGCTTATAGGTCTTTTTCATTTCTTTATGGCGTGAGTGTTGTATTCTTCATTCCTGAAGTGTCTTCTTTTGCATTATGTGATATCGGGCACTAGAAGAGCTAGGGGGAAATAGAGGCCGGGGTATGTGTCAGATGGTTATGTTTTTAGTTATGTTTTGATGTGTGTGTATATTCTGATTATCATCCCTATTTTGACTTTATGGGCTCATGTTACTTTGTATTCTGCTTATGGTATCCTTGTAATCATTTCTAGTTCTTGTGTGTGAAACTGGATCTGGGATTACCTGGGTGTATACCTAATTGATCTATGTGAGATTTGTTAGCCTAGGAGAGGTTAAATAGGTGCATCTTAGGGGAGTGGCTTACAATAGGGGTCCGGGGCTCAAAAGGGGCTAGTACCAGGGTAACCTATCATAAGTTGATTTAATAAGTGATAACCTAATAATAAAACTTGGGAAATAACATTAAATAAAAGATTGATATTCTGGTTCCGCATGGATTATGTTGAGGGTCTGGGGTCCAAAGTGGCCAGTCTAGGGTAACTCAACCTGATAAACGCTTGAGGGTCCAGGGTCTAGAGAGACCAGTCCAAGGTAACTCAAGTAGTCATCTATGTGATGACACTCCCATAGTATGTAGCATAAGCCTCCTCCATAGTTGTTTTGCAAGTATCGGATGCCTCTGGAATAGTGAGTCTTACCTATCACTGCCTTATTCACCTTGAATTAGAGAGCTATCAGGATCCTTTCCTTAGCTTGAGTTGTTTGATGTTTGTTATCTGAGTGGGGTCTATTGTTATCTCCTCAGCATGGTGGCAGTGGACCGTTTAGGTTCACGAGGTCGGGTGGTAGTGATTCTTTTACCATTTGAGATTCTGACGTTTGTGTACTAGTGCTGGATGATCCTTGTGGTAGTTGTTCCTTCTTGATCTTCATTGATGGAGTTGTGTTCTTCTTTCTCTTCTTCTTGTGATCATGTGTACTTCTTTTTTATTATTGTATTACATACCCTACAACATGTGCAGTAGATGTAGGATTATGGATACTTTATGTTACAAGTTGTATTTATGTTATCTTCTATGTGATGTTGTTTTTTATCCTTCATTTTTTTATATGATTTTTGTAATTGTACCTAATCTATTTTTAATTAATTAATGTTAACATATTCTTCGTCGAGGAACCCTCAAGAGTTGTAACCTGTGTTGGTTGATTATGTTATGTGAGTAAATGGTAATTACTTCCGCATGGATGTTTATCTTGTATGTTAACTTTAAAAAAAAAATTATTCTGCAAACTTAGATGCATGTTTAGGTTAAGTTTTTCTAGGTTCCCTAGCGGGGCATTACAACAACAAAAGGTCGCAGAAGTGATCTGGAAGAACTCAGAATAGATTATGGAAGAATCGAGAAGATGCAGAAGTGATCTAGAGTGATCTGGAGGTCATGTAGACCAAGTTTTATGATAGTTGACTAGAATTGACTAGAGTTGACTTTTGATGAAAAAGATGAAGTCAAGAAAGTGATGATGAGATGTGATTTTGGCAAGAGAATGACACCAGAAGGTCGACAACACAAGCATCGATCAGGATGGTCCTAAAAATTTAAAATGCAATTTTGAACCATATAGAGTTGTTAGATTTTGATTTCGATCCCGATAATGGATTCAGAGCAGTCGATTTAGCAAAGGGTGAAGTTTTCATGCAAAACAGAGCACTTTTGAAAATTAGGTCAAAACCTATATAAGGCCTGGAAGGGTCATTTTCAATTCATTATTCACTTTTGTCTTTAGCGATTTTGAGAGCTCTGAGAAAAATGGAGAACGTGCCACTGAGATTGCATAGATTTGAGGGCTCCTGACGACACAGTCAGCTGGTGGAGTATGACACACCTGTGAGTAGTCGAAAACTCAGCTTGCATTTCAGTTTTTATCACTTTTTAGGAGATTTAGGCTAGATTTAGGGCATTTTTAGAACTTCTCCACAAAATCTCACGTGAGAAAGTACCCAAAGAGGGCTTCCTCATGTGGGGTCACTCTGCGAGCTCGCGTGAGAAGGTCGTCGAAGCCGTGCGAGAGAATTTCCCCAAGGAAGATCTCTTGCACGAATTGACATGAAGTTTCGCATGACAGATAAATCTCATGTGAGACTCCTACTTCCTCGCACGGGAAAATGCAACAAAATTCCTAATTTGAACCCAGAATTGCATAAGATTAACAAAGTAGAGTGTCCAAGAGGCATGTTTAGGATTGGCATATAGTGTCAATTTTTGTTTTGCTTTGAAGACCATCATGATTGAGATATTGATTTAGTGTTGTCGCTTGCATTGGAGGTTGACTTCTCGGACATTATATTTCAGTCTCACCTCCTAGTTATTAGGGAGCTAGTGTGGCATCTGGATGATGCAAAGAGCATGCACATCAACAGATTAGGACTGTCCTATCTGCGTGATATACCTAACATCTGGGTAAATCATGGAGTACTAGGTGCATTGGTTGAGTGTTTCCACTTGGAGGTGAATACTTTCCATTTTCCACAAGGGGAGATGATAGTCACCCCAAAGGATATTTATAGGATCCTGAGAGTACCCTTCTATGGCCCTCGTGTGGAGTATGATGTGCAGCTGAGAGAGGGCACTTTGGCACTATGGGCCATATTCCAGAATGATCTAGTAATGGGTCGGGCCATCGCATGGGATGACTTGGTCTACCAGTATGGTGTAGGGCACAGATTAGTCATTGTACTAGTAGCATTTCTGGGCTTCTATCTGATGCCAAACAAAGGACAACATAGACTAGAGTGCAGCTGGGGATGTATGCTGCAAAGGATGTTGGATTGGCCACCCATGAGATTTGGATGGGGCCAGTGCATGCTGGCATAGATGTACCATGAGATGCATGAGATCATGTATTGAGATATGTGGAGCATGGAAATAGGTGTGTTTGTACTATAGATATGGGCCTAGGAGCATCTTCTTGTATGTAGGCCAGTTTTCCATGATGTGAAGTAGCCTTTAGAGCCTTACATATACATGTACAGAGGTCCTATGACCCAGCCAACGCTGGGTAAGATGGAGAAGTGGCGGGCTTAGATAGATGACATGGTGGTAGTGGTATGGTGACCATGGGCAAGGACAAAGGTTTGGGATGACATTAGGTAGGAGCTTCCTCATATGTTTTGTTCACGTCCCTTGATAGGCCGTACCATCAACATCATTGAGTGATTCCCTTTATCACGGTCTTGAGGTAGTTTGGGAGGCCACAGGACATTTCACGGGAGTATTGCACATGTTCTCACTTCATCGATGAGGTGAAGAAGGGCTGGTGGTGAGATTGGATCAGGGAAGGTGCATGATAGAGGTACGAGTAGCGCCAGCTTGATGGGATTATATGGTGGGCGTGGCTAATGCAGGGATGACACTGACATACATGAACCATTTATTGGTGCATCCATTCCTGAGATTTACAGATCCTATTGGTATGGACGAGTAGACATAGTAGGTGGTGTAGCCACCACCATAGTAGTAGGTGGCACAATAGGTAGCCCGACCACAGTAGCAGGTGGAGTAGCAGATACCCCGATAGAGGACTAGACAGATTTCTATTCCGCTGAGACAGATGGGTATAGATCCTTATGCAGGTAGCAGTGGGGGGTAGGATAGATCAACCAGATAGAGGATAGGGGATACATCATAGCAACAGTATCCTAACAAGGAGGCACAGGTCAAGGACATGGTCATGTAGGATTAGGCTGCACAGGGACCACCCCAGGAGATGAGACTACACAGCTGCAGGATCTGTTACAAAGGACTCATGATAGATTGTGGCAGGCTCAGCGAGAGCTGATGGATCATGATATACATGTCACCATTTGGGATACTCAAATAGTAGAGTGGGATAGAGAGATCAAAGGGTTGCAAGATGACCTGGTGAGGGCACAGATTGAGATTTGATATGAGGTTGCCCAAGCAGCTTACTACTATGTGGCTTATGTTGGCGTTGTGCCAGAGCTAGCAGACCAGGTTCCACAATTTTTAGAGTATGTCGGAGCACCATTAGTTCCATAGGGACCACCATAGGCAGACATGCCACCTCCTCCACCTCCTCCAAGTGGTGATGGGAAAAGCTAGATTAGGAGATAGATTTGACGTATTGTAGCCCCATTTTTGATAGACTATGCTCGAGTAGTACCATTTGTATACTAACATTCAATTGATCGATATATATATATATATATATATATATATATATATATATATATATATATATATATATATATATACATATATATATATACATATATATATATATACATATATATATATATATATATATATACATATATATATATATATATATATACATATATATATATATATATATATATACATATATATATATATATACATATATATATATATATATATACATATATATATATATATACATATGTATATATATATATATATGTATATATATATATATATATATATATATATATGATCTCATCTTTGGTATCATTGTACATGTCATTTGTTGCTTTGGATTTTATATTTTATGAGATGTTTCCTATATGATGAATGTATGGATTAGATATGAGATGTAGATGGTTCCTTTATGAATATGCAATTGTATGTGCACATGTTTTATTGGTATATATGTATGCAATGCAAAATGCAATGATAGATAAATGCAATGTATGATCTGATTTATGCTTATGATGGATGCACATGTATATGAATATGTAGGTGTAGAATGTATGCATATGAGTTTATGGCAATGCACTTTGTGAATGCAATGGAAATGCAATGTATATGGTACTAATCATCTCATGCAGGTTATTGCAATACACGACAAGTACTAACTAAAAGAATGTTTGAAGATCGAGAGTAAGGACCAGACACTTGTGCAGTCAAGATGAACCTGGGATGTAAGATGAGAACCCTCGGCAAATAAGTCTAGGAGAATACAATGAAGTCAGCATCAAACACTGTCGCTATGCAAGTCTAGAATGAAAATGCAAGCCTAAGCTATATGCAATCCCTAGGAATTTCTTGCTGGACCAATTAGATAGTTATCATCATAGATTTTTTAGTATGAAATGGGTGTAGGATTTCATACAAACCTCACTGACATTGCAATCATGAGAATATGAATATGACATTAGTCTTAGATTTGTCAGAATGAAGTGTAAGCATTAAGGCACAAGGAACCAGAATGACCTGAACACTTATTCCTTTTGATTTAGCAAGTTAACATAAGCATCAAAGCACAGTTGCTAGAATGACCTGAATGCTCCTTGTGTACAAACATGCCAGACACACAAGAGTTCCTCCTTTCACTAAGTGAATGGTAAGCATACCAAAGGTTCTTGTAGTGACCCTTACGTTCACTTCGCAGGACGAGTGTCAAAAATTTCACTTGTAGTAGAAAGAAGTCACTCAAATAGACAAGGAGAAGAACCAACCTCACCAAAGTTTCCATATAAAAGGAGTCGAGGTACACATGGCCATCCAACATGAGATGAAGGCTCTCATAGTGGACACCCTTCTTATATAGATTCATTGGATCATTGGAACTAAACCAGCAAATAGAAAACAAAGAAAAGATCATGCCCCTACTCTTTGCTTCTCTTGGTCAACATAGACGTCTTGGAGTTCCTCAAGGAGGGATGATAAGGTAGAAAGACAAGAACTCAAAAAGAAAAGCTTAGCATGCTTCAGAGAGTTACAAATCCAGTTTTTAGTTTTAGTTTGTAGTTTAAGTGGATTGATGTTGGATTGGAAGTGTATAATGCAAGAACTCTCAATAGGATGGTGACAGTAGGCGGACCCAGTGAGAATCACTGGTGATCAATGTGAGAAATTGTCTCAAGGAGATAATGGAGTGCTAACGAAGTATCAGCAGGCAGACGCAATGAGAACCATTGGTGACTAATACAAGGAAGATCCTCGAGGGGAGAGATCTGAGAGCTGAGCATCAATAGGCAGACGTAGTGAGAACCACTTGTGACTGATGTGAGGAAGCTCCTCTGAAAATGATAGGACAATGCTCCCTAGACCAGGAAGGTGCCCCCAAGTGTGACCACTTTCAATCCATGTAGAGTCAAGCAAATTCTCGAAGATAACTGAAAGTGAGTGCATGAGCTAGAAAACTAAAGCGAGAAAGCAAACTAAAGCAAGAAAGCAAGGAGCAGCTGTACAGAGCCAAGTGATGTTGAAAAAGGTATAGCTTTGTGGAACAAGAGGTGGCTGTTTACCAGGTTTTTCACCATCTTGGAAGAGATTCAATTTTTGCTTCCATAACGCATGTTTGCCAGGTTTTCATCAATGACACATTTTTTTCTTTTTCAATTTTTTTGTATTTTCATTTTTTTTTTGTATTTTTTTGTATTTTTTTAATTTTTTAATTTTTTTTGTTATTATCAAGGCTCCTGTTTACCAGGTTTTTACCAGGATAATAGATGCATCAAAGCACCTATTTACCAGGTTTTCACTAAGATGATCATTTTTCAAGTCATTTTGCAATTTTTAGGATTTTTTTAGGATTATGTATAGGAGCATTCTAAAGATGTCTTAGCTGTAGAATCTCTTTAGATGTAGAGTGTTGATTGGCTCTTTGAGTTGTTCTCCTTCAGTAGTAGAGAGTTGATAGGCACCAGACCCAAATACTACAGTGATGATAGATGGACCAAGCCAATTTGGTTCAAACTTTCCCTTTTGGATCCGTTGTTGATTCTTGGGGTTCTCTCTCATGACAAGATCACCCACTTGGAATTCCCTTGGTCTGACCTTCTTCTTGTAGCTCTTGGACATCCTCTTCTGATATGCTCTGAAATGATCGAACGCCACTTGTCAACCTTCATCCAGTAATTCTAGCTCTTGCAACCAAGATATTCTAATCTCTTCATCAGTGATGAGGCCTTTTAGAGAGACTCGTAATGTAGGAATCTCGACCTCAATAAGTAGCACAACATCCACTCTATAAACCAGAGCAAAGGGCATTGCCCCTATCGGTGTTCTTATACTTGTGTGGTAAGCCCATAGAGCCAGATTAATCTGGAGGTGCCAGTCTCATCTAGGTTTGTGGATTGTGCGATGCAGTATCTTGAGAATCATCTTATTGGATGCTTCCACCTGTCCATTACCTTGGGGATAATAGATGGAAGACCAGTTCTAAATGATTTTGAACTTAGTGCATAACTCTTTCAGATCCTTGTTCTTGAACTACCCCCCGTTGTCAATGATTATTGAGGAGGGTACACCATACCTGCAGATCATGTAATTCAATATAAACCTCACTACAGATTTTCCATTGTCTATGGTCATAGGTACTACCTTGACCCATTTAGTAAAATAATCTATAGTAGTGATAATGAACTTATGTCCTTTCAAGGAAGAAGGATGAATCTGACCCACCAAATCAAAGGCCCATTGCTGAAATGGCTAGAGAATGATGAAGGGAATGAGTTCCTTGGCAAGAGCGTGAATCATATTTCTGTGTAACTAACATTGTTTGCAAGATTTGGCATATTGTGTAGCTTCCTTTTCCATATCTAGCCAATAGTAACCAGCTCTAATAAGCTTATGAGCTAATGTCAGGCCACTTGAATGAGAACCACGGATGCCTTCATGCACCTCAGCTAACGCACGTTTAGATTCGTCGGGTTCTAAACACCTAAGGAGGGTACCCTCTAGACCTTGCATATACAAGTCATTAGCTAGAATGACATAGCATGAAGCTCTGTGGATTAGGTGATGTTTCTCATTCTGGGTATAAGTGTCCGGAACAATCTGGTCATAGAGGTAGGAGTAGATATGATGGTAGAGGGATGAATCGTGCCCAATGATTGAACAGATCATCCTAGATTCAAGGGTATTGTAGGCTGGGTAGCGTAATGTTTCCACTAGGAATTCATGTCGCAAGTCATTTTCTAGCATCTATAGCATACAGGCAAGAGTAGCTATTGCATCAACTTCTTTTTTATCCGCTCTTGAAATCTGTTAGAAAGTGATATGTGCAAAGTATTTTCTTAGATCATCGACCATCCATTTATAAGGACCCAACTTTTCATCCTTTATCTGATAGACATCATTGACCTGATTAATGACCAATTGTGAGTCTCCAAAGACTTTAAGTTCATCCACATGCCATTCAACAACTATCTTCATGCTGTTGATCAGAGATTCATACTCGGCGATGTTGTTTGTGCAAGGAAACAACATCTTGTATGCTTTGGGTAAAGAATATCTTTGTGGTGTGATGAACAACATCCCCACACCTGACCCCTACTGGGTGAACGATCCATCAAAGAACATATTCCATGTTTGATGTGTAAGAAGCATTATGGACTCATCTAGAAATTCAATGTTCAATGGTTGATGATCCTTGAGAGGATCTTCTACCAACTGATTTGCAATTGCTTTTCCTTTGATGGCCTTTCTCTCTACATAATCAATGTCGAACTCACTGAGTATCATGACCCATTTTTCCAGTCTACCTGTGATGGCAGCTTTACTGAGTAGGTACTTTAATGGATCAATTTTACCAATAAGACATGTAGTGTGAGAAAGCATGTGGTGCCACAATTTCTGGGAAGCAAATATCATTGCTAGGCAAGCTTTCTCAATGACTGAATAGTTCATCTCATAAGAGACCAGAGTTCTACTGATGTAATAAATAGCTCATTCCTTGTTATTCTAATCTTCTTGAGCCAACAAAGCACCCAAAGATGTATCGGTAGCTGAGACATAAAGGATAAGTGGCTTCCCATGAATAGGAGGCATCAGTATTGGTGGATTTTCAAGGTACTAGTTGATCTATGTGAGCCCTTTGTCACATTCTTTGTTCCACTCATAAATCACACCTTTATGTAAAGTCTTGCTGAAGGGCTATGACTTATTAGCCAGTTGTGCAATGAAGCATTGGATGGACTATAGCCATCCTTGGAGCCCTCTCATCTGATTGATGTTGCGCGGTGGAGGCATTTCCATGATGGCTTGAACTTTTTTTGGATCAACTTTTATGCCCTTCATAGAAATGATGTAACCCAATAGCTTTCTAGAAGTGACACCAAATTCACACTTTTTTTGGTTGAGCCTCAAACTGAATTGGTCCATTCAATCCAGTATAGGACCTAGATCTGCAAGATGTGCCTTCCGTTGGGTGCCAAAATGTTTATAACTGAATGTAGACCTCTTATTCAGCCATAGACTTTAACATAGTCATTATTTATTAGCCACGTACGAAAATGAATATCGAATTACTCATTTCGCATGCCTATATGAATTGACTTGTTGCCTCCTATTTAGGTGGGGTTTTGAATAACTCTCAGAATTGAGATTCCAACAACCATAGACCAAGGTCTAAAATGGAGGATTTAATGCTAGAAAATGATTGCAATTGAAATTAAACTAGAATGATAGTGCAAGATTAATCTAAAAAGCTTGTAATAAAATGAGCATTAATCTAAAACTATTGTAAGCAAACTAAATTAAAAATGAAATGCATCATTAATCTAAGAATGGAAATTTCTCTAATATGCAAGATGATTATAGCTTGTGAATGTAAAAAAGTGAGACAATAATTCATGAGTGATTTGATTCTCTAAAATTTCCTCCTCAAATGAGGAATGAGAGGGTTCTATTATAGAAAATCCCAGGTGGAGATTGAAGAGTTTCTTGCAAAGAAACGGTCGACCCTTCGTCTCCTTGGGGGGAGGTGAAACATTTTGGAGAGATTATTTAATTAAATAAATGAAATATGGCCACATGGGTGACTTTTCCAATTACTTGAATAATTAAATTCAAATGAGGATATTTCATTTAAAGAACTAAATATCATTTAATTCCTCTTGATGTGTATTAGCTAAAAGGGGTGGAATTAATTTAATTAGAGTGCTAAGACTTTTTAATTAAATTAATCAACCATAGGGTTTATTTAGCTAATAAATATTGATATTTAGGAATTAAATATAGTATGTGATTAATACAAATATGAGATTTTTCTACATTTGACACATAGTCAAGTAAAGTCAATTTGAAGAAAAAATTGCCTAGTACAATAGGACTTCGATGATGTAGAAATGAGACTAGATGCACCAAAATTGGTTAGAATAGAAAGATGCCAATTTTGGGGTATTACATTTTTCCCCTCTTTGAATTGATGTGCGAGCAGCGTGTTGATTCAAAGAATAGTTTGATGTGACCATTGATGAGGTTTTTAGGATTATCTCTAGAACGAAGCTTAATCCCCAAAAGTCAAGGTTAGATTGCCAAGACATCAATCAGATCAAGTTGTAGAACCATCTCCAGAATGAATCCTGACTCTCCAAAGCCTAAGTTAGATTGTGAAGACATCAGTCGAATGACCACTTTTAGTAAGACTGTCCCCAGAATGAGGTTCAATCTTTAGGAGTCAGGGTTAGGTTGCCCTGATACCCCATGAGATTAAATGATAACTGATGCATATTTTAGGACTATTTCCAGAATGAAGCTTAGTCCTCTGAGACCTATGTTAGATTTCCCAGATAACGGTCAAAATGAGCTTTCGAGAGTCATCTCCAAAATGAAGCTTGACTTTCAGGGATCGAGGTTAGATTGCCCCAATACCTAATAGATTTTGAGAACCATCTCCAAAACAAAGCTTGATCCTTGAGGATCCAAGTTAGATTGCTCAGATACCTAATAGATAGATGACAAGATGACCAGATGCGAGACACAAAGATGCCCCTAGTGATGAGATGCCCCGAGCAATGAGGACTTTTGATTTAGATCAAATTGATTTAAGACTAATTCGACAAGATTCAATGATGTAATCATCCTACCCCATTGGGAGTGAAATCAAAAGATGACACATCATAAATATGATTGATAGATTAAGGTTGCAGAAGTGATCTAGAAGAACTCATAATAGATTACAGAAGAATCAAGAAGATGCAGAAGTGACCTAGAGCAATCTAGAGGTCCTGTTGACCAAGTTTGACCATGGTTGACCAGAATTGACTAGAGTTGAATTTTGATGAAAAAGATGAAGAAGTCATGAAATTGATTATGAGATGTGATTCTGGCAAGAGAACAACACCAGAAGGTTGATTGCACAAGCGTCCAATCACGGCGGTCCTAAAAATTTAAAATGTGATTTTGAGCCATATAGAGTTGTGTATCGTCTTAAAATGGAAGCACTTCCATGTTAAGAGAATTTATCCCTCTGAGTAAGTGGTTTTGGGTCATATCAGATGCCTTGAATTGATCTTTTCTTTGATCTGGCTTTCTCCCCGCTTTCCACTTCTTTTCTGCTTCATTCTAGGTGAAATTAGGGTTAGGAACCTGAGGATTCTCCTTAATTTCCCTCTTCCATGGCTCTATTTTCTAGGTAGGAATTAGAAATATATCCTCTTGGCCTTCATCATAGTCATCATAAGATTTTATGCCTATCCCTGGCATTTTTGTCCCTTTTCTGGTAACAAATCTAGGTCTTCGGGCATTCCCAGGACCTCTTGTCCTGATTCTGGCTGGATCTGGGCCCACAAGGTCAGAATCAAGGTTGATCCTAACTAGGTTAGGATTGAGCTCAATTTTGACTAGGTCAGTCCCAAGCTCTATATTTCCCCCCTCTTTCAAAATTCCAAATTCCTTGATTTTCAGGTATTAGGTTTCGAGGATATTTGTTTTCCTACCTCTGGGTTGGCCATTTTGGGTTTCGAAATGGTAAATAATTTAATTGAATTTAATCTAAATATATTTTCTAAAGGTTAGGACCTAATTGGGATTTAATTCTCCAAGGTGGCCCCTCTAGAGGATTGTGCCCTAGTTCACTATAAAAGTAGGCCTTCCTCTCTCATTTTCTCATCCATTATTCATATCTCTCCATCAAGTTTTGTAGCAATTTCTCTCAATCTCTCAAGGTGATCAAGAAATCATCCATTCAAGCATTCAAGTCTTCTACTCCATCCAAGTTCTCCATTGAAGATCAAGGATTCAAGCATTCAAGCCATTGAAGGGATTTGGTTCAAGTATTCAAGATTCATCATTCAAAACCCTAGATCTAGCCATCATGATGGTGTGATCTTCCTTCAAGATCCTTTATTCATCTTCTAGATCCATTTCATTCTTCTATCAAGGTGGATTCCAAGCATACAAACATGAAGGTACAGGTGCGGAATTTCAGATCTGAGAGTAGATTTGGATACCCTTTTCAGTGAACTTTCAAGATCTGCGAGCAAAGTCAGAATCGACCTTCAAATAAATAATCTAGCCTTTGACCTTTTATGAGGGTCAAAGTAGACCTGATCTCATCCTAGAAAAAGATTTCTCAGCATTTCTAGCTCGAAACAGGTTGCAGATTTTCTCGAAAGTACACATGGACATCAGAAATTGGCATTTTCCAAATTTGCCCTAATTTGAGGTTAGTACTTGCATTTCAATTATTTCAAATTCTAAACATTTCAATTCTACCATAAGGAAATATAGGGTTTCTCTCTCTCTTTCATATTCTCCATAGATTGATTCAATTGTGCATTAACCTTTTGGTTGATCAAATTGGATCTCTCCTTTGGGAATTTGGATTTAGGAGTGGATCTAATATTTCCCCCACACATTACACATCATACATCACATACACATTCTAAATAGAGGTGATTCCATTTTACCTCTATTCAAGTTTTCATATTTTTATTTTGATCGCAAAAATGGATTCAGAGCAGTTGATTTAGCCAAGGGTGAAGTTTTTGTGCAAAATGGAGCATTTTTGAAAATTAGGTCAACACCTATATAAGGCCTAGAAGGGTAATTTTCAGTTCATTATTCACTTTTGTCTTTAGTGATTTTGAGAGCTCTTAGTAAAATTGAGAATGTGTCAGTGAGATTTCATAGATTCGAGTGCTCCCGATGACATAGCCGGCCGACAGAGTATGACGCACTTGTGAGTAGTCGAAAACTCACTTGCATTTTAGTTTTATCACTTTTTAGGAGATTTAGGCTAGATTTAGGGCATTTTTAGAAATTCTCCACAAACTCTTGCACGAGGAAATGGTTGCATGCTTCTGCCAACTTGGCTTGGATTCAAGGATTGGAGTTTCTGATTCTCTCAAAGAGAGAAGAGCATAATCCTCTACTTCTTCACCTTACCCAAACACACCAGACATGTCTATCACTGAGCTAACTCCTCTTCAACCAATCCACAAGCTTTTGTGTTTTTGGTTCTCTCAAAGAGAGAAGAGCATAATCCCCTAACAAATGGATGTGCTAAAGATTTGTTACCTTTCCTTGCTTCCCTGGGTATCTATCATACTAGCAATGTCTGGGTCTCAGATTCTTCCATGGGCATCACTTCCATATAATGAAGATCCTATGATCCTATTTTTCTATCAAGACCCTTAACAAATCTTCACAAGGCCCTAATTAAACTATGTGAATAAAGCATTAAACAGACATAATGTTTTTAAAATAGCTTCGTCAAACATCTTGCAAGAAAACCGTCAGTAAGTGTGCATGTTTTGAGGTCTTCGTCAAACATCCTACAACCCACTGTTATGCTGTATCAGAAAAATAGAGATATGAAAAATCACAATGAATACGAATTGTCAAAAAACTGCAACAGGAAAGTACAAAAACTAAAAAAATTTAACACTCTGATGTCAGGTTTCGCTCAAGAGAATGCACAGTCCCACATGAGAAAACACCTTTTTCACGCGAGGAAATACTAGAGCCAGAAAAACTTCACATGACACAGCGGGAATCTTCACATGAGATTCTGTACCAGGGACGTACGACTGTAAGGACAAAGTATAAAATTTTGATAGAAAAAAAATCTGAGAATGAGGCCAAAAATGAATTTTCTGCCCCACGGTGGGCACCAAAATGTTTATAACTGAATGTGGACCTCTTATTCAACCATAGAGTTTAACATAGTCATTACTCATTAGCCACGTATGAACATGAATATCAAATTACTCATTTCACACGCCTATATGAATCAACTTGTTGCCTCTTATTTAGGTGAGGTTCTGAATAACTCTCAGAATTGAGAGTCCAACAACCATAGACCAAGCTCTAAAATGGAGGATTTAATGCTAGAAAATGATTGCAATTGAAATTAACTAGAATGGTAGTGCAAGATTAATATAAAAAGCTTGTAACAAAATGAGCATTAATCTAAAAACATTGTAAGAAAACTAAATTAAGAATGAAATGCATCATTAATCTAAGAATGGAAATTTCTCTAATATGCAAGATGATTATAACTTGAGAATGTAAAAAAGTGAGACAATAATTCACCAACGATTTGATACTCTAAAATTGCCTCCTCAAATGAGGAATGAGAGGGTTCTATTATATAAAAGCCCGAGTGGAGATTGAAGAGTTTCTTGCAAAGAAATGGTCGACCCTTCATCTCGTTGGGGGGAGGTGAAACATTTTGGAGAGATTATTTAATTAAATAAATGAAATATGGCCACATGGGTGACTTTTCCAATTACTTGAATAATTAAATTTAAATGAGTATATTTCTAAGAAGTAAATATCATTTAATTCCTCTTGATGTGTATTAGCTAAAAGGGGTGGAATTAATTTAATTAGAGTGCTAGGACTTTGTAATTAAATTAATCAATCATAGGGTTTATTTAGCTAATAAATGTTGATATTTAGGAATTAAATATAGTATGTGATTAATGCAAATTTGAGGTTTTTCTGCATTTGACACTTAGTTGAGTAAAGTTAATTAGGAGACAAAATTGCCTAGTACAATAGGACTTCAATGATGTAGAAATGAGACTAGATGCACCAAAATTGGTTAGGATAGAAAGATGCCAATTTTGGGGTATTACAAGAATGTGTTGATGTTGTGACCTTGTCCTTCTACTGTCTGAAGGATCCCCCACAAGTGAACCTGTTGAATCAAGAGTTTTTCTATCCCAATGCGGTCTAGTAGAAGATGATGATGAAGGGGTATCCTCAACCTTAAGTTTACCAAGAAAAGGTGTAATACTGCGTGTAGAGGTTAAGGTAGATGAACCATCTGAATCACTTCCACTGCTATCACTATCAGTTTCCACAATGTTTGAAGTATGGAGAGGAGTAGAGGATAAGCTAGATGAACTTTCCTCAAAGTTAACATTCCTCTCAATGAAGATATCATGAGTCTCAAGATCCATAAGTCTATACGCCTTAACACCTTCTTCATATCCAATAAATGTATAAGGCCTTGGTTGAGGGGCCTTTCATTTATGAGAATATATGTGTACCCATGTTGGACAACCAAATACTCTAAAGTGTTTTTCTTCTACACCATGCCTCAAAAGGAGCCATTCCATCTAAGGAATTATGAGGAGATCTATCGAGGATGTGATTGGCACAACTTATAGCTTCTACCACAAGTGATGGATCAAGAGACTTGGATTTAATCATGCAACTTGCCATTTTTTTAAGAGTTATAATATTCATTTATGCAACTCTTGTCTGTTATGGATTAAATGCATCTGGATTCTAAAGATCAATACCCTCAAGTTGAAAAAAGTCTTTAAGTCTTGAGTTCACATAGCCTCTTTCATTGTCAACATGAAGAACCTTGATGGATTTACTTGATTTCTTTTCTACACGACTCTTAAAGGTTAGAAACTTATCAAACACTTCATTCTTGTGACCAAGAAAGTAGACTCATGTGTAGCCGAAAAACTCATCAATGAAAGTGAGGACACATCGATCCTTGTTGATTGATGTCAATGGAAAGGGGCCTGCTATTACACTATGAACCAACTCAAGAACAATTGATGCTCTCCAATAATTTCCTTTTTCAAACTTTTCTTCAAGATGCATATCCATGGAACAAGTTGAACATTCACCCTTAGAAAAGTTGATTATAGGTAGACCAACTTTGACCATATATTTTGAGATAATTTGTTGAAGATAACGGAAATCAAGATGTCCAAACTGCTCATACCATAATTTACTTTGTGATTGTATATGAGTCAACGAGGCATCTGAAGAAGACTTAGGCACAAAGTGGGAGAAAGAATAAAGCCTTGTGTCATGATTAGATTTACCCAGTGCAACCAATGAATCATCCTTAGGATTTCGCACCATGACTAAATCAAGAATGAACTCAAATTTATTTCCACCTCCATAGTGAGTGATTTGGTAAATTGAAAGGAGATTGGTGCTAAGGTTAGGAACATAGAGAACATCTTTGAAATCTCTATTTTCCATCTTAACTGATCCTTTCCCTTCAACTTCCACTTGTGTATCATTCCCTATAAAGATGTGAGGTATCTTAGATGGCTCCAATGAAGAAAATTTCCCCTTTGAATCACCCATATGATTTGTGGCACCCGAGTCAAGAATCCATTCCTTTGAAGAACTTGAACTTGCCATAAATGATTTCCCTTTTCCCTTTGAAGTGGATAGAGATGAATCCTTGGAAGCTTTTGGCATGTTGATTTTGTTCTTCTAGAGTAAGTTTTCCAACTCATTAATTCTCTTAGTCTTGCAATGATGCTCATCATGATTTGGTTTCTTGCAATATGCACAAAAGAGTTTATCCTTCTTGTTATTGTTTCCCTTCTTGTTCAAAGAAGAATTACCTTGTCGTGAGGAGGAAGATTTTTGTGTCTCTGATTGTGATTTTGGCTTCCACTTCTTCTTGTTATTGTTAAAAGTTTTTCCACCTTGATTTCTTTGGTTCTAATTGTTAGCCACCAATGCCATATACTTTTAAGACTTAAGAATTCCCATATCCATCAACTTTGACTATTCCAACATTAAAATTTCAGAAAATGCATCAAATGAAGGCTTAGTGAAGGTACTTCCCATGGTCAACTTGTGAGTATTATAACTTGAGACAAAAGCTACATATTCTGAAGGTAGTCTCTTCAAGATGCGATGAATCAACCTATCATCCTTCAAGGGGTTACTACAATCTTTAAGTAGTGTTCTCAACTCATTGGATTTGTTGATATTGTCTTGAATTGTGTCAAAATTCTTAGGATCCAAGAGAAGTAGATCATCCTCAATTATGAATCCCTTTTCCTCATCCACTTTACCATACAAATCTTCAAGTTTGTCCCAAGCACCCTTGGCATCCTTAAAGCAAGAAATGTGGAAGAAGAAATCTTCATGAATGCAACTCCTTGTAATTTCTAAAGCCATATTGTCTTTGATTTGCCAATCAGTTTTTGCATCATCATCCACATTAGGACCAACGAGTTCTTTAATTTTTCCATTTACATAAAGATTTAAACCTTTTTCCATTAGTTTACTCCACACCTTATCTTTCCATGTATCATATTTATGTGAAGTTAACAATGGGCATCTAGGTGAAACCATGATGCAAAAATGAAAGAGCACAAGAGAGAAAGAGACACAAGCACACAAGACACCCCTCCAAATTCACTCAATCAAAGAACGCCCCCCCAAACCCCCCCAAAAAAAAATTAAAAAAAAAATTAAAATTAAAAAAAATGATGCTTTTGGCACTTTATATGTAGTGCGTGTAAAATTTCCACTTGCCAAATTAGGAAAAGGTGGACTTCTAATTTTGATGTTTACAACCACCTCAATGAGGTCAAATCAGACTTAAATCAATATTTCTCATAATCAAATCAAGATCCAAGCATTACAATGATCATACAAGGACAAAATGACCTAGATCTAAATGTTATATTTTTCCAAAATAAGATTATAATTTGATAGAAAATCTAGAAAGTACTAAAAAAATTATACACTTTCAAGAAAAATAATACCTAAAAATATATCTGTATGAGCTTGAACGAAGCCTCTAAAGTTGCAAAAATAGGGATCAGATAGGTACAGTCACCAAAATATGCAATTTATGTCAAATCCATACACCAAAAATAGAAAATAAAATCACGACCAGTAAACAATTTAGGAAATTCTAGCCAAAATTAAAAAAATGCACTCAATTTGGAGCCCAGATGACCAAGTTGTGGCCTCCCAAAGTCGAGCAGCAAAACTGAAATTGCAAATGGTAAGGGCTACAAATTTTTCAAACCTTGCTGATGTCATCAAAATAAGAGGTTAAATTTGACGTTCAAACGGTCATCAGAGCAGTGCATAATCGCTAGGAAATGACAGTCAAACAATAGTCAAATTTAATTGCACAAACTGATGATGCTAACATTGTGCTCAATTTGACAGTTAAATAACCATCAAAGAAAAAAGTAAATGGCCTCTATGATGGCTGGACGGTTGTCAATTTTAATACAGTGAAAACTCTGAAAATTGCAAATTTTTTTTTTTTAAAATACCCGATTTGTCGTAGCTACCACGTGTCAACATTTTATTGGTTTGTTGTGTTTCTTTTTGCTGGTGTCCATGTGGCTGGTAGAGGTGCCCTCATGGGGGCCAAGGGAAGCTATCTGGACTTCTCATGTGGAGAGGCCATCTATTGAGTTGGCGTTCGCATGGAAGTTGCTGGCCCGCTTGGTGGAGAGTCAATGGAGGTGTTGGAGTGGCACATGGGAGGAGAGCTGGTTGTGGAGCAGGAGGGATGTGGGACTTTTAATCCCACATTCCCTATGAAAATAGAATTTTGAGCTTTAAAAAGAAACCTTAGTGGCTATTCAACCAAGGAATCCCCTCGAGCTTATGTGGATCTACGCTTTGACTGTTGGTTTCTCCTGGAAGTTGACAGCTTAGTTTGCAGGTGTGGGGTCCGGATATGATTGCCCAGTCTACACTAAATGTGCCAAGAATATTCTTTGAGCTTATTATACTATGCATGCAATTGTGATCTGACAAAAAACCAAGGGTGGGGACCCAACAAAACTACAAAATTTTTGCAATGATATAATTTGACTGAAAAATAATTCCAGATTCGACTAGGAAAAAAAATTAATTTTTAATTTTTTTTTTTAAAAAATCAGATCTGTACCATTGAATTTGTAGATCGGATTACCCAAGTCCAATTTGCAAAAACATTTTGCCTCATTTTGATTTTTGCCCAAGTTAGTCAAATTTATAGTCAAAATTTGTCAAAATAGCCACTCGGATGGAATGATGAGGTCATATTTTTCTCTAGACGCTCCCACAAGATATTGCTCCTCCGGATCTGAATTGTGGCCCTCCAAATGTTGAAGCAAAGAGATCTCCAATGGCTATGCAATAAAATCTTCTATGGATCTGATACCATGTAATAATTTTCCTAAGGCAAAGAATAAAATGCCAAGATCTAGAAGCTCAATAGATAGCACACATAAGAGAGACAAAATGATATGATCCTCAAATGACTAAATTCAATGATGAACAATAATCAAAAGATAATGAATAAATACAAAGTAGGAGTTCCTGAATATATAGGCAATGTGATAAGACTACATGATAAGGAGATGATAAGCTATCAACCACACTAGGTAAAATCACATGTCCGCCAAAGGTGGATCATCCTCCATTGTACATCAAAGTATGTGTAACACATGCAACAATGAGAGGATGATAATGTGATAAGACCACTAAAGGTGGATCCCACACACAAAGAGGTATAAGATGACAACTATCACCACCTAAAGTGGAATTTCTCCTACACCATGTGCTAAAATGAAATGCAAACTCCTAGATGTCTCAATGACAACTACTATGCAAATGCATTATCCTAAGTAAATTTAAGTAAAGTTTAATTAGTGAATAATTAATTACACCGACACATAACATTGCGACAAGTGTCACAAGAAGAGAGATTGAGAGGACATGGGGGGGTGGGAAGATATGTCATAAAGACAAATCTTGTCTCAAACCCCAAAGGACAAGCCTTGAGGATTGTGACAATTTTGGAAAGTGTGAAGGGATTTTGGAGAATGAGAAGAAGGAATTGAATATTTCTTAGAGGGGACAAAGGTGTAAGAGGCCCATCTGGGTTCTTACACACCAAGGTTGGGTATTGAGATTGATGTGATAAGAGTTGACTTGGGTGACTAATCCAAGCTGATTAGGAGTGTGAAAATAATTAGGGAGAGGATTAGATGAGAGATTAGGATTAATTAATAGGCAAGTGGGATATTTAAGAAAAGGAAAGTGGGAGGAGAGAGATTGAGTGGAGGATTACTTAGTTAAAAAATAGTGTTTAACTAATTAAGTGAGGATTCGTATGTGTGAATGGGTTGGGTAAAGTTAGAACTAGGGTTTAGGTAGTTGGGATAGGTTAGGTTAGGGGTTAAAATTAGGATCCATGTGCTCAAATTGATTAAAAGGGTTATTTTAATCAATGGAGGAATAAAAGGATTTATGAATTAATTTAATTAAACATATTGCATTTATTTAAGCTAAATAGAGGAAGGGGATTTAATTAATTAAATGGTTATGGGTTTCCATTAAATTAATTGGACTATAGCTAATTAACTTAATTAGTTTAGCTAGAAGGCTAACATTAATCAATTAAATAATTCATGATTATTTAATCAATAATGCGAGTAAGATGACTAAATTTAATTAAAATTATTAATCAAATTTATGTGTCTACACCAAGTCCTTTAAAAGATATGATTAGATCTTTAAAAAACCTATTATTTTTGTCTTCATCTCTACCTACACAAGGTTAGCCTTGAAAATTTTATAAAAATAAGAAATACAAGGTTAGAAAAAACTTATCAAAATATAGATCTAATAAAGACAAGAGTCCACTTGGTATGCCAAACTAATGACTATTGAAATTGAACATCAAATAATGTGAACCCTAATCTAGCCCAACCATAAGAGAAGATTCACAGAGCATTCAATCATCGTATCAATGGAAACTTCTTCACAAAAACATAAAAAAAAAAGAAAGTAAACATAAATTAAACATAACACCTTCATGAAATACTTGATTCCATGTTTCTCTCATCTTAGACATCTTGTGTGAATGGAATATGGTTGTTGACAAGTACAAGAGAGTATGGGAAAATGAAGATGGTTGATCTATAAAAGCTATGATACTGGTAATTATAATGGTGATGGAATGATAATGATAGGGTGGATACAAACTCTCAAAGAACACAAGGAGGAAAGGGCACAAATCCTATAAAAGCTCAAGCTCATAGTATATCTAAAATTCACATAGGATCGAAAGATCACAAATGCTTAGGGGTCCAAATCTGAGGAGAAAATGATCTTTTATGGAGGCCTCATGAAAATAAAGGGCCAGGATTAAGAGGTGCTAGATGAATTACTAGGATTGAAGAGTAGGTAAGAAGCTTTGGAGGTTTAAGGATATTAAGAGGCAATAAGGAGTGGATGAGAATAAGAGGTGGTAGAAATGGTAGATAGGATATTGACTTTAGAAATAAAATTAAAATGAAGAGACACTTGTGCCAAGTGTCACAAACTTAAAATTTAGAACTTGATCCATGTGATTGAAGGTGATTGGTAAAAATGAAAAGAAGAGGATATATGAATTTATAAAATAAATAAATTTATTTATGTCATAAATAGGAGAGTTAGGAGATGGTAAATGGGTAATTAGATAAATGATAAATATTTATTTGATTTTGGGATACAAAAGGCTTAGTGATTTATATAAATAAATAAGAATATTTATTTAAATAATAGGGAAAAGGGTAATGATTTAATTAAAGAAATAAAACCATCTATTTAATTAATAGAGGAATTTTATTGATTTCATGAGGACATTTTTAGATGTGTACAAGAATGATTGTTTGATTTATTTATTTATATAAGAATAAGAAAAGCTATGAAATAGAGAAAAGCAAAAGATAAATAAAAGAGGAGGATTAGTTAAATAGATAATATTTATCAATGATCATTCCCTTAGCCACTATGGAGAAACAAAAAATGATAAGATGTATATCTAGTCTAGGGAACTCTTCTAAAAAAAAGGGTAGAAAATTTGATGATACAAGATCCTCAAATCACTAAGAAAATTAAAGAGTAGATGTTAGATGCCATCAAAAAGATGTAAGCCAAGGTTCAAGAAGAAGATGCCAAAATATAGAAAATCCCATTCTCTCCCACTAGATAAACTCATGAATTTAGTAGGCCAAGAACTACCTTTTGCATCTCCTCTAACTCAAGAGAATCCATCCTCTTCTACCAAAACTTCACCAAATTAGTCCATCAATGAATTCCTTGAGAAGAAAAAAGAGATCCAACCAAATATGTCACCATAGTTGTTGTAGCTTCTATTGGTTGTACCCCAAGTTGACATTTCCATTATCTCTCCTTTAACAAATAATCAATTTAGTGATATCTTCCGTCAAAGAGATAAAGATGATATTCTTGGATGTATGTGGAAAATAAATAATAATTAAAGGGTATTGTAAGTGATCAAAAGAGTAAATTTTTATAGGTCCAAGATGAAAAATATCACCCATTGGATTTTAAAAAAAATAATAGTAGATGGCATCATTGTGGACATGCAAAAATAAGTAGTCGTGCATTTAAACAAAACATCACGTACCATAGATCTTCAAAAGCCTAAAATAAATAAAGGAAAAATTCTTCTACGAGTCACATGAATTGGAAGAAAACATCCACACATTCTAGAGTATAGAATGTGATGTTAATGCCCTCTATCAACTTTTCCTATAATGAAAAAAATTGACTAAAAATCTTAAAATGGATATGTAGAGAAAATTGAGCAACAACTCTTCCAAGTGGCCACTACTTATGATACTTTGCGAGATATGGATGGTAAGGTAAGAGAACGATAGGAAACCCTACACGTTTAACTTCAAAAAATTCAAGATAAACATCTTAAAATAGACATGTAGATAACATTGGGAGACAATTCTTCCAAGTGGTCACTTCTTATGATACTTTGAAGGATATGGATGGGTAAGGTAAGGGAACAATCTAGGAAACCTTGCATGTTTAGCTTCAACAAATTCAAGATCAACAAGAAAAATATAAGAGTTAGTTCAAATAATTGAGGGAAGTAGTAAGCCTCTAGTTAAAGCCTAAACCATTGGTATTATCCATGGTGTACAAACTCTAGCATAATAGACTTAGATCCCTATAATCATACCAAAAGATGACAAGATTTTATCCTAGATCAACTCTCACATCTATCTTCTTCGACAAGAAAAAGTATACTAGAATGAAACTTTTGTACACCTAACCTGGAGATATATAAGAACATCTTACAAAGTAATTCTATTTTTATGTCTTGAGGGAAATACAAATTTTTGAAAGGGGGAATGATGTTGAAAGGGTAAGCATTAGAACATATGAACATTAAAGTAGTAGAACCTACCACAAACTACCAAGGGGATGTGAAGTACAAAGTTGACTAGATCTCATGGGAAAAGAGATATTTTGTAAGGGATATGTCCTAGAGCATACATATATGTATAGATAGGTCTTGTGGTAGTAAGAGGAATAAGAGCTACAAGATGAATGTAAGAAAATTGTAAGACAATATAAAGTTATAAATAGAGATATGACATCCAACACATATATATTAGATATTGATAAATGATTTATATTTCATTATGTGTAATATAATATTATGTGATGGTTTTTTCTATAGTGTGTATTGATAACTTACTATAGGTATTGCATGTTAACTCAAATTTTAATTATTTTATTATTGTTGTTTCTATCGTTTAAACACACCTCATAGAGATTATTATGGGATTAGAATTTTAATCTGTAAAGCCAATTTTATTGCTAAGACTTAGTGACTTAGATTTGATGCTTTTGTGAAACAAGGTGCATGAAAAGAATGGAAAACACGAAGCTTGATTCTCTATGGCATGTCAACATCAAGTTGTAGAGACCACTCAAGAGAACTCATTTTGATTAAATAATGTATGCAATGGAATCTATTGTTAGTACCCAACAACAAACAACACCTTAAGTATTATTTTTCACTTTCCCCTCTTATCTTTAGTTATTTCTTTGTACAAAGGTAAAATAGGTTAGTAACTCTTTTGCATTCTAGCTACTTTATTTTTTTTAATGTTTTTTGTAATTGTTTAGCTTTCATATATTAACTCTTTTTAGTTTTACTTTGTATTTTTTATGTCTTGGATGTTGCTTTTGTGCCTAGTTCTAGTAGTTCATAAATAAAGATACAATAAATTGTGACATAATTGAACAAGAAAAATAAATGAATTGAAAGAATGAGTAGTGGATACTTGAATGGATCTAAGGTACTGAATTATTAGTATTTTTTTTTGGTTTCAAAAAACCATATATAGATTCCTTATCTTTGGTTTTTGGATCCAGCAGTGTCAACTTAGAACTGCAGGAGTAGTGGTTGTGTTGCATCGTCTAGGTATAGCATTCAAATATGTTGTGTCTACAAACAATTGTCACCATGATGCCTACATTTATGTTTCTCAGTTGTTGTGTCCTAGGACCCCTTATGACCCTTTATGACCATTTACGAGCTCTAAGAATACATCTTAGATATCTTAAAATGTCGTAAAGGGTCATAAGAGGTTCCTAGGAGGGGTCAGATGAGCTTCCACCTTCACGTGGTTGGCCCTGTTAAGTAGAGAATGTTAAACTATTCTCGAAACAAAGAGAAGCTCAATAATTTAAGATCTCAATCCATGTACGACAAATATATATATCGATCCATCTCAATAGCTACCAAATCAACAGATCTCTGTCAAGAGCCCAGTCGCAAAGAAACACCATAGACCGCACAGTGAACCTACACATCAAATTCAAACCAAATAAGTCAAGAAGTCACTCGAATTAGATCCGAATGCAATCAGGTCCACATATATCCCATGAACACATCAGGAAGAATGCATCTCTGATCACCGCACTAGCTTCTTGTGCTGGAGCAGACACTGTCACAAGTCTTGATTTGGTAGGATCCATTCCAAATTCAAGTCTCTAGACTCGACTCAATAATCCACGAGCTGCTACCGAATCTATTACAAAGTTATCTCTAAATTGTGTTGGAGCAGTCGCTGTCACAAGTCTTGATTCGGTAGGATCCATTCCAAATCCAATTCCATAGACTCGACTCAATAATCCACGAGTCACTACCGAATCTACTACAAAGTTATCTCCGAATGATCCATAACCAAATCACCAGCAGGAACCAGATCTGCAAGAACACCATTCTGAATCGATACCAACTCAATTGACAAATATATATATATATATATATATATATATATATATATATATATATATATATATATATATATATATATATATATATATATATATATATATATATATATATATATATATATATATATATATATATTAAAAAGAACTGATTATCATTGTAACTACGATGGATTAAAAACAATGACGGTGGTCCATCGCAAACATCCGACATCCATCTGTCGCAATAATAGCATCACTATCGAAAAACAACCATAAACGACGGATATGCGTCATAATTGTCCAACGCATGTCTTTCGCATGTACAACATAGTCATCCTTACAAAACACAAACGATGGATATGTGTCATAAACTTCCGACAGATATCCCTTACATTAAAAGAATTTCTGTCAGCAAACATGTTACAAATGACGGCTACCCATCGGATGATTCTGACGAGTCGTCGTTGTTTGTTATTTTTTGCAACGTATAGCTATCACAATTGCGATGGCACAAATAGGTCTGACGATAGGTTTGCTATGTTGGCACCCTCTTTTTTCGATAGCCATGGTTGTTGTAATTACGACGCCTAACAAAATCGCTTGTCTTTCTGACTACAAAACTGCAACGTCGGGTGGTGTTGATTAATCGACAGTTTACTGTCTAAATTCAAACATTTAGCCGTCAGAAAAAGGTCTCAAATGTACTAGTGTTAAACTATTCTCGAAACAAAGAGAACCTCAATAATTTAAGGTCTTAGTCCATGAAAATGCTAAAAAAATGACGGGAATCAATGCTAGAGAGTTTTTAGATACTGAGAAGACGTATATGCAGTGGAGGCCAGAAGGGATTTTTGTGGAGATTTGCTAGATGTGGAGATTTTCTAGAGAGGGTTTCTAGATTGAGTACCAGTGCAGATTTGATGATTCTGTAACCTATGTCTATAAAACCTTCACAAATATCCCTTTTTTGGCCTCCACTCATACCTCTTCTCAGAATCTAGAAACTTTGGATACTCTTTCTCATCAATGCATGAAATGTGCTAGTGATCATATAAAATTACTTTTGTGAGACTGGGATCAATTATGAGAAGGTAAACAACAAGATAATATTATTACATGGCTTTCATTTCTTTTATCCATTCATATTTTCTGCCTTCTCTTATATTGGATATTGTGCAGTGTACATAAAGGCAAGGCGGTGATTATTCTCGACGATCGACAGGTATAAGTCTTTCAGGCCTTACCCAGTAGCTAGGACTAAAGATAGCAGAGCTCAAGAGACCATCATAGTTGGTCTCCATCTTTGATCCATATGCTGACAAAACATTTTACATTTCGTTAGCTCATCAAATGCGGCGATTTGAAAGAATTTAATGGATGATATTTTCATGTATAACGTACATTATTTAAGTTTGAAACTGAACAAATTTATCTACTTTGTGCACTTGTAAACATCGAACACAGCCATAGAGAAGCATCCCCTCCCGTGGCTTGAGTAATGTAGGCCATGGGAGGAGATGCTTTTTTATCACTGTGTTTGATGTCTACAAGTGCGCGGAGTCGATAAATTCATGCAACATCAACTTAATAATATAGGTTATCATGAAAATATTCTATTAAATTCTTTCAAATCCCTGCATTTGATGATCTAACGAAAGGTAAAACATTTTGTCAATAATATGGACCGAAGAAAGAGACCAACTACGATGGTCTCTTGAGCTTTGTTATCTTTAATGCACCTACCATCGCTTTGTCGATGGGAATGAAAATTATCCCGACAGCAACAATATACGTGCGACGGCTACCTGTCAAAAATATCTAACAACTAGCCATCGCATGTACAGCATCCCTGTCGGTAAAAAACTGCAAATGACGGCTACCTGTCAGAAATATCTGACAACTAGTCATCGCATGTATAGAATCTCTGACGCGCACTCATTGGAATCATGACGGTAAGAAATAGACCCGATGACATGTTCACCATGTTGGCCGCCCCCCTTTGGATGCAAATTACGACGGCTAGTGTCATCGTAATTACGATGCCTATGGTAGTCGTCATTTTTTTTTACTGCAAAACTACAACGGTGTGTGGCGTCTGTTGATCGATGAAATAGTGTCATAATTCTGACTTCGTGTCGTCGGAAAAAGGTGTCAAATGTACTAGTGGAAGTGGTAAGCCTCTAGTTAAAGCCTAAACCATTGGTATTATCCATGGTGTACAAACTCTAGCATAATAGACTTAGATCCCTATAATCATACCAAAAGATGACAAGATTTTATCCTAGATCAACTCTCATATCTATCTTCTTCGACAAGAAAAAGTATACTAGAATGAAACTTTTGTACACCTAAAGGAGATATATAAGAACATCTTACAAAGTAATTCTATTTTTATGTCTTGAGGGAAATACAAAGTTTTGAAAGGGGGAATGATGTTGAAAGGGTAAGCATTAGAACATATGAACATGAAAGTAGTAGAACCTACCACAAACCACCAAGGGGATGTGAAGTACAAAGTTGACTAGATCTCATGGGAAAAGAGATATTTTGTAAGGGATATGTCCTAGACAATACATATATGTATAGATAGGTCTTGTGGTAGTAAGAGGAATAAGAACTATAAGATGAATGTAAGCAAATTGTAAGACAATATAAAGTTATAAATAGAGATATGACATCCAACACATATATATATTAGATATTGATAAATGATTTATATGACATTATGTGTAATATAATATTATGTGATGGTTTTATTTATAGCGTGTATTGATAACTTACTATAGGTATTGCATGTTAACTCAAATTTTGATCATTTTCTTATTGTTGTTTCTATTGTTCAAACACACCTCATAGAGATTATTATGGGATTAGAATTTTAATTTGTAAGCCCAATTTTCTTGCTAAGACTTAGTGACTTAGATTTGATGCTTTTGTGAAACAAGGTGCATGAAAAGAAAGGGAAACACGAAGCTTGATCTTCTATATGGCATGGTCAACATCAAGTTGTAGAGACCACTCAAGAGAACTCATTTTGATTAAATAATGTATCCAATGGAATCTATTGTTAGTACCCAACAACAAACAACAACTTAAGTATTATTTTTCACTTTCCCCTCTTATCTTTAGTTATTTCTTTGTACAAAGGTGAAATAGGTTAGTAACCCTTTTGTATTCTAGCTACTTTATTTCTTTTAATGTTTGTTCTAATCGTTTATCTTTCATACATTAACTCTTTTTAGTTTTACTTTGTATTTTTTATGTCTTGGATGTTGTTTTTGTGCCTAGTTCTAGTAGTTCATAAATAAAGATACAATAAATTGTGACATAATTGAACAAGAAAAATAAATGAATTGAAAGAATGAGTAGTGGATACTTGAAGGGATCTAAGGTAATGAGTTATTAGTATTTTTTTTTGGTTTCAAAGAATTATTTTTGAACATGTGAATAATATTTTGAGATTGGAGGATCTAAGACTATAGAAACATCAGATAAATGATTTTTCTTTAAAGAGTCTAAATTGAAAATATAATCTAATATACATATACATTCAAAATATTCACTTTTAACAATTGACAATTTAACTTTAACATTCACATAAACAAATTATTCTCTACAAATACTGATGTTCCCACTACTAGAAAAATATTTACCCAAGAAATCTTTCTAGAAATGAACTTAAATATAAAATAAAACTCTTTTAAGAAAATCTCAAACATTGTTTACCAACATTATAATGTTTGATTTATATTGAAATTTAAAAATAGAAGGAACTACATCGATACTATAAGCGCTTGGTAATTGTACATCTATTTAGATGAATGAAAAGGAAAATCATTCCAAATTACATCAATATACAATCTAAATATAGTGATGAGTTAATCCTATTAATTTATTCAAGTGATGAATAGACTAATGAAGTTATTTTGCCCAAAATTGCTAACTCAACTAAGGTACTTTTTCTTTCTTTCTATTATTTATTTATTTTTGGCTTTTAATTTTCATTATTTACTTTTCCTTTCTTTCTATTATTTATTTTTGACTTTTACTTTTCATTATTTGATAATATTGAGAAACCACAGACTAACACTAATCGGTTTCCTAAAAAAAATTCCAATTGTTTTTTCGCTCACTCCCAAATTGAAATGAAGGAAACTCCACCATCTATAAGCCTTTTAATTTTCTTAACCCATGACCTCAATAAGTTTCTTAGCCTTGAGAAGCCAGAAACTATAGGTTCTGAAACACTAATGCATTCCCTACTGAATTCCCAATTGTTTTTGCTCAACACTCCTAAGTTGAAATACATGGAACTCCACAATTATTAACCCTTGTGAGTTCATTAGCCTCCTTGTAAGCTTCTTAGTCCTTCCTACCATTTACAGTCTGGTTTGGTCTCAATCAGTTTCAACCAATATGGGTGTCTTCTTTCTATTTGTAAGAATCATTCACAATCTGTGAGCATTTTGCAATTTTTTGTTTTGGGCGGTTGGGTAGACAAGGTCTTCTAAATGAATTTCTTTTTATGATTTTATCTCTTTACCTATTTTCAGAGGAGATGTCATTTTATCTCAATGAATCCTCAGCATGGCAAAACTTTTTCATTTTGACATTCTTGTGTGATGATCCAAGAATTTGACATTCTTGTGTGATGATCCAAGAAAATGGGTGTATGGGGACATTTTTTTTTTCACTTTTTTATACATGATAATGATATCAGATTTTTACAATCTACAGTGAATGAAATGGTTTTTAAACTAGATTATGGAAATCACACTCCAATCCAAAAATGATTGAATTATAAAACATATCCACCCATTTTCAAAACATGTTAGTGTCTTATCATGTCTTTCATGTTACAGAGAGGGAGTACAAGACTGCAATCAGCCTTGGGTTCGCACACTTGGATTTTGTCACTTTGCAAGGTAATGATTTGATTCGTGTGAGGCTCAGAAATCATCAGTTAACACCTACTGTTTTATCAACAGAATGATCTTGTTTATTGATTGGATTCGAATAGAGTTAAATGATCATATTGTCTGTCACTCTTTCACCATCCTTCCCTTATAAGTTCATATTAGTGTACGAGATTGCAGGAAAATATAGGATTCTAATATGTTATCATTTGCACTGAACAAGGCATGGACACATGGGGAATGCTTATTTGAATTGAGGCAATTTGAAAAAAAAATGAATACACAAGGCTTCAGAATCTCAGATAAGACAAATATTTTATTGCTCCCAAAGCTCATCAAAGACATTATTTCACATTGATAGAGGCTGATGAGATAAAAATGGGGTTAGGAAATCAATGTCACAAGATAGCTAGTTGATTGTAATGTGGAACCTATAAATAGTTGTATAGGTATGATAATGAGTTTTGGCAGGAGTGGATGAAAGTTCATAGAATATATGACGAACTGAAAGATTTAAACAAATATCTCCAATTTATGTCTTGAATGCCACCCCTAACTCAATGTGGCCAACCTTTAGAGATTTATATATGGTATCATAATTAGTGGACATCCTATGTTCTATGGTTATTGTTGATACCAAAGTTTGTGTTTGAGTAAAGTAATCATTATTTATAGGAAGTTCAGTAACTGGGGGACTTATTTTGCATGTCACTGAACAATTTCTGACATTTTAGAAACTGACACTTCATTTATTTCTTGCTTTAGTTAGAGAAAAGAGAAGAAGATAATAGCTTGAAAGTAAATCTATCTAAAGATAATACACCATGATGATAATTGTTAAAACACTTTCATACATAACCAAAGTAATGCATAATACAACAACACATTCTAAATAGTACAAGGAGTCACAAAGATGATCATATAGTTCAAGAACTTCATTTACTGCAAAAGCCTTAAATACAGACAACGTAGGTGTTATCTCAAAGTGATACAAAGAATAATAAACAAAAAGATTACAAAATATTCAACAAAAATATTGACAGGCCATTGGAACAGTCAAGCATATTGTTCATATTAAGGACGGGACAAATTATACTAAGATCCAAAAAATTAATCTAACTGCAACTATATTTAACTCTAGAGTTTGTAATGAAAATGGCAATAACAAAAAAGAGATCCACTCTTGATTATATATTCCTCAAGATATGATAAGATAAGATAAGATAAATTTATTAATGTTCAACAGAAGACCAACAAGGGTCTATGGGACAGGAATCATATAGCCAAAATAACAAGAAACTAGCGGACCACCAAACAGTGGTCGGGGGAACATGCTAAAAATACAAGGAACCAAACAAGAAGAAACTGAGAACAAAGAACCACCAGCGCAAGGACTAGGGGTCCTTCCCGAGCGGAAAGAAATCCAACACAGAAGGAGAGTGACCCGGAAGAATAAGGGTATGGACCCGTCACTGTGATCTGCTAGTGGTCTGTTGCTGATGGGTAGAAGCACTGCGAGGTCTCACGGATCTAGAGTGACCATTGGTGGAGGCACATGAGGGCCGCTTCACACCCCGAGCCGGGGGCGAGGGCGAGAAGAAATCCGTAATGAGCTTCTCGATGACTTTCTTATGGAGAAATAGAAGCTGCAGGGTATGGTCACAAAGCTGTACCATCTCCTGTAAATAGAGTGCTAGACATCTCTGGTCAGAGTAACAAAAAAAGGAAGTCAAGGAGCTACATTCTCTGAATAAGCAATAGAATCTCCCTTTGATCTCATAGTATATAGGGCAGCGGAAAATGAAATGTGACTCGGTCTCAATCTCAGACAATGTGCATAAATTGCAAATGCGATCCTCTCTGTCAATGTGATGATGAGTCTGTGCTCGCAGGCGGTGAGAGATGACTCTGAAAGATCCCAGCGTGATCCGAAGAGCATGGCACCAACGCTTGATAAATATCTGGGCGATGTGTAAGAAGTGCTTAGCATAAAAAGCCATCCTCGGACGTAAGCCCCCACTAGGGTTGGTCTAGGTCGAGAAGATGTACTGTTTGTAGAGAGGCCCAGTCGGAATCAAGAAGAGATGGTCCCCAAACAACAGAGCCATAGAGTACAGTAGGTCTAACCAGAAAATCCAGGAAAGATAACTTGAATGAGGTGTCTGAAAGTGGTATCTAAAGTACTGTCTCTAAAGCACTGTCTATCTAAAAGAAAACTTTTCAAAAGACTAAATGTCTACCAACAAAGCAAAACATAAAATGCATTCGCCACTTTAACTCTGGCATTGCCAAAAAGATGGCCTTTGAGGAAAATCTCGCCATATTTGTATGGGTTGATGAACCCCAAAAAGTGCCAAAACTAAGATCATCAGGATGGAGACTCGCTGAACTCAAAAAGACGGAGTGGAGAGGAGTCTGTTCGTGTACCAGAAAAACAACAATTGGTGATGCTACGAAAGTAATTTTTGATTAGGGAAACTATCATCATAAATGCATAGGCAACATCACCAATGAGAGCCAAAAAGAGGAAGGTGGACACAATCGATGTGGATGGAAAGAGCGACAGGTTAACACTGCGAGTGATCCCTGAGAAGCAACCAAAAAAACAGGAGAGATGTGTCAACCTGCCACGTGGACTCCACCCGATTGGTCAATGCAACATAACTTAAAAGAAAATAAATAAGTTGGGACCTAAGATAATGATCAAGCCTCTCCAACTTATTTGTTGTAGAATGGTCTATAGCTTGGCAACTCCTGGAGTGCTTTCCTTGCAAAGTGACGAACTTGAGACTCTAGGTATTGATCAAAACTTAGACTGTGAGGGAGGAGGATTAATCAGAATTTGGATACGGTGGCCTGCAAGGGAGCCCATTCTTCCTCCGTTGGTTGAACTAAATCCTAAAGGAAGATAATGACTTGATCCATCTCAAGCATTTCCCTCAAAGAAACATCAGCTAGCTTCCCTGAGGCAGATTCTAAGGTGAAGTTTAACTTTACTAAAGGCTAAATGATATTTTCAAATTTCTGAGGTGGTGATGGGAAAGCTTAAAGCCTAGAAAACTGATTGATCTTGTTGCTTATTACATAAATACTATTGAATGTTGGCCTCTTCAATCATCCTCCAATCTTCAAGTTAAAGAGGAGGAGGCCCTTGTTGGATAAATTCTTCAAAAAGGGTTCTCATCTTGGCTATTTAGACATCAAGAGTACATAGATGATCTTTTCCTTTCATTGTGGCCTCATGCTTGGTGATATATTCATTTTCCTTCCTTCCCATCGATCTTCGATTGGGGATTCTTGTCATAGACAAGACATTAGCCAATACCAAAGACAATCTCTCCACTAGAACCTTTGACTCATTTGCCCTTGCAGTAACCTCTTGCAATATCTATTTGATTATGGTAATGGCGTCAATGCTCGAATTTGGAGCATCATCGATAAACCTCAGAATGTTAGCCAGCCAAGCCATTGAATTTTTGACCCTTCTCTAACATGAAAAATAAAGCTACTGTAATACTGGGAGAAGATCTCCCTATGTATGTTGGGCGGGATGGCTACTGGCATGGTACTAAGGTTGGTGATCCTGAAGAGCGAGTTCTCCTAGTAAAACACCAATTCTCACAGAGGCTTCCATGATCTCATTGTGTATATTTTCTATCTCTTGGTCCTTCAGCTACAATGCTACTTGCTTCTCATTGCATTCCTTAACTAAGAATTCATAGGCCTCTTGAAACTGGTGTTGAAAGGTGATTTCCTTTTGTTACAATTCCTAATGACTCAAAGACAGGGACTAGTTTACAGCTACGTACTTGGTCTTCGTCAATTCCGCTTTTCTCTTTTCACCGTCCTCTCGTTCTAAGGCATCATTCAAACCCTTTTTGTGTTCTTTCCATTTCCAAAGAGATTTGATTGGCTAATGTTGCTATATTTTCTCGTTGGATGGTTACTTGTTGCCGAAGTTGTGACACTTCCTCATCCCTTTCCCTTAGGGATTCTCCAAGATAATCTGCCACTTGTGTGTGCTTCATAAGCCTGTGTGAGACACTAGATCTCTTTGTGGGCTGCATTACATTGCTCTTGTAATGTGTTAAATTGTTTCTCTGGTTTTTTCTTATCCTCTCATAGTTTTCTCTTGTTTCTCTTTATTAAGGCATGAATTCTCTACCTTGATCCCCTTCACTTGAACCTTGTGTTTGTATAGGTTTTCCAACACACTTTTAAATTCCTTCTGCATATTTTCCATTTTGTGGCTCTTCCTAATAAATTCAAAAGTAACCACCCTCTATGATTCCTCTAATGATTCCACCTTGTCTTGACAACAGGCATTGCCCATGTTGATTTTGATAGTGTGCATGGTGTAATCCTCAATTTGCATCTATCCTTCATATTTCTAGACTTTTGGGATTGTAGATTCCAACATAAATGTCTGTTGTTTATCATCATATAGAGCTTTGATCTTGGAGTTGGATATTTTGGTAAAATCCTTCACTTTACACCTTTACATCCTTTTTGTGTGAGCCTCCTAGGTAGCACTAAATTGCCTCTAAATTTACTAAGGGGAGTTAGTCTATTGTTTGGCCGAAGTGTATCTTGATAGTAACCCAAAGGGGATTATAATGGTTGTCCTGCCTTCTTCAGAGTTGACATGGAACCTTCTGGGTCAACTAAGTGTATTAGGTGAGAATAAGAGAATGTTTGGAAATGTATGGCCTAAGAAACCAAGGTTGTGAGTGTGGTAATTTTTGTAAAGGCAGACATTGATTGAGAACTAATATTCACAAAAGGGGTGGCAGATAAATTCATGGGTTATTGGGAGGTTGAAGTAGGGTGATGCAAAGTGAAACATGGAAGGCTTGATCTAAGGCTTCTATCCACACAAAAGATAATACTTCTCTTGGATTATTCAATCACTAGGGCTTCATCCTATATGGTCTTAGGAGACTTCAATGTATCTAGAAACATGTAGTAATTAAAAATAAATGAACATCACAACTTGTGTTACAAAAGCCCATGTACCCCTACTTATAGACCCACACTTCTTGAAGGTAGGAATATGGGAAAACTCATCAAACTGACCTTGTTGGTTTAGGGATGAACCAAACACCACTAATATATTCTCAATAACCCAATCCAAATATTGGATGCAGTTATTCAATGTCATAATGATGACCGATCAACTTGACCTAGTGAGGAGACCTAATAGAATTAGGTCAACCTAATTGATAAATTGGACTTGGATCTCAAAAATTCCAAACAATCCCAAAAAAAAATTAGAGATTTGAATACCCTTATAAAAGACTTAAGAGATTTCAAAGTTTCATATTTTGACCCTCAATCTAATGTCCAAACCCTTACTAGGGCTAATTAGGTTAATTAGGCCTAATTTAGGACTCTTACACTACAAGTGCTTCAAATTAGTTTGATTCCAAAAGGGAAATGGTTCAAAAGGCTTGACCATTCTGATAAAACACCAAATCCACCATTTGATTGCTTGGATTCATCCCTTGTCACTCCTTACCAAGGCTTTACTACTTTGAGACAAGTCGGTCACATTGAGATGCTCAGCTAGGGCTTGGTGGAAAAATTCTCACTTAGGGGTTACCTACAAAAGGTTTTGTAATTCTTAAAGTATATTTCCCCTACTAGTTTTCCCCCAAAGATCACTAAATTCTAAGAGTGGAAAACTAACATAAAGGCATTTGTTCTATGGACCCTAGAAAATAGGCACTTTCAGAATAGTCTTCTGATTGCGTTTAATCAACTGCTCCAAAATCCACCAAAATGGATTCCACCAACTAATTTAGTCATAAGACATACCTTAATTAAATCCAAACAAAATTTGATCCTCACCAATCCACCATGAATCACTACAGCACAGGAAACATGAAAGTTTGCTGGAAGACAAAATATTTTTATTGCTTCAACCACCAAGATCATTCACAATTTTTCAACACCATTTCATTTGAATTAAAATGGTCTTAAATAGACCTCATCCAATGTTCCCAGCTGAATTTTGGGGGTTGGTGATCGTTGGGAAGGCTCAAGGGTCAATTAGGAAAAGTTACAAGTTTTATTACTAAAAGTTGCTATGCAAATTTTTAGCAATATTTACAATTTGGCCTCAAATGTTTGATAAACAAATCAAATGGGTGCATCATGACTTCAATAGACCCTAGACACCTAAAAAAATGAAAATTTGACTATAAGTGCTTATATATGCAACTTATGCCAATGGTCTCACAATTAGATCTTTATTACATTACAAATTATCCGAATTACCCAAAACTACCAAGGACCTATCAAATACACCTTTTATACTTATGGCATCCCATGAGTGTGGACCAAACTTAAGGTGCTCTTGCACCATACTCCCCTGGTGGATTAGAGCTCAAGTTCCTACTTGAGAGGAGTTTCTCCAAAGTTGTACCATGCTTCTCAATTGTCTTTTCATCCATCCATGTGGCATCCACATCTTCTAGCCCTTTCCATTTGACAAGGTAGTGTTTATATGTATTCCTCCTGGTTTGTTTAACCACCTTGTTATCCAGAATTGCTTCTAACTCCAAAGGTTAGCTAGGAGGAAAATCCTTAAGCCATTCGGCATCTTCTTCATCTTGCACAATATTAGAGCTCGCAACAACCTCATATGGGCTTAAATAAAAAACATTAAATATGGGTGAGATACCAATGGATCAAGGGAGGGAAATTTCATAGGCATTTTTAGTGAATTTTTGGACAATAGTGCAAGAACCTATCTTCCTCATCTACAACTTGGAATTTTTTCCCTTGGCTATTCTTCCTTATCTGAGATTTTCCCACACTTTATCTCCTACTTTGAAATGGACTACTCTTCTCCTTGATTTGAAAATTATTTGTATTTCTCAAATGTTCTCTTTAATGATATTTTTACCTGCTCATGAAATCATTTGATTAGGTTTTCCAGTTCATCCACATGTGCACTTATCTTTGGATCATTGGGTAGATCTTTGAGTTCCATAATGCCTCTAGGGTATAATCCATAGTTTATTTAGAAAGGAATTTTTCCAGTGCTCCTATTGATTGAATCATTATAATCATATTCAGCCTATGGTAGTAGAAAATCCCATGATTGAGCATATTGTTTTGTGAGACACCTAAGGAGGATACCAAGATATCTTCTTACAACTTCATTTTTCCCATATGTTTGGGATGATAGGAAGAACTTGTTGGAAACTGCAATTGAAACAATTGTTTTATTGTCATTGATGTCAAACCTTAGCTGGTAAGATAGTTTCTATCGAATAAAGTACTATATCTATTGATTGCTAAAAAGGATTAGGGCAAGGGAGATAACAAGAGAACCTAAGGAAAGGTTGAGTTATTTGATACTTCAATGGGTACTTGATTTTTTGGCACATTGATAAGATAATGTATTTTTTATCTAAGTAAGAAGAAAGACTGAATAAGTAGGCTTAACCAAGCAAAAGTGATGAAATCTAGTTTAAGCTGAGTGATGTTAGTGTCGATCAAGCACCAGTATATGCCAAGTAAATTTAGTGTTGACCGAACATCAATGTTAGTCGAGGAAGACAGTTTGTAGAGATGACTGAGCTATGCAGTGATGACCGAGGAGATGAACACAGTATTGACCAAGTGTCAGTAATTTACATTTGGAGAAAGAATTAAGATTCTCAGCCGACTTAGTTGAATTCTTGGGTTATGTAAATCATGTTGACTTTACTAATTGATTGTATAGAGAATTTAATGCATGGTAAATCATTTTATTATAGATTCAATAAGAAGTTTGAAGATGTATCAAGAAGGAAGCATGAAGAACTTAAATATTGGAAGGATTCGATGAATCTGACCTAAAACTAAGATTTACGGAGGAGATTAAGAAGCAAAAGATGGATCTACCCTATTGAGGAGGTATAAATGAAAACCTAATTGTGTGGTTACAACATGTGCTAAAGTTGTTGATGTTATTGACTAACAAGTCTAAGCAGAAGGTTGAAGGTGAAATTGTGAAGGAGTTGATCAGAGTTGTGATTGCTTGAAGCAAATTCTAAGCATATCAGTGATGGAGATGGAAATGGAACTCAGTCAGTAAATCAGAATATATGTGCAAATTGGATCTGTTATTTGCAAAGTGAGTTGTATTTTTTTCAGATTAGAAACTATTTCTACTTTCTAACCATTGTATCAGTCTAAATCCTTTAATCAAGGTTGACCTAATAGTCATTGATTAAATCCTTTAATCAAGGTGGCATTCTAATGGAATGTACTTAAATCCTTTAACCGGGTCACTTTCGATAGAGTGTTTAAATCCTTTAATAGGGTCACACCTAGAAGTGTGTTTGTAAACCTTTAACAAGGTTGGCTTTTCATAGAGCTCACTTCAGAAGAGTGAAAATATCAGTAACATGTTACAAAGTGGTTTTTCCCAAGTTGGGTTTGCACTATAAATCCTAGTGTTATACTTGTGTGAATGTTTTGATGTGAATGTTTCTATATTCTGCAAGTTATTTACTTTTGGACAATGGACTGCATGTTATATGTTTCCGATATATATACTTTAGAGACCAAGTTGTATTGGTGATTAGATCTGAGATTGTTGAAGTGTTTAAAAGTTCAATTGGTACATCTAGACTTGAGAACAACTGATTCACCCCCCCCCCCCCCCCTTTGTTATTCTAAATAATATTAACAATTGGTATCAGAGCTATTGGTGCTTACAAAGAAAATTTTATAGGTACTTGAAGCTAATGATCAAGATGTATAAAAAGGAGGTACCGAAGTTGAACAAGGAGAACTTCCCTACATGGAAGAGTTTGTGAAACTGCATCTAGCTAGTATTAGAGATTCAACAAAGTACTATGTTGAACATGAATATGTTATACCTGCTACACCTTTGACTGTTGAGGAGATGAAATCAAAACAGGAATACAATCATGCAATGTTGGAGATTGCATCTACCTTAAGCTATCCTAAATTTGAAGATATCAAAGATTGCACTATTGCAAAGAAAATGTGGGATAATCTTGCAACCATCTATGGTGGTGATACAAATGTACTAACAGAAAAAGTTGAGAGCTTGAGAGGTAAGTTTGATGAAATGAAAATCCAAGAAGGTGAAAATATTGCTCAGTACTATGGTATAATTAAGGAGATAGTGAATGCTATTAGAGGAGCTAATGGAATCATTGATGATGAGACTATTATTGGTAAGGTATTGAGAACTTTTCTTCCTATCTATGCTATCAAAATTTCTACAATTCAAGATTCAAGATGTAACCCTGGTAATGTTCTAACTCTGGAAAGTCTTGTTGGTAATCTTACTTCTTTTGAGCTATCTAACTATGATAACTACATTGTTCCTAATGTTGAATCTGCATTCAAGTCACAAATGGTTTTGCATAAATCTAAGAGATAAAAAGAAAAATTTGTGAAAAGTGAAAGTGATAGTGATACTTCTGATGAGGAACTAGATGATCTTGAAGCACTCATGGCTAGAAGATTAAAAAGAGGAAAAGGAAAATATAAAGGTAAACTCCCTATAATTTGTTTTTCATGTAACAAAGTTGGCCATATTGCAGAAAGATGTCCTAATAGGAATGAAAAGGATGAGGAAAGAGAAAGCAATTACAAGGATAAGAGAGATAATAGAGATCACCAAAGGTACAGAGACTATAAGGAAAAAGGTAAGAAATCCTGTTATATTGCTAAAGACGAAACTGACGGTGATAGTGATGATTTTTATATTAAAGTAGTTTATGTTGCTATGAAAGATGATTATGATGAAGATGAGAAAAATGCACTTATTTCTTATGTGAGTAAAGGTGATGAATGGATTATTGATAGTGGTTTCTCACATCACATGACTGGTGATAAAAGTAAATTTGAAACCCTAGATCATTACAAAGGTAGAAGTGTTAAGTTTGGTAATGATGCACCATGTCATTGTTACAAGTAGTAGTTGTTGTTGCACCAAAAGACCGACATGTTAATGCCCAATAAAACCACTAGACTTATAGAAGACACAGGAGGTGGTTAAGCCATGTCATGAATCCCAAGGGGAGCACTGACTATTTTTCCAACAATCTCCCCCTCAGCGTTACTGAGGGGATCCGAACCTGTGACCAAGCTCTGATACCACTTGTTACAAGTAGTAGTTGTCGTTGCACCAAAAGATCAACCTGTTAATGCCCGATACAACCACTAGACTTATAGAAGACACGGGAGGCAGTTAAGCCATGTCAAAAATCCCAAGGGGAGCGCTGACTATTTTTCCAACAGTCATGTGAGAGGTATAGGATCAATTAAGCTAACTGATAAGATCACATGTGAAAATTCCTATTGGGTTGAAGGTCTTAACTACAATTTTTTGAGTGTTACACAACTTAATAGAATTGGTTACCGAGTGGATTTTCATCATAGAAAGGCTAAAATATTTGATGCCACTGGTGAACTAATTGGAAGTGGAGAATAGACAAGAGGTAACTTGTTCTATATAGATCTATCTAAAGAGATATGTTTGTTTGCATAGTTTGATGATGTATGGTTATGGCATAAGAGGCTATGTCATGTAAACTTTGACAATCTGGTAAATATTAGTAAAAACAAGAAAGTTAGAGGTTTGCCAAGATTGAAGAAACCTGATAATATGATGTGTAAACAGTGTCAGTTGGGAAAAATGACAAAGTCTAATTTCAAGAGCAAGACATTTACTTCTGAAAATATTTTGGATTTCGATCATACTGACCTTTGTGGACCTATGGGTGTACAAAGTTATTGGGGTGATAAATACTTTATTCTGTTTGTTGATGACTACACTAGGATGATGACTGTAATGTTTTTGAAAGAAAAATCTGATGCACTTCAGTTGTTTAAGTGGTATTTGGAAAAAGTTGAAAAAGAAACAGGTAAAAGCCTAAAAATTTTGAGATCTGACCGAGGTGGAGATTTTATATCAAATGAGTTCAATCTGTTCTACAATGATAGAGGAATCAAGAGACAGATGTCTGAACCTAGAACACCTCCACATAATAATATAGTTGAGAGGAGAAACAGGTCAATTATGGACTATGCAATAACACTAATGACTGAGAAGAATGTTGTACAAAAATAATGGAGAGAAGCTGTGAGTACATGTGTTTATACTTTAAATCGAGTACAAATCAAGAAAGGTAAAAATCCTACACCTTATGAATTATGGCATGGGTATGCACCTAATGTGAAATACTTTAGAATCTTTGGGAGTAAATGCTATATACTAAAAGATAATAGGAATGGAAATTTTGATACAAAAAGTGATGAAGGCATATTTCTAGGTTGTGGAAAGTGCAAATGTGAGAGTTGATGAATATGCAGAGAAGAACGAACTAGAAGGTAAACAAGAACCTAAAGATTATAGATTTTTTGTCTACATGGAAGAAGGGGAGGCAAGTAGCACACTTACACTAGATGTAGAGTCATGAGTAAGAAATGTCAAGCATCAGGAGGATGATGCCGAGCATCATGAGAATGCAGTTGAGCATCAGGAGGATGTTGTTGAGCAATCAGAAGCAAAAATTGAAAATTATCATGATGAACCTAAAGATCAAGAAGAAAAGAAATCTGAACCTACTTTGGCACAGTATATGAGAAGACATTATAAGCCTGAGAAAATCATTGGAGATAAGTTGAAAGACCCTACATGTTTATTATGTGAGTTTGAGCCTAAAACAGTAAAAGATTCTTTAGAGAATGAAGACTGGATTCAAGCTATGAATGAAGAAATAGATCAAATAGAAAAGAATGATACCTAGACTTTGGTGCCGAGACTAGGAAATAAGAATGTTATTGGAACAAAATGGGTATTCAAAAACAAGCTTAATGAACATGGACAAGGAACAAGGAACAAGGCAAGATTGCTATGCAAGGGTTATGCACAAGAAGAAGGAATAGACTATGGGGAAACATTTTCCCCTATAGCAAGATTAGAAGGAGTGAGAACTCCACTTGCATATGCTGCATACAAAGATTTCAAAGTATATCAGATGGATGTCAAATCTACATTTCTGAATGGTATATTAGAAGAAGAAGTATACATTGAACAACCTAAAGGATTTTTTGACCCAAACAAGAAAAATATGGTTTGTAGACTGAACAAGGAATTGTATGGATTGAAACAAGCCCCTAGAGCATGGTATGAGAGGTTGCACAATTATTTGATAAATATTGGATTTACAAGGACAAATGAAAACATCAATTTGTACATAAAGATGAAGAAGGTAAAGAGATTTTGTTAGCTGAATTTTTTGTGGATGATATCATATTTGGAGGACAAGATGCCCTATGTTAGAAATTTTCAAATGAGATGCAAACTAAGTTTGAGATGTCTATGTTTGGTGAGATAAAATTCTTTGTTGGATTGCAAGTCTATCAAATGGAGAAAGGTATCTTTATCACACAATCTAAATATGTCAAAGAGATACTAAATTTTTTTGGTATGGAGGATTCTAGACCATTAAGTACTCCTATGGCTACTGGATAGAAACTATCAAAAATTGATGATACTCCTGAATTTAATCAAACCCTATATCGATCCATGATTGGAAAGCTACAATATGTTGTCCACAGTAGACTAGATATAGCCCTAATAGTTTGGATTGTGGAAAGATTCTCTGCCAATCCTAAGGAAAATCATATGATGGAAGTGAAGAGAATACTGATATATCTGAAAGGGGCATAAGATTATGGATTGTACTAAAAGAAGAATTAAAAATTTGAACTTAGAGTCTACACTGATGCAGATTAGGCAGGAAATGTTGATGACAGGAAAAGTACAAGTGGTGGAGTATTATTTCTAGGAAAGATATTAGTCTCCTGGACAAGAAAGAAACAGAACTACATTTCCCAATCTACAACAGAAGCTGAGTATGTAGCAGTTGTAGTGAATTATTCAAATCTGGTATGGATCAAGTAATTGTTAAAAAGAATGAAAGAGGAAATCACTGAGCCGGTTGTTATTTTCTATGATAACACAAGTGCTATCAACATATCAAAGAATCCAGTGATGCACACAAAGACTAATCATATTGCTATCAAGTATCATTACTTGAGGGAATTGGTACAAGATAAAGAATTAAGAATGGAATATGTGAATACAAAGGAACAATTAGCATACATATTCACAAAAGCTTTACCTAAGGATGCTCATGAATATCTTAGAGGTAAATTAGGGGTGCTTCCCTAACTGAGGCTTCCTAGTCAATTAGGAGCACTGCATCCAATGTGCTACACAAAATATCTGAAAAATTGATGCATGAAAGGTCACACTTTAGGAGCTTCCTAGAGTTGTGAAAAGTATATCAAAGCCGATAATCAGTCATAAGCAAGATGACAGAGGGAGAAATACCGATACTGAACTGACAAGATGAAATTTACATATGAAAGATGTAAGTGCTAGATACTACTTTGGCATTATTGTCAAAGAGGGAGAGATTCATATGAAAATACAAAAATAAAGAACACTAAGGTATATGTTCCGAGATTCAGAGGTTCATAGAATCAGAGGGAGAGAGATACATAAAAGATTCATAGGGAGTAAGTGTGTGAATGGTCAAGCAAACCTAAGTTGTTGTGAATCAGAATGAAGCTAAGGATATTATAAATCTTTCTGATGTACTGAAAAAGTTTTTGGATTGGTTGGTAAATCATGTGGTGTTTCCATCAATACCAAAGAGGGAGATTGTTGGAAACTGTAATTGAAACAATTGTTGTATTGTCATTGATGTCAAACCTTAACTGGTAAGATAGTTGCTATCTAAGAAAGTACTATATCTATTGATTGATAAAAATGATTAGGGAAAGGGAGATAACAAGAGAACCTAAGGAAAGGTTTAGTTATTTGATTCTTCAATGGGTACTTGATTATTTGGCACATTGATAAGATAATGTATTGTTTATCTAAGTAAGAAGAAAGATTGAAGAAGTAGGCTTAACCGAGAAAAAGTGAGGAAATCCAGTTTAAGCCCAGTGATGTTAGTGTCGACCGAGCACCAGTATGTACCGAGTAAATTTAGTGTTGACCGAACATCAGTGTTAGCCGAGGAAGACAATTTGTAGAGATGAACGAGTTACGCAGTGATGACCAAGGAGATGAACACAGTATTGACCAAGTGTCAGTAATTTACATTTGGAAAAAGAATTGAGATTCCCAACCGACATAGTTGAATTCTTGGGTTATGTAAATCTTGTTGACTTTATTAATTGATTGTATGGAGAATTTAATGCATGGTAAATCATTTTATTATGGATTCAATGAGAAGTTTAAAGATGTATCTAGAAGGAAGGATGAAGAACTTAAATGTTGGAAGGATTTGATGAATCTGACCTAAACCTAAGATCTACAGAGGAGATTAAGTGGAAAAAGATGGATCTACCCTATTAAGGAGGTATAAAGGAAAACCTAATTGTGAGGTTACAATGTGTGCTGAAGTTGTTGATGTTATTGACTAACAAGTCTAAGCAGAAGGCTGAAGGTGAAATTGTGAAGGAGTTGATTAGATTTGTGATTGCTTGAAGCGAATTTTGAGTAGATGAGTGATGGAGATGGAAATGGAACTCAGTTAGTAAATCAGCATATATGTGCGAATTGGATCTATTATTTGCAAAGTGAGTTGTATGTTTTTCATATCAGAAACTACTGCTACTTTCTAACCATTGTATCAATCTAAATCCTTTAATCAAGGTTGACCTAACACTCATTGATTAAATCCTTTAATCAAAGTGGCATTATAATGGAATGTACTTAAATCCTTTAACCAGGTCACTTTTAACAGATTGTTTAAATCCTTTAACAGGGTCACACCTAGCAGTGTGTTTGTAAACCTTTAACAAGGTTGGCTTTTCACAGAGCTCACTTCAGAATAGTGAAAATATCAATAACAAGTTACAAAGTGGTTTTTCCCAGGCTGGGTTTCCACTATAAATCCTGGTGTTATACTTGTGTGAATTTTTTGATGTGAATATTTCTATATTATGCAAGTTAATTACTTTTGGATAGTGGACTGCATGTTATATGTTTTTGATATATATACTTTAGAGACCAAGTTGTGTTGGTGATTAGATCTGAGATTGTTAAAGTGTTTAAAATTTCAATTGGTACATCTGGACCTAAGAACAACTTATTCACCCCCCTCTCTATTGTTCTAAATAATATTAATAGAACTTAAAGACAAATTGGTGCCCAATTTCTTCCATAATGTCCTCCAAAAGTGCCCTTGGAATTTAACATCCCTTTCAGACACAATGGTGAGTGGTAATCCATGAATTCTAACAATTTCTTTGAATAAAAGATGTGCAATGTGGGAAGAATCATTAGTGCTTTTACATGGGATGAAGTGTGCCATCTTGCTAAATCTGTCACCAACAACAAAGACATTATCATAGTCCTATTTTATTCTAGGAAGACCCATTATAAAGTCTATGTTGATGCTCTCCCATGGCCTTGTTGGAATTGGAAGTGGTTGATAGAGTCCTTGGTTTGTGGCTACACCCTTTTCCCTTTGGAAAATCACACAAGAATCAATGAATTTCTTGACATCCACCTTCATTTTACAGAAATAGTAGTGTTTCTTCACAAGTTCAAGTGTCTTATCTAGGCCAAAGTGACCTCCCATATTACCACCGTATTTTTCCTTGATCAAATTCCTCCTCATTATGAACTTTGGGATACAAAGTTATCCCCTTTGAAAATTAACCCATCTTGCAATAGAAAATCAAAATAATATGAATGATAGGTGTCCTTCAATTGAGCACAAACCTGATAGGCTTCTCAAAAATTTGCATCTCCATTATAGAGATCCTTGAGGGCATCTATATCAATGCTTTGTAATTGGACTTCTTGGACCATTGTGACCCTCCTACTAAGTGCTTATGGGTTGCCTTGTATAGCGCATAGACTCAGACTCTCTTAGATCAATGGACCTCCTTCAACAACTCCTTCACTTGTTTTTTCAATTCCTCACTCTCTACCAGAGTCATCCTATGGGCTGCCTTATTTGGAAAATTGGCCCCTAGAATCAAGTCCATCTGATGATTGATCTTTCTCACTGGTGGAAATCTATTAAGTACATTATCGAATACAATATCCTAAAACTCCTCCAACAAGTCTTCAACTTCTATAGGTACATATTCTACTTCCTCTTTACAAACTTTTGGAATTAAAGAAAAATACATATGCTCATGTCTCATAACTTCTAAGAACTTCCTTCTATCAACAAAACATATTTTTGCATTACTACATACCCTTTCCCATGTTTCCTTCAATAGCTTCAACTTGTGTCAGAGTCCATCCTTTGTCAAAGAATAAGTATTAGCATGATCATCATGTATAGCGCGCCTTTTGAACTGCCAAGGCCTTTCTAGCAACAAATGGCATGCATCCATGGGTATGATATCGCAGAGTACATCATCTTGCTAACTTCTAATCTTGAAATTCACTAAGCACTACTCATTGACCAAGACCTTGTTTTTCATCCTGCACCTAGGTAATTCAGTACGAATTGGGGTGTTTTTCCCTTGTCATCTTTAACTCTGTGACAATTTCTTCTGACACTAGATTATCAGTGCTTCCACCATCAATAATCACTTCAAATCACTTATCCTCGCATGTGCATCTAGTGCAAAATAGGATCTTCCTCTGCTCTAATTATTTCTCTTCATTTATAAAGGTCCTCCTAACAACTAAGGTTTCTCCTTTCTCAACTCAGGCATGACCTTCAGTCCTCCTGTTTGTTCATCCTTGACATTGGAGACATGCGTAGGATCAGTGTCCTTCTTCACAATGGAAACATATCCCATGAAAACCTCCTCTTCCAAGTCCTTTCCCTCTTCCTCTTCCTCTATGATACATGTTATTTTGATCATGGAAATGATTAAAATTATTTCGCCTCTCATTCTTACTACTATTTGAATCATCATTCTTTTTTTCATCTTTGTTTCGGCCTCCATAAGATCATTCATTGGATCTTCCATCACAACCTCTTCCACCTTGCTTGCTTTAAAACTTATTTTTCAACTTCTCTTCCACCCATAAGGCAAACTGGTACACCTCTTCAATACTGGTCATTCTAACCAGAATCAACTCCTCCTAAATACTTGGCCTTAACCGATGAAGATAATAGGCAACTTTTGCATGACCTATTCCAATGAGGACTTAGTAGAACTCTTTTGTATATTCCTGCACAGATCTTCCCACTTGTTTCAACCCTTACATTTTCTTTAACAGGTCAAGCTCATAATCAACAGGAATGAATTGTCTCTTCAATTTCTCTTCTATTCAGTCTCATCTAGTGTTTTTCTCCTTTCCTCTTCTGTTCCTCTCCAATTGAATCTCCAACTACCAAATGTTTGCATGACCCTTTAGTTTGGCCTTCACAAATTTAACCATATCTGGATCTTCAACATCTTCATACTTAAAATATTCTTCTAGATCATTGATCTAGTTGATCAGTTCCTCTATGTTAAGATTTCTTGAAAAATTGGAAACTTCAATCTTGGGTCTCTTTCCAATCTTGGAAATGGCCCTAAAAAACCTATATTCCTCAGGATTTCTAAGTGCTTTTGGTTCTTTTGGTGTTGTTTGGTCACCTTGTCCTTCTTCTTTAAATTCCTCTTCACTTTCATCTTTAACCTCAATATTCATTCTTCTACATAGTTCCTCTTTCAATGCTTGTACTTGTCTCTGGAGGGCTTTAAAACTCTCTTTTGTCACACCTACAACTCTCCTAACATAGTTCCTTCGTGGAGGCATTTTGGGCTCCTATCACTCAAACCCATAATCACAATCATGGTTCAAAATGCCTCATAGTCAGCAATATGTCTACACACTTAGGAAGTCCTTCTCTGATACCACTTGATGAAGGGTACTCCACTTATTAACACAAACACACACAATAGAATTGAGAATAACATTGAATTGTAAGGATAAGAAGTGGACTTTCTATTATCTCCCATGAAATGGAATTACAATGTTTAGAAATATAACATGCTTAGGCATATGGGTATTTTTTATTACAATATTCTACAAGCCAAAGCCACCAGATGCATCTTCCAGAACTACCCTAGATAACCCTACATGCCTTCATTAAATAGACAATTTTAACTACCCAAGAAGGCTTAGGTTTGAGGCGGACCATCCCTAAGGTATTATTATTCATTTTTATTAAATTAGAATAGCTCCAAACAAATTTCAGAACTCAAAAATAAATTTTGAAGCAATTTCATTTTCTTCTATTTTAGGTAGTGCAACTTTCGGAGACCATAACTCATCGCTCATTAAACCAATTGGCAATTATAACCCCATTTCAGACATGGCGTATATATTCACTCTAAATTGGGCTAGTAAATTCAAAGGCTTTATTTTCCCTAATTCAGAACAATCTCCTGATTATGTTAGCTCAATTGTTTGGTTATTAGCATAATTCGATAAAATCAATAAAATTCTCAAATCAAGCATTTAAACATCATTAATTGATCAAAAATCATATTAATTACTTCTAGGCCTTAATTTAATCAATCCCACTTAAATACATGGCTAAAGTAATTAATTAAAACAAATTAATAAAATGGCTTAAAATACATGTCACCTCTCAAGAGACAACAATGACAAGAACGGCCAATGAGAGGTTAATCACATGGATCAAAGGAGGATGAATCTCAACCACTCCTCTCAAATTTCATCTCAACCATTGAATTCACTAAGGTTTCTATAAAAGAGGAATTTTAAATTCACAAATCATATAGTTAATTGCATTCATACTTACATGCTGTCATTTTGATTTCATAGCTTAATTGATTAACTCACATTTCATTTCAAAAGCTTAAAATTGGTAATGAATTAATGGATCTTCATAGATTTAGTTTTATTTCTCATTGTTTAGCTTAATTGTATTGAATCTCACATTTAGTAGTGTAATGTCACTGTTTAGAGTCTAAATCTTAGAGAAAAATAGACTTTAAATACACTCTTGTTAGTTAGAGAGCAATAGGATGAATTCTCTAGTCTCCTTGATTTCCTATTTGCATAAGAAACTAACAATCTAATGTCTTATAGAAGTGTTGTGTTGCAGGATAATGGAAGTAAAAAATATCACACACATTTCTAGCACCCATCGTGGGGCTGAGCCCCATATTTTTGGCTTTCTAATCAAATTTTGTTGTTTAACAGAACCAAGATCACATTTGGATCTTTGGATTGCATTCAGGAAGAAAGGTCACACCAGGTCAAAATAGGGTCACATCTGGTCTTTCCCAGATTGCATCTAGTTAGAATTGCATATGGTAAACTTTGTGTCGCATTTAGGACCATTGATCGCATTTGGTAAACTTTGTGTCGCATATGGTTATTGATCGCATGTGGTTTTAAAATAGGATCACATTTGGGGATTTTAATTGTAAATTTGAAATTGTTGATGACTAATGGGTGAATTTGATGTTGATTGATTTTTTCAGCCTAACTATGGTTTGCAAGTCAAATTGACAGAGAAAAACTAGCAAATAAAACTACTAATGTGTGGTTTTGAAGGTTACCTTATGGAATCAACAAAATAATCTATGCTTTTCTTTCTTTATTTAATATGGATTTAATTAGAATTTGAGGTTAATTTTTGAACTCATTAGAGGATTATGCTCTTTTCCCTTTCGTAAAATAAAAAACTCAAACATTAGGTTGGGATTTGAGGTCAAATTTGAGGCAAATTCACAATACTTTGCATGATGTTTTAATAGGAGGAAATGGCATGGATAGGATAGTATGCTCTTCTCCATAGTGGAGAATTAGAAATCTAGACTCCTAAGTCACCAATCCTCTTTATTTCATTGCTATAATCTTTGGAGGGATTTTCGGTTGAGGTAAAAAGCTCCCGGGAATGACCCAAGTGAGGATAGGTAAAAACTAACCCTTCCACCTCACTATAATAAAGATGCTTCCTTGAGATGAAAATCTCGAAAGACTTAGTCAGTTTTGTTCTTGGAACCATGATTTGATCATTTCTTGGACATGCATGGATATTTTGTAGAGTGGAGTTTCTTAAATATTTCTTGTGAGACTACACAAATTTGAGTACTCATATGTCTATAGGCCTCAATCTCACTTGTGTTGGAGATTTTCCAGCAAGCCAGTACTGACTGTATGCTTTTCATTGATGACAACATATGGTAAGTATCATGCGTGGAAGACTTATGCAGTAATATTTGATTATATGTATCATGGACATGTTATCAGCATGATATCATGGATGCAGAGGTTAATTGTTAGTACAGACAGTTATGTAGCATGTTGTGTCAGCAGTGTTCCTGACAGAGTTACAGACAGTATTTTGTAAGTGTTTGTCCGTATAGTCATCATGGAGCCTTGCGCCTTTGGATATGTGATGAAGACATGTTAGTGATGTTACAATCATGGATGCAGAGTTTGATGATGAATAGAAGTGAAGTTATGCAGTTGCTATTCACCGGTAGCAGTTTCCTATGTTTATTCGGAAGAGCCGAAAAAGATTATATTGGTTCAGAAGTTTCACCCATCATTTCAATATGCGCCCTTGTATTAGTGATTAGATAAGAGTTAATAATGTTTGGTTAAGAGCACATGATGTAATTCATCTTGAGGAGAAATTTTTAGTTAATTTGGTAGAGCCGACAGTGTGTAGCGTGCGTCTACATTCATCAATATTGGACAGGTCCCAAATTATGTTGCGTTCTTAGTAGAGCCAAAAAAAGTATTATTAAAATGTGTTATGGTTTCTCTAATATGACTTCAAGGTGGTTCTAATAGGCCAACTTGATTATATCATTTGGAGGAAAGATATTTATAGGCAGTCATTTGTGATTGCTAAGGTATGGTTCAGAGTTGATTGTGAAGAGCAAAGCAGAGTGTGCAAAGTGTTGAGCCATCAGTAGAAGGTCTATGTGACCAAGTAAAGAGTTTATGCTATACATTGGAACTGATCCAGATAGCAGGTCAAAGAATAGCTCACCAAGATCCAGCTATAGTGTGTATATGTTATTCAGAAGGTTGTAGCCTTCACCCCTTTAAGCAGTGTGCTCTCGGACAGTGTGTCCTCACCCCTAACAAGGTTAATTGTAAAAGAATCCTAACAAGGTCTGACCCTTGACCAGGTCACTGGACTAAATGCATTGTAAAGAAAACTCCTAATAGGGTTAAGGATCTTCTAACAAGGATCATAATACACTAGTGTAGATTATTAGTGGGTGTCAATTCCCTTTGGGGTTTTTACCTATTTGGGTTTCCCCGTAACCAAAATATTGGTGTTGTGTTTAAGTGTTCTTTCATTGTGTTTATGCTTTATGTTTAAGTATACTTAATGGGATAAAGAATTGAAACTTGTAGATAATTGATTCACCCCCCTCTTAGTTATCTCTTGGGACTATTCCTAACAATTGGTGTCAGAGCCAAGTGCCTCAGAGAGAAAGTTTAACAACTTGAAGTTGACCAGATGGCATTGTTTAGAAAGGACAGTCCTAAGTTTGATGGAGAGAATTATCTTGATTGGAAGAACAAGATGATGACACATTTGCATTGCATTGCCTTTGAAGTTTTTGAAGTGGCTATCAAAGAAGTTCAGATCCCCTCTCTAGCAGATCTTGCAAAGGATGATGCTAATAGAAAGAAGAAGGATTTTTTCCATCAGAATCCAATAGAAAAGGAAGCCCTCATCAACACCCTATTTGATAGTGAGTTTTCAGAGATAAAGAAAGTAGACATAGCCTACAAGATATGGAAGCACCTAGAAGACATGTTTGAAGGAGATAAACAAGCAAAGAATGTGCGCAGAAAGACATGGAAGAAAAATTACAATACATTGGAGATGCTACCTGAAGAGAACATAAGAGCCTACAATCAAAGGATTAATGAAGCAGTTGCTGGAATCAGAAACAATGGTGGATAAATTTTAAAAGAAGACATCATGGATAAATTGATGACTACATTGACACCAGGATATGAGAGCAAGATAAACATCCTTGATGAGACTATGCAATTTTCAGAAAACTTCAAAAGAGAAACTTTAATCAAAAAAATTGTTGCATTTGAGATATCAAGTTTGAAGACAGAGCCTAAAAGTGAGACAACCTTCAAAGCTTTGGTCCATGGTAAGAAATCCTTGAACTCCTCTGGTAATTTTGATGATGATGATGAAGAAAAAGCTCTAGTTGATTTCATTGCTATGATTTCTAAAAGAGAAAAGAAAGGAAAAGAAAAATATGAAGGTTAATTACCATTCAAATGCTTTTCATGTAATAAGATTGGTCACTCTGCATCTAAGTGTCCTACAAGAGGTAAAAAGTTCAAGAATAATTACAAGCCTAAGTATACAAAGGAATGCTACTATGCTGGAGATGGAGTATCAGATGAAGAATTAGCAGAAGAGGAAATTGGATTCATTTCTCTTAAAGATGAAAATAATTCACAAGAGTTAGTACTAATTTCACAAGCTGACATCAAGACAAATTGGATCATTGATAGTGGTTGTTCATGTCACATGATAGGAGACAAAGATAGATTTGTTCATTTGGATAGATACAAAGGAGGTATGGTTAGATTTGGAGATAACACTCATAAACCCATCATTGGTAGAGGATCCATCACCTTGGATGGAAAGAATAGCACTGATGATGTTCTTTGTGTTGATGGTTTGAAACATAACCTACTAAGTGTTGGGCAGTTACTTGACAAAGGTTACAGGTTGGAATTCAATGAAAACAAGTGCATCATTAACAACAAAGAAGGAGAAATGATTGAATCAGGATCAAAGACTAAAGTTAATTTTTTTTAGCTTAATCCATAAGAAAGTTGTTTTGTTGCTAAAGTAGATGACAGTTGGCTATGGCACAAAAGACTATGTCATATCAATTTTGATAAAATAGTAAAGATTAGTAATGTTAAGGCAGTAAGAGACCTACCTAACATAGCGAAGCTGGTTGATACTATTTGCAGGGAATGTGTGATGGGAAAGCATGCGAGAAATTGATTCAGAAGCAAGCATAATTCAGCAAAGAACAAGTTGGATCTGATTCATACAGACCTATGTGGACCAACTCAAACAAGATCATACTATGGTGAAAGGTATTTCATTTTGTTTGTAGATGATTATTCTAGAATGATGTGGGTTGTGTTCTTGAAAGATAAGTCAGAAGCATTTGAGAAGTTCAAAATATTCAAAGCTAAAGTTGAGAATGAATTTGGACTAAAGATAAAATGTCTAAGATCGGACAGAGGAGGAGAATTCACCTCTGATAGATTCTATGAGTACTGCGAAGAACATGACATAAAGAGACAATTGAGTGCACCTAGAACCATTCAGCAGAATGGGATTGTAGAGAGGAGGAATAGGATTATCTTAGATACAACATGCACCATCATGATTGAAGGAAAATTTTCACACACCTATTGGAGAGATGTGGTCAATACAACAATCTATACCATCAATACAATACAATTAAGGCCTGGTGCGAACAAGACACCTTATGAGATATGGTTTGGTAATGTTCCCACAGTGAAATACTTCAGAATCTTTGGAAGAAAGTGCTACATCACGAGGGATGAAGCAATAGGCAAGTTTGATGCAAGAAGTGATGAAGGTATTTTTCTTGGTTACTCTACTAAAAGTAAAGCTTATAGATGTTTTAACTTGAGATTGAAGAAGATCATTGAAAGTGCTCATGTTAAGATTGATGAAAAGTTTATGGTTCAAGAAAAATGTCATGATTACTCACCTATGATTGAAGAAGAATCCAGACCTTCCTCTAGTGAGATAATTGTTGAAGAAATGTTTGACAGTATTGATGTATTGTTCAATGACCCTGAAACAAGTGAAGAAGAAACTCAGAAGGAAGATGAGTTGGTATCACCTAAAGTTCCAAAGTATACATCTAGATATCACTTTAAAGATGACATCATTAGAGATCAGAGTGGCAAAGTCACAACAAGATCAAAAGCTAAGACTTTAGCAAGCAATTAGGTCATATGTTTACTATCTTAGATTGAACCTTTAAGTGTTGAAGATGCATGCAATGTTTTAGATTGGCATGATGCTATTATCAAGAATGATACTTGGGAACTGGTCCCAAGACCTAAAGACAAGAATGTGATTGGAACAAAGTGGATATTCAGAAATAAGATGAATGAAGATGGTACAGTAGTAAGAAACAAAGAAAGGTTAATATGTAAGGGATATGCGCAAAGAGAAGGTATTGATTATTCAGACACTTTTGCACCAGTGGGCAGATTAGAAGCTATTAAGTTGTTTTTAGCTTTTGCAACATTCAAAAACTTCAAATTTTACCAGATGGATGTTAAGTTAACATTCTTGAATGGAGAGCTAAAGGAAGAAGTATACATTGAATAGCTAGAAGGATTCACATTATCAAACAAACCTGATATGGTATGTATATTGAAGAAAGCCCTCTATGGACTTAAGCAGTCCCCTAGAGCATGGTATGAGAGACTTGATGGATACCTAACAAAAATTGGATTCAAGAAAGGAGCAGTAGATTGTAATCTATTCATAAGAGAGACATCTGAAGGTCTAGTACTTGTAGCTATTTTTGTTGATGACATTATCTTTGGGGGAAGTGAAAAACTTAGTGCTGAATTTGCTAAGGAGATGTAGACTGAGTTTGAGATGAGCATGATTGGACCTATAAAATACTTCTTGGGATTAAATGTGCAGTAGACAGAGAAAGGTATTTTCATTAATCAGTCCAAATATGTGAAAGAAACATTGAAGAAGATTAAGATGGGTGATTGCAAACCAGTGGGTACACCTATGATAACAGGATGCAAGCTTACAAAAGAAGATGATTCTCCAGCATTAGATACAACACTATACAAGTCTATGATTGGTAAACTCATATATCTTACTCAAACAAGACCAGACATTTCTAATGCAGTTGGCATAGTTGGAAGATTTGTAGCAGAGCCTAAACAAAGTCACCTCATGGCAGTAAAGAGAATATTCAAATATTTGCAAGACACTATAGATTATGGTCTATGGTATCTTAATTCAAGGAATGTTGAGCTTCATGTATATATAGATGCAGATTGGGTAGGATGTGTTGATGACAAAAAAAGTACATCAGGTGGAGCAGTGTTTCTTGGTAACAGACTTGTCACTTGAACAAGAACGAAGTAAAATTGTATTTCTCAGTCAATAGCAAAAGCGGAGTATGTTGCAGCAGCCCTAAATTGTTCTACAATTATTTGGATCAAGTAGATGATAAAGGACTTTGGTATTCAGATTGATTATCCTATTACTATTCATTGTGATAATACTAGCACTATCAACATGACAAAGAATCATGTGATGCATGCAAAGACAAAGCACATAGAGATTAAGTATCACTTCCTAAGAGAGAAAGTGGTAGAGAAAGAAGTCAAATTGTATTATGTGAGTACAAAGGAACAACTAGCAGATATATATTTACAAAGCCTTTTCCAAAGGATACTTTTGAGTATCTCCGGGAGAAGATGGGAGTAATTCCCTTCCCTGATTCTGCTTAGAAAAAGAGGAAAGTGCATCAGTCCTTAGGGACTGATGGATGGTTGACTACTCTACCTCAGGAGCAATACTAGATCTTAAATGAGTTGGCACCCTTTGCCATTGATGTCAAAGGGGGAGTAGTATAAAGTCATTAAAAAAAAGAAAAGAAACAAGACATAAAAGACGATATACAGTAAGGGGGAGCATATTCAGTAATGAATGTGAAGAAAGGAGGAGTTGCAAAAGTTGATGGAGAATCCATCCTTGGGGGAGTTTTGATAAGGAAATGGTGAATGTTATAAAAAAAAATTGCTCATTTGGATTGGTGGTGTTTTTCATTCCATATGTTGCCATCAATGCCAAAGGGGGAGATTGTTGGAAATTTGCTAGCTGTAATACCCAAAAAATGGGCTATAAGTTCATTAACCTCCTACATCTACAAATCGAATGAAATCAACATTGAAGTCCTAATCTAAGGCACATCTAAATATCATCGAATCATAATTGATTATCTTAAATTCTGCATTGGGGAATATTCCTAGTAATATTCCTAATCATCATAATTATCTTTAATTTAATGATTATTTGGTGATAAATCACATTTATCCTAAAGTTTGATTAATTGAATATTTTCATATTTAATTAATTAGATTTAATATCTTGCCTCTTAATTGTGTAATTAAATTTAATTCTATCTATTATTAATTATATTATTTAATTTTGACAATAAATCTAATATCATATGAATAATTGATTAAATTCTTATTTAATTAATTAAAGCATGTTGTCATTATTTAATAATATAATTTTTAATAAAAGTTTGATAAAATAGTTAATTAACCCATAAATTAATTATTTTATTTCAAAAATCAGTTAAGTTGAGCATAAATCACTTTATTTATTTATTAAATCATAATTATCCATGTGCACATAAAAGGACCAGTTAAATTCAAAATTGGAAAATCAATGCAAGTTGTTAGCTTTTTGAAACTCAACATCTTTTTGAGTTTTAAAGTTGATCTAAACTTCTAATTCGAGTTAAACTGTGCTTTTGCATGATTTTTGTGACTTAATTATCTGTTATTTAAAAATAACTCAAAAATCAACCTGAGTTATTTGAGTGATTTATGGCTTTTTCTCATGCACCTCCAAAGCCTTGGATTTCTATAAAAACAAGGCTCATCTCTTCATAATTCATCTCTCAAATTTGCATCCACAGAATCTCATATTTTTGCACAATCACGCTGGAGAATTGGAATTGGGAGAATCAAAGCTTATTGCGAATCAAGGCTATTGTGAGATCAATTTGTTTTTTTTTTTTACATTCATTTAGATTCTTTTTCATATCATTGTTAGATCATTTTAGCATATCAATTTCCATATTAGCATAGATTCATATCAGTTTTTCATTATTATTGCATAGAAATACCAAAAAAATAGCTTAATTGCATTCAATTCATATCTAGATCAATTGCATTCAAATCCTTCATTTAGGTGTCGTCTAGGTCATTGATCTCGATAACAATCTGAGAACATTAATCTCGCACCTACTAGAAGGCAGTAAATCGCTTGGTTAGATTAGATTTTAATTTTGCATGATTTGATTATAGCTAACCTCTAATGTTTTACTGAAGTGTTGTGTCTATAGATCAGGTACAAAATTCACACACACATTTATCGCACCCACCGTGGGGCAACCCACCTTTGCATGCTGGTTTTAATTTTTGTTTGGGAGCTAAAACCCCAAAGTTTCAAAGATTTAATTTTATCTCCCAAATAGCCTGGATTTTTTATTTGAAATTTTTTTTGCAGGTTGGTGACATATCAAGGAAGCTACAGTAAAAAATTTAGAATTTTTACAGATTTTTTGAATTTTTAATAATTTTTTCTTGAAATTATGGAAAAAATTAATATCTGACGTAAATCAGCATATTTTTTAGAAATTTTTATATTTTTTGAAATATTTTTAAATTCTACAGGGGGTCCATTCTTTGTGTTTTAAATTTGGACATGATATCATAGCTAAAATAGTCAATTTACAAAAACTAGTCTATTTTGATAAAACAGGTCTCTAGGGCACAAATGAAGAGATTTTTCTAAAATTTTTGCATTTTTGGAAAGCTCTCTATTTTTTAGTAGGGGTCTCTATTCCAAATTTCTATTTTTGTGGCCAAAATCATATCAAAAAAATTAGATCTTGTTGACTAGGTCAAATGCAGTGCAAAACAATAAAAAAAATTTGATGGGTATGCACTTATTTTTCATATGATTCAATGCATGATATGAGTTGTCATTTGGATTAATTTCTAGTTATTATTGCTCCTAATAATTGATTTTTAGATCTAACCCTAGGGTTTTCATAAGTTGAATAGACCTTGGATATCTTGTTTGCTTGTTGGCTTGTTGGAGAGTTCGTAGCTTGCTTGCATGGTAAAGCTCAACAAAAATTGCTAAAAATCAGGTAAAATCTACTAAGCGCATTGCGAGGATCTCAGGTATTCTCCTTGTTCTAATAACATTTCAATTTGGACTTAAAATAAATCTCTTATGTGTCTGGCTTGTGTGCATCTTTTCATGCTTTGATCTATTTCTACACACTTGCATAATTGATACTAGGTTGTGACCCCTTAAGGATTCATTAAGTAGTCTTAGATACTTGTGATTGATCTTGATTGCTATCTTGGGTTATTGGACTCGCTAATCCACCGTCTCCTCATTCCACCCCGTGGTTGCAATCTCAGCGCCATAAAGGGGAGGGGTCAACAGGACAGAAGCGTTAAGTGTTCTACTTGGCAACCCTTTTGTGCTTTTAGGAACTCACTTGTTTTCTAAGTTGGGGACTCATTTTTAGCTTGTGTGAGGTGTTAAGTGTTCCACCTTGTGGACTCATCTCATATTCACTTTAAGCGTTAAGTGTTCCTCTTTCTGCTTTTTGGGTACTTTTGGTAGATTTGCTTTCGGGAATATATATGTGCTCACATAGTAATTAGGCCCTATGAACACTATTCATGATTCTTGAAAGATTGGATTCCTAGTGAAATCTTTCTTGACAATAGAATGTTTGTAGGTAGGGAGGATACTTAGTGCATTTCACATTCAACTTGGTTAGTGTGTCTTCTCTTATTGATCGATACATTCTCTCCCAAGAGAGGTTGATAGATCACGTGGGGTTGACATCATGAGCTTTGGTGAATCAAAATTGGTTAGTGCACCTTCTCTTATTGATTGATACATTCTCTCCCCGGAGAGGTTGATAGATCACGTGGAGTTGGCATCATAGACCTTAGTGAAGCAAAACTTTGTCTTAGCGTTTTGGATTAATCTGCTTGCTTTGTTTGGGTTAAAAGTGAAAAGGTGTCAAAAACCTTGGATCTGGAGCCAAGTCCCCTTGTGGTATACTATTGTGAGTCATCTTTAAAGAGGGTTAACCGTAGCGGACAATCCCTTCACAGGGCAAACTGCGTTGACGGAACCTCAAGCGATCATCGCCATTTTCGCCATGGTAGTGATAGCCGCTATATAAATGTCCTTGTGGAAGAAATCTCCACAGGTATGGTTCATTTTTGGGTTGTCAGATCTCCCTAGCAGCTCCTGAAGATTAAGTTCTCGGACTGTGTCAAAACCCTGGTGCACCGAGATTGGAGTTCACCCCTTTGGATCATAAAAGTTGCAGAGTCAAACCATTACTAAAAACCCTAGCGAGGCCAAATTTTCATTTTCTAGGGTATATGTGCATCATTACAAAACATTTTTGGAACATACACAATTAGCACTTCTGAGGATTAGAACAAATAAGTCACTTGATTGTTCATGCGCAAGGTTGCTTTTGCCCTTGTTCATTGTTTTCAGACATGCTTGAAATCACTTGCTTGCTATTTTGCATGCTTGTTTATCTATCTGGTTATTGAAAACAGACAAATCTGTTACAATCTTCAAATCTGGACATTGAAATTTGCAAACAATTCAAATCTGAAAACTCAAAATTTGCAAAATCTGAAGTCAAATTCTTTTCTAGAGTCAAAAATCATTTTAGGAAGTCAAAAAGTCATATGAGTTTCCATCAAGTGTCATTTCATTGCATACCCACTATCGTACGAGCTTTTGCAACTATCGTACAAGTTGTGCAACTATCATTTCATAGCTCACCCACTGTCATACAAGTTTTTCAGAGTGTCGTTCGGGAAATTTTTTGAAAGTTGTCAGAAAATTGTCAGGATTGCCAGATATTTAGCTCTTTCAGCCTAGTTTCAGAATCTTTCAAGCGGATCATTATGTCAGGAATAGAGTAGTAGCTATTAAGAGTCCAATCATTTTCTTAAAGTGGCCTTTTGAATCTGATTCAGCCTTCTGTCTAATCGATTTGAGTCTTTATCATCTCGTGTCAAAACCTTGTCATAACTATCAATCTTCAATCAATCAATCATCAAAATGACTAAGTGTTGTGATATCTTGTCTGCTATCTTTTGGGAACCTACCCATACATCCAGGGCACAGTATCCTTCATCCACGTCTAATCAAATCTTCAAATCAATTAAACCTTGACAAGGTTGCGTCATCTAATCATCTTGATTCAATTCATTCTTCAGTTATCTAAATCTTATTCTTTTGTTTCACTCAAAGTTGATGGTGGAGACTAGAGCTTCCTCTCACAAGAAATCTATTACCACTATCCAAAATCCAACTTTTGAGCAACTCATCAATTTTGGTCTTTACAAGGACAACGGTCTTGGAAACTATCGATTGAAATCTGGTTACGTACCCCCTCCATCGACTCACGGAGGTACTCAACATACCCCTCATCAATCTAATCCAGGGAGTCCACAAACTCCTACCATGTCTCAAGCAGGGACAAATTTTGGCTCTCAAAGAGCTCAATCTCAACATGGTGCAGATCAGGAACCCACACCTGAAGAAATTGCTCGCTACCAAAATGATGATGAATTTAACAAGATGATGAGACATTTCTTGAAAGAAAATAGAGAAGCCTACTTTTTACAACTAGCTCATCAAGGAGCTAAACTTCCTCCCAACTTTAATGTTGAAGATATCATTACGCATGAGGAAGAAACTCCACTCACAGCTATGATGAAACAGATACATTCTTTACAAGTCAAATTTAATAATCTTGAGAAAGAAAAAGAACACAAAGAGTTCTCCATGGAAGCTCTATGCCCTTTTCCTTTTGACAAAAACTTGTATATGCCACCATTTCCAAAAAGAGTGGAGATGCCAAAGTATGATAAGTATGATGGACACTTTGATCCTCAAGATCATGTCAGAGAGTTCTGTATGCAATCCATGCATGGAATTCATGCATGAACTGACCTATCTGATGCATCTTTTTCTTAGATCTTTGGGCGGAGCATCCATTCAGTGGTTTTCAAGATTGCCTCCTACGATCAAAACATTTGAGGAATTGATTAAATTTTTTTATCAACAATATTCCTACAATATTTAGCATCCGGTCACCATGATTGATATTTTTAATCTCAAGCAATATCCAGGAGAATCATTCCTAACTTTCCTCAAAAGGTGGCGAAAGAAGTTCTCTCTATATGCTAGACCAATTCCCGAAATGGAGAAACTTGAAATCTTTATCAATAACCTTGTTCCAGAGCTCAATTATCCCTTACAAATGCAAGATCATACATCTTTTGACAAAATGGTGGATAATGCTATCAAAATTGAAAAAGTGCTTGTAAAAAAAGGGGAAATCACACTCCAAAAAGACAAGTACGAATCTGGATCTAGTTCCAAAGACAAGAACAAAAATTGGAACAAGAACAAAGGCATCATCACAAATGGCATTGTTGACACTATCTGTGCCCCATCAAAGGCACTAGCCTATAATCTCACTCTTGGCACTCAAGCCATTAAAGCTTCCGAGAAAAAGTCTTCTCAACCATCTCAAAGGAAGCCAGAATTCAAAAAATGGGATAAACATCAAAAATTTACTCCTCTGGGAGAGTCTTTAGAATCGGCTATGAAAACTCTACTAGCTGATAACATTATCTCTTTACCACCAATCCGACCGAATGCTCAAGACCCCAAACCGATATGGTGGAAGGATAATGAATTCTATGATTTCCATCGGAGTAAAGGTCACAAAACTAGTAGTTGCTACCACTTGAAGCATACCATTCAAGATCTGATTGATAGTGGAGACATTACAATTGACAATCCCATGAGCAATAATGATCATACAGCATTCACAGAACCATTTCTGAAACATGGTCAAAAGGTTTCAACTTCTCAGCCTAATATGGGGGCAAAAGTCAACTATGCTTACCCTGGAAATAACACTGTCATCAATATGGTTGAACCATGTCTCTCTGAAAGTTGCAATGTCATCACAATCATACGAAGAGACAGAAATCAATCCTCAGCTAACACAGTTACTTGATCACAAGCTCAAACACATCTGAAAGCACAAATCCCAGATTCATCAAATGTCCCGAAGGTGCCCTTCAATCTTTCATCTGCTTCTAAACAGAAGGCTGCTTCCAAACCTCCCAATCCAAAGGATACAAGGCCTATGTCTTATAGCATTGTTCAACAACTCCAGCACACTAATGCGAAAATCTCCATGTTTGAGTTGCTTTGAATATCTCCAGCTCATAGAGCAATTCTCGATAAAGCTTTTCTCGGTTCCAATGTTCCTGATGACCTTGATTTAGACAGGTTCCAGACTATGGTTGGACATCTTACATCTCCACAATATATCTCCTTTTCAGAGGAAGATGACAACTCCTTAAGTCACCCACATAATCAGCCTTTGCATATAGAAGTCTTGATCCAGAACCGTAGAGTCAAACGTGTGTTGATAGATGGGGGCGCGGGCCTAAACATTTGTTCTTACAGCTTGATCACACAATTGGGATTTTTAGAATTGGCTATTGATCCTAGAAAGAAAATAACTATCAAGGCCTATGATGAACAAGAAAGATCTTCTAAAGGCACCATTATCTTACCTATCAGAGTGGGTCCAGTTATCAAAGATACCATCTGTCAAGTGCTTGATCTACCTTTGGCCTACAACGTCCTTCTAGGGAGACCGTGGATACATGAAATGCAAGCCATTCCTTCTACATACCATCAATGTTTGAAGTTTCCTTATGAAGGAGTCAAGGTTACTATCCCAGCAGATCTGAATAAAACTTGCAACACCTTGAAGGAAAGTGTCGATAAGCTTGTACCTAATAACAGAGAATCTCCCATAGAGCCAACTAAAGAAGCATCCACATCTAAAATGGAAGATCTTGCCAAAGAGGTTAATATCAAAGAAAATAGTATGGGAGAATACACTATCGAGCCAGTCTTATCTTTGACATCTCTCCCTATCTCGCCTAAGTCTTATGGGCAATCTTTGAAACAATCCAAGCCCAAACCTCAGGAACCTCTTGAGGCATATAAAAGGAATTTTGTAGCAGAACAAGTATCCAAGCAAGAATTTGAAGAGGATGAAGCTGTGCTATCATGGCTGTACAAAGATGAACCTGAATCTCAAGTTGTTCAAACTGGTAACTCTGCAGTACCCAAACTCCCTTCCAAGTCATATGGTCCAGGAGGTAAATTAATAGCTAAGATGGGATACTCAGGTCAAGGACCTCTAGGAATCAAAGGAAAAGGTCTTGAGGCACCTCTCCCACATACTGGTAGAGAAAATAAAAATAAAATTGGCTTAGGATTTAAGAAGAAACCCTATCACCTCAAAGGTAATTGCTCGCATGTCATAGAGAACATTGCACCAGGGGAACCTCTTCTTAAGAAAGAAGAAACAGAACCATCAGATAGTGATTCAGATAGTTCAGAACTCATCCCCTATGAAAAATTTCCTAAAGAGATCAAAGACCTTCTTGATGATAAAGATGATCCTATCAAAAGAATTAATGTAGTAGAAACACAAAAACCTACTATCAATCAGGAGATAGTTGCAACACAAGAACCAGCTAATCTTGAAAACAATCAAGAAGAGGGAAGTGGTAGTGATTCTGAGATAGATTCTCATGAGTATGAATTCAAATCAGAATCTGAGGGTAACCCTTCTTGGGGTATTCACCCTAACTTTACTCATGTTCTAAGATTTCCTAGAGATCCTGAATCAAAAGCTGAATCAAATGACTATGAATGGGGAGCCATTCCAGAACCAGATGAGCTTATCACAGAGAAACATGTTGATGTTATTCACCAATATGCACCTCAAACCAATGTAAGTCTAGAGAGAAATGATGAACCTATCGAGTCTGATCCACCTATGGCCGAATTGGACTCCCATGATAACATTGAGCCTATTCACGAATTGGATGTCTTAAGTTGTAGTATCACCTTTGAACTCACGTGTTAGGCTAGGACCAATGATGACAGATCAATATCCGTAAACACCATATCCCAAGCCTTTCCCACTTTGACTATCCAATGCCCTGATCTTATCGACCAAACTTCCACAAACCCAAACCATGGTATTTATAACCTCCTGAATGACTATGCCCTAGCCTACTACCTCAATGCAGTTGAGCCTATGAGTACTTCCATTAGTGAACCGAGTGTCAGCATGACCGAGTTGGACATCAAATATCTTAGTCAGAAAAACAAGAGTAAAAAGAAAAAGAAAAAGAGTTCTAAGGGTGAAAACCACTTTGTGGCAGTCTCAGAACTGACACAAGTAAAAATAAAAGATGTATCCAAAGGTGAAAACCTCTCTGAGGCACCTAAGGATGAGATATTTGATGTCCTTTTGAGTCATTTACAGGACAGGTCTCCAGTTCTAATTGAGCCCATCCAATCCATCAATTTGGGTACAACAGAGGAACCACAATTGGTACATGTAGCACAATCCTTATCAGAAGAAGAGAAACAAAAATTTACTACATTCTTGATAGAAAAAAAGATCAACTTTGCATGGAAGTATTCAGATATGCCAAGGTTGGATCCAAATCTTATCATGCACCATCTATCCATTGCTCCTGGAGTAAAACCGGTCAAGCAAAAATTGAGAAAGATGCATCCTCATGTTGCACTTTTAGTCAAAGCTGAATTAGAGAAACTCCTAAAAGCTGGATTCATCCACGTCATAGACTATGCTGAGTGGATCTCCAACATTTTACCTATTTCTAAACCAGATGGTTCAATCAGAGTGTGCACAGACTTTAGAGATGTGAACAGAGCATGCCCTAAGGATGATTTTCCACTGCCTAACATTGATATGATAGTGGACATGACTGCGGGCTATGAGATGTATTCCTTAATGGATGGCTTTTCTGGATACAACCAAATCAAAATTGCTCCAGAAGACCAAGAGAAAATTGTTTTCACATGTGCGTGGGGAACCTTCTATTGGAATGTTATGCCATTCAGACTCAAAAATGTTGGAGCTACATATCAAAGAGTGATGACATCTATTTTTCATGATATGATGCATAGAACAATGGAGGACTATGTTGATGATACCTTGGCAAAATCAATGATCAGAACTGAACATCTAACTGACTTGAGCATGATCCTAGACAGAATGGAAAAGTTTAGTCTCTGACTAAATCCTAAGAAGTGTGCTTTTGGTGTCACTTCTGGAAAGCTCTTAGGATACATAGTTTCAAAGAAAGGCATTGAAGTTGATCCAGCTAAAGTCAAGGCTATAATAGAGATGCAACCTCCCACAAATATCAGTCAAATGAGGACGTTGCAAGGCAAAGTTCAATCTATCAAAAGATTCATATCACAGCCTTTTACAAAAACATTACATAAAGGTGTGACCTTTGCATGGAATGAAGAATGTGAGAACAACTTTAACCATATCAAGAAGTATCTATCAAATCCACCTATCTTGATGCCTCCTATTCATGGGAAGCCATTGATCTTGTATGTCTCTACAACAGCCACATCACTGGGGGCATTGCTAGTGCAACATGATGAAGACAAAAAGGAAAGAGCCATTTATTATATAAGCAGAACATTGGTGGCGTATGAAAAGAACTATTCTATGATTGAGAAAGCTTGTCTTGCTGTGATCTTTGCATCACAGAAACTGAGACACTATATGTTAGCTCATACCATGCATCTAGTAGCAAAAATTGATCCACTGAAATACCTACTAAGCAAGGCTGCCCTCACCGGTAGACTGGCTAAATGGGTCATTCTTCTAAGCAAATTTGACATTGAATATGTTGAAAGAAAAGCTATAAAAGGTCAAGTTATTGCTGATCAACTAGTAGATGCACCCATGTTTGATGACACACCAATGCAAATGGAATTTCCAGACTCATCTATTATGCACCTATCTTCTAGAGAATGGAAATTATTCTTTGATGGCTCCTATACACAGAATGGATCTGGAGCAGGCATATTGTTCCTAACTCCCCAAGGATACTCAATCCCCAAAGCATTCCGATTAAAGTTTCCTTGCACAAACAATATTGCAGAATATGAAGCCCTTTTGAATGGTATGAAAATAGCAATTGAATGGAGAGTAACAGAGCTACACATTCATGGAGACTCTCAACTTGTTATTCATCAAGTCAATGATGTGTACCAAACTAAAGATGAAAAACTCATTCCTTACAAAAGAATGGTCGATGATCTTAAGAAATATTTCATCTCTATCACATTTGAGCAAATTCCTAGAATAGAGAACAAGGCTGCTGATGCAATGGCAACACTATCTACTTTATTATAGTAGCCTGAACATGAGCTACGCTATGAGTTCCTGGTGGAAGCACTCTCTTATCCTTCATATGGCTCCCCCAAAACTCGCATGATTTGCACTGTTGTAGATCATGATTCACCCTGATATAAAAACCTATTTTCCTATCTCCAAGACCAAATCACTCCTGATACCTTCAACCATCATGAAAAGAGATACCTTATCCGTAATGCCTTCCGATATGTCATCATTGGTAATGATCTATACAAATGAGATCTAGATGGTACGCTACTTAGATGTTTAGAATGGGAAGAGTCTCAACGTGCATTAGAGGAAGTCCATGATGGTATTTGTGGGTCACACTCGAATGGTTTAACACTAGCTTGAAAAATTATTAGGGTTGGGTACTATTGGTCTGAAATGGAGAAAGAGGCTATCAAATTTGCTAAGAATTGTCAAAAGTGTCAAGTACATGGCAACCTAATTCATGCTCTAGGGAGGGATCTAATCCCCTTTACAACACAATGGCCTTTCCATCAATGGGCATTTGATCTAATCAGGATGATTCATCCTCATTCTTCTAATGGACATACCCATATAATCACAGCCACAAATTATTTTATAAAATGGGTAGAAGCGGTCCCTTTGACACAAGTAACTGGAAAGCAGATATCGATGTTCATCTTGAACTATATCATATGCAGATATGGGATCCCTCATTCCATAATCATAGATAATGGTGGGCAATTCAGGAATAAAGACCTCGATGATCTATGTGCCAAATTTAAGATCACCCAACATGGTCTTCTATCTACTATCCACAAGGGAATGGACAAGCAGAGGCTTCTAACAAAAATCTATTGAAGATCTTGCACAGAACAGTAAACAAAATTGGAAGAGACTGGCATCTCATGATTAATCCAGCTCTATGGGCCTATAGAACAAGTATAAAAACACCTACTGGGGCTACACCTTTCGCTTTAGCTTATGGGTCTGAAGCGGTACTGCCTATTGAGGTTGAAATCCCATCACTCAGAATCAGAATGCATGGTCTAGAAACTGATGATGACTACAGAGTGTCTAGGTTACAAGAACTGGAACTACTAGATGAGCATAGACAAGTAGTGTATGATCATCTCAGAGTATATCAGAAGAGAATGTCTAGAGGCTACAACAAGAAAGTCGGACACAGAGAATTTCAGGTTGGTGATCTAGTCTTGAGAGAAAATCCTAAAAATCAATCCCATCGAGAACGCAAGGGGAAGTTTGAGCCCAACTGGCTGGGTCCCTTTGTAATCACTGCTACTTTTGGCTCTAGTGCCTATCAACTCTCAACGACTGAAGGAGAACAGCTTTGAGAACCAATCAACGTTCTCCATCTGAAGAAATTCTATGCCTAAGGCATTCAGTCTATGGTTAAATATCCTGAAAAAAACCCTAAAAATAAAAAAAAAGTCCTAAAAAAATGAACATCTTGGTGAAAACCTAGCAATAGGTGCCTTGATGATTCACAAAAAAATTAGAAAATATCAAAAGTACAAAAAAAAATTGAAAAAAAATGAAAAATACAAAAAAATCAAAAAATATGAAAAATACAAAAAAAAAAATTGAAAAAAATTGAAAAAAAAAAAAAAGAAAAAAAAGTGCCTTGGTGAAAACCTGGAAACAGGCGCCTTGGTAGCAAAAATAGAATCTCTACCAAGATGGTGAAAACCCGACAAACGGGCACCACTTGTTCAAAACGCTCCATCTATCAGCACAATCTTGGTCTTTCCCAACTTTCAGTCTTGCTTTAGTTTGTACATATCTCTCGGTTTGTTTCTGCATTTCCAGTTTTCAATAAGTCAGTTTGTACACCAATCAGCTCAAGCGTCTGTATCCTATCAATGTTTAACACTTGGGGGCAATCAATGTCATATCCTATGGTCTCCCATGTATCTTAGATGGATCATATCTAGTCAGAGTCCTTTGAAGCTTCATGTGAGTCAGTCAGTCTGTCTTGTCTCTAGAAAGGATTTTGCATCTACAACAATGCAATCAAACATCAAAACTCAAACTGAAAATGATCTGTGCTTCATTCTTTTATCTCCTTGTATGCTTACTGATTCGCATTGTGATTTTTGCATATTGTGTCCCTTCGAGCTCTTCGATGATGTCCTTTATAGGATTTAGAGAGTGATGACTGGGGGCATAATCTTTTCTTTATTTTCTGCTTGTATGTGAAAATCTAACGTCTTTGGAAATTTTGGATTGAAATGGTGTCTGACTGTAAGAGCCTCTATCTCAAATTGGATGGCCATGCGTACCTCGACCATTGATACCTGAAAGATTCAAGGAAGTTTGATCTAACTATTGTCTTTTTGAGTGAGTTCTTTCTCCTACTGTGAAACACGATCTTACCTAAGGATGTGAATGATAAAGGGTCACTACGGGTAATTCACATTGGATTTAGAATAATCTCTTGGCTGTTTGATGTGTTTGAATGCAAGGTGTATTCAGGTCATCATGACATTTATGTTTTGATGCTTATACAAATTGCTATATCAAAATCGACATGATATTTAGGTCATCCTGGCGTTTGTGCCTTGGTGCTTATATCTAATCCGACATTCTGAAAACAAAATCAATATTCATATGTCCATGGTTGCTTAACCAGTGGGTGTTGTATTGATTCTTGCGCATACAATTTGATATTCATATGTCTATGGTTTCATAGCTAGTGGGCATTGTATTGATTTATCCGATTACCTAAAAGTTCAATGATGATAACAAATCGACATATGATCAGTGACTAGGTCCTAGGTCTTAGGTTGCATTTCATTTTGCATGTATCTTTGCATTTTGCATGTTGCATGATCTCACAATGGTTAAACGAACTTCAATGCTTAAACGATTCTTCAAATCGCATCTTCAAGTCTAACAAGAGCTGAATCTCACATGAAGGTTCCTCCAACGAAACAACAAGTAGAATCCTTTTTTTGGGATCAAAATTCAAATCTGAGATCATTCATATTATTAACTACTTGCATATTCAACCTTCAATCACCACAGAAATCTAGAATTCAACTTAACTGATTATCTTACATCAAACTATCAAAATTTCAACTTGGTCAACCATGGTCAACTCATGGTCAAACCTAGTCAAACTTGGTCTTTTGGGACCTTCTAACGATGCATAATGCGTTCTTGAACATGTATAACCACTTTTCCAATCAATTAACATGCTTCTGAACATTCAACGCTAACTTTTCTTGTCAGATTTCAATTTTAATTCCGAAGGGGGCATGGTATTGCACATCATTCAAAGTCTGTAATCAAATTTGAAATCATATCTTCCTCAATAATCAAGACAACAACCACGTCTAGTTACTGATTCATCAAAAAAGACCTCATCGCTCAGGGAAAATCTATCATCACTTGGGGCATATCAGATTCATCAAGATCCATATCAATCTGGTATTCTCCTAATCTTGTAAACTGTATCAGTTTTTGCAACCATCGGATCATAGTGTTCTTTCCTTGGTTTTTCGGCAACTGAAGGATTTAGATGTGATACCTGCTAGTTCTGCTAAGACAATCGAGTCTAGAACCAGTCACTCACTTCTTAGCAATCCTAAGGTTTGGAATCAGGTGTTTTGACACTCTTTTGCAATCATCAGTTCATTTGCTGCTATAGTGAACATTATCTTTGGTCATTCAGGACCTATTATCTCCATATCAAATCAATATCAATCAGCTTCTGTCTCATATCAATTATCAATTTCGAATCAGTTTCATATCTCTATCAAACACAGACTTTCTTTGAACCACTGCGCTTCACACAGTAATTCAAAGAGGGGCAAAATGTAATACCCAAAAAATGGGCTATAAGTTCATTAACCTCCTACATCTACAAATCGAATGAAATCAACATTGAAGTCCTAATCTAAGGCACATCTAAATATTATCGAATCATAATTGATTATCTTAAATTCTGCATCGGGGAATATTCCTAGTAATATTCTTAATCATCATAATTATCTTTAATTTAATGATTATTTGGCGATAAATCACATTTATCCTAAAGTTTGATTAATTGAATATTTTCATATTTAATTAATTAGATTTAATAGCTTGCCACTTAATTGTGTAATTAAATTTAATTCTATCTATTATTAATTGTATTATTTAATTTTGACAATAAATCTAATATCATATGAATAATTGATTAAATTCTTATTTAATTAATTAAAGCATGTTGTCATTATTTAATAATATAATTTTTAATAAAAGTTTGATAAAATAGTTAATTAACCCATAAATTAATTATTTTATTTCAAAAATCAGTTAAGTTGAGCATAAATCACTTTATTTATTTATTAAATCATAATTATCCATGTGCACATAAAAGGACTAGTTAAACTCAAAATTGGAAAATCAATGCAAGTTGTTAGCTTTTTGAAACTCAACATCTTTTTGAGTTTTAAAGTTGATCTAAACTTCTAATTCAAGTTAAACTGTGCTTTTGCATGATTTTTGTGACTTAATTATTTGTTATTTAAAAATAACTCAAAAATCAACCTGAGTTATTTGAGTGATTTATGGCTTTTTCTCATGCACCTCCAAAGCCTTGGATTTCTATAAAAATAAGGCTCATCTCTTCATAATTCATCTCTCAAATTTGCATCCACAGAATCTCATATTTTTGCACAATCACGCTGGAGAATTGGAATTGGGAGAATCAAAGCTTATTGCGAATCAAGGCTATTGTGAGATCAATTTGTTTTGTTTTTTTACATTCATTTATATTCTTTTTCATATCATTGTTAGATCATTTTAGCATATCAATTTCCATATTAGCATAGATTCATATCATTTTTTCATTATTATTGCATAGAAATACCAAAAAAATAGCTTAATTGCATTCAATTCATATCTAGATCAATTGCATTCAAATCCTTCGTTTAGGTGTCGTCTAGGTCACTAATCTCGATAACAATCTGAGAACATTAATCTCGCACCTACTAGAAGGCAGTAAATCACTTGGTTAGATTAGATTTTAATTTTGCATGATTTGATTATAGCTAACCTCTAATGTTTTACTGAAGTGTTGTGTCTATAGATCAGGTACAAAATTCACACACACACTAGCAAGCTAGTACTGACTGTATGTTTTTCATTGGTGACAACATATTGTAAGTAGCATATGTGGAGGACTTATGTAGTAATCTTTGAGTATATGTAACATGGACATGTTATTAGCATGATATCATGGACGCAGAGGTTAATTGTTAGTACAAACAGTTATGTATCAGCTTGTGTCAGCAGTGTTCCTGAAAGAGTTACAGGCAGTGTTCTATAAGTGTTTGTGCGTACAGTCATCATGGAGCCTTACACCTTTGGATATGTGATGAAGACATGTTAGTGATGTTACAATCATGGATGCAGAGTTTGATGATTAGTAGAAGTGAAGTTATGCAATCGCTATTCACCAATAGTAGTTTCCTGTGTTTATTTGGAAGAGCCGACAAAGATTATATTGGTTCAGAAGTTGCAACTATCATTTCGGTATGCACCCTTGGATTAGTGATTGGATAAGAGTTAAAAATGTTTGGTTAAGAGTGCATGATGTAATTCATCTTGAGGAGAAATTTTTAGTTAATTTGGTAGAGCCGATAGTGTGTAGCGTGCATCTACTTTTATCAATATTGGATAGGTCCTAGATTGTGTTGTGTGCTTAGTAGAGCCAACAGAAGTATTATTGAAATGTGTTATGGTTTCTCTAATATGATTTCAAGGTGGTTATACTAGGCTGACTTGATTATATAATTTTCATAAAAGATATTTATAGCTAGTCATTTGTGATTGCTAAGGTATGGTTCAGACTTGATTGTGAAGAGCATAGTAGAGTGTGTGAAGTGTTGAGCCATCAGGAGAAGGTCTATGTGACCAAGTAAAGATTTTATGCTATACATTGGAACTAATGTAGACAACAAATTAAAGTGTAGTTCACCAAGATCCAGATATAGTGTGTATCTATTATTCAGAATGTTGTAGCCTTCACCCCTTTGAGCAGTGTGCTCTCAAACAGTGCGTCCTCACCCCTAACAGGGTTAATTGTAAAAGACTACTAACAGGGTCTGACCCTTGACCAGGTCACTGTACTAAATACATTGTAAAGACAACTCCTAACATGGTTAAGGATCTTCTAACAAGGATCATAATACACTAGTACAGATTATTAGTGGGTGTCAATTCCCACTAGGATTTTTACCTATTTGGGTTTCCCCGTAACCAAAATATTGGTGTTGTGTTCAAGTGTTCTTTCATTGTGTTTATGCTTTATGTTTAAGTATACTTAATTGGATAAAGAATTGAAACTTTTAGATAACTGATTCACCCCCCCCCCCCCTCTCAGTTATCTCTTGGGACTATTCCTAACAACTTGCACGACTATGGGAGATGATTATGAATGAATTCCCTTATTAACTCCCTTATGTTAGAAACCACTTGTATTACTCTCAAAAGGTTGGTAATTCTTGTGCAAGGCAAATGGTACTTTCCCCCCAGAATTTAATCATATCGAGCCCTCTTAGATGTTACTACTTGGCAAATATGGCCTCCAACATCCATTGTGTGTTGTTGGACCATCATATTCTAAGGAGTCTTTGAGTGTGTTCCTAATCTAATGAAAAAATATTTCCAATCTATGCCAAATTTATAGGGAAAACTAGGTGTGTTTGTGGTCTAAAAAGAACTCTTCTTGATGTGTTTGAATTAAAATCAAAGATAAGAACCCTCAATGAACAATCAGGGATCTTTTCAAACACTCAGACCCCCTGGAATCAAACAAATAAATCCTAATTTTTGACAAAATTGACAAACTTTTCCCTCAGACTAGTCATCAGAAGGTCACATCTGGTATTTAGAGTCACTTTTGGTATCCTGGGTCATATTTCGTAAAAATAGGCTCACATTTGATATACTCTAAGTCACATTTGGATTAGGAGTCTCATCTAAGGTTTCCTAGATCACATTTTCTTAACATCCCTAGAAGTTGCATATAGAGGATCGCATTTGGGACAAATAGCACTTTTGCACGTGCCAAAACTTAGATTTTTGGATTTTTGAGTACCCTTTTGAATCTTTTGTTAGTTTCTATCACCAAAACTAGTAAACCTCCAAGTCTGTGATGGTCAATTCTTGAGTGTACCTCACCTACTTGTTTGGTCTTAATCTACATTCATCAAGCCATGTAGTCCAATCTGTATCAAATCTAATCAGTTACCTACTCACAAACAAGGTATTCTAACCCTTAGATGTTGGAGCTTTTAAAACACCAAAACCCCCTTTACACTTAGTTCCCATCTCACAAATAGGGCATTTCCCCCCTTTGACACTAGATCCTTCATGAACTACAACTGATTTAGAACCTGAATGGAGAATCTTTAATTCAAGATTACTAAGGAGTTGCTGATTAGATATGCAAGATGATTAAATCAGTATTATGTTGTCATTGATGTCAACTAGCTTGACAGTACTTATCTTGTATGTTACCATACTGACACATCTGAAGAAAGGAGAAAGAGATGAAGAACATAAATATCTACATGAGGAAGATGTATATGTCAGATGAGGATAAGGAATACATTGAGTAACTTTTTGATGAGTCTATGACTTGATGAAATTGACTTTATTATGTTGCATTCATCTATGATGAAGAATAGAGCTGAAAGACACAAAGCAGTGTTGTCGGTAAATAAAGAATTTCAGTATACACCAAAGAAATGTAGTATATACTGAGCGTAGTGTTAACTAAGCTTGTGTTCACTGACGCATTTCTTTTTTAACCGAGAAAAATAGAAAGGAATTAAATGATCAGTTTAGCCGATAAAGTGATGAGCTTTAAAGTGTATGAAATCGAGGTAACAAATAAGGTTTGTTATGAAGATCGATGGCTAACATAAATCAAAAGGATCTAATGGAGTAGATTGAAACATGTTACTGACACATCAGCCAAGGAAGCTCAAAGCGGCAAAATCTGATGGAGGAAAAGAAAATGATTTACTCGTCTATATAAGAGACATTGATTTCATTGTTGAAGAAGCCGAAAGAAGAAGATACTGCAGAATTATCGCATGAACAATTTTTCATGCATTCTGATCATACTAGTTAATGAGAACCGAGTTGCAGAACAATTACCGAGCTACAAAGAGTAATTACCGATGGACATTCAATTGATATAGTATTGAATTTGAAGTGGTATATTGATTAGAAATATTTGAATGAGCTGAACATTGATCTGTAAACTGCAATTGAATTTGTTTCAAGGTAGATCGTCTACTATTACATATTTAACCATTGTACACAGTCAAATCTCTTAACCAAGTGGACTATGAAAGTCTTTTGATGTTTCATTCATAGAGTGAACATTTTTATCTTGTCAACCCCGGAGTGACTGTTGGTTGGACGATAAATTTTGGTCTAAAATCCTCTAACAAGGTCACACCTAACACAGTGTTTGTAACCTTTAACAGGGTTGGGTCTTCACCAACCTCACTTTAAAAGAGTGAACAATTTTGGGTTGCCGGTCCCAGGTGGTTTTTCCCTTCACAAGGTTTCCATGTTAAATCTCTTGTGTTATGTGTTGATTGTGATTTTTTTTGTTATCATACTTTTCATATTACATGTTAGATTTGATCGGTAACTATTATAAAGTTTAGACTAACAATCGGTAAAACATAGACCGTGAAAGTATTTTATGTTTACCGAGTAGCAAAAGTTGAAGAATTTATTTTGGATTGTACATTTTGTTTTGGGACACTGGATAACTGATTCACCCCCCTCTCAGTTATTCTAACAATTGGTATCAGAGCTGTGGTTTCTTAGAATAGAGTTTTAAGGGCTTCGACAAAAAGGTCTCAAGATGTATAAGAGGGAAGTGCCAAAGCTAAACAAAGAGAACTTCAAAGTATGGAAAAGCTGGATGAAGTTACACATATCTGGAATTTGGAATTCTGCACTAGAACTGATGGAGAATGGCTACATTGAACTGACACCAGGTCCCCTGACACTTGATCAACTAAAGTATAGGCATGAACACAATATTACTATGATGGAACTTGCTGTTGCCTGTACCAATGCCAAATTTGAAGACATTAAGGGATGCACAACTGCCAAATCCATGTGGGATAAACTGACTCTAATATATAGTGGAGATGTGAATGTTAAAAGAGCCAGGGCAGAAAGCCTAAGAGGTTGATTTGATGATATGAAGATGAAAGAAGGTGAGAACATTGTACAATACACAAATAGACTAAAAGAGATAATACATGCCATAAGAGCATCTAGTGGAGTTATTGACGATGAAATAGTGATAAGCAATATTCTCAGAACTTTGCTACCATTTTATGCGATCAGGATCTTTGCAATTCATGAAACAAGATCTACATCGAACCTTACTCTTGACACACTGATCGGTAAGCTTACAACCTTTGAATTGAATAATTTTGACAATAGTGTTGTACCTTCTGTTAAATCCACTTTCATGAACTCTTTGAAGATTGGTAAGTCTAGTAGCAGGAATGATAAGAATAATGATAGTGATAGTAATACTAATGATGAACTTGATGAGCTTGAAGCTCTTATGGCTAGAAGATTGCCCAAAGGTAAGGGAAGGTATAGAGGCAAGCTACCCTTAGCATGCTTTAATTGTAAAGAAGTTGGCCACATCATTGTTAGATGTCCGAATAAGAAACATGATGATAGATCCAAAGACCGATTCGAAGGAAGCTATGGGAGAAGAGTCAATAGAGGCTACCGACACAACAACAGAGATAACCAAGATAGTTATGACAAAGGGAAAAAGGTATGTTACATAGCTGAAGAATTTGAATCTGAATCTGACACTAATGATGATGTAGAAGTAGTATTTGTTGCTATGAAAGATGATTCAGAGGAAGAAGAGAAACATGCAGAAACAACACTAATTTCTAAAGTAAGCAGAAATGATACATGGATCATAGACAGTGGCTGTACACATCATATGACTGGTGATATAGAGAAATTTAATCTACTTGATGAATATGATGGAGGATTTGTTAGAATGGGAAATGATGCACCTTGTATGGTGAGAGGTAAAGGTGCACTGATGATTAATGATAGAATAAAATGTGAAAATGCATATTGGGTAGATGGAATGAACTATAATTTGTCAAGTGTGGCACGGCTGAATAACTTAGGCCACCAACTTGCTTTTGAGAGCAGAAAGGTAAGAATCTATGATAATGGAGGAAGAATTGTCGGAATCGGTACACAATCCAGAGGTAATCTATTTTATCTTGATATTGATCAGTCTTCTTATTTATTAATGAAGGATGAAGATGCATGGTTGTGGCATAAGAGGTTATGTCATGTGAATTTTGATAACATGATCAAGATTAGTAAGAAGAAAAGAGTTAGAGGGTTGCATAACTTGTCAAAACCAGATCATGCTATGTGCCATGAATGTCAGAAAGGTAAGATGACTAAGTCTAGTTTTAAGAGAAAAGACTACTCAACAAAGAAAATACTTGAGTTGGTTCATACTAACCTATGTGGTCCTATGAGAACTTAGAGCTATTATGGTGATAGATACTTTATTCTTTTTGTTGATGACTATAATAGACTGATGACTGCTATGTTCTTGAAAGAGAAATCTAAAGCATTTAAGATTTTTAAGTGGTATAAGGAAAAGGTAGAAAAAGAAACTGGAAAAGAATTAAAATGCTTAAGATCTGATAGAGGAGGTGAATTTATCTCTGATGAATTTACTAAAATCTGTAATGAGCATGGTATTAAGAGATAAATTTCTGCACCGAGAACACCTCAACAGAATGGGATTGCTGAAAGAAGGAGCAGTTCAATAATTGATTGTGCTAGAACACTAATGATACAAAATAATGTTGCTCAGACATATTGGATAGAAGCTATCAGTATAGTTGTATATGTGCTTAATCAAGTACAACTGAAGAAGGACACCAACCTGAAACCTTATGAGCTATGGTTTGGACACAAACCTACTGTAAGTTATTTTAGGATTTTTGGAAGCAAATGTTTTATTCTAAAAGATGAGAGAAATGCGAAAATTGATTCTAAAGGTGATGAGGGAATATTCTTGGGATATTCTACTAAGAGTAAAGCATACAAATGTCTAAATAGGGTTACAAATAAAATGATTGAAAGTACTAATGTCCGTGTTGATGAGTTTGATGAGAAGAACATAGAAGAAAGAAAGGAACCGGAAGACTATGGTAGATTCAATTACATTGAACTTCCTAATTATCTACCGAAGTCACAACCTGTGATAACCAGTCAGTGGGAAAATAACCCTGAGGAACAAGAAAGGGAAACCGATGAACAAGATGGTGCTACCGAGCAAGCACATGAACCTAAGCAGGATGAACAAGAAAGAAGAAACCAAGTACTCGCTAGTTTTGTCAGAATACATCATCTTGAGACACAAATTATTGGAGATAGAGAAGCTGGAATGGAGACAAGAAGAAAAACAAGACAAGGTACATGTCTAGTTTTTGAATTCGAACCAAAGAATGTGAAAGTTGCATTAGAGAATGAAGAATGGGTTAATGCAATGAAAGAGGAAATAGAAAAAATAGAGAAAAAAAAAACTTGGTCCTTAGTACCCCGACCTAAAGATAAGAATGTTATCGGTACTAAATGGATATTCAGAAACAAACTGAATGAAAATGGTGAAGTGACAAGAAATAAAGTGAGATTGGTATGCAAGGGATATGCATAGGAAGAAGGCATTGACTATGGTGAGACATTTGCACCTCTTTCTAGATTGGAAGGAGTTAGAATGCTACTTGCATATGCTGCACACAAGAAATATAAGGTCTATCAAATGGATGTGAAGTCAGCATTTCTGAATGGTATACTTGAGGAAGAGATCTACATAGAACAACCTGAAGGATTCATTGTTCCAGACAATGGAGACATGGTATGAAGATTACACAAAGCTTTATATGGTTTGAAACAAGCACTAAGAGCATGGTATGAAAGGTTGTATACTTACTTGTTAAGTATTGGATTTGTAAGAACCAGTGAAAACAACAATTTGTACATGAAAGGTGAAACTGATGACACTATTCTTATTGCTGAAATTTTTGTTGATGATATTATTTTTGGAGGTCAAGATCATGTATGTAAATCTTTTTCTGATGACATGTGGAATGATTTTTAAATGTCTATGTTCGGAGAGATTAAATTCTCTCTCAGATTACAAGTGATTCAGCAGAGTGATGAGATATTCATCACATAGTCCAAGTACATAAAGGAAGTCTTGAAGACATTTGGCATGGAAGATGATAAACCTGTGGGAACACCGATGGCTACTAGAAGTAAATTAAAAAAGGAAGATGAAACTATAGAGGTAAACCAGACACTTTACCGATCCATGATTGGTAAACTAATGTATGTAGTTCACAGTAGACCAGATATAGCACATGTTGTGGGAATTGTTGCTAGATATTCTGCTAATCCTAGAGAATCACACATGATTTCTACTAAAAGGATCTTAAGATACCTAAAAAAGATAGAGGATTATGGATTATGGTATCCTAAGGAAGGTAAGTTTGATTTGAAGGTTTATACCGATGCTGATTGGGCTAGAAATGTGGATGATAGAAAAAGTACCACCGGAGGAGCATTTTTCTTTGGTGAAAGACTTGTAACCTAGACAAGTAAAAAGAATGCTTGTATTTATCAGTCTATAGCTGAAGAAGAGTATGTTGTTGCTGCTACTAAGTACTCAAACATTTCATATATCAGGCAAGTATTGGAAGGAATGAATGAGGTAATCACTGACCCAGTGATTATATACTCTGACAATGCAAGTGCTATTAATATTTCAAAGAATCCAGTGATGCACTCTAAGACAAAGCATATATCAATTAAGTATCACTACTTAAGAGGACAAGTGCAAGAGAAGCAAGTGAAGTTAGAATTTGTTACATCCAAATTTTAACTTGCAGATATCTTTACAAAGCCTCTACCAAAGGACACATTTGAATACTTGAGGACTAGACTTGGGGTTCGTCCCCTGTCTATCGGTCACTAATGTGATCTGGATGTTGCATCATCCTAATCTTATCAGATGATCAAACATGTTGATGCAGCATAGTTCACACTTTGGATATTGTTCAAGGTTGTGATTAAGTTTGAAAAACTAAAACAGATTGGGATATCAGTATACAAAGATACAGAGATTGTATTGGACAACAGAGAGTTACTTAGCTACTACAAGAGCTGATTATTTATTTGTTTCTTTGGCATTGTTGTAAAAGGGAGAGATAAATAATATGAAAAGGAAATGGAGAGATATGCACCGATGAGAACTATCTAAGGGAGAGAATGACAAAGCTATATTTTTTTTAATGTTGTTTAGTAACATAGTGATTAAACATATTAAGCTAGGGAGAGCTTACATAGCATTTGATTACAAAGTTTTAGAATACATATTTGGTATGTGTATGGTACACTTCATATTACTTGAGTTGCCATCAATGCCAAAGGGAGAGATTGATGAACTACAACTGATTTAGAACCTGAATGGAGAATCTATAATTCAAGATTACTAAGGAGTTTTTTATTAGATATGCAAGATGATTAAATTAGTATTATGTTGTCATTGATGTCAACTAGCTTGACAGTACTTATCTTGTAAGTTACTATATTGACACATCTGAAGAAAGGAGAAAGAGATGAAGAACATAAATATCTACATGAGGAAGATCTATATGTCAGATGAGGATAAGGAATACACTGAGTAACTTGTTGATGAGTCTATGACTTGATGAAATTGACTTTATTATGTTGCATTCATCGATGATGAAGAATAGAGCTGAAAGACACAAAGCAGTGTTGTCGATATATAAAGCATTTCAGTATACACCGATAGAATGTAGTGTATACTGAGAGTAGTGTTAACCGAGCTTGTGTTCACCAACGCATTTCTTTGTTAACTAAGAAAAATAGAAAGGAATTAAATGATCAGTTTAGCCGATAAAGTGATGAGTTGTAAAGTGTATGAAATCAAGGTAACAGATAAGGTTTGTTATGAAGATCGACAGCTAACATAAATCAAAAGGATCTAATGGAGTAGATTGAAACATGTTACTGACACATCAGCCAAGGAAGTTCAAAGCGGCAAAATCTATGAATGTGATTAAGCAGCAAAATTTGATCGAGGAAAAGAAAATGATTTACTCGTTTATATAAGAGACATTGATTTCATTGTTGAAGAATCTGGAAGAAGAAGATATTGTAGAATTATCACGTGAACAAGTTTTCATGTATTCTGATCATACTGGTTAATGAGAACTGAGTTGCAAAACAATTACTAAGCTACAGAGAGTAATTACCAATGGATAGTAAGTTGATATAGTATTGAATCTGAAGTGTTATATTGATTAGAAAGATTTGAATGAGCTGAACATTGATCTGTAAACTGCAATTGAAGTTGTTTCAAGGAAGATCATCTACTGTTACATATTTAACCATTGTAAATAGTCAAATCTCTTAACCGAGTGGACTATGAAAGTCTTTTGATGTTTCATTCATAGAATGAACATTGTTATCCTGTCAACCCCAGAGTGACTTCTGGTTGGATGATAACTTCTGGTCTAAAATCCTCTAACAAGGTCACACCTAATAGTGTGTTTGTAACCTTTAACAAGGTTGGGTCTTCACCGACCTCACTTCAGAAAAGTGAACAATTTTGGGTTGTCGGTCCCAGGTGGTTTTTCCCTTCATAGGGTTTCCACGTTAAATCTTGTGTGTTATGTGTTGATTGTGATATTTGTTTGTTATCATACTTTGTATATTACATGTTAGATTTGATTGGTAACTATTATAAAGTTTAGACTAACAATCAGTAAAACATAAACAGTGAAAGTATTTTATGTTTACCGAGTAGCAGAAGTTGAAGAATTTGTTTTGGATTATACATTTTGTTTTGGGACACTGGATAACTGATTCACCCCCCTCTTGGTTATTCTAACAATCCTATCACATCTTCAAACCCACACTTGCAAACTTGGACGGACACACTTGGACAATTTTCAGACCCTTTTGTACATCAGGACACTCAAAAAATTACCATATCAAGATTTCATTGTTAACACAAGACATAAGTCTTATCATCAACAACAAAATCCATTTTCAAACAAAGTTCCATTGTTGACTTTTGAACAAGGAGAAACATCAAGAATAAATCTCTTATTCAGTGCTACCCCTAGCACTACTCATACAATGACTCTTGATACTACCAACATGTCAAATCAAAATGATTACAATTGGGAAGAATGAAACAATGATCAGAACAAACAAGAAGAACAAGCCAATCAAGGGGAAGAAGAGAATCGAAGATATCAATATGATTCTGATAGCAATAGAAAGCCCACAAAATAAGAATACCAAAGATGTCGATGGAGCAAAAGATTTTAGAAGTTACTTGAAAGAACATTGGAAGAAAATAAGGAAAAATACTTTTTGGAGCTAGCATCTCAAGGAGTGAAGTTTCCTAAATACTATGATGTCAATCAACTTAAGAAAAAAGAGGATCTTACTCCTATACCTATATTAATGTGACAATTACTTTCTATACAAGAAGAGATACAAGATTTGAAAAAAGAAAAGGACAAACTAACAAAACAATATTCATTGGAACATATTTTTCCTTTCCCTTCTGATAAGGATGTGAGAATTATACCATTTCCACAACATGTCATAATTCCTAAATACGACAAACATATTGGCAACTCGGATCCATAGGATCATGTAAGAGAGTTTTTCACATTGAGCATGGAACTTATGCATGAAAAAATCTACTTGATGAGGTTGTTTCCAAGAAGCTTGGGTGGATAAGAAATAGACTGGTTTTCCAAATTACCCACAAGCATTAAGATATTTGAAGAATTGGTCAAGAAGTTTATTCAATAGTACTCATACAATATACAACATATAGTGACCATGTTAGACCTGTGCAATATGAAGCAGGAGAGTGGAGAACCATTCCTAAAATTTCTACAATGATGGACTAGAAAGATTTTCACAATATATTCACAACAAATACCTAAGAGTGAGAAGATGGACATCTTAATTAAAAATTTGGTCCCTAAAATGAATTTCCCCATACAACTTCAAGGTCCACAAGGTTTTTAAAAGATGATAGATAGTGCAATTAAGATCGAAGAAGTCTTGGTTAAGAAAGGAGAAATCACTATCTACAAGGAAAATAAAGATAAGTACTATTCTAACAACAATAAGGATAAGTAAAAATACTAGAATAAGAATAAGAATGTGGTCAATGATGGAGTTGTGGATACACCTAATGCAAGACCAAAGCCTGAGGTGTTCAATCTTTCTACAAGTCTACAAGCTAGTAAGAGCTCCAATATGACGGCGACACCAATGGCTCCTAAGACTTTTAATAAATACAATAATTAGAATGAGCCTTGGTTATCAAGACCTAAATGAACATTTACACCTTTGGGAGATACACTAGAGTTGGTCTTGAAGTCAATTTTGGATAATAATATTATTACAATCCCAGATTCAAAACCATGGGAACCAAAGGTGAAGCCGAAGTGGTGGAACAGTAAGGAATACTATGATTTTCATTGCAATAAAGGACACAAAACCAATAACTACATGAAGCTAAGACATGTCATTCAAGACCTAATTGAAGAAGGAAAAGTTAAAGTGGATGGCCATCATACGAATAATGATCACAAAGAATTTCAAACCCCATTTCCTAATTATAAAAAAGGTGAATCTTCTAAAAGAAATAAAATTAATTACACCTACACTGATAAGATAATGTGATTCATATGGTGGAACCTTGAAAACAATCCATCAATGTGATATCTATTAGGGGAGTACAAGATAAGACCAAATCCTCCAATGTTGTAACAAGGAGTCGAGCTAAGCTCACCCTTAAAGGAGCTTCTACATCAAACCCACCTTCTATAACAATGGTTCCTAAACAATTGGCATAACCTTAAAAGTTCAATATAGTGGATCATTTGTAGTGCACACCTGCCCAAATTTCCATTTTGGAACCATTAAAAATCTCTCTGGTCCATCGAGAGATCCTTGAGGTCAAGCCATGCTTAGTACTAACGTACCTAAGGACTTATATGTACACAAATTCCAAACTATGGTTGGTCATCTAAATTCCCCACACTATTTGTCTTTCTCTGAGGAAGATGATAAGTCCTTGAACCATCCACATAATCAACCACTACATCTAGAGGTATTAATCCATAAACACTGAGTCAAGCGCATCTTGATAGATGGAGACATTGATTTGAATATATGTACATATAATCTGGTGAAGCAATTAGGGTTCTCTGAGCATGCAATTGATCCAAGAAGAAAGATAACTATCAAATCCTATGATGGGGAAGAAAGATCCTCCAAAGGATTAGTTGTCTTAGCCATCAGAGTGGGACTAGTGGAAAAAAGATGTAATATGTCAAGTTCCTAGACCTACCACTTTCCTACAATATTCTTCTTGGAAGACCGTGGATCCATACAATGTAGGTAGTACCTTCTACCTATCATTAATGCATAAGTTTTCCTTACAATGGAGTAGAGGTAACCATTCTAGATGATACAACCTATCCTTTAAATAGCTATAATTCCACACAACAAAGAAAGTTCTCACAAAGTAGAAACTTCTAAAGAAATGGTCCTATGAAGTTTTGCAAAAAAGGATAATATTCAAGAAATAGGAATGGGAGAATACAAAATAGATTTCTTGATGTCCATGAAGAATTTACCCTTATCTCCCAGAGCTCAAGGAATACCTTCATCAACATCCACACCTTTCAAAGGCAATACTTTGACAATCCATGAAGGAACAGGGATGGTGAAAGCAAAGGTGTCTCTCGAAGAAGAAAATGAAGAAAAATTTGTTCTACAATGAATATACAAAGAATATGAACATGATGGGAATGTCAAAAATGTGGAGATAGCACCTAAAAATTATAGAAAAGGGTATGAAACCATGAAACAAATGGGATATAAAGGAAAAGGACCATTGGGTCAAAATAAGAAAGGAATTATGGAACCAATACACATGGACTTCATAAATGCTAGAGACAAAACTAGAGTAGGTTTCAAAGAAGAAACAAATCATCCCACAGCTGAAGATGGTCCTATATTCAATAGATCAGCTGATTTAGATGATGATGAAGAAATAGAAGGACAACCAATTTCCTATGAGATGTTACTACTCTTGGAAGAAGATCTGATGTCAGAACTTAGCACCAATCCAAGAATTGAAAAAGAATCAGAAGAAGGACTAGAACAAGAACGAAAACAAAGGAATCCTAATTGGGGGCGATTGGTTACGGTCACTCATATTATCGACATGCCTCATTTTGAAGACCAACAAGATATAACATCTTTACAAACACCTTTGTAAGAAAGAGAGAATCAAGAAGAAGAAAACAATTCTAATGAAGACGAAGAGGTATCAATGACTATTGTCCATTTCTTGGGGGTCTTAGGTGATAGTCAGGTTGATTCACATGATTATGAATGGGAAATACTCTCTAATGCCACAATAGACATAGAGGTAGATGTGGTACACAAATAAACTCCGAGAGTTCAAATTGAAGGAGAAATTTTTAATGCTATGTCACTAGGGTTAGATTCACACAACAATAATGTGAGCTCCAATAATAACGATAATGAATTTAATGATCTTAACAACTCTTTGGAAGAAAACTCAATGGAAATAATCTTACAAGTTAATAACATGGTGTTTTCCCTCAAACTCTATGAATCTTTTGCTCATCCAATGTCTTACTAAAGATCAAAATATCATCTAGGTAAAAAATGAAAAACTTACCCAGAAATTATTTCAGAACCTCGTTCATGAGCCGCATGAAAGTGCTCGGTGCATTGGTTAGCCCAAAAGGCATGACTAACCACTCATATAGTCCTTCCTTTGTCTTGAAGGAAGTCTTCCATTCATCTCCTTCTCTGATCCGAATCTGATGATATCCACTCTTCAGATCTATCTTTGAGAAATACACAGCTCCACTCAAACAGTCCATAATATCATCCATTCGTGGCAATGGAAACCTGTACTTGATTGTGATCTTGTTTATTGCCCTAGAATCTATACACATCCTCCATTCTCCATTCTTCTTTGGTGCTAATACCGCTGGTACAGCACAGGGACTCAGACTCTCATGAATCAATCCTTTCTGTAACAGTTCATGTACTTGTCTATTCAACTCCTCACTTTCTGCAGGTGTCATTCTATGTGCTGCCTTATTCAGAAAAATCACTCCTGGGATCAAGTCCATCTGATGACTGATCTTCCTGACTGGTGGTAATCCATCAAGCATGTTATCGGATACAATATCCTAAAACTCATTCAACAAATCTGCAACTTCTACAGGAACATCTTCTACTTCCTCTTTACCAGCTTTTGGAATTAAAGCAAAACATACATGCTCATGCCTCATACCATCTAGGAAATTTCTTCCATCAACAAAAGTTATCCTTGCATTACCACATACCTTTTCTTCAGTCTCCTTCAATGGTTTTAGATTATGTCGCATTCCATCCTTTGTCAGGGAATAGGTATTCGCATGACCATCATGTACAGCACATTTGTCAAACTGCCATGGTCTACCCAACAGCATATGACATGCATCCATAGATATGATATCACACAATACCTCATCTTGGTATCTGCCAATCTTGAACTTCACCAGGCATTGTTCATTGACCATGACCTTGTGGTCATCCTGTACCCAGGCAATCCGATACGGATGTGGGTGTTTCTGTCTCTTGAGCTTCAACTTTGTCACCATCTCTTCTGACACCAAATTGTCAGTGCTTCCACTATCAATAATCACATCACAACATTTACCTTCACACTTGCACCTGGTGCGAAACAGGCTCCTCCTTTGCTCAGGTTCATTCTCACCACTCAACGGGACTCTTCTATTAATCAATGTTTCTCCTCTTTCAGCATCTTCAGAATTTGATGATCTGGCATCTTCATCTACATGTGCAACTCTGGCCTGGCCTTCATTTCTCCTGTCTGTTTTTCCTTGGCGCTAAGGACATTCAAATGCCCTATGACCTTCTTCTCCACAGTGAAAACATGTTCCACGGAAGCCACCTCTTCCAGATCCTTGTCCTCTTCCTCTTCCTCTCTGATCTCTATTATTCTGATCCTGGAAGCGATTGGAATTATTTCCTCGCTGATTCTGACTGCTACTAGCCTCATCCTTCTTTTTCAGATCTTCATTTCAGCCACCATATGATCGTCCACCGTGACCTCTTCCATTTTGTCTGCTCTCAAACTTCTTGTTTAGCTTTTCCTCTACTTTTAGGGCAAACTAGTATGCCTCTTCAATACTGTTCATTTGAACCAGATTCAGCTCCTCCTGAATGCTTGGCCTTAACCCATTAAGGTATCAGGCAACTTTCTCCTTATCAGCTTCTGCATGGCCTGTTCTGATGAGAAGTCGATAGAACTCCTCTGTATACTCCTGAACAGATCTTCCTGCTTGCTTCAAACTTTGCATTTTCTTTAGTAGGTCAAGCTCATAATCAATAGGAATGAACTGTCACTTCAATTTATCCACCATCCGATCCCATCTTGTGATTTTATCTTTCCCTCTTCTATTTCGCTCCAATTGAATTTCTTGCCACCAGATCTTCGCATGACATTTCAATCTGGCCTTCACAAATTTGACCCTATCAGGATCTTCAACATCTTCATACTCAAAATATTCCTCGCATTCATTGATCCAGTCGATCAATTCTTCTGGGTTAAGATTTCCAGAAAATGTAGGAACCTCAATCTTAGGTCTTTTCCCAATCTTGGAAATCGCCCGAAAAAGTCTTTCTTCCTCCTAGTTCACAATTTCAGCTTCTCCTTCTTGATATTCTTCTTCGACTTCATCCTCACTTTCATCTCTCACATTAAGATTCATTCCTCTACGAATCTCTTCTTGCAATGCTCGTACTTGTCTCTGTAGTTCTCTAACCTCAGGTGTCACAACACCAGCTCTTCCGCCATGTTCCCTTCGTGGAGGCATTTTCGTGATGCGCACTGAAACCCTAACCACGGTCCTGGTGCAAACTGCCTCATAGTCAGTGATCTATTTACACACTCAAGAACTTGGCTTTGATACCACTTGATGAAGGGTGCTCCCGTTAATACCACAAACACTTAACAGAAATAGAGAAACAACAACAATAATATGCAAGAACAGAAAATTGGCTTCTTATTATCTCCACAAATGTGGAATTACAAACTTTCAAAATTACAATATGCAAAGCCACATGGGCATTCCCTTACAATATTCTGTAGGACAAAGCCTCGAATTATTACCCAGATCTACTACCCAGAACTATTCTGAACTACCTAAGACAATAATACAACCTTCCTTATATAGGCAATTTTCCACCGCCTGGGAAGGTTCCAGAATTTTAGCCAATAAGGCCGACCAAACTTAGAATTATTTTATTTTACATTTTATTACATCATAGTCAGCTCAAGATAACCTTTGAAACCCAAACAGAAATTTTGAAGAAAATTATTTTCCGCCATTTCAGGTGGCCCAACTTCCGAAGACCATAAGTCATCACCAGTTGACCCGATCGGCTATTATAACCCCATTTCAGAAATGCCACGAAGCATTCTACAGGCTTGACCCACGCAAGCACCCGTCACCCAAATTTTTGACCTCATCCGGGGCCTCTAAATCCTTCAAAACTGAGTTCAAAGTTTCTGTACCCTACTGCCAATACTGAAAATCTTCAATATCTTCCAATATACACTTGATCTGGCAATGAAACTTTACTGGCAGACTTATATGACCAAAATGAACCTCCAAGAAAGAAATCAAATCATTTTGAGCACATACAAAAATTACCAAAAATAGTAACTTTCCATAAATAGCAGCTCTGCACAAAATAGCCCTTATTGAAAATAAAAATAGAAATATTTTTTTGGGTGATGCAAGATTGCTCTTACACCCAGGATGCTCCTGCATCAATATCTTAGCAAAAACTCCCCACATGTCTTAAAATAGATTGAGCCATCCACAGCAAATCAACTAAAGGAAGAAACAACTAAACAATCTAACAGTGATGATTCTGACACCACCACTAAGGAGCTCATTCCTTATGAGCGTTTTCCAAAAAAAATAAAAGACCTCCTTGAAACTTAAGATGATCCAGTAAAAAGAATCAATGTAGTAGAAATATAAGAACCTACTATAGAACAAGAGATAGTTGCACCATGAGAACCAGCTGATCTCAAAGGCATTCAAATAGACAAAGAAGAAGGTGGTAGTTATTCTGAAATAGATTCCCATGAGTATGAATTCAAATCAAAATCTAAGGGTAACCCTTCTTGGGGTATTCATCCTGACTTTACTCATGTTCTTAAATTTCCTAAAGGCATAGATGAAGAATCAAATGACTATGAATGGGGAATCATTCCTGAAGAAGATGAGCTTATCACAGAAAAAACATGTTGATTTTATTCACCAATATGCACCTAAACCCAATGTAAGTCTAGAGCGAAATGATGAACTTAACGAGTCTGATCCACCTGTGGCTGAATTGGACTCCCATAATGACATTGAGCCTATTCACGAATTGAACATCTTAAGTTGTAATATCACCTTTGAGCTCAAGATTTAGGTTAGGACCAATAATGACAAATCCATATCTGTAAACACTATTTCCCAATCTTTCACCGCTTTGACTATCCAACATCCTGAACTTCTTGACCAAACTTCCATGAATTCGAGCCAAGGTATTTATACATTTTCAAATGACTATGCCCTTACTTGCTACCTTAATGTAGTTGAGCCTATGATGGCTTCCATTAGTGAACTGAGCGTCAACATGACAAAGTCAAACATCAAGTATCTTAGTCAAAAGAATAAGAGTAAAAATAAAAAGAAAAGAAGTTCTGAGGGTGAAAACCACTTTATGGTAGTCTCACAACCTACAAAAGTAAAAATAAAAGACGTATCTGAAGGTGAAAACCTCTCTGAGGCACCTAAGGATGAGATATTTGATATCCTTCTAATTCATTTATAGGATAGATCTCCAATTTTAATTGAGCCCACTCAATCTATCAACTTGGGAACAACAGAAGAACCACAGTTGATCCATGTAGCACAATCCTTATCACAAGAAGAAAAGCAAAAATTTACCACATTCTTAATAGAAAAGAAGATCAACTTTGCATGGAAATATTCAGATATGCTAGGGTTGGATCCCGGTCTTATAATGCACCATTTATCTATAGCTCCAGACATCAAACCTGTTAAGAAAAAACTGACAAAGATGCATCCCCATGTTGCACTCTTGGTCAAAGCTGAATTAGAGAAAATACTAAAAGCCAGATTCATCTGTGTTATTGACTATGTTGAATGGATCTCTAATATTGTACCTATTTCTAAACCAAATAAATCAATCAGAGAGTGCACTGATTTCAGAGATGTAAACAAAGCATGCCCTAAGGATGATTTTCCACTACCTAACATTGATATGATAGTGGACATGACTGCGGGCTTTGAGATGTATCCTTTAATGGATGGTTTTTCTGGATACAACCAAATAAAAATTTCTCCAGAAGATCAAAATAAAATTACTTTCACATGTGCGTGGGGTACCTTCAATTGGAATGTCATGCCATTTGGGCTTAAGAATGGTGGTGCTACATATCAACGAGCTATGACATCTATCTTTCATGACATGATGCATCGAACTATGGAGGATTATGTTGATGATACTTTAGCAAAATCTATGATAAGATCTAAACATCTAAATGATTTGAACAAAATACTAGATAGAATGGAGAAGTTTAGTCTCAAACTGAACCCTAAGAAGTGTTCTTTTGGTGTCACTTCTAGAAAACTCTTAGGCTACATTGTTTCAAAGAAAGGAAATTAAGTAGATCTAGCTAAAGTCAAAGCTATCATGGAGATGCAACCTCCTAAGAATATCAGTCAAATGAGAACATTACAAGGGAGAGTAAAATCTATTAGATGCTTCATATCTCAGCTAGCAGACATATCACAACCTTTCACAAAGACATTACATAAAGGTGTGACCTTTGCATGGAATGAGGAGTGTGAAAAGAACTTTAACCATATCAAGAAATATCTATCAAATCCTCCTATTTTGATGTCTCCCATACAAGGGAAGCCATTGATCTTATATGTCTCTACAACAAATACATCGCTGGGCACATTGCTAGCACAGCATGATGAGAATAAAAAGGAAAGAGCTATATACTATATCAGTAAAACATTGGTAGCATATGAGAAGAACTATTCAATGATTGAGAAAGCTTGTCTTACTATGATCTTTGCCTCACAGAAACTGAGACACTCCATGTTAGCTCATACCACACATTTGGTAGCTAAGATCGATCCACTAAAGTACCTACTAAGCAAAGCTGCCCTCACAGGTAGACTAGCTAAATGGGTCCTGCTATTAAGTGAATTTGACATTGAATATGTTGAAAGAAAATCTATCAAAGGATGGGTAATTGTAGATCAACTTGTTGATGCACCTTTGTTTGATGATACACCAATGCAAATGGAATTCCCAGATTCCTCTATCATGAACTTGTCTTCTAGATCATGGAAATTATTCTTTGATGGCTCCTATACACAGAATGGATCTGGAGCATGCATATTGTTCATCACTCCTCAAGGATACTCAATCCCTAAAGCATTTAGAATCAAGTTTCCTTTCACAAACAATATTTTTGAATATGAATCTCTTCTTAATGGCATGAAGATAGCAATTGAGTGAAGAGTGACAGAATTACACGTTCATGGAGACTCACAGCTTGTAATACACCAAGTCGATGGTGTGTATCAAATGAAAGATGGAAAGTTGATCCCATACAAGAGAATGGTAGATGATCTAAAGAAGAATTTCATATCTATCACCTTTGAGAAAATACCTAGAATAGAGAATAAGTTTGTCAATGCTATGGCAACACTATCTACTTTATTACAGTAGCTTGAACATGAGCTATGCTACAAGTTCCTAGTGGAAGCACTATCTTATCCTGCATATGATTCCCCCGAAACCCACATGATTTGCACTATTGTTGGTCATGATTCATCTAGGTACAAAAACCTTTTTTCCTATCTCCAAGACCAAATCATTCCCAATACCTTTAACCACCATGAGAAATGATACCTTACCTGAAATGCATCCCGATATGTCATCATTGGTCATGATTTGTACAAATGAGGTCTAGTTGGTACACTACTTAGATGTTTAGAATGGGAAGAGTCTCAATGTGCATTAGAGGAAGTCCACAAAGGTATATGTGGATCACATTCGAATGGTTTAACACTAGCTCGAAAACTTATTAGGGCTGGGTACTATTGGCCTTAAATGGAAAAAGAGGCTATCAAGTTTCCCAAGAACTGTCAAAAGTGCCAAGTACATGGTAACTTAATTCATGCACTAGGGAGAGATCTAATTCCCTTTACTACACAATGGCCTTTTCACCAATGGGCATTTGATCTTATAGGATCCATACATCCTCATTCTTCTAATGGGCATACCCATATAATTACAGCTACAGACTATTTTACAAAATGGGTAGAAGTTGTCCCTTTGACTCAAGCAACTGACAAACAAATTTCAATGTTCATCTTGAACTACATCATATGTTGGTATGGTATTCCACATTCTATAGTCATAGATAATGGTGGACAATTCAAGGATAAAGACTTAGATGATCTATGTGCTAAATTCAAGATTACACAACATTGGTCATCAATCTATTATCCTTAAGGGAATGGACAAGCAGAGGCTTCAAACAAGAATCTATTGAAAATCTTACACTGAATAGTTAATAAAACAAGAAGAGATTGGCATCTCATGATCAATCTAGCTCTCTGGGCCTATAGAGAAAGTATCAGAACACCCATTGGGGCTACTCCTTTAGCTTTAGTTTATGGGTCTAAAGTGGTACTGCCTATTGAGGTTGAAATCCCATCACTAAGAATCAGAATGCATGGTCTAGTAACTGATGATGACTACAGAGTGTCTAGGTCACAAGAACTTGAACTACTAGATGAGCGGATACAAGTAGCATATGATCATCTTAGAGTATATCAAAAGATAATGTCTAGAGGTTACAACAAGAAGGTCAGACACAGAGAATTTCAAGTTGGTGATCTAGTCTTGAGAGAGAATCCTAAAAATTAGTCACATAGAGAGTGCAAGGGGAAGTTTGAACCCAACTGGTTGTGTCCCTTTGTAATTACTACTACTTTTGGCTTTAGAGCCTATCAACTCTCAATGGCTGAAGGAGAACAGCTCCAAGAACCAATCAATGTTCTCCATTTGAAGAAATTATATGCCTAAGGCATTCGGTCTATGGTAAAATGTCCTGAAAAAATTATAAAAATCAAAAAAGTCCTAAAAAAATGATCTTGGTGAAAACCTAGCAAATAGGTGCCTTGATGATTCACAAAAAAATCAAAAAATTTCAAAAATACAAAAAAATTGAAAAAATGAGAAAAAGAAAAAGTGCCTTGGTGAAAACCTAGAAACAGGCGCCTTGGTAGCAAAAATAGAATCTTTGCCAAGATGGTGAAAACTTGGCAAACGGGTGCCACCTATTTCAAAATGCTCCATCTATCAGTGCAATCTTGGTCTTTCCCAGCTTTCAGTCTTGCTTTAGTTTGTACATATCCCCCAGTTTGTTTCTGCATTCTTGTTTTCAATAATTCGGTCTGTACACCAATCTGCAAGAGCGTCTATATCCTATCAATGTTTCAAACTTGGGGGCAATCAATGTCATATCCTATGGCCTCTAGTGTATTCTAGACGTGTCATATCCAGTCAGGGTCCTTTGAAGCTTCATCCGAGTCTGTCTGTCTGTCTCCTCTTCAAAAAGGATTTTGCATCTACAATAATGCAATCAAACACAACTTGAAAACAATCTATGCTTTTACATGCTTGTATCTCCTTGTATGCTTACTGATTCGCATTGAGATTTTTGCATATTGTGTCCCTTCAAGTTCTTCGATGATGTCCTTTACAGGATTTAGAGAGTAATGACTAGGGGCATAATCTTTCCTTTGTTTTTTGCTTATATGTGAAAATCTAACAACTTTGGAAATTCTGGATTGAAATGGTGTCTGTCTGTAAGAGCCTCTATCTTGTATTGGATGGCCATGAGTACCTCAACCATTGATACCCAGAAAATTCAAGGAATTTTGACCTAACTATTGTCTTTTTGAGAAAGTTCTTACTCCTACTGTGAACCACAATCTTACCTAAGGATGTGAACGATAAAGGGTCACTACGGGTAATTCACATTGGATTTAGAATGATCTCTCGACTGCTTGATGTGTTTGTTCCACAAGGTGTATTCTGGTCATCACAAAGTCTATTTTTTTATTCTTATACGAATTGCTATATCAAAATGGACATGATATTCAGGTCATCCTGGCGTTTGTGCCTTGGTGCTTATATCTAATCTAACATTCCAAAAATAAAATCAATATTCATATGTCCATGGTTGTCTAGCCAGTGGATGTTGTATTGATTCTTGCGCATACAAATCAATATTCATATGTCTATAGTTTCACAACTAGTGGATGTTGTATTGATTTATCCGGTTACCTAAAAAGTTCAATGATGACAACAAATCGACACATGATCAGTGACTATGTCCTAGGTCTTAGGTCTGCATTGTATTCTCCATGTCATTTTACATTTTGCATGTTTGCATGATCTCACAAATTGCTTGAACACTTAAACAATTCTTTTTTAAAAAAAATGCTAAACATGACACAAGGACTGAGTATCGCATGAAGTTCTTCTTAACAGATCACCAAGCAGGAACCCTTGGCTAATTTTGACGTTCTGAACCCATTTTTGGGATCAAAATCAAAATCTAAGATTATTTACTATGTCAAAATCATGATTTAAAATTTTTGGACCCAGGATGGCTGACTGCTTGCCTAATCAACCTTCAATCATCACAGATATCCAGAATTCAACTTAACTGATTATCTAACATCAAACTATCAAACTATAAACTTGGTCAACCATGGTCAACTCGTGGTCACACCTAGTCAAACTTGGTCTCCAGGACCTCTAAACGATGCAAAACGTGTTCTCAAATGTGTATAACCACTTCTAAAATCAATTAATATGCTTCTAAACCACTCAACGCTGACTTTTCTTGTCAGATTTCAATTTTAATCCTGAAGGGGGCAAGGTATTGCACATCATTCAAAATTTGTACTCAAATGTTTCCTCAGTAATCAAGATAGCAACCACGTCTAGTTGTTGATTCATAAAAATTCATCATCGCTTGAGACAAATCTATTATCTCTTAGGGCATACCAGATTCATCGAGATCCATATCAATCTGGTATCCTAAATCTATCTTGTAAACTGTAATAGCTTTTTGTAACCATCAGTTCATTAGCGTCATTTCCTTGTTTCTTTGTAACTGATGGGTTCAAGATGTGATACCAATATGATTCTCTTTGGACAATCAAGTCTGGAATTAGTCACTCACTTCTTCACAATCATAAGGTTCAGAATCAGGCATTTTGGCACTTTTTCATAATCATCGGTTCATTGTTGCTATAGTTAACATTATCTTTGGTCAATCAGGACCTAAAATCTTACATATTTAAATCTTTCAATCGATTTCTATCTCGGAATCGGTTAATCTTTCAAATCAGTTTTATACATCTTTATCATACACAGATTATTCTTTGAACCACTACGCTTCACACAGTGATTCAAAGAGGGGCAAAATGTAATACCCCAAAAATGGGCTATAGGTTCATTAACCTCCTACATCTTCAAATCGAATGAAATCGACATCAAAGTCCTAACCTAAGGCACATCTACACATTATCAAATCCTAATTGATTTTATCCTAAATTCTGCATCGTAGAATATTCTTTGAATATTCCCTTTATCCTAATTATCTTTGATTTAATAATTATTTAGCAATAAATCCTATTTATCCTAAAGTTTGATTAATTGAATATTCTGAATATTTAATTAATTAGATTTAATTCTGCCAGTTAATTATTTAATTAAATTTAATTCTATTTATTCCTAAATTGTATTATTTAATTTTGACAATAAAATCTAAAATTTTATGACTAATTGATTAAATTCTTATTTAATTAATTAATGTCAATTGTCAATTTTTAATAATATAGTTTTGAATAAAAATTTGATTTAATAATTGATTAACCCATAAATCAATTGTTTTAATTCAAAAATTAGTTAAGTTGAAAATGAATCACTTTATTTATTAAATTAATTCATAATTAAATCATGCACAATCAGAAAAGCAGGCAATTAGAAATTAACAATCAATTTTAAAATTAAAACTCAACATCTGATGATGAGTTGAAATTTGATCTAAACTCTATTTTGAGTTAAACCCTGCTTTTGCATGATTTTTGTGAGTTAATTATCTCTTATTTCCTGATAACTCAAAAATCAACCTAATTTTATCAAGAGTGATTTATGGCTTTTCTCAATGCATCCTCAAGCCTTGGATTTCTATAAAATAAAGGCTCAGCTCTTCATAAAGCATCAACACTTGAATTTGCACAATTACTTTGGCGAATAGGCAATTGAAGGATTAAGCACTTGCGACAAGCGATTTGTGAGATCTTTCATAGTTGATCATAGTTTTGCATAGTTTTCATATCATAGTTTTTATATTCATTCATATCATTCTTAGATTAGATCTACATTCAATTTCATTCATCTAGCTTAGATTCATACAGTTTTTCATATTATTGCACAAAAAATACAAAAATATAGATTAATCTACATCCCTACAGTCTTTCATTCTTTTGCATTCAAATACTTCGTTTAGGTGTTGCATTGGCACTGATCTCGATTTCAATCTGAGAACATCATACTTGCACCTACTAGAAGGCAGTAAATCGCCCGGTTAGCTTAGTTTCATTTATTTATCAGATTTTGATTTCGCTAACCTCTAATGTTTTACTGAAGTGTTGTGTCTGCAGCTAGGTATAAAATTCACACACACAATCCTATGTCAAACACAAAAGCCTAATGAAAATGCCACTAACCATATTAAATTACTCTATCACTATAAGCCTATCAAAAATTTACAGTAGACAAACTTGAGGGGAACGTACTCCTCTAACACTAGGAATGGTTGTGACTGCTACTAAAATAACTACAAATGGAAGACAAATGCCATTTCATAGTTTTTTTAACAAAGATTTAAGTTAGATGCATAAACAGATAAGATTATTCATCGATTCACTCTTTAGTACAGAAATTCAAAGCTGATTATAGATTAGCAAGTTATATTTTTCTTTTATATCGAAGAAGTTTACAGATATAGCTCAGATCAAGCACTAAATCATAAAGTTCATATATGATTATAAAACAGACAGACAGAACTAGAAGTGAACAAATAGGATAACTTGTAACCACAGTAGAAAGAATCATAGAATACAGGTAATCAAGAACATCCAAAAACTTATCAAAGACAACTTGATGAAGGGTACTCCCTATACATATTCAAATTTTTAAAAAAAAAAAAAATTTAATAGGAAATATGCAAGATAGGATTATTTCTTTCTATAAATTTTCCTAAAAAGAAAATTACAATACTATTCTGAAATTACAATAATTTACCCACATGGGCTTCATACATAAACCAACAATCTGATATAAAAACACAACATTTGGGTAAAGCAGCCATACATATGAGTACTCTTGGAACATTTTTAAAGAATTCAAAATGTACAGTTATGATATTTTGCAATAGAACAACATAATTTATCACTATAATTGATCTTCATCATCTATTACTCCTTGGTGTATTCCATTTATATTTTCTAATGCAACAAGGCTAACCAAGTCAAGAAAAACACAAGGAAGAATAACAACTATATTCATTTTTAAGTAAAACATGAATGCAATCTATAATGCATGAAATAACAGTAAAAACAATATCATCATGGCTGAAATAGCAGAAATAGAGCATATATAGTAGAGAAGATGATAAACAAAATAATGCCATCACCACATGATATCAACTATATCAAAATACATGATTTGAGTTTCAACAAAACAAAACAATGTCACACCGATATCAACTGTATGATGTTCACAAAAAAAGTATCTTGGCTAACCTTTCCAACTTAAAAAGTATCTTGGCTAGCCTTTCAAATGTTTAAGTAACAAGACTTAAAATGAAACAAAAGTAGCTAGAGTTCTCCAAAATTTGCAATGTACAACACTCTCTCCTCTTCATTCATTCTCAAGAACCCTTTGGCTCTTTCAATTTCAATCATGAAGGTGTCATATGCCTTTAGCATAGTGCCTCGACTCAAATCAGGGATGCCTTTGAGGGCCTCATACACATTATCTAAGACATAATCTAAGTCATAATTATCCACTTTGATAACAAGAGGCAAACAGAAGTCCTCTTCTATTTTTTTCATACTTTCACAAATTGCATCCAACTAACCAGCCACAGTTGTCTTCTTCCTCTTTCCCCTCCTTTCTAACGGTGTTGAAGGATTTGGCTTACCACATGCACTTGATTGATTTGAATGATATAATTCATCATCCAAATCATTTGTAGTGTTAAGAGGTGTACTAATAGGGATATCCTCATCACAATCTAGGTAGGTGGCCCCATCCATATTGAGCCCTTCTTCTATCTCTTGTGTAGTAGTAGTTACGGTACCTTTAGCTATGTCATTACCCACAATGAAGGCTAAGTCATCGTAGTACTGGAAGGGTTGTCTCTTATACACTGGCATTTTTTAATTCTTTTCTCTGCATGTTTCCATGATGAATGAATTGGATCTTTGTTTTGTATCACTAACTTAATAAGAAGGAAATATTGCTTAGACCAACATATATAAAAGAGCATGTTACCTTTAGAAGCTCCTCCCACACCATGTCATCAGCATCCACACATTGAGTAGCCTCATTCCATGAAAACCCACTCATATTCCTCAACTCTCTCATAACTCTAAAACCTTGCTTCCATCCTTTCAGCTTGTTTTTGAAATTATCCTTTGACAGATTGAGGCTGATCTCAGCATTGAAATTCCTCTCAATGGTGGTGCAGACTTCTTTTTTGAATCCCCCTTCACCTTTCCTTCCTATCTAAACTTTCTCATGGAGTAAGTGTAGGAACTTTCGTTCCATTTCTCTTGTCCACATAACCTTCTTGGAGGAAGAAGTTGACTGGCTTACTTGAACCTCATCCTCCATGTTCATCATGAGTTGTGTGAAGGAAATTACATACACCACCTTTTATATGCAATTATTAGCTACATAAAAATGAGAATGGATATTAAAGAAACACTCATACAACAGTGGCATATAATCCAAAATATTGCATTTATGCATGATATCTAGCAATATGTATTATATGTCTTTATTATCCATTCTCATTTGCATGTAGCTAAGTATGCATGTATATATGGTCTACTATGTTCATATAGTTCTACTATATATGATCTAGTATATATGCACTATATATATGTTCTAGTACATATGGTGTAGTATATATGGTCACTATATATCCTCTAGTATACATATGGTGTAGTATATATGGTCACTATATATCCAACAATATACATATGTTGCACTATATATATGGTTACTATATATCATCCAGTATACATATGTTGCACTATATATGGTCACTATATATCCTCCACTATGCATACATATGATGTAGTATATATGGTCAGTGTATATGGTCATTTTGACATGAAATGTGAATTTTTACATCTTCCACATGAAAAGGTGGAATTGGAATTTGAGGGCCAAATTCCCATTGTCTTAATCCCCATTTTTTAAACCTTTTAGGTCTGTGTGCAAAAAAAACATTATATTTGGGGTCCGCAGTCCCTACAAGATACAACTAGTTATAGATCAAGCATGTCATTGTCAGGATCACAAATTGGTCAAGGATGTCAAGACAACAAGTTTCAAACAAGATACATACATTTCGAAGAGATCAAAATCAAAGAAAAATCAGAGTTACAAATGATACACTTGAATTTTCAGTTGGAATGTTAAAGAACTATACACATGAATGTTAAAGAACAGTAAGCATGAATGTTAATCAAAGAAAAATCAGAGTTACAAATCATACACTTGAATTTTCAGTTGGAATGTTAAAGAACAGTAAGCATGAATGTTAAAGAACGGTAAGCATGAATGTTAATCAAGGAAGAATTAGAGTTACAAATCATACACTTGAATTTGCAGTTGGAATGTTAAAGAACAGTAAGTGTGAATGTTAAAGAACAGTAAGCATGAATCCCCCAATAGCATAAGGAGTATCATCAAAAAAAATTATGAAAATATAAATGGAACACAACAATGATATACATCATCAAAATATCCCTATTGCAATAGGAAATATAAGTGGAATACACCAAGGAGTATCATCAGAAAAATGGACTATAGGCTTCATTTCTTTCAAATAATTTTGTATATGTAAACTATGAGAATACATGATTTGAGCATCAACATTACAACAATATGATTGATCTTCATCATATGGTACTCCTTGGTGTATTCCATTTATATTTCCTAATGCAACAAGGCTTACAAATTCAAGAGGCATAGACAATAACTAGCTAGGAATGAAGAGACAAACAAAAGGTCAATGAAACCATCATGCATATCACTATATCTATATTAAAGCACATTAAATAATTGAGAAAGGTCTTGTAAAACTACAATTATTGTCTAAGTTTTTAGTCTTGCGACATCCTACTTGTTGTATCATCTCTAAACTTCCCCCAATCATCCTGATCATGTTGACTCAACCCATATGTCTCAAGTACTGGTACATTTATCCCATCATGATCTTCGCCCTCTTCAATAACCACTTCGGATGGAAACCATCCTCTATAGTAATGAAGTTGTGTAGTATGCAACATGCCAAAACAATACGTGCATGTGTTGTGATTGGATAAGATGTTGCATGCCTCAGGATAGGAAAACTTTCCTTTAAAATGCCAAATGTACACTCTATTGTATTTCTAAGAGAGCAGTGTTGGTGGTTAAACAACTCTTGTGGGTTGTTTATAGGGTTTTCTCTTAAAAAATCCTTCAGGTGGTAACGTGTACACCAATAAGGAGTGATAAATCCTGGTACATTTGGATATCCAGCATCGACTAAATAATATTTTCCTAAAAAATAAAATATATTGTTAAACCGTGAAACATTTATCATTTTCTTCAGTAAACATATAATGTGAAATGACATACTAGGGGTAACTACAAGTGGATCTTCTCTAGTGAGAGCTGAAGCTAGAACATGGCTAGCAGCAGACCCTTCCCAACCAGCAAGAATATATTGAAACTTATAATCAAAAGAAGAGATAGCCATAACATTTTATGACAAGTTCCCTTTTATATCCCAATATTTACCCTCTAAGGAGACATCGACAGTGACTGGTATATGGGTTCCATCAATTTCTCCAACATAATCCTATAGAAAGAAAAATTGTAGTCAAGAAACACGCAGTAATAAGATTAACACCAAGGCAAATATATTTGTAGCGCTAGGGGGTTTACCTTGAAGTAAGGATCGAAACGGTCCTTCCCACTAATTTCAGGAGTAGTGTTTGGACTAGGTGGTATGAAATAATCTGCATGGAGTGCTAAGACAGCCATTAAGGCCTTATGGAAGTATCGGCTTACTGTCTCTCTGGAGTGACCAAACTTGTGGGAAATCTTATGATTCCTTGGATTATGGCCAAGGGTGTGGAGGAACATGACTACTTTCTCTTCTAACATTATGTTTATCGTATTTGATAGGCTTCCTTTTTTCCTTAGAAGATTGGCTAGCCAAAAGAAGGTTGTTGCACTCATGCAAATTTGGTCATGACAAAGCACCTCATTCGAATGAATAATGCGTTTATAAAAAGCACTTCCATCACTTCTTTCCTTACGTATTTTTTTCCTACCTTCTTGTGTAAACACTACTTTGGCTACTTGAAGGACAACAAGAATAAGTGTGTGAATACAAGCAGTTGTGGTCTTCCTACAAATGTGTCCTTGAATGCTTATATTATTGGTAAGATCCATCAATGACCTGAAAAGTACACAACAAAGAAGGTTTGAGATACAAAATCACCAGTCATGGGTAGCAAGAGGACAAGCCAAGAAATGTGTGTACTTATTGACACAACTATTTGTATATGTATTCCTAGCTGGTTATCATCTATATGTGTTGAATTTGTTAGTATTGTTGCATTAGGAAATGAAATTTGAATGAGGGAAAAACATAGAAGATGTTTTTTGTAAAACATGATTAATAATAACTTAATTATATACATATATATGTGCATATATATGGTTCTTATATATGCATACATACATACATATATATATATATGTATGTATGTATGTATGTATGTATGTATGCATGCATATATAAGAACCATATATATATATATATATATATATATATATATATATATACACACACACACACACACACACATATATATATCTATATACACACACACACACACACACACACATATATATATACATATATATATATATACATATATATATATATATACATATATATATACATACATATACATATATATATAGATATAGATATATATATATATATATATATATATATATATATATATATATATATATATATATATATATATATATCTCTGTGTGTGTGTGTGTGTGTGTGTGAGTGTGTGTGTGTGTGTGTATGTATGTATGTATGTATGTATCTAATATTATTAATCATGTTCAAGATAATGACATTCTTCGCTTTAGAAAAGAGGCTAAGGCAATGACCTTCTTCATCTTGTTCAAACATAATATTTTTCATCCCAATTTATTGATTTAAAGATGCAAAATTTCTCTTCTGAAGTTCTATTTTAATTGAGTTGAAAAAAAGTTGTTTAAATCAAATTTCCATAACAATTATGAAGGAGATCATAACCCCACCATATATATACTCATTTTCTTTCATCTAATATGTATGCTATGATCAAATATGCACATAAACAACAAGACTACATATCGGTGTTCATAATCATCATGATTAATAATAACTTAATTATATACATGTATATGTGCATTGTTGGCATGTGATGTTTTGGAGCACTTGGAATCACTTAAGGGTTGTCATTTATGGCAACACTTATGTTTGGAGTGATCATATGATAAGAAGATTGCCACTGGAGTCACAGTCATGAAAATGACTAAGTCCAGAATCAGGATAACAGGGTACAGTGCCACAGTTTTGGTCAGCGATGATGATATATGAGGTATTATGGCTTGTGAAGTTAACTGGAGTTATTTTGGGATCTATGCATGCTTCAATTAAAAGTGCATGAGTTTTGGTTACCAGATTTGTGAGATAAAGTGTCCGGAAGGTATGCGAAGATAGAAAAATAGTGTAATAGGGTACATGAACAGTTGCAAAGATTAAGGAAAGCACAGTGGATATGATAATGTGCTAAGACAAGTGAATAAATTATATTTCTAACTCATTGGTAATGTATGAGCTTCGACTCCATAAATATCATTTGCATGAGTTGTTGTTATGTTTTGTATGGTAATTATGAAGCCAACTAGAAGGCTGATTTTGTATAAGTACATATTGCTTTTGTCAAAGTGAGGAATGGTTATGATTATGACGATGGAGTAAGTTTGTGAATATAAGAGCAGAGATCAGATGCGAGATCATTAGGAGGCCGAGCTATAACTAGAACTATCTAAGCAAGATAAGTGCTTGTATTGTTCCCTTTTTGAGAACTCTTTTGAGACAAATATTGATTATAAGAGCAGTGTGCTCCCCACCTTTAACCAGGTGTTTTGTATACCCCTAACAAGTTTTTGTATTCCTCTAATAAGGAAATGTACTATGTAACAATCAGCTCCTAACAGGTCTAGATCTCCTAACAGGGATATTATATTTTAGTGTATATTTTGTGGGTACCATCCCCACCGGGGTTTTCCCTTTGGCCAAGATTTCCTCGAGAAAAAATCATGGTGTAATGAGTAATGTGTTATGCTTATATGTTCTTTTCATTTCTACATTACTTTGGATTGTTTATAATTATTTAAAGTTGAAAAGATCAAAGTTTTGTAATACTGATTCACCCCCCTTCTCAGTATTACCTAATCCTAACAATTGGTATCAGAGCTATTGGCCCTTGGAAAGAAAGCCTAACATCTTAAGGGAGATCATAATGGATTCAAGAGACATGCAAGAGAACTTTGAGGATGCACTTGAAGAAGAGAAGAAGGTTTCATGAGGAAACTAAAAGAATAGCTTGAGATTGCAAAGAGTTAGAAGCAAGACCTTATGGAGAAGATCAAACAAGATTCAGAAAATGACACATCAGACAAAATAAAGATGGAGCAAGAGAAAGAACAAATCAATCTTTTGATGATTAAAGAAATTCAGCATGAAAAGGATGAAAGAAACAAAGTTGAAGAATCACTAAAAGAGTATAACAAGCAGATAAGTGAAATGAAGACTGAACTTGACCAATACAAAGATAAATATTAGGAATTGGAAAAATATAATCAGATCATTAAAGGTGAACTCACTCAAGCCAAATTACATATTGAGAAGCTACACATGAGCAGTGACAAGATTGATGAACAAAGAGCAAGACAAAAGCCTAAAGAACATATGTCTGGAGTTGGATTCAATGAAGTAGAAAGTTCAAAAACCCAAGAAGAATCAAATGAGGCAAAGACTGAAGAAAGGCCTATTCTTGAGGAGAGACCTACTCATGAAGAACCCAGAGAATAGTTATGACCCTTCAGAGGTAGATGTTTCAGATGCAACAAAGTTGGTCACATGAAAAGAGATTGTAGAAGTAAAGGTAACTCTAAGCCCTTTTCTAGCTACTGTTTTAATTGCTATGAATAAGGACACAAGAAGGTAGATTGTAGAAAACCTGATCAGTCCAGGTACAAGCAAGACTATATCAGAGAAGAAATAATAGCTAAGATCACATGTCAAAAATGTAATAACTTTGGGCATACAACAAGGTATTGTAAATTACAAACTAATCAAGATAGAAGGAGACCACCTACTTGTTACAAATATAAAAATCTAGGTCACATTGTGAATTTTTGCAGATATAATGGAGAAGACAATAGAAGAGGACCAAGAAGACCTAGTGAACCAAGAGGGCCACCTCCTGTGGTTATAAGGAAAAATGTTGGTGATAGTGGTAAGATTTTTGATGAGTACATAGATGATTTTGGGAGTCATTTCAAGAAATCAGAGAGCAAGGAGGATGACCAGATATGGAAGGTGAAAGTTTTAAATGAAGAAGTGGTTCAGGGAGAGACAGTAGATGATACTGTGTCTTCACATGATGATTTTTTTGAGGCATCGACCTAAATACCCGCATGACCTTATGGGGTGCATTGGATGCAGTAAATAGAAATTATCCAGCCCCTGTATATGTGGAGTAAGCTCATGTGAGCTTAGGAATGATGTGTACAGATATTGTGGAGTCTGCGAATGAGAGCACATCACTTGGAGATTCATCTTTTGTGTTCACAAGTTTTGTATCGACTAGACGGCATGCGAAGTTGAGCTACCTATATTTATTACACACACTCATCTTGCAATGGATAAAAGGACTTAAAGGATCTCAAATCTACACCATTTGTTCATTAATGCTTAGGGAGAACATAATAGAGAAGGTTATTAGTCATCTGGCAGAGTGGTTACATGATTGCATGAAGCAAAGCATTAAATTTGGGCATGTTAAGGTATTTAGACCTAATCTCTTTGAGAAATCATGGATGCACCAGTAGTTTATGATGTTGTAGATAGGCCTAGGTATAATTTCAAGAGGCATCCATACAAATCCTCTGAGGATGATCCAGAGGGGGCATTTTAAAAAACCCCCGTAGGTGTGTTGCATGTAGAAGACTTTAGGGCTTACATACACTACAAATATGAAATCATTGGTGAGGTTAAAATCTTCAGTGAACTGAATAGTATGATTGAAGTTGATGGATCTATGGTAGAATAATTTAAGCACCTAAAGGATCAATCAATCCTTAAGTTAACCAAGCTCACAAAATTCATGGAAGTTGAATGGTTTAAGATCATTCTTAGTAGAGTTCATGACCAGTTTTTATGGATAGGTGAACAACCTATTAAGATATATGCACAACTGATACATGAGATCACAGGCCTTGATAATGAAGGAGCCCTACTTGTACAAGAAAAGAACCTAAGAAATCTGGTTGAAACCCTAACACATTCAAAGTGGGACAAGAGGGAAATGATAGTAAATGATATTTAGTTGCAAGATGTCAGATTGGTAGAAATGTTTCTAGGATACAAGTTGTTTTAAAGTAGTAGACCTAATTTTGTATCTGCTAGAGTCATCATGATGGCATATAGAATGGTAAAAGAGAACAAGAAGTATAATCTTTGTAAAATTATAGCTCAATAGTTTATTAAGAATGTTAAAGCCATAAAGAAGGATAAATCCAAGGCATTTAGGTTTGGTTCATTACTAATTCACATGTACATTCATATTATTCACAACTTTCCTAGCATGCATCCTAGAGCATGGAAAGTCAATGAACCCACTGGACTACAAATATCAGAATACTATAGAAGACAAAAGAAAGAATGGGTAGATGGACAATTGTTTGGCATGATAAAGATACTACAGAGGCAGATGAAAGAAAGGTACATAATCCCCAATAATTGACTAGAAAAGTATGAGGACACTATTTGTTTCATGGTTGAAATTGATTGTGTCTTCTTTGAGGTAGTTGAGCCCAGAACTAAGTGGTTCTATCCTATGGGACATGAGGTAAGTGTTGAAGTGCTAACTATGCAAGTGGAGCATGTACTAGCAGCAGAAAAGGACCCTACCCAAGAAAGATGGGGAACATATAGGGAAAAGTATGAGAAAGTCAGAGAAGAGAAACAAAAGGTAACAAGAAAAATGAAAGTCATCAAAATTGTTGAAGACATCACTGCGATGGTGGGTATCACAAAAGTGCAGTTAATAGATATCAAAAATAAGATGGAGGCATCTTCTAGAATTTCCATCGATGCATCTATTCCTTTAGAGACAGAAAAGATAGTAGCTCCTACTATTGATATTATTGACTTTTCATCCTCTCAAGAGGAAGAAACAAAATATGTGGTTCCTATAGTTATTCCCAAAAGATCCACAAACACAAGAAAGAAAGATAGTTCCAAAGAAAAAGAGACAAAGGTGAAGAGGAAGAAGAAGGAAGAAAAAGAAGTTGAGAAACAGGAAGAAAAAATAGTCCAAAAGAATCCACAAACCTTGTGGAAACCGGATCTTAAATCACTACAGAAAAGAGTTATCAAAGATGGAAATCTTTTATCAGTGAATAGATACTATGAAAGATATAACCCTGAGGACCAAGCAGTCATTGAGGACACTATCATTGAGAATCTACTAGTTTTTAAGAAGAATTTGTTGGAGGTTGAAGGAAACATTCCTGAAGACCTATATAGTAAACTAGGAATCAGGAAACAATTAGCACATTCAGAGGATCAAAACATAAGAAATAAAACAATTGATGATATGTTGTCGGTTGTGTCAATTTAGGAAAGAGAAAGAATCATAAATGCACTAAAACCCCTACTACATACAAAGGCCAGATTAGTCAAGATTATGGCTAGGAAGTATGATGAGGTGATTGAGGACACCCAAAATGCATTAGACCAAATTCTAATGCATGACATGCCTAAGAAGGTTTCACCTCCCAAGGTTTCTAAGCCTATATTTTTGGGTTTAGGAGAGAGTTCCAAGGTAGTAAATGAAAGTGCTCAAGTTAGCATGCAACCAGATTTCTTTGTCACTGGTGTGCCTGTTAGCCTTGACACTTTGCAGGATGTAAATGATCCATTTTTGGACAATGTGGACAGTGTGATGGAGGTTGAAGATTAGGAGCAAATAGAGGAAGGGAAATCAGAAGAGAAACAAAAAGAAAAATAACAGGGGAAGGAAATAAAGCAAGAGGAAAAGGAAGAAGAAAAATTAACATCAAAAAAAGTTGTTGAAGTTAGTATGGACACATCTTTATTGTTGGCAAGTATGGCCAAGCCAGTCAACTCTAATGTGGACATCATGGATGAAGATGAGATGATGAGACTATCATTGTTGGCCTTCACCAAAGCTAAGGATAGATCAGTTTAGAAAGGAGACAAAAGAGAAAAGGTAATGGTCAGGGTTGTAGAAATAGTGAACAAGATAATCCCCTCACCGATTATCTTCAAAGACAAAGATGAAGCTGAGAATCTTGGTATGGTATTGGATAGCTTCGATAGTCATTTTGACTCATTGCTAAAAATAGCAGAAGAAAAGGCTGAAAAGAATTTCTTGGAGAAGAAGCTGAGTGAAGTTTGTAATTTCATCTCATGGGACTTAAACACTCTTAAGGCTACCACTCTTAAGGCCAAGATTTGTGTAGCACAAGGAATGAAAATTTACAGCTATTGCATAAACCCCTGCAGACATTTAAGGAACATTGAGGAGATCATAGCCAAAGATAGGGCTAACCTTGATAGTCTAATGGATAGTTGTGAATTGTCTTCATAAACTATGGGAGAAATAGAGAAGGAATCATCCAGACTATTGGACAAGATAGGAGTACTGGAAAAGGAGAAAGGGAGATTTGTAGATAGATTTGGATTATTGAGAAGCCTATTGACTCCTAAGCTCACAATGTTGGAGACTCATCTCTCAAAGATGATAAAAGTTGAAGGCTCAATGTCTGTACCTGTATGAACTAAATATGGGCCTCTAATTTAGCTCCACACTTCAACATAGTCATTGTTCACCAGTTGTAGACAAGAATGAATATCAGATCATTCATCCTACCAAGCTGGATGATTTGACCTATTGCCTTTTATCTAGGTAGGGTTCAAAATTGCTCTCAGAATCAAGAGTCCTACAACCATAGACTAACACTCGAATGAAGGATTTAATTGAAAGTACAATGTAGATTATTCTAGGATGAGTATGCAATTAAACTAGAAATGATGAAATTAATCTAAGAACAATGAAAGAAAACTAGATTAAGAAATGAAGTGCATGATTAAGCTACACATGATATACTAATCTAGAAATGAAGATTATGCTAAGAAATGAAAGCTTCAATGGAAAATAAGTTCTGGTGACAATGCGACAGCAATTCATTGCTCAAAAAGTTGGATCCTTTGAATGAGAAATGAGGAATCTTTTATAGAATCCTAGGTTCAATCGACGGTCAAGATTGACTCAGACGAACAATGGAGATTGAATGAGAGATCAGCTTAGAATGGAAATTTTCCTACAGTGAGGCAATCAGATTTTTGTTTTTGTCTATGTGGAGCTTTAATTGTTTTTTTTCCTTTTTTGAATTCTTATTTAGCTCAAAGTTTCCTTTTCTGAATTGCAGAGAAGATTTGGAGAGAATATTTAATAATATTGCCTCATAAGTGGATTTTCTCAATCATTTGAATAATTAAATTCATTTATTTGAGATGAGGATATTTATTTAATTCCTTTTTCATGTGTTTTAGCTAAAGAGGGTGGATTTAATTTAATTAAAGTGCTAGGACCTTGTAATTAAATTAATCGATCATTGGGTTTATTTATCCAATAAATGTTGATATTTAGGAATTAAATATGATATATGATTGATGCAAATTTATGGTTTTCTGCATTTGACACTAAATCAAGTAGAGTCAATCAGAAGATAGAATTGCCTAGTATAATAGCACTTTGATGATTAGGAATTTGATAGAATGAGACTAAAATGCAACAAAATTGGTTAGAATATCAAGATGCCAATTTTGGGGTATTACATTTTTCCCCTCTTTGAATTAATGTGCAAGCAACGCATTGATTCAAAGAATAATCTGAATGTGACAATTGATGAGATTTCCAGGATTATCTCCAGAAAAAAGCTTAACCCTTGGAAATTGAGGTTAGATTGCCAAGACACCGATTATATCGAGTTGTAGAATCATCTCCAAAACAAATCTTGATTCTCCAAAGTCTAGGTTAGATTGTGAAGACCTCAGTCAAATTACCACTTTCATAAGACTATCCCCAGAACGAGGCTCAATCTTTAGGAGTCAGGGTTAGATTTCCCCAATACTTGTCAACTAAATGATAACTAATGTCGATTTATAGTACTATCTCCAGAACGAAGCTTAGTCCTTCAAGACCTAGGTTAGATTTCCCAGATATTGATAAAAGAGTTTTCGAGAGCCATCTCCAAAATGAAGCTTGACTTTTAGGAATTAGGGTTAGATTGCCCCAATACCTAATAGAGGTTTCAAGAATCATCTCCAAAATGAAGCTTAATTCCTAGAGATCTGAGTTAGATTGCTCAGATACCTAAAGAGATTTCAAGAACCATCTCCAGAATGAAGCTTGATCCTCAGCGATCTAAGTTAGATTGCGCAGATACCTAACAGTAAGATGACAAGATGTGAGGCACAAAGATGCCCCTAGTGATTCAAGATAGTGGAACATCCAATTTTGACCATGAGGTATGAAAAATTGAACATGCCCCAAGTGATGAAATGCCCCTAGCGATGAGGACTTTTGATTTAGATCAGATTGATTTGATACTTGATTAAATGAGGCAATCATCTTGCCCCCTCGGGAGTGAAATGGAAAGATGACATGTCAGGAAGGTGATTGATAGAAATAGGTTGCAGATAAAGATAAAATTGGAGATGATCTAGAAGAACTCAGAATAGATGACTGAAGAATCGAGAAGATGCAGAAGCAAACTGGAGTGATCTGGAGGTTCAGTTGACCAAGTTTGACCAAGGTTGACCAAAATTGACTAAGGTTGACTTTTGATGAAAAAGATAAAGAAGTCACAAAAATGATGATGAGATGTGATTCTGTCAAGAATACAACATCAGAAGGTCGACTGCACAAGCGTTCGATCATGTCAGACCCAGAAATTTTAAAATATAATTTTGAGCTATTTAGAGGTGTCAAATTTCAATTTCAATCCCAAAAATGGATTTAGAGTGGTCGATTTAGCCAAGGGTGAAGTTTTTGTGCAAAATGGAGTACTTTTGAAAATTAGGTCAAAACCTATATAAGGCCCAAATGGGTCATTTTCAAATCATTTGCTACCTTTGACTTTTGGCTATTAAGAGAGCTCAGAGCAAAATGGAGAGCATGCCAGTGAGATTACATAGATTTGAGCACTCCTGACGTCATAGCTGGCTGGCAGAGTATGACCCACCTGTGAGTAGTTGATAACCTACCTTGTATTTCAATTTTGTGATGCATGTTGGTAGATTTAGGTAGTTTTAGGGCAGTTTAGGAACTTTCTCACCAAACTTCGCGCAAGTAAATGGTTTCTTCACATAAGCTAGGAAGAAGTCTCATGTGAGGAAAGAACCAAAGAGGGGCTTCCTCACGTGGGGTACCTCTGTAGGCTCACATGAGGTGGCCGACAAAGCCGCATGAGAAAACCTCCTCATGGAAGATCTCTTGCACGAGCTGAGACAAAGTCTCGCACGATAGTGAAATCTCGTGCGAGGATCTTACTTCCTTGCACGAGAAACTGCTGTAGAAAATCAAGATTTATGCCCAAATTTGCGTAGGAATAGCCAATTAGAGCATCAGAGAGTCAATCTTAGGATAGGTTCATAGCTTCAATTTCTAGTTTGCTTTGAAAACCATCATGATTGAGGATACTAATCATGTGTTGTCACTTTCATTGCAGGTTGACTTCCCAGACATTGTGTTCTGATCTCACCACCTTGTGATCAGAGCATTAGTGTGACAGCTAGATGATGCAAAGTCAGCACACATAGATGGACTAGGATTGTCTTACTTGCATGATGTACCTGACATCCAGGTAAATCATGGATTACTACGTGCACTGGTCAAGCGTTTCCATTCGGAGATGAACACTTTTCATTTGCCACAGGGGGAGATGACAGTGACTCCAAAGGATATATACAGGATCCTGAGAGTACCTTTCCATTTTCCACGCGTGGAGTATGACACACAGCCAAGAGTGGGCACAGTGGTGCTCAGAGAGATTTTCCAGGATGATCTAGTTATGGGCCGAGTGATCCCCTGGGAGGATCTGATCAGGGACTATGGTTTAGGGCACATATTAGCGATTGTGTTAGTAGTGTTCCTAGGCTGCTACTTGATGCCAGATAGGGGGTAGCATGGGATGGAGTGTGGCTGGGGTCAGATGCTGCAGAGGATGCTTGAGTGGCTAGTTGTGCAATTTGGATAGGGCTAGTGCATATTAGTGTAGATGTATCATGAGATGCATGAGATCATGTATCAAGGTGCACAAAGCATGGTAGCAAGTGTTGTGATATTGTAGATATGGGCTTGGGAGCATCTTCCCATATGCAGGCCAGTGTTCCATGATACCAGACAGTCTTTAGAGCCATATATCTATAGGTATGGCAAACCGATGACTCAACCAGCGCTGGGTAAGACTAAGCAGTGGAGAGCTCATCTAGATGACATGGTTGCAGTGGTATGGTGACCATAGGTAGGGATAGAGGTCTAGGATGATGCCAGACATGAGCTTCCCCATATGTTTTGTTCATGTCCTCTGATTGGTTGCACCATATCTATTATTGAGTGGTTTTCATTATCATGCATCTTGAGGTAGTTTGGGAGACCACAAGACATATCTCAAGAGTATTGTGCCTATGTTCACTTTGTCGATGAGGTGAAGAAGGTCTAGATGGTGAGACTTGATTAAGGTTGATGTATTATAGAAGCATAGGTAGTGCCAACCTGATGGGATTACATGGCAGTGGTAGCTGATGGGGGGATGGTACCAGCATATCAGGATCATCTATTGGCACATCCATTCCCCAGATTCATAGATCTAGTTGGGATGGGTCAGCAGGTCGCACAACTGCCACCACAGTAGTAGGTGGCACAACAACAGATACCATGATAGAGGACTAGGTAGAATCCCATTCCTCCTAGACAGATGGGGATAGATCTTGGTGCAGATAGCAGTGGAGGTCAGGATAGCTTGATGAGGTAGAAGAATGCAGAGACATCATAGCAGCCACTGGATACAGAGGCACAGGATGAGGTGATGCAAGATCAGGCCACATAGGGCCCCCCTCCTGGAGATCAAGTCACTTAGTTGTAGGATGCACTACGAAGGAGCTGAGACCAAGTGTGGTAGGTATAGAGGGAGCTGAGTGATCTCCACATATAGGTGGCCATCCGAGATACCTGAATAGTGGAGAGGGATAGGGAGATCAAAGAGTTGCAGGAGGAGTTGGTGAGGGTGTGGATGGAGACTTGATATGAGATAGCACAGTCAGTCTATTATTATGTAGCATATATAGGTGCAGTTCCAGAGCTAGCAGACCAGGTTCCACAATTTTTAGAGTATGTCAAAGCACCAGTGGTACCACAGGGACCTCCTCCACATGCACCACCATAGCCAGACATGCCACCTCCTCTGGGTGGTGATGGCTAGGGCTAGATTAGGATTTTTTGATAGATCATGATACATTGTAGCCCCATTTTTTATAGACTGTGCTCGAGTAGTACCATTTTTGTACTGACACTCTTGAGATATATATATATATATGAGCTCATCTTCTAGTATCATTGTACTTGTGTATATTTCTTTGGATGTGTATGATTTATGAGATGTATCCTAAATGAGTAGATGGGTAGATATGAGATGTATGCCATGTATGAATATGAATATGAATATGCACATATTTTAATGGTTATGTATGTATGCAATGTGAAATGCAATGATGAATAAATGTAATGTATGATTTGATTTATGAATGAACATGTATATGAATATGTAGATGTAAATGGATGTATATAGATAATGAGAAAGAACTTTGATGGATGTAATGCAATGTATAAGATACTAATCATCTCATGTAGGATATCACAATACACGACAGGTACTAACCAAAAGAATGTTCTTGAAGATTGAGAGTGAGGATCATACACTTGTACAGCCAAGGTGAACCCAGGATGTGATATGAGACCCTTTAGACAAATCTAGAAGAATAAATAAAGAGAATCACAAATTACTACCACAATGCAAGCCTAGAATGAAAATGCAAGCCTAAACTAGACTCAATCCCTAGGACTTGGTTGTTGGACCCATTAGATAGTTATCATCATAGAGAATTTGGTATTGGATGATCATGAGATGGCATACAATCCTCACTGATATGAAAGTCATGAGAATATGAATATGACATTAGTCTTTAGATTTGTCGGAATGAGGTGTAAGCATTAAGGCACAAGAAGCTAGAATGACCTGAACACCTATTCCTTTTGATTTAGCAAGTTAACATAAGCATCAAAGCATAGTTTCTTGGATGACTTGAATGTTTCTTGTGTACAAACACGTTAGATACATGAGAGTGTCTTCTTTTTGTAAGTATAATAAGAATTCTCACAGTGACCCATTCGTTCACTTTACAGGACGAGCGTTTGAAAGTTCACTTATAGAAAAAGAAGTCACACAAACATACAAGGAGAAGAACCAACCTCACCAAAGTTTCCATATAAAAGGAGTTGAGGTACATATGGCCATCTAACATGAGATAGAGGCTCTAATAGTGCACACCCATTTTATGTGGATTCCTTGGATCATTGGAACTAAACCAACAAATAGAAAGCAAAGGAAATATGATGCCCCCAGCCCTTGCAGCTCTCAGTCAGGATAGATTTCTTTGAGTTTCTCAAGGAGGAATGATAAAGAGAAAAGGAAAAGAACACAAAAAAAAGAAAAGCTCAGCATGCTTCAAAAAGGTACAATTTAGTTTCAGTTTTAGTTTCAGTAGATTGATGTCAGATCAGAATTATATAGCATTTGTGAGAAGTCTCATCAGGATGGCGATAGTAGACAGATGCAGTGAGAACCACTGGTGACTAATGTGAGAGACAGTATTAAGGAGAGATCATAGTGCTAATGAAGTATCAGTAGGCAGATGCGATGGGAACCACTGGTGACCGATACAAAGAAAATCCTAAAGCTAAGCATCAATAGGAAGATTTAGTGAGAACCACTGGTGACTGATGCGAGGAAGATCCTAAAGCTAGGCATCAATAGGAAGACGTAGTGAGAACCACTAGTGACTGATGCAAGGAAGATCCTATAGCTAAGCATCAGTAGACAAACGCAGTGAGACCCACTGGTGATTGATGCGAGGAAGATCCTAAAGCTAAGCACTAGTAGACAGACGCAGTGAAAACCACTGGTGACTGATGCAAGGAAGATCCTCTAAAAAGATAGGACAATGCCTCCTAGACTAGGAAGGGTACCCCCAAGTGTGACTAGTTTCAATCCATGTAAAGTTGAGCATAATCTCAAAGAAAACTAAGAGAAAGTGCATGAGCTAGCAAATGAAAGTAGGAAAGTAGGAAAGCAACTCTACAGGGCCAAGCGGTGTTGCGATAGGTATAGCATTGCAGATCAAGAGGTCCCTATTTACCAGGTTTTCACCATATTGGAAGGATTTTATTGCTTTTGCTACCATGATGCTTGTTTACCAGGTTTTCATCAATGGCACATTTTCTTGTTTTTTTTATTTTTATGTATTTTTATCTTTTTTATTTTTTTGTATTTTTCAAATTTTCAATTTTTTTGGTTGATGCATCAAAGTGCCTATTTACCAAGTTTTCACTAAGATGGTCATTTTTTTCAGGACTTTTTGTAATTTTTAGGATTTTTTCAGAATAGAGTATGTACATGGAGCATTTAGAAGATGCCTCAGCTATAGAATCGCTTCAGATGCAGAGTGTTGATCAACTCTTTGAGTTGTTCTCCTATAGTAGTAGATAGTTGATAAGTGCGAGACCCAAATGTTGCAGTAACAATATACAAACCAAGCCAAATTGGTTCAAACTTTCCATTTTGGATCTGTTGTTGTTGATTCTTAGGGTTCTCTCTACGAATGAGATCACCCACTTAGAAATCCATCAGTTTAACTTTATTATTATAGCTCTTGGACATCCTCTTTTGATATGCTCAGAGATGATCGAGCACCACTTTTTGACCCTCATCTAGTAGTTCTAGCTCTTGTAGCCAAGATATTCTAATGTCTTCATCAGTGATGAGACCTTTTAGAGAGACTCACAAAGTAGGAATCTCAACCTCAATATGTAGTATAGCATCCATGTTGTAAACTAAAGCAAAGTGCGTGGCCCCTGTTGGTGTTCAGATACTTATTCGATAGGCCCATAAAGTTAGATTAATCTGGAGGTGCCAATCTCTACCAGATTTTTGAATTATGCAGTGCAGGATCTTAAGGATCACCTTGTTTGATGCTTCTGCCTATCCATTACCCTGGGGATAATAGATGGAAGACCAATGGTAAGTAATCTTGAACTTAGAGCATAGCTCTGTCAAATACTTATTCTTGAACTACCCCCCATTGTTAGTGATTATTAAGGAGGGTACACCATACCTGTAGATGATGTAATTCAGGATAAACATGGCTACAGACTTGCCATTTTCTATTGTCAGAGGGACTGTCTCGACCCACTTAGTGAAATATTCTGTAGCAGTGATAATGAACTTGTGTCCATTTGATGAAGAAGGGTGAATATGACCCACCAAATCAAAGGCCCTTTGTTGAAATGGCCAAAAAGTAATGAATGGGATTGGCTCCTTGGTGGGAGCATGAATCAGATTCCCATGAAGTTGACACTATTTACAAGCCTTAGCATATTGTATAGCTTCTTTCTCCATATCAGGCCAATAGTAACCAGCTCTAGTAAGGTTTCAAGCTAGTGTCAGACCGCTTGAATGGGATCCACAGATGCCTTCATGCATCTCAGCTAATGCACATTTGGACTCGTCAAGTTCTAAACACCTAAGAAGGGTACCATCTAGACCTTGCCGATACAAATCGTTAGCTATGATAACATATAGTGAAGCACTACAGATTAGGTGATGTTTCTCATTCTGAGTGTAAGTGTCTGGAACAATCTGGTCATGGAGGTAGGAATAGATATGATGGTAGTGAGATGAGTCATGTCCAATGATTGAATAGATTATCCTAGATTCAAGGGATTCATGGGCTGGGTAGTGTAACATCTTCGCCAGGAATTCATGTCAAAAGTCATTTTATGGCATTTTTAACATGGAAGCAAGAGTATAAGCCATGGTGTCGATTGCTTTGTTGTCTGCTCATAGAATCTACTGGAAAGTGACATGTGCAAAGTATTTTCTTAGATCATCAACCATTCATTTGTAAGGTACCAATTTTTCATCCTTTGTTTGATAAATGTCATTGACTTGGTTGATGACAAGAAGTGAATCTCTAAAGATCTATAGTTCATCTACTTGCCATTCAATGGCTATCTTCATGTCATTGATTAGGGCTTCATACTTAGTAATGTTATTTGTACAAGGGAACAACATTTTGTATGCCTTTGGTAAAGAGTACCTTTGTGGAGTAATGAATAGTATTCCGGCACCTGACCCCTGTTGGGTAAATGATCCATCAAAGAACATAGTCCATGTCTGATGTGTGAGAAGCATTATGGACTCATCTAGAAACTCAATGTTCAATGGTTGATAATCTATGATAGGTGCTTCATCCAACTAATCTGAAATCTCTTGTCCTTTAATGGCTTTTCTCTCTACATACTCAATGTCAAACTCACTGAGTATCATGGCCCATTTCACTAATCTACCTGTAAGGGAAGCTTTGCTGAGAAAGTAATTCAATGGATCAATTTTAGCAATAAGACATGTAGTGTGGGCAAACATGTAGTGTGGTCAAGCATGTAGTGCCACAATTTCTGTGAAGCAAATACCACTTCTAGGAAATCTTTCTCAATGATAGAATAATTCATTTCATAAGAGACCAGAGTTCTACTGATGTTAGAAATAGTCCTTTCTTTATTGTTTTGATCTTCTTGAGTAGTAAGACACCTAGGGATGTGTTTGTAGTAGAGATATAGAGAATGAGTGGTTTCCCATGAATAGGAGGAATTAATATTGGTGGATTATCAAGATATTGTTTGATCTATTGGAGCCCTTTCTCACAATCTTCGTTCCACTCATAGGTCACACCTTTATGTAGGGTCTTGGTGAATGGTTGTGACTTGTCTTCTATTTGTGCAATGAAGAATCAGATAGACTGTAACCGACCTTGGAGACCTCTCATCTGACTAATGTTGTGGGGTAGAGGCATTTCCATGATAGCTTGAAATTTCTCAGTATCTACCTCTATGCCTTTGGCAGATATGATGTAACCCAATAATTTACCAAAGGTGACTCCAAAGGCACACTTCTTTGGGTTGAGCCTTAAACCGAATTGTTCCATTCAATCTAATATAGGACCTAGATCTGCAAGATGTACTTTTCATTCCATGCTCTTAGCTAATGTATCATCCACATAATCTTTCATCATCTTATGCATCATTTCATGAAAGATAGAGGTGACAACTCTTTGATATGTGGCTCCAGCATTTTTAAGCCTGAATGGCATGACATTCCAACAGAAAGTTCCCCAAGCACAAGTGAAGGCTGTCTTTTCTTCGTCTTCTGGCACAATTTTTATTTGGTTGTAGCCAGATAAAATGTCCATCAATGAATACATTTCATAACCCACATTCATGTCTATAATCATGTCAATGTTGGGTAATGGGAAGTCATCCTTGGGACAAGCTTGGTTCAAATCTCAGAAATTTGTGCAAACTCTGATAGATTTATCATGTTTGGTAACTGGAACAATATTAGAAATCTACTCTGCATAGTTAATTGCTCTAATGAAACCAGCTTTGAGAAGATTTTCTAATTCATCTTTGACTAAAAGTGCCACATGCAGGTGCATCTTATGAAGCTTCTGTTTGATAGGTTTGACACCTGGTGTGATAGATAAGTGATGCATAATCATAATAGGATCTAGCCTAGGCATATCAATGTAAGTCCAGGAAAAGTTGATTTTCTTTCTTCGAAAGAATTTGGTGAATTCCTATTTCTCTTCTGCGAATAAGGACTGTGCTAAATGAATAACCTAAGGTGCAGCTTCCATACCCAAATTTACTGGTTGAGTGGGCTCTATCAATATTGAAGATCTTTCCTGAAAATGACTCAGAAGTGTATCAAGTATCCCATCCTCGGGTGCCTCAAAGAGGTTCTCACCCTTGGATACATCCTTTGTTTTTAGTTTTTTTGGCTCTAACACTACCACAATGTGGTTTTCACCATCAAAGAACCTATTCCTTTTTCTTTTAATTTTATGACTAAGATACTTGATATTAGCTTCAATCATGTTGACACTATCTTCATTGATAGAGGATGTCATAGGTTTGACAATGTTAAGGTAGCAAGCAAGAGCGTAATCATTCTGGAATGTAAGGAATTCATTGGATGGAAAGGAGAGGTTCTAGTTTATCAGCTCGGGATGGTGGAGTGAAAGAGAAGTGGCAGGTTCAAGTGCATTCATGGTATAGTTATCAAAAGTGTGGACAATCAAGTCAAGACCTAAAGCAATCTCATCCAGAGGTGTGTTCGAATCCCTTTGAGACCTCACATCAAAAGTAGAGGGAATGATAACATTAGTGGAATCAGACTCATTCGTCCTAACACTAGACCCTTCACCTACTTTGAGAATATTTTCAAATGTATGTATTATGTCTACATCCTTGTCAGAATTTGCGTCAGACAGAGAATCAAACTCATACTCATGTGAGTTTGTAATACTAGATATAGGAATTCCATCAACACTTGTTGTACCATCTGACTCATTATCATCTCTTGTAGCATTGATGTTCTGTTGATTTTGTTCTTTTTGAAAATGAGCTTGAAAAGATGATGACATGTAGAGTTCTTGTTGATAGTTAGGGTGAGCCGTTTGCATCTTTCTCAACTATTCATATGTCAAAGGAGTAACTGAGGTGGTGTTGTCAGAATCACTATCAGTTTCAAGGTGTTTGATACGCTACTCCAGACCATCCAGCTTTGTGAAGAGTGTGATAAGATCTGGAGGAATAGGATAAGGAAAGGTAACCTCATTTGAACTACCCTTTGAGTTTTTAGCTGAAACAGTGACACTAGATACTGGTGAACATTCTAGTTCTGGTACAAATTTATGAAACCCTAAATGAAATTGGATTTTCTTGAAGCCTAGACCTATGGTATCTTTTTTCCTTCATCCTATGGCTTCAATCAGCTCAATAAATCCATTACTAAGCTTAAAGCACCAGAGATAGCTTCATATGCACTGAATGGATTAATCCATGTCAGTGAACTGTTGATAAGTTCATGGATTGAAGAAGTTAAGACCTTGGAAAACTCTTTCCAAGATGTCTTAAATATGGTGAGTAAGCACTGAATCATTTGTGCTTAAGTTTTACAATTTCGTATATACCTTTGCCATTGATGTCAAAGCGAGAGGAAGAAAAAGGAAAAATGAGGAAGACAAAGAAATATGTAGAGAATAAAATAAAAGAAAAAGAGAAAAGAGAAAAAGAAAAGAAGGGAGTTGCATTATGGCACTTAGTCATTTTTCTAAGTGTTGTCATCAATGCCAAAGGGAGAGATTGTTGGCACGTGGTGTTTTGGAGCACTTGGAATCACTTGAGGGTTTTCATTTATGGCAACACTTATGTTTGGAGTGATCGCATGATAAGAAGATTGCCACTGGAGTCACAGTCATGAAAATAAGTCCAGAATCAGGATAACAGGGTACAGTGCCATAGTTTTGGTCAGCAATGAAGATATATGAGGTATTATGGCTTGCAAAGTTAACTAGAGGTATTTTTGGATGCATACATGCTTTGATTAAAATTGCAAGAGTTTTGATTACCATATTTGTGAGATACAGTGTTCTGAAGGTATGCAAAAACAATAAAACAGTGTAACAGGGTGCATGAACAGTTGCGAAGATTAAGGAAAGCAAAGTGGATATGATAAAATGCTAAGACAAGTGAATAAATTATATTGCCAACTCTTTGGTAATGTAAGAGCACCAACTCCATAAATATCATTTGCATGAGTTATTGTTATGTTTTGTATGGTAATTATGAAGCCGACTAGAAGGCTGATTTTGTATAAGTACAGATTGTTTTTGTGAAAGCGAGGAATGGTTATGATTATGATGATGGAGTAATTTTTTTAATATAAGAGTAGAGATCAAATGTGAGATCAATAAGAGGCCGAGCTATAACTAGAACTATCTAAGAAAGATAATTTCTTGTATTGTTCCCTTTTTGAGAACTCTTTTGAGACAAATATTGATTGTAAGAGTAGTGTTCTCACCACCTTTAACCAGGTGTTTTGTATACCCCTAATAGGGTTTTGTATTCCTCTAACAAGGAAATGTACTATGTAACAATCAGCTCCTACAGGGCTAGATCCCCTAACAAAGATATTATATTTTAGTGCATATTTGTGGGTACCATCCCCACCGGGATTTTCCCTTTGGCCAGGGTTTCCTTGAGAACAAATCATGGTGTAATGAGTAATGTATTATGCTTATATGTTCTTTTCATTTCTACATTACTTTGTATTGTTTATAATTGTTTAAAGTTGAAAAGATTAAAGTTATGTAATACTGATTCACCCCCCTCTCAGTATTACCTAATCCTAACATGCATATATATGGGTCGTATATATGCACATATACATATATATAATTATGTAATATTATCAATCATGTTCAAGATAACAATATTCTTCACTTTGGAAAATAGGCTAAGGCAAGGGCATTGTTCATCTTGTTTGAACATAATGATTTTTAGTCCCAATTTATTGATTTAAAGATGCAAAATTTCTCTTCTAAAGTTCTATTTTAATTGAGTTGAAAAATATATATTTAAATCAAATTTCCATAACAATTATGAAGGATATCATAACCCCACCTTATATATACTCATTGTCTTTCATCTAATATGTATGCTATGATCAAATAAGCACATAAACAACAAGACTACATATCCGTGTTCATAATCATCATGATTAATAATAACTTAATTATATAGATGTATATGTGCATATATATATTGTTCTTATATATGCACATATACACATATGTTCTTGGCTAATCATCATCCATTTAGCACTTGTCGATGTTGTAACCAGATTTATAAGGATTATAATCATTAGAAGTACACTAGAATACCTACATTTTAAAAAATCAAGTAAAAGATGCCAAGAGATATCAAATTTCAAATTATTTCCAAAATCAACCTCACACAAAACACCATGAATTAATGTTCATATTAAATAATTTAATATTTCAAAACTAAATTTCAATCAAAATGAGTCAATTACTGACTTAACCATCAACAGTGATACTGCAATCATGTGAGAAAGAGCTAAAATTAACTAAGAAGATATATTGAAATTAATCAGAAATGCCCAAGGCCAGTAGCAATCAATATTTGGGCATAAGAGAAAACATGATTTGAACATGTGCATTATACCATATACCTCAATTAAATCAAATGAATTAATGATAGCTTGCAAGCCTAGCATCGGTAACAGTTGTTTTTGGGAGGAAAGCAATCTTCTCGACAACATCAATTGGAATTGGAACTGGAATGTCAGGAGGTCCTTCAAAAACCCTAATACCCTAAATACCCATTTGGATCAAGTTATAGTGGCTATCTTAACCATCTTTTAGATAGTACGTTTTCCCACTAAAAAATTTTCTTAAAGACATTAACCTTCCTTATATAAAAAAATTACATGTTCTGATTAAATTTGCTAAAATTTTAACTATTTTTAAGTAATCCTACACTGAACAGGACGACTACAATTGAACTCAACAATACTTGTGAGTGTAACTCCAAGTCACATAAAATGATTTCTAGTGACTGGGAAATGAGGAGTATAAAAAGGATTATGTAAAATCAAGGATACTACCCTAATACTATCTCATTTTTACAATAAGATCTCTCAGTTTTTTTGAAATATAAGAAAATGTGACTTTCACAATATCTACACAACTTCACTGTTGATCCAGTCACAACCATACCCATTTAAATTAAGATGCTTATGAGAAATTGTATACAAACACATGGGATTTTTCCATTGATAAATTACACTTTTGGCATACATCAAATTGCAATTGCAGGTCAAAGCACATGCATCACATTAGGGTTCAGGGTTTAGGTTTTATCATATGCAAAAGCCATGTGTAATCTTATACTTACAAGAACCTTGGTGATGTAAAGTTGTAGATGTCATGAAAGCCCTAGTTGGCATTTGGAGCTTGGAAATAATGGCAGATGTCCATTGTTGTGGCGCCATGAATTTTAAGTCGTGAAGAAGGAATAATCTTCGGGTTTATTTACATCTTGTTTCAGAGTATTGATTTTTAGAGAAAATTCATTAAACCCTTTTGGAAATCCTTGATTTTAAGTCAAGGCTGAGGAAAATCTCAATGTTGTTGCAAATGTTAAATCTAATGAGAATTATTTTATTAGTTTTTTAACCTTTGATGATGGTCTTTCTGGATGCAGTGAAGAAGAGAAGAAATGTGCCTAGGGTTAGAAAAAATTTTGGTTCTAGCTCAAGCCAGTGCTTTTTTAAAGTGGAAAACATGGTTTTGAAACTATTGTGTTGAGACTCCCACTTCTCAATTTTTTTAGTGGCATCAAATGCAATGGACAGTAGTGTTGCTAAAAATCACAAACCTATTTTTATCGAAATCCTGTATGAACTAGAAATATCTCTGCATACCTTGTGTTAAAAGAGATTATGAGAGTCGTTGCCTTACAAACCCGATGGAGGAGGGAAAGTGAAGGATGTTGATGCCTTAGCCACTTTTCATAGATGGTTTTTGCCTAATCCGCTTTGCCAAAGTGAAGAATGTCATTTCCTCAACCGCTTTGCAGAGAAAAAGTGAAGAATGTCGTTGTCTTGGTTGCTTTGCAAATAATGTCGTTGCCTCAGCCACTTTTCTAAAGTGAAGAATTTTGTTGCCTTCCACTTTTCCAGTGAAAATTCCCTAATGTGGACCCCAAATTTTTATTGTATTTTGAACGTGGACCTGATGACTTTACAAAATGGGCATTGAAAAAGTGGAATTTGGCCCTCAAATTCCAATTCTACCTCTTCTAGTGGAAGATGTAAATGCTCATTTTGGGTCAAAATGAGCATTTACATCTTCCACTTCTATTTTCATATTGCACTTCCAAACTGAGGTTTTGACGAAATTGGAAATCACAAATGCCAATTCTAAGCTAATTCTCGCAACCAAACAAGCCCTAATTGATGGGTTCTTATGTTACAACCAAATCAAAATGGACCCTTAAGACCAAAAGAAAACTAGATTTATATGTGCATGTGGTACATATTGTTGGAATGTAATTTCATTCAGTCTCAAGAATTCATGCATAACATATCAAAGGGCCATGCTAATAATATTTCATGATATGATGCACAAAAATATGGAAGATTATATTGATGACACATTGGAAAAGTCAAAAGTGAGAACAACCCATATAGAGGTCCTAAGGAGAATCTTTGATAGAATGGAGCAGTTTCAACTAAGGTTAAACCCTAAGAAGTGTGCATTTTCTTTATCATCGAGAAAGTTGTTAGGCTTCATAGTATCAGCAAAATGAATTGAAGTTTACCCAGAAAAGTTAAAAGCAATACTTGAAATGCAACCACCCACGAATATCAATCAGATGAGGACACTTCATGGTAAGTTTCAATCCATAAGGAGATTCATATCCCAGTTAGCAGATAAAGCTTAACCTTTCATGAAGATGATTCATAAAGGAGCTAGTCACATTTACATGGGATGAACAATGCGAGAAAAACTTTGCTCAAGTCAAGAAATATTTGGTGAATCCTTTGATCTTGATGGCTCTGATACATGGAAAACCACTTCTACTATACATATCAACAACAGACACATCATTAGGGGTATTGCTAGTACAAGAAGATGAAGCTAAGAAAGAAAGGGCTATATACTATATCAGTAGGACTCTAGTTTCCTATGAGTTAAATTACTATAGAATTGAAAAGGCATGCTTAGCAGTGGTATTCACATCTCAGAAGCTAAGACATTGTATGTTGTCACATAAAGTGAAGCTAGTTTCCAAGATAGATCCACTTAAGTATTTGTTAAATAAAGAAACATTGATAGGAAGACTAGCAAAATGGGTCTTAGTATTAAGTGAGTTTGATATTGAATACATTGACAGAAAATACATCAAGGGACAAGTGATAGTTGAGCAACTTGTTGAAGCACCACTGATAGATGACAAACCATTGCATATAGAGTTTCCTGATGAAGAAATCATGCACCTTACAGAACATCCATGGAAGATGTATTTTGATGGCTCCTTTACATGGCAAGGGTTAGGAGATGGATGTTTGTCCATTACTACACAAGGATAAAAAATATCAAAGGCATACAAGATGATATTTCCATGCACAAATAACATAGTGTAATATGAAGTGCTAGTGAATAGATTAAAGCTAGCAATAGAATGGAAAATCATTGAGCTGCATATCTATGGAGACTCGCACCTTATTATTAATTAGGTCAATGATGACTATCAGAAATAAGATGGTAAGTTAATGCCCTATAAGAGGATGGTGGATGGCCTAAAGAAGTATTTTGTCTACATCACATTTGAACAGATTCCAAGGTCAGAGAATAAAGTTGTTGATGCGATGGCTACCTTAGCATCCATGTTACAACTAGAAGAACATCAGTTTTGGTATGACTTGCTGGTGGAAGAACTCCCCTTTCCAGCCTATGATTCACTTGATTCCCAAATTATATGCATCATTGAAACCCAAGTCCTATCTAGATATGCTCATATTTATTCCTACCTTAAAGATCAGACCTTTCCTGAAAATTATTCAAGAAAACAAAAAAAGATGCCTCATGAGAGTAGCATCACATTATTTAATCATTGCTAATGAATTGTATAGATATGCTCTAGATGGTATGCTACTTAGATGTTTAGAAAATAAAGAGTCAAGTTGTGCATTCAAGGAAGTACATGAAGGTGTTTTTGTATCTCACTCGAATGGATTTTCATTAGCTAATAAACTCTTAAGAGTGGGATACTATTGGCCTACAATGGAAAAAGATGCTATACAATATGAAAAACCATACAAGAAATGCAAATTCCATGACTACCTGATACATGCTTCAGCTAGGAAGTTAATTCCATTCATTGCACATTGGCCAATTTCAACAATGCGATTTTGATTTAGTAGGGAAAATTTACCAAAGCTCATCCAATGCACATAGGTATATCATTATAAAAACTAAATACTATACAAAATGGGTCGAAGTTGTACCACTACCAATACTACGGGCAAGAAGATTTTAATGGTTATCCTAAACTACATCATTTGTAGGTATGGGATACCCTCATCAATTGTAAGTGACAATGGAGGGAAATTCAAAAATAAAGACATGGATGAGTTGTGTCTACAATTCAAAATCACTCAGCATTGTTCCTTGATCTATTACCCTCAAGGTAACAAATAGGTTGAAGCATCAAACAAAATAATCTTGAAGAACTTGCATAGAATAGTGATAAAATCAGGAAGAGACCAGCACTTGCAAATTAATCCAACATGGTGGGCTTATTGTACCAGCATCAAAACACTAACTAGAGAAACTACTTTTGCACTAGTATGTAGATTTGAAGCGGTATTGACTATTGAAGTAGAGATTCCATCACTAAGGGTATCATTGAAAATTTTAGTCACTAATGAGGACTACAAAATCTCTCGATTACAAGAGTTAGAATTGTTTGATGAGCATAGACAATAGGCGTTTGATCATATCAAAGTCTACCAAAAGAGGATGTCAAGAGGTTACAACAAGAAAGTAAAGCCAAGAACATTTCAGTTAGGAGACTTAGTCTTAAGAGAAAATCCGAAGAATAAACAACACTGAGAAAAAAAGGGAAAGTTTGAACCCAACTGGTTGGGTCCCTTTGTCATCACAGCTGCATTTGGATTAAGAGCCTCTCAATTGGTTTCACCTAAAGGATATTTCCTACTGGATCCAATAAATACTCTCCACCTAAAATAGTTTTACGCCTGATATTCTTGAGATAGAACTTGTACAACCAAAAGTGTTCCTAAAGAAATCCACAAAAAAGAAAAAAGAGTTCCTGAAGAAATCCAAAAAATATCAAATATTGATCCTGAAAAAAATAATGGAAAGAAGAAAAATAAAAAATAATGGAAAAGGTCCTAAAAAAATGATCATCTTGGTGAAAATCTAACAAACAAGCGCCTTGGTGAGTCAAAGAAAAAAAAAGTACAAAAAAATTGAAAAAGACAAAAAGTATCTTGGTGAAAACCTGGTAAACAAGCGTCATGATAGAAAAAATAGAAAATTTGTCCAAGTGGTGAAAACCTGTTAAACAGACGCTACTTGTAATCAACACTCTATCTATCAATTTGATGCTTGAACGCTTGGCCAATCTAAAGTTTTGTTTGTATATAACTTCCAGTCCCTTTTGTGACAGTCAAATCCTGAGCCATGTTATTTGAAAAATCCTATTCTCCTAAGAATGGAATCTTTCTATATCAAAGTCCTAGGAAAGTTGTCTTCCTAGGGGGAAGTGGTCATAGTCATGCAAGATGAAAGGTCACCTAGTCACTATTAGGACTATCTATTAGGGTGTCGGTCATCCCTAGTTTGCAACTGATAATAAAATAAACAACCAAAGGTATTTATTAATACCACCAACCTAGCACAACAATAGTATTTCTTAATACTTGGACCTCAAAAGTGTTCCTGAACACTAGTCATGGAGATAAGAGTGTTCCTAAATACTAATGCCAAATAGATGAGACATTTACTACACTAGACACAAATAATAATGAAATAAACATCTCTGATAGATAATGTTTTCCACAAGTGCTTGCAAACTAAACAAATGTGTTTTTTAAACACTACAAAGTAACAATCAAATATTTTGAAATGTATGATGGATCATGTATTTCAAGACCTTCCTTGATGATGTTCATGGACTAGAGAAATTAAATGAAGAAATCATGAATTTTTGTTAGTTTGTTATTACTTGTTTTCAATTTTTGATTGTTGTGTTCCCTGAGTAGCTCGAAGATGTCTAAAAATGACTAGATAAACAAGGAATGGGGCATAACATTTTCTTTGTCTTCTTCTTGTGGTAATAAATATTGTGATCTAAGGTGATCATATGGAATGGATGTCTATGATAAGAGTGCCCATCATGATTGGAATACCACATATACCTCGACCTATTTCCTATGAAATATTTGGTGAGGTTTGATTTGTTTCCTTGTCTGTTTCAATATGAAAATGAAATAACTTCCTAGTAATGTGCACAAAATGAGACTATCCCAAGGATATGAATAACTAATAGTTCATTTTGGGTGTGTGTGTGTGTGTGTGTGTGTGTTGCACATGAATAGAAAAAGTTTATATTAATAGGAAGTAACTGACAAAACATTCTGGCCTGTATGCTTTAATGTTTAGGTTCACTTTTGACATGACATATAAAAGGAAAGTATTCATATTTTCATGATTGCTAAATCTGTCAATGAAAATTGTACTGACCTATTAGGTCTAAACTAAAAATCTCTATGATGATAAAAGACTTATCTTGAATAAACAGTGAAGGTCCTAGAGGTCTTAAGTTCATTTTAGTTTCATTTTCATATTAAATCGCATTAAGTTCATTTTAGTTAAATTTCATTTTATAGTTGCATTAAATTCATTTTAATTGCATGTTCATGGTAGATGCATACATTTTAAATTGCATTCATTTTAATATAGTTTCATTCATTTTAAATTTAGTTGTATCAGTATGACAACATGAATGTCATTTATTAACATCAATATGAGTAAAAATTTTAAAACATCAACATTTACAAGTTTGACCAAGTATTTCATATAATCATCAAGATCAACTCAAAATGACTGAGTATCTATCATTGATATCCACACACCTGCATAATCATGTTAGTATCATAAATACACCTGCATTAATGCATCTATTATCATTCATCAATAAACAAAAGAGATGTACATACATTGCATCACATTACATCTCATATACATGCGTAACATAGAAGTACATCAAAATAAATGCATTTCATACATACATCCATAAAATAGAAAAAGTACAAAAATATCTGCACATATATCAGTGACATGATAAAATGAAGTCAATAAATCAAATCTATCTAAATCACGTGACCAAGTATAACCAAAGATGAGATCAATATCCAAAGCAGATAAACATATCAAGATCAAGATACATGTCCAAAAATCAAATAAAATCAGTATCATCATGGTAACAAGCAATCAAATGAGAATATATATATATATATATCAGAGTCTAAAGTGTATCAGAAAGTATATCAATCAAAAATGGTATAGAGTACATCAAAATGTATATTAGGAGATACATATATGTCAAAATGATACATCAATATTACAGTAAAAAATCATGTATGGATCCCTCCCTCATCATCTCAAGGAGGGGGGGAGGTGGAACATCTTCTATAGGAGGTACAAGAGGTGGCATCGCACCCTTAGACTCTTGTGAAATAGCAAAGTACAAAGGTGCTCTCTCTATCACTGGAATAGTTGAACAGTATAAGGAAAAATAATATGCACCTTGTTGTCCCTAGTGAGAAGCTATGTGAGCATATTTGTATCACTCTTCTCTCAATGTAGCTATCTTCTCATCCTTGTCAGCCCTCAAATCCGAAATCCTAGCCTATAAAGTGGTAACCTCTATCCTCAAAGAAGCCCACTCCTTCTCACAAGATAATGGATCCCTATCTCTATCTGAAGGAGGACCTTGAGGTGGATGTCCTCCTCCTCCGCCACTACTCTCTCTAGGAGCCCTTTGTTGTTAATGTTGTTGATGTGAAAAAAGTGGAGCAACATCCATCTGTGGTGGTACTACCCTAAATCTCCTAGGTCAACCCTTATGGTCTCCATCCCCTCTGGGTGCTCATCATCTCCCTCCACCACCATCACCAACCCCACTGCCACCATCTCCACCACCTCCATCACCATGATTTAGGAGAATCTTGGGTTCTTCACAATATTGCATCAACCAAAAATAGTGTTTTGATTTCTTTTATTGTTTTCCTTGTGGTAGTTTAGTTTTATGATCATTCATATGTTGGAGATTTTGGTTGCGGTGTTAGGTACCTATATAGAGATCATTTCCTAAGAGTGCATCATGTTTTGATCATGGAGCTTCATTTGAGGATTCTTTTGGTTACTTCAGGTAGCATGACCCTATTCTACCTGAGTTGACCTGTTAATTTCAGTTATGGTCTTTTCTCATTGATTTTTGGCGGCTATGATCTTGATGCATGATTTATGGATCTTGTGTGGACCTATATCTATGTTCGCACCTTCTTATGTTCTCCTTGGTGATATTTTTTCTTATTTTGGGGCTGACCTTATTTATTTGTAAACTTTCATTTGGAATGTAACTCTTGGTTGACCCTTGTTGTACTAATTAGGTATATGTTAGGAATAGTCCCAAGAGATAACTGAGAGGGGGGGTGAATCAGTTATCTAAAAGATTCAATTCTTTATCTAATTAAGTACATAATAACATTAGGCACATACACAATGAGATAATGCTTAACACAACACCACAATTTTGGTTATGGGGAAACCCAAATAGGTAAAAACCCTGGTGGGAATTAGCACCCACTATAAACTGCACTAGAGTATAATGATCCCTATTAAAAGATCTTACAACCCTTTTTGGAGTTGATCTTTACAATGCATGAAGTACAGTGACCTAGTCAAGGTTCATACCGTATTAGGAGTCTTTTATAAATAACCTTGTTAAAGGTGAGGACACACTGTCCAGGAGCACACTTCTCAAATGGTGAAGGTTGCAACCTTCTGCATAACAGATACACACTATATATAGATCTTGGTGAACTAGAAAGTAGACACGTTGTCTTGATCAGTTCCAATTAATATAATATGCTCTCTTCTTCTTCACATAGATCTTCAAATGATGATTGACTATCTCAATACATTCGCATCTTCTTCTCTACTCTTACATTCACACTTAGCAATCACAACTAACTGGCTATCAGTGCCTTTCTCCAAATGATATAATCAAGTTGGCCTATTAGAACTTCCTTGGAATCATAATAGAGAAACAATATAACTCTTCAATAACATCTCCAATGGCTATATCAAGCACGCAACACAAATAGGATCGCGCAACTCAATATAAGTAGATGTGTCACTTCACACAGTCAACTCCACCAAATTAACTGAAACTTTATTCTCATGATAAAATATGTTATGCGCTCTTAACCAAACATTCTTAACTCATCACCAAACATGAAACCAAACATGCATATCAAAATGATAGGTGCAACTACTAAAACAATATAAACATTGTCGGCTCCATTAGATAATCTCAGGAAACTATAACTGACAAATAGAAATATCATTACTCAACTTCAACTACACAATTGGCTCTGCATCCATGAACATAGCATCATAAACATGTCTTCAACACAAATATAAATGTGCAAGGCTCCATCATAACCATACCGAAAATCACATACAAAACTATGCATGTAACACTGTTAGGAACACTACTGATACAAACAACTACACAATTGTTTGTACTCAGAATCAACCTCTGCTTCTATGATATCATGTTGATAACATATCTAAGAAACATGTGCTCAAGGCTCTCTACATAAGACTTCAACACATGCTACTTACCATATATTGTCATCAATGACAAACATACATTCAATCACTGTCTTGTTGGAAAATCTCCAACAATCTCCCCCTTTGGCATTGATGGCAACATATGGAATGAAAAACACCACCAATCCAAACTGAAAATTATTTTATAACATTCTCCATTTCCTCAACAAAACTCCCCCAAGGATGAATCCTCCATCTACTATTGAATGCTCTGAATATCAATGGCTACATCTTCTTACTATATACTCCCCCTTACTATTGTGTTTCTTCTTACTAAATACTCCCCCTAACTATTTTATTTTTCATGACTATATAATCACTCCCCCTTTGACATCAATGGAAAAGGGCACAAACACAAATAAGCACAGGTGTACTACTCTTGAAGTAGATTAGTCAACCATTCATCAGTCACTGAGGACTGATGCACTACTACAAACTCTAATCAGATCCAGGGAATGGAATTACTCCCAACTTCTCCCTAAGATACTCATATGTATCCTTTGGTAAGGGCTTTGTGAAAATGTCTATTAACTATTCTTTTTTGCTCACATAATCCAATTTTACTTATTTTTCTACAACTTTCTCTCTTAGGAAGTGATATTTTATCTCAATGTGTTTTGTCTATGCTTGCATCACAGGGTTCTTTGACATATTGACAGTGCTAGTTTTGTCACAATGAATAACAATAGGGTAATCAATCTAAATTCCAAAATCCTTTATCATTTTCTTGATCCACATAATTGTAGAACAATTTAATGTTTCTGCTACATACTCTGCTTCTTTTGTGGACTGAAAAATACAATTATGCTTCTTGCTTGTCCAAGTAACTAGTCTATCTCCAAGAAATACTGCTCCTCCTGAGGTGCTCTTCCTATCATCAACGCATCTTGCCCAATCTGCATCTATATATACATGAAGTTTTACATTCTCTGAATTAGGATACCATAAACCATAGTCTATAGTTCCTTTCAAATATCTGGATATCCTCTTTACTTCCATAAGATGATTTTGTTGAGGTTCTATTGAAAATCTTCCAACAATACCAATTGCATTAGAAATATATGGTCTAGATTGAGTAAGATATATGATTTTACCAATCATAGACTTATACAAGGTCTTGTCTACTATTGTTGAATCATCTTCTTTTGAAAGCTTTCTTCATGTTATCATAGGGGTACTTACTAGCTTGCAATCATCCATCTTGAACTTCTTCAATATTTCTTTCACATACTTAGATTGATTAATGAAAATACCTTTATCTATTTGTTGCACATTCAATCCCAAAAAGTACTCGATAGGTCCAATCATGCTCATTTCAAATTCACTCTGCATCTCTTTAGAAAATTTTGCACTAAGCTTGTCATTACCACCAAAAATAATGTCATCAACAAAAATAGCAACTAGTAATAATCCTTCAAGTGTCTCTATTATGAATAAGTTACAATCTACTGCTCCTTTCTTGAATTCAATCTTAGCCAAGTAACCATCTAGTCTTTCATACCATGCTCTAGGGGCTTGCTTAAGTCCATAGAGGGATTTCTTTAGTCTTCATACCATATCACATTTGTCTGATAAAGTAAATCCTTCAGGATGCTCTATGTATACTTCTTCTTTCAACTCTCCATTTAGGAATGTTGACTTGACATCCATCTGATATACTTTAAAGTCTTTGAATGTTGCATAGGCTAGAAATAAATTTATGGCTTCCAGTCTTCTTATAGGTGCAAATGTATCTAAATAATCAATTCCTTCTCTCTGTGCATATCCTTTACATACTAGTATTTCTTTATTCCTTACTATTGTACCATCTTCATTCATCTTGTTTCTAAATATCCACTTGGTTCCAATCACATTCTTGTCACTAGGTCTAGGGACCAATTCCCATGTATCATTCTTAACTATCTAATCTAGATCTTCTTTCATTGCTTCATGTCAATTTGAATCATTACATGCATCTTCAACACTTAAGGGTTCAATTTGAGAAAGTAAACATACCGCTTCATCAACTGTTGAACTTTTTGCCTTTGATCTTGTCATGACTTTGTTGTTCTGATCTCCAATGATATCTTCTTTTGAATGGTATCTAGATTTGAATTTTGGAACATTAGGTGTGACTCTTTCATTTATCTTCTGTGATTCTTCTTGACTTGTTTCAAGATCATTGAATAATACATCAATGTTGTCAAACATTTCTTCAACAATTGTTTCTCTACTGATAGGACTAGGTTCTTCTTCAATCATAGGTTCATAATCATGATATCCCTCTTGAATCATAAACTTTTCATCAATCTTTACATGAGCACTTTCAATGATCTTCTTTAATCTTAAGTTAAAACATCTATAGACTTTTCTTTTAGTAGAGTAACCAAGAAAAATACCTTCATTGCTTCTTGCATCAAACTTGCCAATAGCTTCATCTCTCTTGATGTAGCACTTTATTCCAAAGATTCTAAAGTATTTTACTATAGGTACATTCCCAAACCATAGCTCATAAGGTGCCTTGTCTGCGCCTGGCCTTAATTGAATTCTATTGATAGTATATACTGCAGTATTGACTTCATCTCTCCAATAGGTGTGTGAAACTTTTCCTTCAATCATGATAGTGTGGGTTGTGTCAAGTATGATCCTATTTCTTCTTTCTACAATTCCACTTTGCTAAGAGGTTCTAGGTGCACTTAGTTGTCTCTTTATCCCATGTTCTTTTCAATACTCATAAAATCTGTCAAAGGTGAATTCTCCTCCTCTATCTGATCTCAGACATTTTATCTTTAATCTAGACTCATTTTCAACTTTAGCTTTGAATATTTTAAACTTCTCAAATGCTTCATATTTATCTTTTAAGAATGCAACCCACATCATTCTAGAATAATCATCAACAAACAAAATAAAGTACCTTTCACCATAGTATGATCTTGTTTGAGTTGGTCCACATAAGTCTGTATGTACTAGATCCAATTTGTTCTTTGTTGAATTATGTTTTCTTCTGAATGAATTCCTCACATGTTTTCCCATCACACATTCCCTGCATATTATATCAACTGGTTTTGCAATACTAGGAAGGTCTCTTACTGCCTTTACATTGCTTATCTTTACTATATTATCAAAATTGATGTGACATAGTCTTTTGTGCCATAACCAACTGTCATCTACTTTAGAAAAAAAACAACTTGCTTCTGAATTAAGTTGAAAAACATTACCTTTTGTCTTTGAACCTGATGCAATCATTACTCCTTTGTTATTAATGATGCACTTATTGTCTTTGAATTCCAACTGATATCCTTTGTCAAGCAACTGTCCAACACTTAGTAGTTTATGGTGCAAACCATCAACACATAGAACATCATCAGTATTATTCTTTCCATCAAGGTGATAGCTCATCTACCTATGATAGGTTTAGGAGTTTTATCTCCAAATCTAACCATTCAGCCTTTGTACTTATCCAGATGAATAAATCTATCTTTGTCTCCTGTCATGTGATGTGAACAACTGTTGTCAATAATCTAGTCTATTCTGATGTCAGCTTGTGAAATTAATGCTAGCTCTTTTGCTTTCCTTTCATCTTCAAGATCCATCTCATTAAAACATTTATCCATATCTTCAACAGAAATGAATCCAATTTCATCTTCTACTAAATCTCCATCTGATACTCCATCTCCAGCATAGTAACATTCTTTTGTATACTTAGGCTTGTAATTAGTTTTGAACTTCTTGACTCTTGTAGGACACTTAGATGCAAAGTGACCAATCTTGTTACATGAAAAACATTTGAATGGTAACTGACCTTCATATTTTCCTTTTCCTTTTCTTTCTTTCTTAGAAATCATAGCAATGAAATCATTTATTTCTTTATCCTCATCATCATCATCAAAGTTACCAAAAGTGTTCAAGGATTTCTTACCATGGACTAAAGCTTTGAAGGTTGTTTCACTTTTAGGCTATGTCTTCAAATTTGATATCTCGAATGCTGAAATCTTGTTGATTAAGGTCTCTCTTCTGAAGTCTTTTGAAAACTACATAGTCTCATCTAGGATGTCTATCTTGCTCTCATATTCTACTATCAGATTAGTCATCAACTTATCCATTATGTCTTCTTCCAAAATTTCTCCACCATTGTTTCTAATTCCTACAATTGCTTCATTAATTCTTTGATTGTAGGCTCTGATGTTCTCTTTAGTTAGCATCTCCAATGTATTGTACTTTTTCTTCTATGTCTTTCTACGTGCATTCTTGGCTTGGATGTCTCCTTCAAACATGTCTTCTAGATACTTCCATATCTTTTAGGCTTTATCTACTTTCTTGATCTCTGAAAACTCACTGTCAGACAAGGCGTTGATAAGGGCTTCCTTGGCAATTGTATTTTGAGTGAAAATTTCCTTTTTCTTAATAGTTGCATCTTCTTTTGCAAGATCTGATAAAGAAGGAATCTGAACTTCTCTAGTAGATACTTCAAAAATCTCAAAACCAATGCACTGCAAATATGTTGTCATTTTGTTCTTCCAGTCTAGATAATTCTCTCCATCAAACTTAGGACTTTCTTTTCTAAAGAATGTCATCTGATCAACCTTAAGCTGTTAAAATTTCTCTCTGAGGCACTTTGCTCTGATACCAATTGTTAGGAATAGTCCCAAGAGTGAGAGGGGGGGTGAATTAGTTATCTACAAGATTCAATTCCTTATCCAACTAAGTATAGAATAACATTAAGCACATACACAATGAGATAACACTTAACACAACACCATAATTTTGGTTACGGGGAAACCTAAATAGGTAAAAACCCCGATGGGAATTAGCACCCACTATAAACTACACTAGAGTATAATGATCCATGTTAGAAGATCTTACAACCCTGTTAGGAGTTGATCTTTACAATGCATGAAGTAGAGTGACCCAGTCAAGGGTCGAACCTTGTTAGGAGTCTTTTACAAATAACCTTGTTAAAGGTGAGGACACACTATCTGGGAGCACACTGCTAAATGGTGAAGGCTACAACCTTCTGCATAATAGATACACACTATATCTAGATCTTGGTGAACTAGAAAGTAGACCTATTGTCTTGATCATTTCTAATGAATAGCATATACTCTCTTCTTCTTCACATAGATCTTCAGCTGATGATTGACTATCTCAGTACATTTTCATCTTCTGCTCTACTCTTACAATCACTCTTAGCAATCACAATTGACTGGCTATAAGTATCTTTCTCCAAATGATATAATCAAGTCTGTCTGTTAGAACTTCCTTGAAATCATAATATAGAAACAATATAACTCTTCAATAATATCTCCAACGGATATACCAAGCACGCAACATAAATAGGATGGCGCAACTTAATATGAGTAGACGCGTCACTTCACACAGTCGGCTCCACAAAATTAACTAAAACTTTATTCTCATGCTGAAATACATTATGCGCTCTTAACCAAACATTCTTAACTCATCACCAAACATGCATATCAAAATGATAGGTGCAACTACTAAAACAATATAAATAATGTTGGCTCCATCAGATAATCTCAGGAAACTATAACTGACAAATAGAAACATCATTACTCAACTTCAACTGCACAACTGACTCTACATCCATGAACATAGCATCATAAAAATTTCTTCAACACAAATATAAATGTGCAAGGCTCCATCATAACCATACTAAAAATCACATACAAAACTCTACCTGTAACACTATTAGGAACACTACTGATACAAACAACTACACAACTCTATGTACTCAGAATCAACCTCTGTGTATATGATATCATGCTGATAACATATCTAAGAAACATATGCTCAGAGATCTCTACATAAAACTTCAACTCACTCTGCTTGCCATATGTTTTCGTCAATGACAAACATACATTCAATCATTGTCTTGCTGGAAAATCTCCAACAGTATATGTACTTGAGAAGTTGTAGTTAGGAAGGGAGATCTCTTAGAGAAGGTTGATAAATGATAATGAAGCATTGAGCTATGAAATTGGATTCATTTATATATGGCCTAAATTGGGAAGGCCTCACAACCCGACATGTACTCTTTTTTATTGAATAATTTAATGATCTTGCATTCTCTCTCTCTAAATTCTTGTTTGTTTGCTTCCGTATTGTATTTATATGAAGTTGGACATCCCATTTTGGGACCCTCCTCCTTTGGTGTTGCACCAAGTTGTATCAAATCTGGTTTATTTTGCAAGCCCTAGTTGATTTAGTTATGGGGTGGTAGTTTGTGATCTGACCTATAATTACAGAGGGTTGCGAAGATGGTCCATGGTAGGAGAGATGGAGATCATGTAGTGATGGATATGTTAAGATAGATTTCTGCTAGACTTGAAGCAGTTAAAACAGTCCAAAGAAGAGGAAGACCTATTGAAGATAATAGTTAAGATGAGGTAGAAGATGTGCAAGGAGTAGTACATGCACTTGCTCTGGAACAGGCAAAGAAAGACTCTTGAGAGCTTTGAAAATTAGTAACTCCAAACCTCATTTCAATCCTCTTGGCTATAGTGGCAGATTGGATTCAGATGAATTGATGGACTGGATCTCTGAGATGGAAAAATATTTTTGTTATGAGAGCATAGCAGGTGATAAGAAAGTAAATATGCAGGCACTAAATTGAAAGGACATGCATCCTTTTGGTGGGAACACTTGTAGACTAATCGATAGAGAAGAGGCAAAGATAAAATCAAAGTATGGGAAAAGATGATCAATAAAGTGAAAGATAAATTATTTCAAAGTGATTATCAGGTTAATTTGTTAAGAAGAATGTAAAATTTGAAACAAAAGGATACTTTTTTGAAGGATTATACTGAGGAATTCTATAGGTTAGATATCAGATCTGGACATATAGATGATGAAGTTGAAAGGATTGCTAGATACCTAAATGGTTTAAGGAATTCTATTCAAGATGAAATTAGTTTGGTGAGGATGAACACTATTTAAGAAGCTTATCAATTTGCATTGAAAGATGAGGACAAATTGAATAAGAGATATGAACAAGAACAAAGAGGTAGAGGTGGAAGATTCCCTAGAGGAAGAGGCAGATCTCTTGGTGAAAATAGGAGATCATATCAGGATAAGGTAAATCAAGATAAAGGAAAATCATAGTGGAAGAGAGAAAGTACCTATAGAGGTAGAGGAAGTTATTCAAGAGGTAGTTACCCTGGAAGTAATGATCAGAGGAAAGAAGACAAGAATTGGTTCAAGGGAACTTGTTTCAAGTGTGGCGAAGGACGACATAGAGAATTTGAATGTACTAATTCAAACAATAAGGTTGGAAAAAATAGTATAAATGCACTTGTGAAGGAAGATTCACCTTATTCAAATAACAAACCTAAGGATGGAAAAAATTTGATGATCAAAAGAACATTTTGGAATGAAGACACTGATGAAGACCCTATGAGGAAAGGCTTATTCAAAACTAGATGTAAGGTAGAAGGAAAATGTTGTAAGGTGATCGTTGATAGTGGAAGTTCATAAAATTTGGAAGTCAAAGAGTTGGTTACAAAATTGCAGTTACAAAGGATAAAGCATCTGAAACCCTGTCATATTTCTTGGATCAAGGATGAGCACAAACTCTTGGTAAGTGAACAATGTGTTATGAAATTGAAAATTGGGAATTACCATGATGAATTCCTTTGTGATATTATGCCTATGGATTGTTGTCACATCTTATTGGGTAGGCCTTGGCAATATGATAGACAAGATTTACATGATGGGAGATTGAATAGATATACTATTATGGCTAATGGTATGAAACAAATTTTGTTGCCTTTCATTGAAGCATCTAAAGGTGAAAATTGTACTTATGTTATAGTTTGTTTGATTGAAGGAAGATAGTTCATAAGAGATTTGAAAATGAGTGATGTTTTCTATGATCTAGTTCCTAATAACCCTGTTCAGAAGTCAGAAAGTGAAACACCTATTGAAGTTGATAAGTTGTTGATAGAGTATCAAGAGATTATTTTTTATAATGTACCAGATGGTTTACCACCAGTAAGAAGTATTAGTCATTTTATGGACCTTATACCAAGAGCTAGTTTGCCTAACAAAGCACCACACTAGTTGACACCTATGGAGAATAAAGAATTGAATAGACAAGTTCAAGAATTATTGCAAAAAGGTTTGATCAGAGAAATCTTGATTCCATGTAAAGTTCTATTTGTATTAGAACCTAAGAAGAATGGGGAATGGAGAATGTGTACTAATTATAGAGCTATAAACAAAATCGCAGTGAAATGTTAGTTTACATTGCCTAGGATGGATGATATCATGGATTGTTTAAGTGGAGAAAATTACTTTACCAAGATTGATTTTAAGAGTGGTTATCACCAGATCTAAATCAAAGAAGGAGATGAATGGAAGACTTCTTTTAAGACAAAGGATGGTTTTTATGAGTGGTCGGTTATGCCTTTTGGTTTAACTAATGCACCTAGCATTTTTATGAGGCTGATGAATGAAGTTTTGAAGAAATACTTGGGTAAATTTGTGATTGTATATTTGGATGACATTTTGATATTCAGTAAGAATAGGGAAATCATTTGTTACATCTGAGACATGTATTGCTGAAATTGAAAGAAGAAAAGTTACTAATTAAATTGAAGAAATGTTATTTTATGAAAGGAGAGATAGTATATTTGGAATTTTTTATTTCAGCTGATGGTTTGAAGTTGGATCTAGAGAAGGTTAAAGAAATTTTGGAATGGCCTACACCTGAGACTGTTGGATATGTAAGATATTTTCATGGTTTGGCTAGTTTTTACAAAAAGTTCATCAAAAATTTCAATTCTATTTATAATGCTATGACTGAGACAATAAGATGAGACAAAAGGGATTTCAAGTGGACAATTGGAGCAAATAAAAGTTGTGACATTGAAACAAAGAGTAGCAAAGTTACCTATTTTGGCATTGTCTGATTTCTCTAAGGTATTTCAAGTTAATTGTGATGCAAGTGGTAGTGCAATAGGAGTTGTATTAAGTCAAGAAGGTAGACCAATTGCTTTCTTTAGTGAAAATTTGAATGATGCTAAGAGAGAATATTTTGTGTATGATCAAGAACTATATGCTATTATACAAGCTTTGAATAAATGGAGACATTACTTGATGCCTAATGAATTTGTGTTGTACACCGATCATAAAGATTTATAGTATTTGGGAAGTCAAAATAAATTAAATCAAAGACATATGAAGTGGTTTGAATACTTGTCGAATTTCACATTTGCATTGAAACATAGAAGTGGATTGTCTAACAGAGTTGTAGATGCATTGAGTACAAGAAGAAGATCTTTGTTAACTGAGATGAGAGTTGAGGTACTTGGTTTAGATGATTTGAAGGAATTGTATAAAACTGACCCTAATTTTACAGAGGCTTGGAAAGCATGTAAGACACCTATCAGTAATCAGCAGAGAAAATGGGATGACTATTTCATTTAGGAAGGTATGTTGTTCAAATGAATTTAGTTATGTGTGCCTAGAGGTTCAATGAGAGATAATTTTTTGAAAGAGAAACATAGTGGTGGATTAGCATGACACTTTGGCATTGATAAGACACTAGGTTTTCTTAAGGAGAAGTATTTTTGGCTACAGTTGCATAAAGATGTTCAGAAAATTGTGAGAAGTTGTGGAATTTGTCAAATTGCAAAAGGAGTAAGTCAGAATACTAGATTGTATACACCATTACCTGTTCCTAATAGACCTTGGGAAGACATCAGTATGGATTTTGTTCTTGGCTTACCAAAGACACAAGGAGGTAAGGATTCTATATTTTTTGTGGTGGATATATTTTCAAAAATGTCACATTTTATTCCATGCAAGATGACATCAGATGCAGTTCAAATAGAAAATCTTTTCTTTAAGGAAATTGTGAGATTACATGGGTTACCTAATAGTATTATTTTTGGTCGGGATAGAAAATTTGTGGGGTACTTTTGGAGAACACTTTGGAAGAAGTTGGGTACCGATTTTAAATTCAGATCTATATTTCATCCACAAATAGATGGACATATAGAGGTTGTAAATAGAAGTTTGGGAAATTTGTTGAGATACTTAGTTGGAGACAAACCTAGAAATTGGGATTTAGTTTTGGCACAAGCAGAGTTTGCATACAAAAATTCAGTGAATAGGAACACATGTAAAACACCTTTTCAGATTGTTATAGGAATACATCCTAAAGGTATATCAGATTTGAGAACACTTGGTTAGAAGACAAAAGAAGTTGTGAAGGTGAAGAGTATGCAGATTTCATGAAGACTTTGCATGAAGAAGTGAAACACAATTTGGAGAAGAATAATCAGAAATACCAAAATGTAGCAGATAGATCTAGGAGGCATAAAAAAATTTAAGTTGGTGATCAAGTGATGGTTCATTTGAAGAAAGGAAGATTTTCTATTGGAACATACAAAAAATTGAGAATGAATAAATTTGGACCTTGTAAGATACTGAAGAAATTTGATAGTGGTAATGCTTATGAGGTTGTGTTACCAATGGACATGAATGTATCACCTATCTTTAACATTGCAAATTTGTATGAATATTTTGAGTCAGATGAAGAGATAGATGTTAAACAAGAATACCCTAAGAAGTGGACAGAGGAAATTGAGAAGATTTTAGACAGAAGAATTGGAAGAAGCGCCAGAGGTAAAGACTACATTGAATTTTTGACAAAGTGGAAAGATAGGCCAATTAAGGATTCTACATAGATTTCCCCATCTGAGTTAGATCTTTTTTATTTATCTTGGGTTTCTCAACGCTCCTGATTAAGGAGAATCGGTTTTAATAACCCCAGGTGTCTCATGCAGGAGCATCTTGGGTTCTTCGCAATCTTGTATTAACCAAAAATAGTGTTTTGCTTTCTTTTCTTGTTTTCCTTGTGGTAGTTTGGTTTTGTGATCATTCATATGTTAGAGATTTTGGTTGCAGTCTTAGGTACTTATCAAGGACCTATCTAGAGATCATTTCCTAAGAGTGCATCATGTTTTGATCATGGAGCTTCATTTGAGGATTCTTTTGGTTACTTCGGGTAGCATGCCCCTATTCTGCCTAAGCTGACCTGTTAATTTTAGTTGCAATATTTTCTCATTGATTATTGGCGGTTGCAATCTTGATGCATGATTTATGGATCTTGTGTGGACCTATATCTATGTTCACACCTTCTTATGTTCTCGTTGGTGATATTTTTTCTTATTTTGGGGCCGACCTTATTTATTTGTAAACATTCATTTGGAATGTAACTCTTGGTTGACCCTTGTTGTACTGATCGGGTATATGTACTTGAGAAGTTGTAGTTAGGAAGGGAGATATCTTAGATAAGGTTGATAAATGATAATGAAGCACTGAGCTTTTAAATTGGATTCATTTTTAGATGGCCTAAATAAGGAATGCCTCGCAGCCGAACATGTACTATGTTTTATTGAATAATTGAATGATCATGCATTCTCTCTCTTTGAATTATTGTTTGTTTTCTTTCGTGTTGTATTGTTTTGAAGTTGGAAATCCCATTTTGGGACCCTCCTCCTTCAGTGTGGCACCACACCATCTCCATCTCCATCTCCTCAGCCTCAGCCCCTATCACTACCTCTCCCCCTATCCCTACCCCTACCACCACGGGCTCATTCTGGACCACACTTGGTAGGATCATAATCTAAAGCATCCTCGATACGAGGAGCGATCTCATCAAGAGCTATAAATCTAGAAAATGGGTGTTTTATATAGTGAGCATGGAAGCCATATGTGATACCTCCATCAACTGGCTTTGGAAAATAATCCCAGGCAATAGGAACCATTTGGGTAATCTTATGCAGTGCAGTCTCGTATACCAATAGGGCTCTCCACTAGCTCTCCTCGTCTCTAACTTGGGCATACACGGCTAGATCTTGGGGCATACCTTGTACCTTCCCATACTACCTCAAAACATGTGTCACAATGAAGCACTCAATAATATAAAGAGTGTGCCCAATAAGGTACCTTCTCTTAAAGAAAAAAGGTATCTACTGAGCGTTTGAGCACCACTCCTTGCAATCCAAGTAAGGCCTCTAGATCACATTGCTAACATCATCTAGAACATGCCTCCAATACTCCAACTTGCCTATGTGGGGCTACTAGATAAGGCCATAATACATAAAGATGTAGGGAAGATCTAGATCCCTCTGTCAATCAACAATCAAACGTGTCACTGGGATATGCTCCCATACCCAAATCTGTAAAATGAGGATCCCAACTGTCATGGTATGAGAATGTTGGTTTGCAATCTCTTGAAGCTCATAGTACATGTGAGCCAAAATGCAGCTACCCCAAGAAAAACATCGAGGAGATAAAATCATGTCCTCGATGACTCTGGACCAGCCATACATGAATCCATGTTGTCCTCTATTTAGCATCAAAAGGCTACCAATCAATCTAGTAAGGTACACAAGAAGCTACTCATAGTGGGACACCATGTGATCCCAAGATAAATATTAGCATGCAATAGTGGCATCTTGAAATAGTTGATGAGCATCTACCATGGCTACAGTCGCACTGGCCTCATACTCTATGAGAGCCCCCATGACTAGGACTCGAAGGATCCTCCATACGACCTCGGGGGTCACTATCATATCCCCAATTAGAAAGTAGAAGGTGTTGTGCTTAGAATGTCATCTCTCAGAAAGAGCAGTCAACAACCCTTGATTCACCCAAATATCGGGTAAATCTACCAAACACCATAGACCACATCGAGCTATCACATGCTTCTCAACTACAGTAAGCTGCTCTGAGAGCTCCAAAACCTAAGTAGATCTCGGGCTCTGAAAAGATACAACACAAAAATGGGTCTACAAACATGAAATTTACACTGCATCGGCATCAAACAAGAAAAATTGAAGGCAAATTGGCTAAATAGATCAGACAAACAATCTAATTGGACAACTTCTAAGTAGAAAACCAAAAATGATCTTGTCACCCAAATGTGATTCGAGATTTATGAGATATGATCCTGTGTCAAGATGTGATCCTTCACACCTGGGATGTGATGCAGGATTCACAAGTTGCAATCTAAAATCTAGATACGACCCTGTTTTGACCAAATACAACAAATTGATGGAAAAATTCAAAAAGATGTACAAAATGACCAAATTCAACACAATAGGTTGTGATCCCGGATTTATAGGAAGCGATCTGGAATTTGGCTAAAAATTGGATGCGACACGGGATTCCCCTAATATGACCCTGGGTACTGGGTGTGACCCTAAATTCATTTGGCTATAAAATGCATGAAATACAGTAAAAATTGAAATGAAAGTATTGATAGGGTGCCTTATCAAGTACTTACCGAAGCAACATAGTGTGCCAGCCGCTCCTAACGTCTGCCAAGCTCGAATCAATCCCTCTCAATTGGGACCACCATTTCCTTAGTCAAAGCTCTAAAATTACTAAGGTGAAAAGTGAAAATGAATAGTAAAATGACCATTTTGAGCCTATTTAAGCCTCTCGGGGACCCTAATGACCTAGGACATTTTCATAGTAGGATGTCACAAGTGAATCATATCATAACTGAAATTGAAATAGGTTATGTGTATCACTTTAAAATAGTAAAAATAGAGTTACAAATCCAAGTTAACCTTGTAGGAAAAAAGTCAACTATGGTCAAAATATAGTTGACTAGGGGCAGAATGAATAGAAATTATAGCAAAAACATGGAAAATACATTCATTAATGGTTATTACTCAAATGGATAGTCAATAGAAGTCAACATGCAGAGAAATTTTAGTCAATTATAGGTTAAAAGTACTCAATAGAGCTTAAATGATGAACAAAAGCTTACCAAAAGTTGCACAGGGTAGTTTTCTAACTCAGACATCAAGTTTGCACTTCAAGATATTGGTCACACATTAGTCAAACTTGGTCAACTCTCATCTTTTCATTGTCAAACTTGGTCAAATAGTGTCCTTTTAACACTAAAATCAATCCTAATTGAATTCTAACGTATTCTAAATGATTCATGCTTGATCCAAACTAATTTCTATCAATTGAATATCTTCATCACTACTTGAATACACAGATTTTATTGAATTTCTATTCTGATTTTGGTCCTGAGGGGGCATAATAATACCTAAAATTGATTATTTCAAAACCAATCAAAGATTCAAAGTCAATCAAGTCTTCAACATCAGGGGCATGATAGTTTTCTTCAATCAAGTTGAAACTGGTGGGTAATTAACTTCATATCAAGTTTATTATTTGTGCCTAATCTTTTTGATATTTATCAATTTCATCACTTCAAATCAAATTGATTATTTGTCATAATCATGATCTTTCATGATATTAAGTTCTAGCACACCAAATCAAATTGGATATCCCGATTAACTTCTATCGATCTTCATTCAATCAAGCTCGGAGTCGGTAAGGTTGATTTTTGTTCAATCAAGTTCATAATAGATAATTTTCTAATCACATGGAATTTCGTTCAATCAAGCTCAGAATTCTCAAATTTAGAGTAGTTCCAACTGCTCTCTAAATCTCCTAGAATTCAGATTAGTTCCAGTTTCTCTCTAAATCTCCTTGAATCTGTCAATTCCTATCAAATTGTTCTCTAAGTCAACGTCATATATTTTCTTTGAATCACTATGTTGTTCACAGAGGGGGAAATATAATCACCCTAAATCGGTCTAGTAAAACCAAAGGTCCTATTTTCCCTAATTCGGAACAATCTCCTGATTATGTTAATTCGATTGTTTGATTATTCGCATAATTCAATAAAATCAATAAATTTCCCAAATCAAGCATTTAAACATCATCAATTGATCAAAAATCATATTAATTACTTCTAAGTCTAATTAATTAAATCAATCCCACTTAAATACATGGCTATTTAGTAATTAATTAAAATAAATTAATAAAATGGCTTAAAATACATGTCACCTCTCAAGAGACAATAAGGACGAGATCAGCCAATGAGAGGTTAATAACATGGATCAAAGGAGGATGAATCTCAACCACTCCTCTCAAATTGCATCGCAACCATCGAATTCACTAAGATTTCTATAAAAGAGGAATTTTAAACTCACAAATAATATAGTTAATTGCATTCATACTTATATGTTGTCATTTTGATTTCATAGCTTAATTGATTAACTCACATTTCATTTCAAAAGCGTAAAATTAGTAATGAATTAATGGATCTTCATAGATTTAGTTTGATTTCTCATTGTTTAGCTTAATTGCATTGAATATCTCATTCTAGTAGTGTAAAGTCACTGTTTAGAGTCTAAATCTTAGAGAAAAATGCACAAATACACTCTTTCTAGTTAGAGAGAAATAGGACGAATTTGCTAGTTTCCTTGATTTCTTATTTGCTTAAGAATCTAACAATCTAATGTCTTATTAAAGTGTTGTGTTGTAGGATAATAGGTACAACAAATCACACACACAATGCAAAGTGTTCTACAACATTTAATTTGTGCAAGCTCCAGTCAATCAAGGTTTCGACCCCTTTTGGAGCCTCTAAAGCCTTCAAAACTGATTTCAAAGTTTTCATACCCTGCTACCAATACTGAAAATTTTTAATATCTTAAAACTAGACTTGATCTTGCAATGAAACTTTAGTGGCAGGCTGATATAACCAAAGTGAACCTCCAGGGAAGAAAATAGAGAATTCTAAGTTCAAACGAAAAACTTACTAAAAATAGTAAATTTGCAAAAATAGTAGCTCTACACAAGATAGCCCTTTATTGAAAAGAAACCAGAAAATATTTTTGGGTGATGCAAGATTTCCCTTACACCCAGGATGCTCATGCATCATTTTTACATTTTTGTTGTGGTGTAGATATTTACAATGTTTGTAATGTGATGATGGTTTCGATCTTCTTACCCAACCTTTGTTCATTTTAAGTTTATTAGTTTGTAAACTCTTTGAGAGAGTATGTTTTTATGATGTTATGGTTTGAGGACCAGTATGGATTTTGTGATGTTTGGTTTGAGGACCTGTGCATGTTCCTATTGGCATCTATGGAGATGATATTTGATCATTGTACTTCTATGATATTTATGAGATTTATTTAAGACTTATGAGCTTAGGGTAGGTCATCTGAGTGTATAGATGGGGAGTGGCTTGCAATATGCTTCAGGGCCTGCAAGTGGCTACTAGGATAACTTATTGTAAGTGACTTAATAAAGTGATAACTTAATACATTGAGAGTTTTAAAATGAATTATTAATGTGTTTGCGTTCCCCACTCATGCCTTGAGCGCTAGTACAGACTAGGATGGAGTGTGAGATGATGCTTGCCACCTGCGTTGACTTGGATATAGCATAGTTGGTACCTTTTTGTATGATAGAATTACTGATACCGCATAGAGTCACTAGGGCGTCAGAATCTAGAGAGACTACCATGATAACTCTAGAGTTGACCTATGTGATGACACTTCCCCATATGCATCTTAGGTTTCCTACATGTGTTGGTTGCCTCTGATTGATTATGTATTATCTTTTTAGTTGGTGTTGTACCTTTTTTGAGATAAAGAACTTTCAGGATCCCTTGCTTAGTTTTTATTATGGTTGATTTTGGTGTTTGATATCTGCGTGGGATCTATTGTTATCTCCTCAACAAGTGGGAGTGGACTTTTTGGTTCCACAGGGTCGGGTGGTAGTGATTCTATTACCATTGCAATTCTGACATTTGTGATAGTTTTGGATGATCCTTGTTGTTGTTACTTGAACTTCTTGTTCTTGTTGGCAACTTTCTCTTATCTTTCATATATTGTACTTGTACTTTGTATCTTAGTTTATTTAACTTGTGTAGTGGATGTTGGTTATTATGTTTAACTTGTGCTATCAGTTGTATCTATGTTTTCATTTATGAGATGATGTACTTGTTATTCCTTTACATTATATAGAGATTGTATATTATTTGTTGTATTTAGTAGATTAATCAACTTACATAATTCTATGTCATGGAACCCTTGGGATTTGTAATCTGTAAATGAGTTACATTTGTAAGTATGTATTGTCTTATGTTATATTGCTTCCACATTGTTATTCATTATTGTTTGTCAATTTTTAAGAAAAAAATTATTTTGTAAACTTAGTAACGTGGTTTAGATTAATTTATCCTGGATTCCCTCATGGGGCATTACTCCAATCATGTTAGTGTATGGAAAAGAAGCAAGACTTCCACTATCACTTGAGGTGCCTTCTCTTGATCTAGCACATCAGCTAGATTTAATGGAAGATGATTTCATAGTGGTCAAACTAGCTGAAATAATAGACTTAGAAGATATCAGAAATCAAGCTATGCATAAAATTAAGGATTATTTCCAAAATATCAAGAGAAGTTTTGACACAAAGGATACTCATAGATTCTTTAATGAAGGTGACCTTGTTCTCAAGTGGGATGCAGATAGAGCTAAACCAAGCAAGCATTCCAAATTTTATGCTATCTAGAGTGATCCCTATATCATCATCAGTTGTAAAGAGGCCAATGCATTTCAATTATCTAGACTTGATGGTGAAATCCTTCCCATTCTAGTTAATGGGATCTATCTTAAGGCTAGATTTTAAAGGATTTTGAGAGCTTTTACATAGTAGGTTAGATTTTCTTTGTTTTTTAATAAGTGCATGAGAACAACTATCTCTTCATGGAGAGAGCGGGTTTTGATCTTTTGCATGGGATGAAGTTTTTTCTTAAGGTTACACGTGACCAAATCCATCGTATTTCAGCCTTGGTGACTCCATGCCCAATGAATTTCTTAAGGCTACTAATCATATGCTTAGCAAGAAAGCATCCCCTTTGAGTTGCCAAAAATATTGTCTATTTTTACCAACATTAGCCCATCATAGATATTCAATCTGAGAGATCCTTCATGGGATTAATTTATTTTTATCCTTCTTCCCCTGGTTCACCATGTTTGCATTATATACTAGAGGAAGCATAAAATTAGATTAAACACTTAGTCATTTTAAAGGGTTTTTTCCATCCACATTTGGCAAGAGTTCTTGAACAGGCATTGGGTTCTGACGTAGGTTCTAGAACCTCGCATTACTCCCAAAAAAAAAAGTGAAGGTTGAAAGGTGATGGAGCTTTCTTAAGTTCCAAGATAGGCATCGAAGCCCGAAGGTCTAAGTGGAACCAAGACATCGACAATGTGGATGTCATTCAGAAAAATGGATTAAGTTTGGGAACCATCATAAATTATCTATAATTTAGGAACTCTTGGTGAACCTCGTGGTCAATTCTAGAAATGTTTTCAGAGCCCGATGGAGAAAGTGGAACTCACAAACATTGAATAAAAAAAGTTCATCTCTTGCAAAATAGAGAAGGCGGGCCCCACATTTAGTTCTAGAACTCTTGTTGGAGTCCAACGGGAGTGATGGGACTTCAAAAGAAAGAAGAAGTGACAATGTATTTCGATGAGATAAATTTTGATTTTGTCAATGTGCGTCTTATTAACATGGCTGAGAAATCTATGTAATTCAAAGGGGATATGACTACTTTCATTGATAAGGCCATTTTGATGAAATATGGAGTAGTCTTATCGACTACCATGGTAGACATGCGATTGCACAAAATAATAGAAAAATCATGGTGGGTGCCAATTGAGCATGGGTTGAGGTCATCAAGGGGACTTCCAACAATAAAGAACACAGGGAGGATTGATCATACTGATTACTCAATTGCATCCAGTGACGTTTTCCTCAACAACCTTTATGTTCAAGTGGTGTCATTACTGTTGCATGCTTTTGGTCGATTCTTTCAGCCATCCCATGCTCATTTATTATTGTAGATGGCTCTCAGGCCCATTTTGTTTCTATGCCATGGAGGATATTCTTGACTACAGGGGTATTTATGTGTCCTCTTTCTATCACTTACGGATTAAATTTGTACGCAAAACTTAGATCTTTGGTCTGATTTATTTCCTTCTTCCTTCTGCAACCTAACCCTAGTAAGGGTTTGTACCTTGATGATCAATCAAAGTTATACCTGATCTATAAAGGAAATTTTTGCATATTTTTAATGGATCTTTCTCCTTTTAGTTTCTCTTACAAAGTTATACATTCTTCTACAATGGTAAACTTTGCCTTGTCTAATATACATAAAATTACTTGTTTTACCTCTTTCTATGCTCAAACATTTTGTGTGATTTTCACCTTCTATTTGAGTATTCTTTATTTGCATTCTAGGTTGTATGTTGTGTTTCCTTGTTTGAAAGATTATATTGTGAATACTTGGTTTCTTTTGACTCTATTAAACTTTAACTTTCATGCTATTTGGGAGCTAGTAGAACATGAGAGATTGTGTAAGTAGAGTTATTTTTTTGATGTATAGTATAGTTCAGGCAAGAAGAGATCTAAATTCAATTTGGTGCATCACCCCTTTTCATTTTAGCACTCCTTCCCCTTTTCCTCAAAAGTTATAGTTTAGGTACATCCTAATTGCAAGGAAGGCGGCCTTCTTTAGAGATTCTACCTCACATGCGCAAGTCTCACACTTGGAGGTTGTTTCTATGTTTTGCAAGGTTTCCTGAGGGTAACATGTCAAGAAAGGGTGCAAACTTTTGTGACAAGTATCATCTCCTACAAATATGTGAGGTACCTAAGATGGCTCCAATGAAAAAAAAAATTTCTTTGAAGAACCCATATGATGAGTAGCGCCCGAGTCAAGTATTCGCTCCTTTGAAGAACTTATAGTTGCCAAAAATGCTTGTCGTTTTCCTTTTGATTGTAAGGAAGTGGAAGGTAATGAATCCTTCTCTTTGTAAGCATTTGGTAAATCAATGTTGTTCCTCTTTATAATATTCTTCAAATCATCAACCTTCTTAGTGTGACAACAATGCTCAACATGACCATTCTTCTTGCAATATGCACAAGGTGGTCTATCCTTCTTAAAATTATTTCCCTTCTTGTTGAAAGAAGATGAAGAACTTCCTTGTTGTGAGGAGGTTGATTGTGCTTTCTCTTGTATTTTTGGATTCCATTATTTCCTCTTATTGTAGGAACCCTTTCCTTGATTCCCTTGATTTTCTACAAAAACCTTAGACTTTCAAGACTTGAGAATCCCCATGTGCATTATTTTTTATTGCTATAACATCAACATCTCTGTGAACGCATTAAATGAAGGCATAGTGTATGAAGAACCCATAATCAACTTATGGATTTGGAAGCTAGAAATAAATGTTACATATTTTGATAGAAGATTGTCCAAAAAATTATGGATTAATTTTTCATCCTTTTAATCTATGCCACAATCCTTGAGTTTGGCTTTAATCTCTGGAGCTTTAGTTGCATAGTCTTGGATTGTATAAAATTCATTGGGATCTAAATTTTTGAGTTCTTTGTCAAGCTTGTAGCCCCTAGCCTCATCAACTCAGTCATACAAATAACCAAATTTGTCCCAAGCCTCTTTGACTAAAGTAAATTTTTCAATTTGAAAGATGAGATCCTTTGTTACATACTTCCTCAAAGTTTGGAGAGCCATAGTATTTTTAGTGATCCATCCTAATTGAGCATTAGGATAAAATGGAATAATAATAGTTCCATAAATATAATGAGTTAGTCATGTTTGCATTAGCTCACTCCAAACATCAATTTTCCAACAAGCATAATTATGTGGAGTTAAAAGTGAAAATTTAGAAGAACTCATGATACAAAAATAAAGAGAACAAGAGACAGATAGACACAATCCCACATGACACCCCCCCAAATTCACTCAACCAAAGAAACCCTTCCCCCCTTCCCCCCCCAACCAAAAAAAAGATGATTTGGGCACTTTATATATAGTATGTGTACAATTACCACTTGCCAAACAAGAGCTAAGTGGTCTTTACAACTGCCATATTTAGGCCAAATGAGACTCAAAACAATATTTCCAGGGATCATGCCTTCAACATTATTCATAAGATGGCTTTTGATGCTCCCGCGCGCGCTCTGCTTGTGGATGGATTTCAAAATGTTTCTCCCACCCAGGTTGCTCACGAATCTTCTATGCTGAATGCCTCTTTGGGTGCTTCCGATGGTAGAGTTTCCCCTATTGATGGTTGGGCTATGGTGGTTGGTTCTACTGCTGGTGCCTCTGGTTCTTATGCTGATGTAGCCTCCTTTGAGGCTGGCCTCTATGGGACTGTTCCTTCTCACTCTTCGGGTATTAAGAGGACCCAAGTAGCTTCCCCTATGACTGCGAGTAGTCCCATTAGGGTGCAGTTAGATCCTGATACAGTAGATAAAAATTTTATAACTGCAGAGGTTTTCTCTTCGCATGCTGCTATATTTAGATTTAGGGGCTTTTGGCCTTCTCTTTCTGCTCTTCATGCTTTGATTTCCAATCATTGGGAGCCGATCTTATCCAAAGATATTCAGATTTACCCGGTTGCTAGGGGTTTTTTTATTGTAAAATTTGGTAATGTTGAAGATAGGAAGTATATCTTGTGTGATTATAGCTTCTCCTGGGATAACTGATTCCCCCTAATGGTGAAACCTTGGCATAAGGATTTCAACCCACTTTCTAAATCCTTTAACAAGATTCCTATTTGGGTTAGGCTTCTGAATCTTCCCATGCATCTATGGTTGGATTTTGTTTTGGAATCTGTGGGGGATGCTCTTGGAGATTTCCAAATTGTGGATTCGGCAACCTTTGATGTTCTTCATTCAAATTTTGCTCGCATCCTTGTTGAGATGGATGTTTCTAAGGGTCTCCCTGAGAAAATTTGTGGTGCAAGAGCACCTCAAACATTCTGTACAGAGTCAGAGATGAAAGAGACATCAAGGACATCCAAGACAAATCAAGGGGATGAAATGCATGATCCAGGTCAACAGATCAATTGGAGGATCCTAGCACCTATTATGGGCTTCAAATAATGCAATATTGTGTTATGCTCGTAATGTCTTCAATGGATCCATTTTATGTTTGTAATGTCCTCATAAGGATCAATAGTTTGATTGTAATGGACTAATGATGTCCAATTCTCAATTTGTGTTTAAAGAAGTCTATATTAGGCATGGGATAGGTCTAGGACCTTAAAGAACTTTTAGTTAAGAGTCAAATATACAAATAAAGCCTTTTGTTATTTCAAAATTCAAATATTTGAAAACAAAATGGCTATGAATGTGTTTGGGGGGAAATTAGTATTTAGGATTTTGTTAGGCTTCAACTAAGCTCCAACCGATGAAAGTTGGTTGCATTAGTTTTGAGCAGTTATATTGTTCATTTGAGAGTCTTTTATTGAGACAAGGAGTCTCTATTACGACAGAGAGATGAGACTAGTGTATTGAATTGGAGAACGAAGCAATAAAACATTTTTGTTACCTGCTACTCGACTCATTACTATATTTCCAATTTGATTGTTTTGGATTTCCATATGCATTGACAGGTTTCAATAACCATTTCATTTTTTATTTGATGAAGTTCCAAACAATTCAGTAAATCTGTTGTTGCGCTAGTTTGTAGAACATTAGATTTTCTTTGTTTAATTTGTGACTGCAGTAAGGTATTAGTAGAATGGTGGTCATGCCATGAATGTAGAAGGCCTAACCTTCATGGAATGGTGTAAACTAACCTGTATTATAAGACATTAACATTGCATATGCAGAACAGATCGGGCAAGTGTGATCACGGTTCATGACAGGGTGAAAAAATAGTGAAAACGGGTGCCAAGTGTAGCAATGAGCGTTTTAACCGAACAAGGTGTCTATTTTATGACTGGGAACATTGTACAATGTTCCTTAGATGGTGAATCCATCATTAATTGAGTGCGGGAGTGTATGCAGATAGGGTATTGAGAAAGCCCTAATTAACAAGAGTTGGAGACTCAAGTTAGGGGTTTTGCTGTTGCAGAACATTGGAGACAAATTCCTTTTGGAATTAAGCAATTGAGGACATAAGAATCCACTGTCTAGGAGTTGGGATTACCAGGAGGTCTCTAACCTATATTTCCTTTGTAAATTGGTGGGTTTTCATGCATTAGAAACAGGGGTACAATCATGGATAGGGGTGTTGGTCCAAAACAAGCATAGGGAATGCTTTGACATGTTTTAAAACTTTGAAAAGGGTATTCATAAATACCATCATCTTGTCAGATGTTTTGTAAGAAGGTTGAGTTATTTAGGTTTTTAAGCCTGCTGCAGGGTTATTGGACAGTGTACTAAGCTTTTGGAATAGTTGAGAGAACTTTGTGAATTTCGGGGATTGGATCAGAGTCTTGGAACCTTGAGTCTAAGTAGTTTAAGCCTATAAAACCAAATTCATCATTTTGAAGTATTGGGGAGACCTTGATAAGTTAGATCCCTTTAAACATTAGAGGTTGTTGATAGGCTAGAGTGCCTAAACCTCTGAAATTTCTAAAACTTATTGTGTATTGAAGACCACCATCCTTCCCTATGCATCAATTTTCTTGGACTCTCCTTGGGTTTCTTGGATACATACTCTGGATTATGAGGGTATTCCCTTCCGTTGCAGGAAATGTCATTTGACTGGCCATGTGGCTGCTTGATGTGTTTCTGAGAAGGTAAAATTGAAATGACTGCCTTCTTGGTGGTCAGGTGTCTTTGTCAAGCATTATACTATGATTAAATCTTCAGCTAAGGTTAGTGAGCAGGTTGTGGGTTCTTCACAGGAGGTTCTTTCTTCTGAGGGATGTGGTGCGATGACGGGTGATGTTTTGGCTCAGCTAGTTCTAGTTATTTCTGCAGGATTTGATGATGCTATGGTTGTTGTTGTTTTATAGACTATTGACTTTATTGTCCAACCTGCTACTGCAGTCCAGACTGATGATGCTATGGTTTTTGTTGATGTCCATACGGTTGACTTTGTTGTCCATCCTACTACTGCTTGGGCTCGCCCAAGGCGGTTTCTCCTAGGGAGGATGTGTTTCTTGGTGTTGATTCTACTCTGGTCAACCATTCTTTTGTTTCTTTAGGGGTTTGGCTGAATGATGCTACTAAGGTGGAGGACAGATGGACAACTGTGAAAGGAAAGAAACCAAAGCCATATATTCCTCCTTTGGATATGAATCTTCGGTCCTACAAGGGTGGCTCTAAATATAAATTGTAAGGTCCCTTGTTGAGGATTGTTGTCCCTTGGTGTGGGTTTTTTGGTAGTAGTTCCCTCTGTGGTGTTGGTGGTCTCCACTGTTGTATTTGGGCCTTTTATTGCTATATCTTTTGAGTTTTTGTACAAGGTTTCGGGTCCTTTCAAAACTTATTTTTACTTAATTAAAATAATATTTCTAAGGATCAAACTGAAATCCTAGCATTACAATTATCATAGATGGCCAAAAAAGACCTAGATCTTAAAGTGACATTTATGCCTACAATGGCTACAAATTGATAAAAGATCTAAAAAGTATACAAAAAGTTATACACTTTCAAAAAAATGGAACCTAAAACTGTGTATTTTTGAAGCCGAACAAAGCCTTTGAAGTTTTAAAAATGAGGATTGTTCAACTATAGTTGTGAAAAAATAATTTTCTTAAATATTCAAGCACGAAAATAAAAACAAAAAAATCTTAGGTCTGAGAGGAGTACAAGATTCTACCCCAAATCAAAAAAATTGTATCAAACAATGAGCTCAAATGATTGAGTTATGGTCGTTTGAAAATCACCTTCAAAATTGAAATTGTCAATGGTGAGGGGGGCAGCCAAAACAATATCACACATGCATCTAGGGTGATGGAAATTTTTGCTATTTATATACACCTGCGCACAAATAAATCTGCAAAGCTCATGAGGAGGCGTTGCACAATTTTACTCACTCATAGATTTTGAAAGAACAGACTAATGACTATACAATGGCATGGCTACAAATGTGGCATCCAATTGGGATGCCACATCGTTGCCTGATTGGATGTCGATTGTCCTTCGTTTCTACTAACGTGTATATTTCATTGATGCGAGTAGGTGATGTGTCCTTTGTGTGGCTATATAAGATATGGCCATGTGGAGGGTTTCACAATTGTGTGGTCCAGTCCAAGCCTTGTGTATGGCAATAGTTTAGAGCGCCTTTTCCCTTGTTGCACCTTGGGACTATATATTTCACATGCACATGATATGTAAGCTTAACCTTATTTTTATATCAAAACACTCACAGGGAGTAAAAGCAAATTTCATTATGATGATATCCAGTTGTTGATGCTTGGTTGCTCGATTGTGCAAGGGTTTCTTTGGAAAATATTCTAGAAATCTGGCATGTGAAGTCTATGAAAATTACTAAAGAACCCCTTCCCCCCTCTCCCCCCCCCCCCCCCCAAACAAAAAAAAAAGGTGATTTGGGCACTTTATATATAGTATGTGTACAATTACCACTTGCCAAACAAGAGCTAAGTGGTCTTTACAACTGCCATATTTAGGCCAAATGAGACTCAAAACAATATTTCTAAGGATCAAACTAAAAACCTAGCATTACAACGATCATAAATGGCCAAAAAAGACCTAGATCTTAAAGTGATATTTATGCCTACAATGGCTACAAATTGATAGAAGATCTAAAAAGTAAAAAAAAAGTTATACACTTTCAACAAAATGGGACCTAAAAATATGTATGTATGAAGCCAAACAAAGCCTTTGAAGTTGTAAAAATGAGGATTGCTCAACTATAATTGTGTAAAAATAATTTTTTGAAATATCCAAGCACGAAAATAAAAACAAAAAAATCTCAGGTCTGAGAGGAGGATGAAATTCTACCCCAAATCAAAAAAAATTGTATCAAACAATGAGCTCAGACGATTGAGTTATGGTCGTTTGAAAATCGCCTTCAAAATTGAAATTATCAATGGTGAGGGGGGGAAACCAAAATAATATCACACATGCATCTAGGGTGACAGAAATTTTTGCTATTTATATACACCAGCGCACAAATGAATTTGCAAGCTCATAAGGAGGGATTGCACAGTTTTACTCACTCACGGATTTTGAAAGAACGGACTATTGACTATACGATGACATGGCTATAGATGTGGCGTCCAATTGGGATGCCACATGTCTTTGCCTGATTGGATGTTGATTGTCCTTCATTTCTACTGACGTGTATATTTCCCTGATGCGAGTAGGTGATGTGTCCTTTGCATGGCTACATAAGATCTGGCCAAGTGGAGGGTTTCACAATTGTGTGGCCCAGTCCAAGCCTCATGTGTGGCAATAGTTTAGAGTGCCTTTTCCCTTGTTGCACCTTGGGACTATATACCCACATGCACATGATATGTAAGCTTAACCTTATTTTTATATCAAAACACTCACGGGGAGTAAAAGGAAATTGCATGGTGATGCTATCCATTTGTTGATTGTATTGTTGATGCTTGGTTGCTAGATTGTGCAGGGGTTTCTTTGGCAAATGTTCTACAAATCTGGCATGTGAAGTCTAGGAAAATTACTAACAAAAGGAATACATATAGGATCTGACCCCACAATCTTGCCCACAAATATATTGAAAAAAATCTACAAAAAAGATTTGAAAAAACATAGCAAAATTTATTTTTTTATGATTGTATCGGATTGTGCAAATCAGCCCATTTTGCGAAAAAAAATTGCCTCAGATTTGAGTTTTGCCTAAACTTGGCAAATTTTTAGTCAAAATTAATCGAAACGGCCTCCCATATGCAATGGTGAGGTCGGATCTTGCTTTAGATGCTCCCAAAAATTCCTACTTCCTAAATCTAAATACAAGCCCTCCAACAAACAAAGCAAGATGTCTCCAAAAGGCTATACAATGGATGCTCCAATGGTTTTGATACCATGCAAGAATTTATCTATGGTAGCAACCCAAAATCTAGAGCCCAATGAATAATACAAACAAGAGAGAGAAGATGGACAAGAATACATTGTATTCTCGTCAATATGATCATGCGAAAAGGATGAATACAATGAAAATACACCTGCTTATATAGGCAAGGCAATAGGAATACATGATAAGGAGAAAATAGCTTATCACCCATACAAGGTGGAAGCACATATCCATCAAAGATGGATCATCCTCCATTGTGCAATGAAGTATGTGCAACAATGTGAGGATGATAAGTGATAAGTGCACTAAAGGTGGAGACAACACATAAAATGGAAATGTGATAAAAAATATCACCACCGAAAGTGAAATTTCTCCTACACCATGCACAACAATAAGATGCAAACTCCTAAGTGTCTCATGCACAGATTCCTATACAATACATTATCCTAAGTAAGCTTAAATAAAGTGTAAGAATATTTAATTACACCAACAATTACTATTATTGAATGTTTCAATAAAGACATAATCCTTTATTTGTAACCTCATAGATTCTACTCATCTATAACTCCATATCAAAAATGTTTATTCCACATATATAAATAACCTACACCTTAGAAAATATCAATTAAATAATTAAATAATTTTTTAAAACAAACTACTTCCATTTTCATCTAATAGCAACAGGGAACCGTATAATTCCAAGCCTTGTTGGCAGTATTTTAGACATCCAAAAGTGACACCGCGTGGGCTTCTTAAAATGATGGCATCTAGTGTGAAAGAAACTTATGCCTCCCAATTAAATTTTTCCGAGGACAGCTCACCCTAAATTTTTGTCTCCTATACAAAAAGAGTTAGCGTGCACAAGGCAAACAGCCTCTTGAATAAGACTCCTAACAAATATGTAATACCGAGAAATGGATATCAATGTCATCACAATTCTATTTAATCAGTTTTATTTTATTTTAAATAACTGGTACAGCTTAAGTAAATTACTAAATTAATAATAAAAACAACAACATATAAGATTGTTGGAAATTTATTTTAAATAATGGGTACAGATTAAATAAATTACTAAATTGATAATAAAACAATAACACATGCTTAAAGTTAATAGATTGTTGGAAAATTATTTTAAATAATTGAGAAAGTACAAACAAATTATTAAATTAATAGTAAAAGTAATAACATATGTTTGAAGTTAATAGGTTTTTGGAAAGTGCTAATAATTTACCATAAAATGTTGATTTTAAATATTTCAAATTGTTATAATTTTAAGTGATAATTATTTGTGGATTTGTTTTAGTAAAAGGTGATTTTTATAGGTTTATAGAATTTTTATTTGGAGATTTTTTTAGAAGGGTATTTTCAGATTAGGATATTATTTCACTTTAGAACTATTTAATTTTTGACAAAAGTTATTCTTGATATAAAACATTATTTTCTCATGTGTGTAAGCTATTCTTGATATAAAATATTATTTCTCACATGCGTGTCATTTTCTTGCTGGGTTCTAACTCAACAATTTATATTATTTGAATTATAAATACTTGTAATAACTAGACCAAACAACTTATGAGACCTACAAATAGACAGCTAGAAGGAGAGACATATTCTTTAATATCTTAGATTTTTTATTTTGAATCTTGATCAAATAATCTTTAATTTCCATTCAACGTATTCAAATAAACTTAACTATTCAGTCTGACTAAAGCTATTTTCCAAACTAAACAATACATATACTTATTCAATTTCTAGATATACTTTAAATATTCTCAATATAATTTTATACAAAATAAAATCTGATCCAAACCCATAACTTAAACTTTATGAATACTTCAAAATATCGTATTTTATATTTGTTTGAAACTAATTACATATTTTTGACTTTTGGGACCAGTATAATGTATACATAATGACCAGTTGTATATATTTAATGATAATAAATACGTAGCTTTTGCCTTGACATTCTTTAGCTATATCACCTCTCATTTTCTCTTGACAAATGGTTTTAAAGAAAGGCCGAAAAAGACCTCCTACCTAGCCTTTAATACAGATGTTCTCTATCAATTGTAAAGATGTTGAAAATGCGTTCTCAAAGTGCTAATAACTTTTGTGTAAAGACACTATCCACCATGGATTTACAGAATCCTTCAAAGCAATATAACACAACTTTATTTAGATGTGTATTGATCAGTGATAAAGCACTAGTAGCATGCCTAACAAGAAGTTAATTGTTGTATATTTAGGGAAAGTATTTTAAAAAGTTGTTACAGTTATTTTCATTTTTTATATGGTACATTATAGCTATTGTTCTGGTTTCTCTGTAGAAATCACACATGCTGTGGGATCTATTATGCACACACGAGTCAAGAAGTGGTCATTTTAAAGTGTCACCTACCTCAAAATTTGTCAATGCTTATACACAAATGCTCCAATAGTCATGTGCTATGGGTACTGATAAAGTTGCACAACTCCTTCAATTGAAATCTACAAATTATAACTATTGAGAGTACACATGGGCTGCTATTGATTCTAACTATTGAGAGTACACATGGGCTGCTATTGGTTCTGAGTCCTGCCTATTGAGAGTACACACAAACTGCTATTAGCACATTTAAAATTTTTTAAAACATGAACAGTTGAACGATAACTAGTATTCTTCCCTATTTAAAGATTACTAGAAAGACGAAAGTAACAATATAAATGAGAACACTTTCATACCTACAAATATTCTCTACAGTGGTGTTTATAGCCTTTAAAGAATACAATTTATTCTGAGAGGAATTGTTGCTGCCCATGATCTGATCACTGTTGTTTTGCTTTCAGTTATATTTTTAATCCAATCTTAGGTAAATCTATATTGCACATAACAGAAAATGATAGATTACTGTCATGATGCAGAGATCTTAATTGAATTAGTGGCCCCCCAGTGACATTAATGTGCATCACATCCATTGTCATTCATCTCATCCATATGATTCGGTGTTTCATTAGTTTAGTATTCTTGATTAAGCCTAAAGTTAAGAGGCTTGATTCCTGTGCCACAGCACGCTTTTAATTAATCATTGGAGGAGACAAAACAAAACATAAGGCAAAATTGATGTCTCCCTTGCCAACAAGATTTTATTTTTATTTTATTTTTTCCCTTTCATATGATGTCAGCTATAGTTAGCCAGTTTATTTTTATATGTTTGAAGCCTTCACACAAATTTCTAGCTGACTAATATCAACTATTATGGTCAACCTTGAGGAAATAGTGAGTGGTATAGTTTATGATATTCTTTGGAACTACTGATATAATTCAACCTATTTAAGACTTGCTGATACTCTTCTTTCGGGATTAGACTGAGAATTTTTTTTTTCAATATTTCGGATCACACTCTCTGATTCATCATCAGAATAGATGAGTGCTAATTCAGACTTTCTTTGTAAACAAAGACAATAAAAAACCAGACCCAATTTAACTGAAGCCATCTATTCCACTTTTACCGCTTGCCCAGGTTCTAACATTGGAACAAAGGTGGGCAGTTGAGTAACAGACTTCAGCTATCTCGGTTTTCATGGAAGGCAACACTTGGACTCAATTTTTGCAGAAACACTACTCATAGTAGAGGTTTTGACATATTTACCAAGAACCATAAATGCCATTTCTATAGATTGTCCTAATTAATTAGCCAGACCATACAAAAGGAACATCCAACTGTGATCATGCTTCCATGAATCAAGATGTTTATTCACCAACCAACAAGCACCCATGCAGAGAATTTGCGTACATCAGGTGACTCCTTTATTCAACGAATGTTAGTTCTCTTTTCCAGGTTGTTAAAATGTGAAATTGCAACTTGGGAAAACATCTAGATCACCAAATTAGGCCCCAAGGAAACTTTCAGAATCCAGATTCGGTAAAACATCAGCCCTGTTTCCGAGGTCGTTATAACATAAAATTGCAATTCAGGGGGATGCTAGGATAGCCAAGTTAGGCCATGGTGAGTTAAAAGTTTTTTTAACTACAGTACTGAACTCATGAACAAGGAAAAAAGAATTAGAAGCAACAACTAAATATTTCTCAAAACACTTCATCTGGATTTAGAGACACATGAATTGCATCACTAAATCCACTTTATAAGCACATAGCCTGGATTCTGAGCTCCGTAGAGCAACAATAGGTTTGCATGCAAACAACATTTTACACAAAGAGATGAATAATTAGACACTAGAGCAAAGAAAATGATAAATTTTATACGAAGCCTACTTCAGCTCATTGTTAAGTTCATACTGCAGAAAGAGTTTTGTGAGCTAAACTACCATTGAAAATAAATTTTGAAGTGGACAACAACTACTAACATCTGTAGCTGTCAACAGCAATGAATTACAATAACAAATACAAGCCTGGCCTTGTTCTTTCACTTAACACTTGAGAATTCAAGCTTTTCAGCACAGAAAAACAATCAAAAACCATCACAACCCTTCAAAATTCATGCTGCAATAATCTTAAAGATCTAAACCGGTATGAATTTCATATTGTAGCTCTACATCAATGCCAGAGTTAAGACATGCAATACAACCTACAGGAAAACTCGTAGCTATACTCAAAGACTAATTTTATTAGTCACTCTGATATTGACACAAATTTTGAAGTTAAAGACAATAAAAAAGGGTGGTTAAAATAAATTACAAACAAACCCATGAAGGTCAGTACCTCAAAGACATGTAGTAGGAAATGCTTCCATGATTTAGCAAGTAGCAAAAAAAGGTCCAAGTTGCTCAGATTTCAAAGAAAGAAGCCACACTATCTCAGGGATGCTGCAACTAGAGCTAGAATGGCAACACTGCAGCCCTAGAGAGAAAAATGAGCAATTCTTATATGCCCTCAAAAAACACTGCTGAAACAATACAACATACTTCAGAAACATGCTTGCTAGACGATGCCTCTGGCATTGTCCAGCTGATCTTTATATGCAAATCATAGTTTACAACATATCATCTGAATCCCAGTTCCTCCGAAAGCTAGGACTAGCTGCTTGCACACTCTTAACTTCATCAATCTCCACTACTATTAATTAGAGATCATGCATTTGGATTTCTTGAATTGAGTGTTAGAGTGACTATTAATCACTGTGTCAATTGACCCTGGGGTTTTGGAGGCTGCCTTGGGACTGCTGGACACAAAAACAGATTGAAAGCGTTAAGCAATATGCTTGTAGCAAAACACAATACAATTTCACCTTTGACTGAAACTATTTCATCATTCTAATGACATGAAATGCTAATCTCTTAACTGAGGTAAGAAAAAACAAGATCAGGCATGAAAATTCAGTACCTAGACCTCGAGCTTCTGAGCTCTTCATAATACGCAGCCTTTTCACTGTATTCACAAACATCCTGCAGATATTCAAATTTAGACATTAGACATCTCAAATCCATGAAGATTGCAATATCAAATAAACAATAGAGCTCATCTTAAACATTAATTTTGAGAAAAGTTACTTACTCCCAAGGCACATCTCCGACCAACATCCGATCTCCTTCATTGTCTTCATAGGTGAGAACATAATCGGATCCACTCAATAGAAAATGACCATTTTCAGATGACGAATTCGGATTTGGCCTCTGCATGATGCCCTGAGCTAAAATGTAGCCCAAAAAGGTAAATCAGTTTATTCAGTATGCTAATGTTTCAAAAACTAGAGAAAATTTCAGTTTACACATTCTGCTAAGTCGTAGATGCAGTAACCCAAAATGTCTGACATCTAAAATGCAAACTTTACATGTTTTCATTAACCACAGTTATAAAATCAGTCTCAACTTATGATGTGAATGGAACCAGGCATTTGGAAAAGACTAATCAGTCTCAACTTATGGTGTGAATGCAACCAGTCATTTGGAAAAGACCCAAGTCCCATAAAGTCTCAAGAAGTGTTGTAGACATAGAACTAAGGAATTTTAAGAACCTTCAAGGCCTGAAACCCTACAAAGAGCAGTAACAGGAGAGAGGTTTCTATGGGACAAGTCTCAGAAACCCTTTTGATACATTTCAACTTGTATGCTCCATGAATTACGGGGATACCTCAGTTTCAGAGTCAGCTTTTCATAGAATTAAGGTTCAACGACATGAGATCAGTAAGGCTCTAATAAAAAATCAAGACTAACAGTTCTCTCATATGTCCCAAATTCGTTGTTCTGACTCCAGAATTTGGTATTGAGAAGAGCGCTTAAACTGCAGATTGCATTTATCACTCGTAACAATAATCTAACAAATCCATGATAACGAATGTTAGATATCTCTGTATTAGGGCTAGACTATAAGTTGCTCCAAGCTTGTCAAGTTGTCAAAATATCATGTTCTACAATAGATGAATCATTGGGGAAGTAATTTCCATGAAACTTCACAATCAAGTGGATTATATGAAACTCAACAATAAAGTGGTATACAACATAAAGAGGAGTTCCACAACCGATGTGTAGACACCTGTATCAAAAGTAATTGAATTGAGCAATTTTTGGAGATTTTTTTGCTTAAATCTAGGCTTCAAATTTGTGAAAAACGGTGACTAAAGAAAAGCATACCATTCACAAAGCGTTTAAACATGTCCTCGAGCGCTTGGGACAATTTATCATAGCTATCGTAGGCATTGAGGTCTATCTTCCTTCCAATTGGGACACCATCCATATTCACCTTCACAAACATGGAATCCCCAAAGGCCTGTCCACGATCAGCAGATGCAAAAGAATTATCAGAAGCATTAGCTTGGCCTTCAATGTCAGGCTTGGGCTGGGGTGCGAGGTTCTTCCTAAATGACCGAATGGGTGGCCACCCTACAACGGGGGGAGCTCTGCAAAGCACAAAAGAAACACGGAGAATGAAGATACAGTCATGTTAATTTGATCAAGGAACTCAATCCTACATAGGGAATTCATGCATCCAAATAATGGATAGCTGTAAGCCAATGTAAATCCTCTTGACCATTAAAGACAAGATAAAAGGGTATTAGCTCAATAATGTAAGCAGGCTCCAACTTCAGTTTAAAGTTAACTGTTAGGTGCTAGCAACCTAAATTTAGAAACACTAGAGAAGACCAAGTGGATCGATGCATTAAAGGCAGAACCTTCAACCCACTAGACCTGCAGCTTACCTTGGTATACCATTCTCATTAGATGGAGATAAGGAGAGATTCTTCTGTTGTTGCTCAGATGGTGGAGGAGGTGCCATTGGTGGCCTCATGACAGCTGAAATGCTGTCCTGTGAAGGTTTTGCAGTTGGGTTGCCATGTGGAGCCTCCTTCGAGGGAATATTCCCTGCCCCTGCTGCCATCATGTTGCCCACCATAACTCTCGCTGTTGGTGGAGGAAAGGGCCCAAAACTCCCTCTGTGCTGTTGTTGCTGCTCTATGTTGACCTGCCAAGCGTTAGGCATCTGGACAGCATTACTCCAGGGATACATAAGAGCCATGGAGGGGTGGGACTGGGCCTGAGACTGATGTTGGCTTGAACCCTTGGAGTCCAGGGTCATTCTGCCGCCTTCACTAAATGCACTTCTGACCACATGAGCTCCTCCAATGGCATCTGAAAACCCACGTTTAGCACCAGCTGTAAGGGTAGCAGCAGTGTTCTTAGAAGTCAAGAGAAAGTTCATTCCATTGTTGTTGTTGTTGTTGCTGTAATCTTGGAGTTGAGGATGGACTTCGTGACCGTTGTTGAAGAACTTGGGTTCTGAGGACTCCTTGACAGGTGTTTGTTTGGGATAAACATATTTACTACCCACAACATGAGGCTGCTCGCCAAAACACTGGCGATTCCATCTCTGAAGATGAGCATCATTTAGTGCATAAGGCTTGCCTGCTCTTCCTTCCGAGTCCACAGGCAATATAGCAACAGAATTGGTCATACCTCCGTCATGCTTAGCAGGTCCTTGATGAATTTGGACTCCTGGATTTGTGTTGTTCTTCTGCAGAATGTTGTTCTGGAAAGATGACTCTTGTGGTGGCCCCAATCTGAGCTCAGTTTCACTTGTTTTGGGCCCAAAATCAAGTTCTTTGCCTTTTGTTCTCTCTTCTTGGGTGGTGCAGGATGAACCACCAGAGCCCCCATCTGACAGGCCTATGTAATCATGTTCTCTGTAAGAAGAACCAGAAACTTCGTTCTTATTACCCTCCTGACTGTTATTGTTGCCATTCCCACCACCAGAAGGTACCTCAGCACTCAGTAGTGTGCCTGGTAAAGGAGAACCATTGTCACTGTCATCATCATCACTACTATAGTTCTCCAAGTCACTGGTTGAGCTCTTCCTAGGAGACCCAGCTGAAGAATCCCCTTCCTCCACAGCTAAACAGCCCTTTTCCTCCTGCTGCTCAGACACAGTGTCTCCTCTTTCACTGCCTGACTTCTCTAAAGTTGCATTCGGCATCCTTGAAAGGATAAATTACTTTTTAGGGGAATGAACTCCAACAAATCACAATTGTCTGAATGGTGTACACAGACCTAACTTCTAAATTCAGCTGGGAAATTGCACATATCCAAGCAAAGGACCAGTTTCTCAAGTACCCAACTTGTGAATGCAACCAGATAATACAACCCAAGTGTCAAAAGATTATCTTTGTAACTCTTTTTTACAGATAATAAAGCTGTTCTGATGCAAAATGCATAAGGATTGCTGTGGCAGAAAGCTAAAGCCTGAACACTGTTCTCATTCCAGACAGAAAACTTGGTATTTGTATGCAGCAGAGAGGGGTAAGTGAATGTATAGAAAGCAAAAAATATCAAAAGGCTTTACACTTGTGCAGAAAGTGCAACTCAGACAATTTGTATGAGACTTTCATCAACAAAAAAGTTTATTAGATTGGGATGGAAAATAGCCCTCAAAAGCATCAAACTCAAAACACAAATCTCAATTATCAAGTTGATCTCCTCCTCCTGTCATGGATCCATTAAACTCAAAAGTAACAAAAGATAGAGGTACCCACACTTTGAAACTTGTCCCCACCAGACCTCCCGACATCATAGATGTATATCTCTGTGTATCTCCTCTGCCTCCTTCTCCTTCTCCTTCTCCTTCTCCTTCTCCCCACCACACATATACACACATATCCATAAGCCCACAAAGCCTCTGGCTCACAACCCCACTATAAAACACTCCTACTGTGCTCTCCAAAAGTAGCCAAAAGAGACCTCATTTCTTTTTCAGTTTCTTTTGTTTTGAGGATCCCACCAAAAGGACAACAAAACTGTTGCTTCTTCCTCACCTTCCTCTGCACATATCCAAATGACACAGCTCTTAACTGCAGGAATGCCAACTAGACTTTATGGGCTTTATATCCATGTTGGAGAATGTTTTTAACTCATTTTGGACAGTACCCCATTTGGGTTTTATTTTGATTCCTTAAATTCCTGGACAAAGTTCGAAAAAGCAGCCCAGCCTTAGGTTAACTACATGGCATTACTCTTTGTCTCGGCATAAAATATTGAATGAAGGTACAAGCTTAAAGCTATGTCAATTCATTGTTTATTGAACACTGATTAACTACTATATTTTTAGCATAACTATTAATTATTATAATCTTAAGATAAGAGTATAATTTGTTCCATATAATTGTACAATTAGATCTGTGAATAATTCACTACTTAGGTGAGGCCAACACAACATATTATGACATAGGCGTATGAATTATCAATATAAGAGATGCATCTTTCTCACGTGGTATGTATTTTATCACATCATTAGACATTTTTAAATAATCCAATATGCCTACTAAATTAATCAAAAGAAGGGGAGCCCGGGAAACACCCAGAATATTCTGAACTGAGGGATCATGGCCTGCCTTTAAATAATCTTTACAAAGAGAAAAACTCATCATTTGCAACATAAGTTGGCCTAAAGTTAGGGAGAGACGACCTAGTAATTATAGCTATTTCTTTACTATATTATTTTTTAATTCTTTTGGGTCATGTTTCTCTCTTTCTAAAACAAGGAAAGAAAGGTCTTTTTATATTTATGACATTCTATAATTTAGTTTAGTTTGACAAACTATAATTTAGTTTAGAAATATTTTGTTATATCATTTGAGAGTAAGGAATTATGTGTTTCAATCTTGTAATTTCATAAGATCGTTGTAGATAGGTGAATGTGAGAGGTTGCAAGGAGGCAACTTTTGGGAGGTCTAAGGGTTACGCCTCCTAATGAAGGTTCAGAGGCAACACCCTTGAAAGTTTTGGTTATACACTTTTTATAATTGCAATTTAAATTGTGCATCATTAGGTCTTAAATGTGATGGTAAATTGGTTTTGTTTGCCTAGAAGACAACCCTATTTTATGAAGGTATATTGTATTATGGATGAACATTGAGATGTATTATGAGAATATGATAGTTGTGTTAAGTTGCCTTTGGATCTTTGGATAGAATTAATAGTATTTGTGTTTATTTCTCTTTAAACTATATAATTTTTGTAAAGAAATAAAAAGTTTCTCTCCTTTCAAGACTAGTGTAGTAGGAAGTAGTTTTAGATTTGTACTTATATTATGTAGATATAACTAATTATGTTTCAATATAAGCATACATATGCTACCCTCTACATATTTAAAACTTGTAACTTCTTTTTAAATAATCCTTTGTGTTAAATCACAAATCTTTCAAAATTGTGATATTATAAATGTGATAATAGGAAAAAGGAAAAGAAAAAGAAAAGAAAAAACAACAACAATTAGATGAGAACTTTTTAATCAACATTTCAAATCACAACTTTGTGATGTATTATGTATGAGGAGACATTCATAAGGAAGTGTGATTTGATATATCGATTGAAAAACTCTGGCGTACTCTTCTAGGGAGAAGCTCTTGATTGATCTTAATAGAATATGAAAATATCATGTCTTCCAATGAGATTTCCACTTTCCATAATAGTAAAACAAGAATACTTGTAAATGCAATTGAAACATAAATTAAGATCAACTTTTTAAAACCCTTTTTTTATAATTTATTGTCAAAATAAAAAATAAATACTTTTATATAATTGTATCTAGAAGCATTCCTAATTCATATTTTATTTTTATTAATATTAATAATATAAAGTAATTTTAACTTTATTAATAATTGATACTTTAATATCTTATCTTTATAAAATGATTTTAACTTTTCCTTAATATTTATATGATAAATGTATTTAATCTTAATATTGATGTCATCATGCTTTTTTCTCAAAAGCTTTAAAAGTGAATTGTGGACGGAAAGGAGATCGTATTACATTGCCGGTCCACCAAAATCAAACAAATAATTCGGTCGATTTACACTAAATTTCATAATTATATTAATATTAAGTTCGTAAGGCAATTCGCATTTCAAAGAAAACTTCAAAACTATATTAATATTAATTGTCAAGCTTAAAAAGTTTGATTTAAGGAAACATTCTTTACAGGTGGGACACCACCAAAATATGGTTAGCACGAGTAATAAGTATACATTGATTTTGAGAGGATAATTTGTTTTATTTTTAAAGTGGAAGATACCCCAAAGATATGGCCAACACTAGTAATGAGATATTTTTTTATGTTTTTTCTAATAAGTTTGACTCTAACAATACAACATAGTTTTAACACATTATATAGGAATTCATATATTTGTTGGTATGTGTATTTATGATGTATTTGCCTCTTCTTTGTATTTATGACATTTTAGCTATTCACTTGTTTCTTGTTGTTGTTGCTTTTTATGACATATTGTAATTGTTTATGTTGTGATGTTTTCTCTTTCAACAATTTTGATAGTCGTCATTCTTTGTAATTTGCAATGATTCGATAAAAAAAAAAGTTTGACTTTTAAAACACTTGAGAGTGAAACTCCTTACATGGACTATTACATATTCTTAATGTATAAGAAATTGGATCTTCACGTTTACCTTGATTTTGCATAGTGTTGTTAAAGGGTTGTTGTATTGGTTGTTCAGTATTCAATTCAATAACATTAATAAGAATTTCAACTAGATTGTTGAACTATTTTTTAAGAAAATATGTATTTTTAATTTAAATTTTGTGTTGGGTTGTATTGTTACATGATGTTAGCAAGGTCAGTGATTTAGAATTTTGTGAGTTATTAGTTATAGGGAATGAATGATTAAATGTAGGTAATATAATTAGTTGCTATAAATTTAATTTAATAATATATCAACAATTGAAATTGAAATGAAAGGTTAAATGTAGTTGAAATAATTATATGTTATTATATATTTATTTTCATAATAGATCAATAGTTGAGATTGGACAACTTGATAAAAATGTTGAGATTGTTAAATACAATGATAAGTGAGAGGGGCAAGGACATATAACTTAAGTCTATTTACTTTTGATCAATTATAAATGTTGTGTTATGTATAATGCTTGATGATTGAGATCTAGATTCCTTTAAGTGGACTAGCACTACTCATACTATAACAAACCTACACTACTTGGGGATGAGGTTGTACCAAAAATTTAGTCCTTAGATAATTCATCTATGTTAGATCTATCTTTTGTAGATTTGAAGCTCAAAACAATATTCTCTAAAACTAGTATACACACCTTCTTAAGATCATGTTAAAGCAAGCAACATGTAAACAAGGTATGATAAGTGTTGAATACTTTTGGATGCTGAGAAGGGGGGGGGGGGGGGGGTGAATCAGCATACACTCAAAACTTAACTTATTACTAAGCATTCATTCATTTAACTAATGTGTAGAAGTAAATAACTAAACATAAAGAGAAACACATATAACACTAGGATTTATGTAAAAAGCCCAACGCGAGAAAAATCATGGTGAGAATTGCACTCACTATATGAAGAATTGATTACAAATGTTCTAGACCAAAGGCCCAAGAGCTTAGTGAAACTAATTTGGACTTGCGGACTAAGGCACATTGGCTTAGGGAAAGATACAAAAACTTGAAAATCACTACTGATCACTTCTTCAAGGCAAGATACATTAGTACTAATTACAGTGAATTATACTAAATGGAATGAGCACAAGTGCATTCTCTACAATGTTGATTGTAGTTCATTGTTTATACATTCATGATTGATTTCATCACCACTTGTCTACACATTTGCACTTTCACATTTCACAATTTATCACACATTATCACATAGGATTCTTACTACCATCTCCAAAAGATATCTACCAATATATATCCACTACAACACAAAATAACATCCATTAGGTCAATCTAATGAGATGCAGTGTGCAACATATGAACTATAGGCCCAAAACACAATATCAAATAAATGCATAGTGGATATGAAGTGTGTGAAGAATCACATCAACTCGACATAGCTTCCTCTAAATAAAAAGAAATTTCCATGATCACCACACACTACCACAAGGAGCAAAGCATCTTTAGTTGGTCTCAAAGGATAAAGTTGTCAATACATGTCGACCAAACAAATACAAAATGAAGTGCAGACCTCTCCAACTATTGTGGATGCTAAACATAATATCAATCCTAAAATAATCATATCAACAAACTGCATCATCAAAACAATTGAAGGCAGAGGAATGTGAAGCATTCCTACAAATAGGTACTTTTCTTCTATAAAGTTGATGCACAAACTAGCATGACTCTTAATGTGGATCAAATCAGACAATAAAATCAAGATGTAACATCCTTTAAATTTTTTAACACCATACTCTAACTGCAAGGTGAAATATATCAATGCACTACAGTGTGTACCAAAAAACAAAACTCATTTTAATGGAGTGTTCATCGAAATAGTCACACTTAGCGGTTTCTATATGCATATAATTCAAATTATCTCCAAAGCTTTGAAGAAATCTCGAGACCTCTAAATATACCTTATACACTCTTCTCAACCAATATTTTCTTATCTATGACAATATGTATGTACATTATTGACATTGAACCACTCCGGAACAAACGGACACTGCAAAACACACCTCTTAGACATATGTATCCATCTTTTGGATATTAACTACAACAAGTTTGACATCAATAACAATATAACATTTACATGTGCAAGAATTAGAAAGGTTAGAGAGATATTTGAATGTAATAGAAAATTCAAAATAATCCATTAAAGGTAATTAAAATTAGATTTTCCAAAAATACTAAACTTTTGAGTAAGTTTATGATTTCTAACTAGCTATTTTTTAAGGGAAAACTAAATAATTAATTAATATGTATTCAAGTTCTTAGTCCATTTTCATGCTTTTGAATTTTTTAAGAGCATTAAATATGTTTGAAACATTATTAAATCAATAATCACCTGATCTTCAACCCTTTCCCCCTTAGTGTTACAATGAACTTTGGATGATATGATGTTGTTTGGGAGTTATTTTGTTGTGAAGGCGAGGGATGCGAGGTTTTTCTTGATAATTTACTTTTTCAATACTAAGGAGGACCTGCAGAATAAAATTAAGAATATCTTCACTTGTTAGTGTATTGCTCTTCCTAGCACTTATCTGGGTCTTCCACTTACTATCAAGGATGTCACCTTGACCTATTGGAATACTATCTTAGAATATATGCAGAAGAAGTTGGTTGGTTGAAAAGGTAAGCTTCTTAGTAGTGTGGGGAAACTTTAGTTGCTAAATGCCTCTCTTAAAGGCATCTTAGTTTAATCCCTCTCCATATTTTAAATCTATGGTATTATCATAGAGTAAATGGAAAAACTCCAACAATCATTTATGTGGAATGGAATGGAAGAAAAGAAAATACTAGCTCTGGTTAATTGGGACATGATTTATAAGCCTAAACATCTTGGAGGGTTGGGTATTAGAAAAATACTCAACAAAATGTTGATTACAAAGATGGGATGGAAGATTACTTTGGAAAATTCTGAGTGGTTTAAATTCATGAAGGATAAATACCTTAACTCTTAAAACTTAGATAAAGTTCTTAGTACCCATGGTACCTCCACAAGTTCTAAGATTTGGAATAATATTTTAAAATGTAGAAACATTATTCAATCAAGATTGAAGTGGCAGGTGGGAGATGAGAGGAGTATTAGGTTCTAGGAAGATGTTTGGGTTGGGGAAGGTGGTATGGATGCTAATTTGAGCCTAAGGGGATATGATTATAATGATAAAGGATTCTTTGTCCATAGAGTAATTGATTACCTTTCCAGGATAGGAGGTTAGGGGATCTTACACAATTCTCCATGGAACATTCATACTTGCAACAGAAAGCTAGGGAGCTAATGGAGATATTAGTAATGTTAAAATCCCTATTTTTCCAAGGGAAGATAAATTTATTCGGAGGAAATACAAAGGGATATTTCGCTATGAAATCATCTTACAATATATTTGTGTGCTAGAAAGTAGTCACACTTCTGTGAATCATTACATTCAAGAACACTCAAGAATGAGGTCTCAAACAGTGATTCACAGCTCTCTATTCGTGGAGTGCAGGGGTTTGTATATGAGGCCCTCAGATTGACCTAGTTATGCCCATGCAAGTACACCAAGAAATGAGAGATTCAAAGATGAATACCAAGCATGCTAATCTCCATGATCATCAAGTTATTGCATGCAAATGAAACTAGTCTAGATGATAACAATGCAAGAAATAAACTATTCTATTGAAATGAATGCTTATACAATGTTAATCTATGAAAGGAAACATGAATTTAAACTATTATGTGAATGCAACATTAATCTAAACTATGGATTGCCATAAGGCATTAGAGAAAAAGACAAGAAGAAAGAAGTCTTAAATATCCAAAGCTCCAAATGTGCTCAACAAGCTTCTTCCAAGATTGCTCTCCAAACCTGCAGTATAACAATAACATGAAAATTCTTGGATCCTCAAAATGAGAAGGAGAGGGCTCCTTATATAGGAAAATGTGGAAGAGAATGCATCCTCGAGAGCAATGTGGGATAAATCCAAAAAGAGGAAATAAAGCTCATTTTTTAGAGAGTGTGGAGAGAAAAGGGATTTTATTTATTTTTAATTATTTGTTTCCCTTTTTTCATCACAAAGAGCTTTAAGAGGACTTTTTATTTATTTAAAAGAATGATTCTCTATTAATTAAATAAGATAACATTATTTAATTAAAAGAGAGATATTATTCTAAATAAGATAAAATCATTTAATTAAAAAAGATTTTATTTCATTTAAAAGATATTTCTTTCAATTAAATAAGGTTATTTTATTTATTTAAGAGAGAATATTTCTTTTAATTAAATAAAATTATTGATGACATGATTAAACCTTAGGAGATTATTGAAATGATTGAAATAGTTATGATTTGATCAAGGAAATTGATTTGAATATATTGTAAAGCATTGATTCAGAAAATTGATATTTGACAAATTGAGTAAATGGGGCCCAAAGTCTAGGCAACCATTTTAAGGTGCATACATTTGCCCCTCTTTGACTAATGTGAGGTCGACTCGAGATCACATGCAGTCAAAGAATGGAATTGAAGCGTGAGACCGATTTGGGATCACAAAACAACCTAGATGTGTGTTCGACGGATGGGAACACATCATGACATAGATAAGCAGACTGAAAAAGACAAGGCCAACACCTGTGAATAGGTAATTGTCAATTCTCAAATATGAGATAAGAATCTCAAGCAAGGTTGCCCCAAGAGAAGCAATCGATAAATTTGATAAAGCTGAATCAAGCAATGAAGTTTGGTAGGTACTGCCCCCTCATGATCGAAATCGAAATGAGATAGAGGAGAAACAATAAATTGATAAATTTGATCAAATTGAACTAAACATAAGGTTCTTGACATAAGATGAAAGATAAAAAAAATCACAGAACCAAGGTAGATCAGCAAGAAAGATTATGCCCCAAGGTTGAATTAGAAGAAAAGAAGTGGGGTGAAAGTGAATGGAAGATAGAAGTTTGGAAGAAATGGAAATAAATGGAGAGAAGAAAGAGAATTTGCCTCAAGAAAGAGGATGCATCAAAATCAATCAACTATTTAAGATAGGGAATTTTGATTGAGATCACGAAAGAAGATAAGGAAATGAAGATCAAATCGTGACCACAGTTGATTGAAAGTCCACAAGAAAGATGAAGGAAACCCTCTCAAACTCATAATGCAGCCTAAAAGTGCAAATTGAACATGAAGTCTAAATAATGCAAGCTACATGAAAATGCAAAGGTGTACTTGCATGGGTAACATAGGTTTTTTTGTCTTCATCATTCATTAGAGAATGTAAGAGAACTTATTTTCATCATTGGGCCGTTATTACCGGACATCAGACAATCAGACAATCAACACTAGTTACAAACACAACTATGAAGATATGAATGTGATTAATATCAGATTGGAATGTGGAAAGATTCTAACATGAGCATCAAAAGACATAAAGGTCAAGATGACTGCAATGTTAGCTTACCCAATTTAATGTAGCAAAACCATGCTCGCATCAAGGCATAAACGTCGGGATGACCATGAGAATGGTTGTGCAAAAAATAGTCAAGGATGATGCCTTAAATCTCCTAAGTGTGTCAAGGAGACAACAAGAGACACAGAAGAGGTTCAAGACAATACCCACAAGCAGAAAGAAAATAAAAACATGCCCCATGCCCCAAGTCCTCTAGCTATGCATCATGGAGAGACTTATTAAACAAGGACATTCAACGAAAATCAATAACAGTCAGGACACAAAAAAAAAAATCATGACATATCTCAAGCATTAAGTGTTGCATTTAAAAATTTTAAGTGTGTAAGCTGATACTGAGTTCCAAGGATAAAGATCGAATGCTTTCTAGAAGGTAAGATCACATGACCAAACTGGATAAGACCAAACTGATAAGTGTTAAAAAACACTCGATGTCGGGGGTTGTGTTGAAAAACATAGTTGGGTTGGTGTTGAAAAATACCATTTGTGAGGTGTCCTAAAGACAAGCATATCCAAGAGACCAAAGCTAACATAGTGATGCCCCCTAGACAAAGACAAAGACCAATTCCAAACCAAGGCAACAAGGACAAGGTATGATGGAGAAAGGCTAAGTGTCGAGGATGCATGCTAAGAAATAGGGGTGCAAAGGCCTCAAGTAGCGCCCGTTTCTAGGTTTTCACCACTTGGAAGAATTTTTTCAGGACTTTTTATAATTTTTTTGTATTTTTGCTACCAAGGCGCCTATTTCCAGGTTTTCACCAAGGCACTTTTTCTATTTTTTTTGAATTTTTTGAATTTTTTATTTTTTTGGTATTTTTGGAATATATAATTTTTGTGAGATACATCAAAGTGCCTATTGCCAGGTTTTCACTAAGATGACCTTTTTTTAGGACATTTTCTAATTTTTAGAATTTTTTCAGCATCATATATGAATTTTTTTAGATTTTTTCAGGATCAATAGGGATGCCCATAGACAGAATAGGCATCAAACTCCCAAGCAAGATCAGATTGTGTAGTCCCAAAGTCTAGTAAGGTGGAGGACAAGAGGGAGTAGCAAGCTGACGGAAGAGATGAAAGACTAGGGAATGAAGAAGAATGGAGGGAAGAAATCCTCAAGGACAAACTCCTCAAGAGTACCCAAACTAGGGAAAAAAAAAATTGTCATGTAAAGCACATTTGGACAAGCAATGAAAGACTAGCATAGGATAAGCCTCAAAAGCATAATGCAAAAGAAGGAAAGGATGTAGTCCAAAGGAGTAGACATGTCAAGAGGCTTCATAGCATCGTATTTACTCTATTTTAGATATTAGATTAGATCAAGACCAAAGGTGAAAAGGGATAGCGAAAGACTAGAATGAATGAAGGAGAATAGATATGAAGGCTAGACATGAAAGAAATGAAAGCAGGATCATCGTAAGACTGCTCCCGAGATAGCCAAATGTACGTGTATAGATCAACCTTGTCAAAATCAAAGAGAGAAGACGGAATGGATGAGATATGTAAAAGAACTACGCATGATGCCTGATTGCCAGGTTTTCATCATGGTACTTATCCAAGGTGCCACAAAGGAGTGGTTTTCACCATAGGATGAATTTATTTCTCTTTACTTTTGCTACCAAGGCACCTGTTTCCAAGTTTTCACCAAGGCACATTTTCAATTTTATTTTCATTTCTTTTTCTTTTTTCTATTTTTTTTTTAATTTTATAATTTTTGGAAGAAGGCAAGCTTTTAGATAATGCTCCCTGAAAGGATAAACCATGATATGCCAATGATTCAAAATTATATGCTCAAAGATGCTGATAGGGAAAGGAAGATGGAAGAGAAAAATGGAGGATACGGTTTTATGTAAAGTGAGTGGAGTTGGAAGATAGGAGGAATATGCAAATGAGGAAAAATGATAGAAGGCAAGAGAATAATGAATGGAAGGATTGTGAAAGAGTAGATGAAAAGGAAGGCAAGATCAACATCGACGCACACCTTGGAGGGTGGTGAGAGGATGGAGGAAACTTGAATGAAGGAATACGTGAACGAATATGGTGAATGTTTAGTAGAGGTTGCGGTTCAGGTGCATGGAATGGAAGAATGTTTTTGGAAGAATATGAGGTGGAAGTCTTTGAAAGCTTGAATGTCAACTTCACTTTTTGTTCAACATGATATTCTCTTACGAGAGACTTTGGAATCCATATAGCCTTAGGCTTTTTATTTCCTTTTGATGACTTAGAGAGAATATCTTGAATGATGGATTTTGGAACCCATACTTGTCTTGTAGTTTTCTTCTTAGATATCTCTTTTGACTTTATGCCCCCATGTCGATTAGAGGAGACATGGTGATCTTCTTTCTTTGATGGATTCTTGTATTGTTTCTTTTTCTTATATTGAACATTCAAGTTACTTCCAAAATACTTGGGACATGTGGAAGAAGAAGGATAATATGACTGGTGTAGATGGGTGGATGGATGAAAAGGATTCAAAGGTATGCATCTATGTTGATCTTGAGGAAAGGTAGGAGATGGAGGGACATAAGGACCCAAGATAGATGACAAATTAGGAGAGTTAGGAGGGGAAAATGAACGGACATAAGGACCCAATATGGAAGGCAGACGTGAAGTCCTTAGTAGTGGTGGAAGAGGTCCAAGGATGGAAGTGGAAGACACAAAAGGATAATCAACAAGTTCATCAGCATCTATATGACAACCAAGGACATCAGCATCTTCAAAGTGAGCATTAGAATTTTCAATAGGATCTTGGACATCTTGAATAAGAGCATTTTCTTTGATAGGATCATTCAAAGCTTGCGAAGACTTAGGAAGAGTAGAAAGCGGAAGTGAACATGGAATGGTAGAACAAGAAGATGGAAGACTTTGATCTTGACAAGGATCTTTGGATGGTATATGCACATAAATTTTCTCTTGATTTTCAACAGGCTTAACATTGGAAGTAACAACACCATTTTTACCAACCTTAATGGAAGTATCATCTTTGGAAAGCAAAAGTGTAGTAAGGTTATTTTGATTGTCAATAAGCTCAACGGTGTAAGTAGTAGCTTGATCTTGCTTAGGAGAAGACTTAAGACATGGTGGAATGCATGAAAAAGGGTCTATAGGATCAAAAGAATCATGAAGCGGATAAAAGACATCATGAAAAGGATTGGATGAAATGGAGGGTTCTTGATCTTGATCTTTCTTTATGTTCTTTTCTTCATCATTTTTAGAGTCCTCTTGACATGGAGCCACTTCTAAGGACAAGGAAACATGTTGGGATTGTATGGAAGACTGTTGCAGAGATGGTGAAGGACCAGCTAAAGTAGGCATTATAGCATATGAAGGCTTAGGCTCTTTAGGTTTAGCATTATTGAAAGTATTGGTAGCCAAGTGAAGGTTAGCTTGAGTATCTTTAAGAGATGGCCCTTGAGGATAACTATAGGGAACCATGTGAAAAGCATTAGGATCTTTGTTGGATGAAGAATTTGTGAAAGATTTGGAAGACTTGGCGACTTTAGGAGATGTAGGAGTATTGGAAGAAGTAGGGGATGGAATGGAACCATCACAAGACAAAGGTCTACAATTAACATGATCTTTCTTGAGAGTATAATCTTTATTTTCAGCATGAGAGTTCTTAGAGTAAACATTCTTATAGTATTTACATTTATAATCAGTGCGTTGAGCTTTCTCTTCCTTAAGTGAAGTAGATGTATCATCTAGGTATTGTTCACAAAAATCATCAAAGTCTCTTTCAAAATCAGAGTCATATGGATCACCATCACAATCTATCCAATGTGATGACCCCTTTCTAGTAAGCATGAGCACACGATGAGGAGGACTCTTAGGAATAGGGGTTTCATAGGTATCATTACATTGTCCATCATCATAGTCGTCATAGTTTTCATAGTCATCAAATATGGGCATGTCACTCTTCATGGAAGAGGTATCACAAGGGCTATCATATTGCTCATCATGGTATGTCTTGAGATAAGGAGTAAGACTCTTCGGAGAAGTAGAAGAGGAATGAGATCGTGAAGAAGAGGAAGGTGAAGACCTAGTGGAAGAAGAAGACTTAGATAATGAGAAATGTGAATAATGTCTAGAAGATTCATGATAAGATTTGGAAGATGAAGAATGTGAATAGTGTTTAGAAGAGTCATGATAAGATTTGGAAGATTTAGAAGATGAAAGACATTTGGAAGAAGGAGGTTGTGATAGGATCATGTTGATAATTCTAGCAAAGGCACTTGATTTAATTGATTTTTCCTCTATTCTTGCCATAAATTTTTCACCCATAAGAGTTTTTGAGGAATAATGCTCTTCAAATTGAGCAAGGAGATCAAGATCATCCATTTTCAAGAGAGGTTCCACAACAAAATAGTTGAAACTCATAGTTCTAGAGGAAAAGGAATCAAGCGTAGGAATGATAGAGGAAAAGAATAGAAAGAAGTAGACTAGATAATAAGAGGAAAAGAATTAGGAAGACAAGAAGAATTTCCCATGTGAATAGAAGACTTTAGAAGAAAAACATGGGAAAAGTCATCTTGTGCAATTGATACCATTAACATTCATTGAGATGCTGAGCAACATAACAGCACCTAGGATCTAACCTAGATTGACCAAGGAAGACTGAGAATTGAAGACACTTGGCGATAAGATGGCCTCACAAAATGTCAACACCAAACTAGAATAATCAAAGTTCTCTAATGTCCAAAGGGAGATGGTAAGATAGAAATTGCAAAAGGCGTTACCAACACTGTCAAAGAGGTGCCTCAAATCAAAGGGTGACTACCCTTGCACTTTTGAATCAGGAGGTTGGACTAGGCCAAAATATAATTGAAATTGAATTTGATGGAAATGGTTTGGACAAAAAGAGTACTAAAATGCTCCAAGAATGTGGCTAAAAATTCTAGAGATAAACTCTCACCAAGAATAGTCTTTTAACTTGATAATTATTCCCAAGGTGACAACAAGGTAGAAGATCGAGCAAGCTGTAAAAAAAGGTTGGTGCTTCAACTCAGGAACTCAGTTTTTGTGTTCGTTTTAAAAGATCAAGTATATCAATAGATTTTTATCATTGATCAAGCACATAAGACAACAATCAAGGAGTTCAAGCAAGCAATTGTCTTCAAACAATGAACAAGGGGCAAAGCAACCTTGTACATGAACAAGAATAGTGACTTAGTATGCTACTCCTTAAAGATTCTACTTGTGTATGTTCTTGGATATGTTTTAGCAGGCACTCAGAAGACAACAACATCCTAGCAAGCTGTCTACAAGGATATACATGGCTTTTCTAAAGGGTGTCCTCGATATACACAAGGTACGTGAGGCCCAAATCTGTAGATGAGAAGAATCAAAAATCACACAGCCGGGGGGAGACGGTAACCCAAATCTCCTCCTTCACTTCTCAAAGGTATAAAGTTCTTTGAGGCTTAGCCAAGAGTGAAATCTAACTCATTCCCAAGAGAGGTGTCTTTGGATTCACCTCCTGATATTTATATTCTGCCGGAACATGGGAGTTAAGGTCGTCCCTTGAGGTGATGAAATCCCCAAGCAGGCCTTCTAAAAAATGAAAAGTAAGTAATTCTCTATCAAAAAGTATTGAAAAGCACTAAAGGTGGAACACTTAACGCTTAAGCAAATATGAGGTGAGTCCACAAGGTGGAGCACTTAACACCCCACATAAGCTACAAACGAGTCCACAACCTAGAAAACAAGTGAGTTCCAAAAAGCACAAAAGGGTTGCCTAGTGGAACAATTAACACTTCTTTCCTATAGACCCCTCCCCTTTAATGTGGTGCTGAGATTGCAACCACAGGGCGGAAATGAGGGGCCGGCGGATTAGTGAGTCCAATAACCCAAGATAGCAATCTAGATCAATCACAAGTAATCTAAGACTGCTAATCAATACTACTCATAAGTGCAAGAGGGTTTGAATCATGGAATATTTAACTTTCCAAGTAAACATGAAGTGAGTCCACAAAGTGGTGCATTTAACTCTTCATGTAAACTAGGAATGAATCCATGCCCTAGATTACTCAATGAGATGTTTTGATATTTGAAACCAAGAATTTCTTAATGTTTAAACACAAGCATTCACTTAAACACAAACTTGTATAAAATAAAATCTATGTTCATTCATTTCCCATTAAGAGCATTAAAAATGTGTTCTATGAAAGCATGTAACACTCAAGCCAAACACATGAGAGATTGATTTTATGCCCAAACCAAGTGTTATAGAGATTTTAAGAACTCACCTTAGGTCCAAAGATCTGCACTCCAGCATTTAGCACACATCCGAAAAAAAAACCCTAAGATGGTTAGATGTGAAAATTAATTGTTAGGAGTTTGATTTAACATTGTTGTCTTCAAGACAGTCTTTAAAGATTGATTTATTTGACCCATAAAATCACAATATTAAAATTTATGAAAAGAATGAAGTTTTTAGCCAACATCAAGAACTACCATTTCCCAAAATTATAAGGTCTTATGATTCTATTTGGTTCCTCAACCAATAACCTTTTCAGACTGCCATTTTTCTATCATAAACCAGATTTAAAACACTAGGCCCTGCCTAGGGAATCACATATCTTTCTTAGAAAAAATCCAAATGAAACCAAGCCAATTTCACAGTAACTGTTAATGAATCTAGTTTCCAAATATGTAAGCCATTTATTTTTCCCATTCATAAATCATTTTCTAAGAATAAATCATTGCCTGCAACTCTAATACAGATTGTTAAAAACCAGTTTTCACTCAAATGCCCATAACTTTCACAAATCTGCATAAAAATGACTCAAACCAAAAGGAAATGAAATATAATTCATGTATCTTTTCAATGAATATTATTAGAGATATTGATTCTTCACAATTTGTCCGTACCAGACGTTTCAATCTGACTATATTCAGAGAATCTCAAATCTGCAAATACCCACTTTCACCAAAATGATCATAACTTATTCATTTATTTATAAAAATGAACCAAACCAAAAGAATGAGAAAGAGGATTCATCATTCTATCCATCAATTATTATATTACAAGGTTTTTAGGCTGTACATGGCCGTACAAGGCCTGGAACCAACACTAAAACTGAAAAACTAATCAAGAATGAGGCCAGAAATTAATCTTTTCTGCCCCACGATGGGCGCCAAAAATGTGTGCTAGAAAGTAGTCACACTTCTGTGAATCATTACATTCAAGAACACTCAAGAATGAGGTCTCAAATAGTGATTCACAGCTCTCTATTCGTGGAGTGCAGGGGTTTGTATATGAGGCCCTCAGATTGACCTAGTTATGCCCATGCAAGTGCACCAAGAAACGAGAGATTCAAAGATGAATACCAAGCATGCTAATCTCCATGATCATCAAGTTATTGCATGCAAATGAAACTAGTCTAGATGATAACAATGCAAGAAATAAACTATTCTATTGAAATGAATGCTTATATAATGTTAATCTATGAAAGGAAACATGAATTTAAACTATTATGTGAATGCAATATTAATCTAAAATATGGATTGCCATAAGGCATGAGAGAAAAAGACAAGAAGAAAGAAGTCTCAAATATCCAAAGCTCCAGATGTGCTCAACAAGCTTCTTCCAAGATTGCTCTCCAAACTTGCAGTATAACAATAACATGAAAATTCTTGGATCCTCAAAATGAGAAGGAGAGGGCTCCTTATATAGGAAAATGTGGAAGAGAATGCATCCTCGAGAGCAATGTGGGATAAATCCAAAAAGAGGAAATAAAGCTCATTTTTTAGAGAGTGTGGAGAGAAAAGGGATTTTATTTATTTTTAATTATTTGCTTCCCTTTTTTCATCACAAAGAGCTTTAAGAGGACTTTTTATTTATTTAAAAGAATGATTCTCTATTAATTAAATAAGATAACATTATTTAATTAAAAGAGAGATATTATTCTAAATAAGATAAAATCATTTAATTAAAAAAGATTTTATTTCATTTAAAAGATATTTCTTTCAATTAAATAAGGTTATTTTATTTATTTAAGAGAGAATATTTCTTTTAATTAAATAAAATTATTAATGACATGATTAAACCTTAGGAGATTATTGAAATGATTGAAATAGTTATGATTTGATCAAGGAAATTGATTTGAATATATTGTAAAGCATTGATTCAGAAAATTGATATTTGACAAATTGAGTAAATGGGGCCCAAAGCCTAGGCGACCATTTTAAGGTGCATACAATATTGTCAATGGAGGATTCTTTCTCAGATTTTTGGAGAAAGGTTTGGAACCCCTCTTCAATCCCTAAAGTTAACTTTTTCTGGTGGATGGCTTTACACAATAGAATCTTAAATCAAGACAATCTCATTAAAAGGGGATTTCAACTCCCTAATAGATACTTCCTTTTTCAGTAAAAAGTGGAGTCTATTCCACATCTTTTTCTATACTACTAGTTTACTATAGATTTATGGCAATTGGTGATGCCTAAAATCGATCTTAATTTGGTTTTCAATAGATGGTTGGACCAATTTATTGTTTTTTGGAAAGGGCCTATTGGAAACCCATTAGCTAGATAAGTATGGAAGAAAATCCCTCCTCATTTTTGTTGGAGTCTTTGGAAGGAAATGAATAACAAGGTTTTTCCAGTAGGATGAGAATCCTGTGGAAGTTGTGTTCAGATATCTCTTTCACATGTTATCTAATAATTTATTTTTCACTAAGTATAAATGCTCTGAGTTTCTTCCTACAATCCCTTTGATGAAAAAATGCCTAGAAATTAGGATTTTCTCAATGCGTATGCTAAAGTTGATAATTCCAAAAGGCTTAGTAGAAAGAATACCAAATGGAAACCCATGGATAATGGGTGGCACAAGTTAAACTTTGATGGTGCTATTAGAGATGGTTTAGTGGCCAGTGGGGGGGTTATTTGTACTTCTTCTAGTGCCCTTGTGGTAGTATATTCTGGTAATATTGATGGATTGACTAATAATCAAGCTGAATGTATGGCAATATTTTGGGGCCTAAAATTTTCTCTTTCTATTGGTATTAAGGATCTTATTGTTAAGGGTGAATAGATGTTTCTAAATTGATATCTAAGATCAGGAGGTCCTCTGTTGATGTAATGGAAGATATCAAAAGGCTTCTTCTTGGTCTGGATTGTTTTGGCATACACCCCACCTATAGAGAAGGCAATTATGTGGCAGATGTCATGGCTACTCTAGGTTTAAGACTTATAGGATTAATATGTTAGAGAGACCAAGGGATTCTTCTTTCCAAAGTGAAGACTCTCCTTGAAGGAGAAAGAAAATAATTATTCTATTTCCATGGATGGTAGCTCAGGTCAAAGGTTTTATGGGTGTAGTATAATTCCTAGTATGGAAATATTTGTTAATATCGGGTGAAATTTGAGGTCTTTTATGGGCATTATTTCAAATATTTGGCACTCATTATTTCCATGGTCACAAGAATTGGGTTCCATGTGACCGATCAACCTAGTGGCATGTTGTCGTAGCATAATTCTAGTCATGGAATGTTGTTTAAGTTTAGGAATAATAACAATTGTATGTTGTTGGTTAGGTATTACCCTATATTGGTGGTTCATAAGACCAATATTAGTTATATTAGCTCAGATGGGAAGTATGTTTACAAGAATGTTAATAGCTCAATTATCTTAAATGGTAAGATTAATACTACTCAATAGTTTGTCCTCTATTTTGTTTGTGTGGTTTTTGGCATTGTTAGAGTGTTGTTAATGTGCTTCTTTAGTTTTTTGGATTGTTATCCTTTGAGCCTAGTTGTACTAGGACAACACCTTAGTTTGTTGTGTTTAATATTAAAAATAATCACTTGCTATGGATCTATTTTATTTAGAAACATCTAGTAGAGAGTACAAGATTGAGGTCTAGAAGGAACCTTCTCAAACCCCACATAGGAAATTTAGGATGCTATTGCATCTATAATATTGTGATATTGCTACTAGGATTCAACTATGTAGTTTTTGAGTCAAACTCATTGAACCATGTTTCATGAGTAGTGATTCACAAGAACCCATCTCCCATGAGAATGAATGGAACACTTAGCATTCATTGCATGTAAGTGATGCTCAAATAGGTGAAGCACGAAGACTTCCTAGGAGATCATCCATCCTAGTACTACTCCATCTCAAGCGCACTTAAATATGGAGTTTCCTCCATGGTCAAGCTTACTTTTCTTACAACCCCATTTGTAATACCTTCAACAAGTGTTGTGTCTTATGAACCATTCATTGGAAAGAACCTTAAGCTCATCACTTGATAAGTAGGAGAGGCTTAACCAATTGATGAGCTTAAGGGGATTTATAATGAATGGTTCATAAGGCACGTCACTTTCTGAAGGTTTTGAAAATGGGTTTGCAAGAAAAGTGTGTTTAACCATGGAGGAAACTCCATATTTAAGCGTGCTTGAGATAGAGTAGTACTAGGATAGGTGACCTCCTATGAATTCTCACAACTTCACCTTTGTGAGAATCACCTAGATTCAATGAGTGCTAAGTGTTCCATTCATTCTCATGAGATATGGGTTTTTGTGAACCACTACTCATGAAATATGGGTCAATGGGTTTGACTCAAAAACTACATAGTTGAATCCTGACAGAAATATTACAATTTGACTTGTTGTGGAAAAATATCTCCTAATTATTAACATTTAATACACTTTTCAAATAATGATTTATAAGTGAAACCTTTCTTAGGAATAATAAAATACAATATCACTCTAAAAATCCAATTCTTAGTAAAGAGTGATGGGAAAAAGGCCATAAAGGGTCTCTCTCAAACTTCCAATATCTATAATTCCAAATTTATATATGATCATAAATTGATGAAAAATGATTGAACCTAACTAATTTGATTATAACATGAAATTAATTGAAACTATGAAAAGAAATAATATATATAAATTTGTAATAGGTTCTTTTAAGCCTAGAACAAAGAATTTAATTATTTTCTATTATATGAGTAAAATGGGTTTAAATGGGCCTCAACAACCTACACAACACAAAATAAATAGCATAAAAGTGAAGAAAAATAACAAAATTTTAGCTAAGCTATCACATAATGATTAAATAGGACTTAAAATTGTACTGTCCTAAAAAGTTAGCACCTATAATTAGATGCTCTATTAGGCCCCTTTTTGACAATTTCAAGATTTCATGACCATTATGCTTGATCTAGCAACTTGGCTCCACTTATTCTGGCATCTTCCCTTCATCCTTGACTCCCCATTTCAGTTTGGTCCCATATTCCTAGGTACAAAATTTCTTGGGCATTCTATATCTGGGTATACAACTCCTTAGGCATTATATACCTGACATTTGAGCCCAAATTTGAGTAGTTGACTCATTGCAATTTTTTGGTAGGAAATTTGAATTTTTGGTCGGCCCTCCCAAATTTTGACCCCTGAAATATTGTGAGAGGTATATAAGTGGCCTATCTCTCCTCATCTGATATTCAATAATTGAGCAATCAACTTTATACACACTAAAATATTTCAAGTGCTCTCCTTCAATTCAAGATCAATTCTCAAGTATTCTTCAAGCATTGGAGGCATTTTGAAGGTAATCTTCTCCACTGTAGCAAGCTTCCGTCCCATGATGGCCAAGTGCAGGAGTTCTCAATCAAGCAAGAAGATCCTTTTGTCCATCTGTGTGCATTTCATTCATCTATTCTTCAAGTCAAGAGTCTATCAAGAATAACAACATTGATGATCTTGGAGAGGAATTCATAGATCCATGCATTTTTGAAAGGCATCCTTGATTCCATCCTACATTCCAAGCTTCAACAATTACAATTATAGAAACATACAAGCATCTTCATGAATGTGTGCAATCTCAATATTCATTAATGAAGGTATATACATTTTCAAGGTATATCTAATATTTACATTTATATTTACATGATTTTGTTTATGTAATTTCATTTCAATTTCAAGGTTGATTCCTAAATAGAGTTTTGACTAAGGAAAACCCCTTTCAACTTGATAATTTTCCATTTTTCTATGTGCAAGATTAAGTGATGAATCTATCATCGCAAATCTAGAAAGTACTATTGGAATGTGAAGTCATCATGGATTACCACTAGTTTTGGTAAAGTCATCATGGATAACCACTAGTTTTTTTGGTGACTTACTATAAATAGTAATTTGGACATGTAGTTGTACGATTCATACTTACTAAATTTAGTAAGTTATCTATAATTAGGAATATGCAGCTTGGTTGTTATATGTGACTTGAAGTCTTGATTTGAAGTACATATTTGGAGATTTCTATAACTGTGAGAATTCCTAAGAATTAATACAAAAGATATTTCCTTGTGGTTTTTTCCCTAGTATAATTTTACTAGGTTTTTCCATGTAAATTTTTGTGTTATGTGATAAAGTGCATGGTATATAGTGGCTCATAAATTCTATCGATCGATATATAATGGCCAAGGAATTCCATACTATCTAATTCTACTTTGAATTGGACCCACATGTCAGATCTGTAGTCTAGTTATCATAGGTCACTATGGGTTACTGTCTAATTTCTATTATTCTCTATATGCTAAATATTATCAATTTTGATGAAGGGTGCTCCCCTTAATACCACAAACACATAACAGACATAGAGGAACAACAACAATAATATGCAAGAACAAAAAATTGGCTTCTTATTATCTCCACAAATGTGGAATTAAAAATTTTCAGAATTACAACATGCAAAGCCACATGGGCATTCCCTTACAATATTATGTAGGACAAAGCCTCGAACTATTACCCAGATCTACTACCCAGAACTATTCTGAACTGCCTAAGACAATAATACAGCCTTCCTTATATAGGCAATTTTCCACCACCTGGGAAGGTTCCAGAATTTTAGCCAATAAGGCCGACCAAACTTAGAATTATTTTATTTTACATTTTATTACATCATAGTCGGCTCAAGATAACCTTTGAAACCTGAACAGAAATTTTGAAGAAAATTATTTTTCGCCATTTCAGGTGGCCCAACTTCCGAAGACCATAAGTCATCACCAGTTGACCCGATCGGCTATTATAACCCCATTTCGAAAACGCCACGAAGCGCTCTACAGGCTTGATTGGCGCAAGTGCTTGTCACCCAAATTTTCAACCTCATCCGGGGCCTCTAAAGCCTTCAAAACCGAGTTCAAAGTTTCTGTACCCTGCTGCCAATACCGAAAATCTTCAATATCTTCCAATATACACTTGATCTGGCAATGAAACTTTACTGGCAGACTTATATGACCAAAATGAACCTCCAAGAAAGAAATCAGATCATTCTGAGCACATACAAAAATTACCAAAAATAGTAACTTTCCATAAATAGCAGCTCTGCACAAAATAGCCCTTATTGAATACAAAAATAGAAATATTTTTGGGTGATGCAAGATTGCTCTTACACCCAGGATGCTCCTGCATCAGACACCCGGGGTAATTTGAGAAGTGACCCTGTCACGACTCAGGTGTGCAGAAGAAAACCAAGACGGCTAACCTCCTCCTTTGTTAGCCATGATGAATCTTCAATAGGTCATCCTTTCCACTTGACCAGATATTCTTCATATGTCCTGTTCCTTGTGCTTCTGCCAACACGACTGTCTAGTATATCTTCGATCTCCTTAGTGTCTGAACTAGTTGCTGGAATATTCCACTGTGCTGTTGTGATCTCATCTTCAACACCTCCTTCATGATACTCTGTCAGATCTGAAATGTTAAACACTGGTGAAATATTCATCTCAGTAGGCAATTCTACCTCATATGCATTTCCTGAATCATGTTTCTTCAGTATCTTACATGGCCCAAACTTCTTCATTTTCAGCTTGTTATATGTACCAACTGAAAACCGCTCCTTCCGCAAATGAACCATAACTTCATCACCAACCTGAAATTCCTTATACCTCCTTTTCTCATCTGCCTTAGCCTTATACTGTGTGTTCATCTTGGTAATATGCTTCCTCACCTCCCCATGGATGTTCTTAAGGTGTTCTGCAAAATCTTCAGCTTCGGCACTACTTATTTCTCCTTTATCTATCTTCCTCAATTCAGATGCATTTCTTGGACTACTTCAATATACAATCTGGAATGGTGATTTACCAGTGCTCCTGTTGACAGAATTATTGTATGCAAATTCTGCCTGTGGTAAAATCAAATCCCATCCTGTTGGCTTATCTCCAACCAAACATCTCAGCAAATTTCCCAAACTTCTATTCACCACCTCTGTCTGTCCATCAGTCTGTGGATGATGTGATGAACTGAACTTCAAATCTATCTTCAACTTCTTCCATAATGTACGCCAGAAATATCCAACAAACTTAGTGTCCCGATCTGAAACTATGGTCTTTGGCAAACCATGAAGTCTCACTACTTCTCTGAAAAAAAATTCTGCTACATGAACAGCATCATTAGTCTTCTTGCAGGGAATGAAATGTGCCATCTTTGAAAATCTGTCAACCACTACAAAAATTGAATCATGTCCCCGCCGAGTCCTCGGTAAACCAAGAACAAAGTCCATGCTGATATCCTCCCAAGGCTTCTCTGGTACAGGTAATGGATGATACAACCCTGTATTCTGCTTCACTCCTTTCGCCATTTGACATACTCTGCAACTCTGTACAAACTTCTTCACATCTTGCTGCAATTGTGGCCAATAATAATTCTTACCAACCAAAGCAAGGGTTTTATCACGACCAAAATGTCCAGCCAATCCCCCACTATGCTTCTCCTTGATGAGATTCTCCCTCATAGAACTTCGTGGAATGCACAACTGACTCCCTCTGAATAGCATATCATCCTGGATGATGAAATCCAACCATTTCGTCCTGTCTAGAGTAACAGGTTCTGTACAAGCTTTCCAAGCTTCACCAAAATCAGGATCCTCTGGATATAAATTCTTGAGTTCCTTGAACCCAACCACTTCAATCTGCATTTCTGTCAGCAACAGTTGCCTTCTGCTAAGAGCATCTGCAACCCTATTAGACTTTCCACTCCTGTGTTTCAAAACAAATGTATAACTCTGCAAAAACTCAACCCATTTCAAATGCCTTTGATTCAATTTTCCTTGACTATTCAAATATTGCAAAGCTTGATGATCAGTATACAAAACAAACTCCTTAGGAAGCAGATAGTGCCTCCACTTTTTCAATGCCTGAACTATAGCATAAAATTCCTGATCATAAACAAAATATTTTCTCTTGGCATCATTTAATTTCTCACTGAAATAAGCAACAGGTTTACCTTCTTGGCTCATAACAGCTCCTATTGCAGTACCACTAGCATCACAATCTACTTGAAACACCTTATTAAAATCTGAAAGTGCTAAAACAGGTTGTTCTGTAACTTTTTGTTTCAACAATTGAAAACTCTTTTCTGCCCCATTAGTCCACTTAAACTCTTTTCTATCCCCTCTCATTGTTTCAGTCAAGGGTCCACAAATACTGCTAAATTTTTGATAAACTTTCTGTAAAAGCTAGCTAGACCATGAAAAGATCTTACCTCAGTAGCACTCCTTGGAGTAGGCCATTCAAGGATAGCCTGTACCTTCTCTGGGTCCATTTTTAGACCTTCTCCTGAAACTATAAATCCCAAATACACTAACTCTTTCTTCACAAAACTGCACTTCTTCAAATTAATCAACAATTTCTCTTTTCTCAACTTCTCAAATACCATACGAATATGCATCATATGCTCATCCAATGTCTTACTAAAGATCAAAATATCATCTAGGTAAACAATGACAAACTTACCCAGAAATTCTTTCAGAACCTCGTTCATGAGCCGCATGAAAGTGCTCGGTGCATTGGTTAGCCCAAAAGGCATGACTAACCACTCATACAGTCCTTCCTTTGTCTTGAAGGCAGTATTCCATTCATCTCCTTCTCTGATCCGAATCTGATGATATCCACTCTTTAGATCTATCTTTGAGAAATACACAGCTCCACTCAAACAGTCCATAATATCATCCATTCGTGGCAATGGAAACCTGTACTTGATTGTGATCTTGTTTATTGCCCTAGAATCTGTACACATCCTCCATTCTCCATTCTTCTTTGGTGCTAATACCGCTGGTACAGCACAGGGACTCAGACTCTCACGAATCAATCCTTTCTGTAACAGTTCGTGTACTTGTCTATTCAACTCCTCACTTTCTGCAGGTGTCATTCTGTGTGCTGCCTTATTCGGCAAACTCGCTCCTGGGATCAAATCCATCTGATGACTGATCTTCCTGACTGGTGGTAATCCATCAGGCACGTTATCGGATACAATATCCTGAAACTCATTCAACAAATTTGCAACTTCTACAGGAACATCTTCTACTTCTTCTTTACCAGCTTTTGGAATTAAAGCAAAACATACATGCTCATGCCTCATACCATCTAGGAAATTTCTTCCATCAACAAAAGTTATCCTTGCATTACCACATACCTTTTCTTCAGTCTCCTTCAATGGTTTTAGCTTATGTCGCACTCCATCCTTTGTCATGGAATAGGTATTCGCACGACCATCATGTACAGCACATCTGTCCAACTGCCATGGTCTACCCAACAACACATGACATGCATCCATAGATATGATATCACACAATACTTCATCTTGGTATCCGCCAATCTTGAACTTCACCAGGCATTGTTCATTGACCATGACCTTGTGGTCATCCTGTACCCAGGCAATCCGATATGGATGTGGGTGTTTCTGTCTCTTGAGCTTCAACTTTGTCACCATCTCTTCTGACACCAAATTGTCAGTGCTTCCACTATCAATAATCACATCACAACATTTACCTTCGCACTTGCACCTGGTGCGAAACAGGCTCTTTCTTTGCTCAGGTTCATTCTCACCACTCAATAGGACTCTTCTGTTAATCAACGTTTCTCCTCTTTCAGCATCTTCAGAATTTGATGATCTGGCATCTTCATCTACATGTGCAACTCTGGCCTGGCCTTCATTTCTCCTGTCTGTTCTGCCTTGGCGCTGAGGACATTCAAATGCCCTATGACCTTCTTCTCCACAGTGAAAACATGTTCCACGGAAGCCTCCTCTTCCAGATCCTTGTCCTCTTCCTCTTCCTCTCTGATCTCTATTATTCTGATCCTGGAAGCGATTGGAATTATTTTCACGCTGATTCTGACTGCTACTGGCCTCATCCTTCTTTTTCGGATCTTCATTTCGGCCACCATATGACCATCCACCAGATCGTCCACCGCAACCTCTTCCGTTTTGTCTACTCTCGAACTTCTTGTTCAGCTTTTCCTCTACTTTTAGGGCAAATTGGTATGCCTCCTCAATGCTATTCATTCGAACCAGATTCAACTCCTCCTGAATGCTTGGCCTTAACCCATTAAGGTATCAGGCAACTTTCTCCTTATCAGCTTCTGCATGGCCTGTTCTGATGAGGAGTCGATAGAACTCCTCTGTATACTCCTGAATAGATCTTCCTGCTTGCTTCAAACTTTGCATTTTCTTTAGTAGATCAAGATCATAATCAACAGGAATGAACTGTCACTTCAATTTATCCACCATCCGATCCCATCTTGTGATTTTATCTTTCCATCTTCTATTTTGCTCCAATTGAATTTCTTGCCACCAGATCTTCGCATGACCTTTCAGTCTGGCCTTCACAAATTTGACCCTATCAGGATCCTCAACATCTTCATACTCAAAATATTCCTCACATTCATTGATCCAGTCGATCAATTCCTCTGGGTTAAGATTTCCAGAAAATGTAGGAATCTCAATCTTAGGTCTTTTCCCAATCTTGGAAATCGTCCGGAAAAGTCTTTCTTCCTCCTGGTTCACAACTTCAGCTTCTCCTTCTTGATATTCTTCTTCGGCTTCATCCTCGCTTTCATCTCTGACATTAAGATTCATTCCTCTACGAATCTCTTCTTGTAATGCTCGCACTTGTCTCTGCAGCTCTCTAACCTCAGGTGTTACAACACTAGCTCTTCCGCCACGTTCCCTTCGTGGAGGTATTTTCGTGATGCGCGCTGAAACCCTAGCCACGGTCCTGGTGCAAACTGCCTCACAGTCGGTGATCTGTTTACACACTCAAGAACCTGGCTCTGATACCACCTGATGAAGGGTGCTCCCCTTAATACCACAAACACATAACAGACATAAAGGAACAACAACAATAATGTGCAAGAACAGAAAATTGGCTTCTTATTATCTCCACAAATGTGGAATTACAAATTTTCAGAATTACAACATGCAAAGCCACATGGGCATTCCATTACAATATTCTGTAGGACAAAGCCTCAAACTATTACCCAGATCTACTACCCAGAACTATTCTGAACTGCCTAAGACAATAATACAGCCTTCCTTATATAGGCAATTTTCCACCGCCTGGGAAGGTTCCAGAATTTTAGCCAATAAGGCCGACCAAACTTAGAATTATTTTATTTTACATTTTATTACATCATAGTCAGCTCAAGATAACCTTTGAAACCTGAACAGAAATTTTGAAGAAAATTATTTTTCGCCATTTCAGGTGGCCCAACTTCCGAAGACCATAAGTCATCACCAGTTGACCCGATCGGCTATTATAACCCCATTTCGGAAACGCCACGAAGCGCTCTACAGGCTTGACAGGCGCAAGCACCCGTCACCCAAATTTTTGACCTCATCCGGGGCCTCTAAAGCCTTCAAAACCGAGTTCAAAGTTTCTGTACCCTGCTGCCAATACCGAAAATCTTCAATATCTTCCAATATACACTTGATCTGGCAATAAAACTTTACTGGCAGACTTATATGACCAAAATGAACCTCCAAGAAAGAAATCAGATCATTCTGAGCACATACAAAAATTACCAAAAATAGTAACTTTCCATAAATAGCAGCTCTGCACAAAATAGCCCTTATTGAATACAAAAATAGAAATATTTTTGGGTGATGCAAGATTGCTCTTACACCCAGGATGCTCCTGCATCAGACACCCGGGGTAATTTGAGAAGTGACCCTGTCACGACTCAGGTGTGCAGAGGAAAACCAAGACGGCTAACCTCCTCCTTTGTCAGCCATGATGAATCTTCAACAGGTCGTCCTTTCCACTTGACCAGATATTCTTCATATGTCCTGTTCCTTGTGCTTCTGCCAACACGACTGTATAGTATATCTTCGATCTCCTTAGTGTCTAAACTAGTTGCTGGAATATTCCACTGTGCTGCTGTGATCTCATCTTCAACATGTCCTTCATGATACTCTGTCAGATCTGAAATGTTAAACACTGGTGAAATATTCAGCTCAGTAGGCAATTCTACCTCATATGTATTTCCTGAATCATGTTTCTTCAGTATCTTACATGGCCCAAACTTCTTCATTTTCAGCTTGTTATATGTACCAACTGAAAACCGCTCCTTCCGCAAATGAACCATAACTTCATCACCAACCTGAAATTCCTTATACCTCCTTTTCTCATCTGCCTTAGCCTTATACTGTGTGTTCATCTTGGTAATATGCTTCCTCACCTCCCCATGGATGTTCTTCAAGTGTTCTGCAAAATCTTCAGCTTCGGCACTACTTATTTCTCCTTTATCTATCTTCCTCAATTCAGATGCATTTCTTGGACTACTTCCATATACAATCTGGAACGGTGATTTACCAGTGCTACTGTTGACAGAATTATTGTATGCAAATTCTGCCTGTGGTAAAATCAAATCCCATCCTGTTGGCTTATCTCCAACCAAACATCTCAGCAAATTTCCCAAACTTCTATTCACCAGCTCTGTCTGTCCATCAGTCTGTGGATGATGTGATGAACTGAACTTCAAATCTGTCTTCAACTTCTTCCATAATGTACGCCAGAAATATCCAACAAACTTAGTGTCCCGATCTGAAACTATGGTCTTTGGCAAACCATGAAGTCTCACTACTTCTCTGAAAAACAATTCTGCTACATGAACAACATCATTAGTCTTCTTGCAGGGAATGAAATGTGCCATCTTTGAAAATCTGTCAACCACTACAAAAATTGAATCATGTCCCCGCTGAGTCTTCGGTAAACCAAGAACAAAGTCCATGCTGATATCCTCCCAAGGCTTCTCTGGTACAGGTAATGGCTGATACAACCTTGTATTCTGCTTCACTCCTTTCGCCATCTGACATACTCTGCAACTCTGTACAAACTTCTTCACATCTTGCTGCAATTGTGGCCAATAATAATTCTCACCAACCAAAGCAAGGATTTTATCAAGACCAAAATGTCCAGCCAATCCCCCACTATGCTTCTCCTTGATGAGATTCTCCCTCATAGAACTTCGTGGAATGCACAACTGACTCCTTCTGAATAGCATATCATCCTGGATGATGAAATCCAACCATTTCGTCCTGTCTAGAGTAACAGGCTCTGTACAAGCTTTCCAAGCTTCACCAAAATCAGGATCCTCTGGATATAAATTCTTGAGTTCCTTGAACCCAACCACTTCAATCTGCATTTCTGTCAGCAACAGTTGCCTTCTGCTAAGAGCATCTGCAACCCTATTAGACTTTCCACTCCTGTGTTTCAAAACAAATGTATAACTCTGCAAAAACTCAACCCATTTCAAATGCCTTTGATTCAATTTTCTTTGACTATTCAAATATTGCAAAGCTTGATGATCAGTATACAAAACAAACTCCTTAGGAAGCAGATAGTGCCTCCACTTTTTCAATGCCTAAACTATAGCATAAAATTCCTGATCATAAACAGAATATTTTCTCTTGGCATAATTTAATTTCTCACTGAAATAAGCAACAGGTTTACCTTCTTGGCTCATAACAGCTCCTATTACAGTACCACTAGCATCACAATCTACTTGAAACACCTTATTAAAATCTGAAAGTGCTAAAACAGGTTGTTCTGTAACTTTTTGTTTCAACAATTGAAAACTGTTTTCTGCCCCATTAGTCCACTTAAACTCTTTTCTATCCCCTCTCATTGTTTCAGTCAAGGTTCCACAAATACTGCTAAAATTTTTGATAAACTTTCTGTGAAAGCTAGCTAGACCATGAAAAGATCTTACCTCAGTAGCACTCCTTGGAGTAGGCCATTCAAGGATAGCCTGTACCTTCTCTGGGTCCATTTTTAGACCTTCTCCTGAAACTACAAATCCCAAATACACTAACTCTTTCTTCACAAAACTGCACTTCTTCAAATTAATCAACAATTTCTCTTTTCTCAACTTCTCAAATACCATACGAATATGCATCATATGCTCATCCAATGTCTTACTAAAGATCAAAATATCATCTAGGTAAACAATGACAAACTTACCTAGAAATTTTTTCAGAACCTCGTTCATGAGCCGCATGAAAGTGCTCGGTGCATTGGTTAGCCCAAAAGGCATAACTAACCACTCATACAGTCCTTCCTTTGTCTTGAAGGCAGTCTTCCATTCATCTCCTTCTCTGATCCAAATCTGATGATATCCACTCTTCAGATCTATCTTTGAGAAATACACAGCTCCACTCAAACAGTCCATAATATCATCCATTCGTGGCAATGGAAACCTATACTTGATTGTGATCTTATTTATTGCCCTGGAATCTGTACACATCCTCCATTCTCCATTCTTCTTTGGTGCTAATACCGCTGGTACAGCACAGGGACTCAGACTCTCATGGATCAATCCTTTCTGTAACAGTTCGTGTACTTGTCTATTCAACTCCTCACTTTCTGCAGGTGTCATTCTGTGTGCTGCCTTATTCGGCAAACTTGCTCCTGGGATCAAATCCATCTGATGACTGATCTTCCTGACTAGTGGTAATCCATTAGGCACGTTATCGGATACAATATCCTGAAACTCATTCAACAAATCTGCAACTTCTACAGGAACATCTTCTACTTCCTCTTTACCAGCTTTTGGAATTAAAGAAAAACATACATGCTCATGCCTCATACCATCTAGGAAATTTCTTCCATCAACAAAAGTTATCCTTGCATTACCACATACCTTTTCTTCAGTCTTCTTCAATGGTTTTAGCTTATGTCGCACTCCATCCTTTGTCAGGAAATAGGTATTCGCACGACCATCATGTACAGCACATCTGTCAAACTACCATGGTCTACCCAACAACGCATGACATGCATCCATAGATATGATATCACACAATACCTCATCTTGGTATCTGCCAATCTTGAACTTCACCAGGCATTGTTCATTGACCATGACCTTGTGGTCATCCTATACCCAGGCAATCCGATATGGATGTGGGTGTTTCTGTCTCTTGAGCTTCAACTTTGTCACCATCTCTTTTGACACCAAATTGTCAGTGCTTCCACTATCAATAATCACATCACAACATTTACCTTCGCACTTGCCCCTGGTGTGAAACAGGCTCTTTCTTTGCTCAGGTTCATTCTCACCACTCAATAGGACTCTTCTGTTAATCAACGTTTCTCCTCTTTCAACATCTTCAGAATTTGATGATCTGGCATCTTCATCTACATGTGCAACTCTGGCCTGGCCTTCATTTCTCCTGTCTGTTCTGTCTTGGCGCTGAAGACATTCAAATGCCCTATGACCTTCTTCTCCACAGTGAAAACATGTTCCACGGAAGCCTCCTCTTCCAGATCCTTGTCCTCTTCCTCTTCCTCTCTGATCTCTATTATTCTGATCCTGGAAGCGATTGGAATTATTTCCACGCTGATTCTGACTGCTACTGGCCTCATCCTTCTTTTTCGGATCTTCATTTCGGCTACCATATGACCGTCCACCAGATCGTCCATCGCGACCTCTTCCATTTTGTCTACTCTCGAACTTCTTGTTCAGCTTTTCCTCTACTTTTAGGGCAAATTGGTATGCCTCCTCAATGCTATTCATTCGAACTAGATTCAACTCCTCCTGAATGCTTGGCCTTAACCCATTAAGGTATCGGGCAACTTTCTCCTTATCAGCTTCTACATGGCCTGTTCTGATGAGGAGTCGATAGAACTCCTCTGTATACTCCTGAACAGATCTTCCTGCTTGCTTCAAACTTTGCATTTTCTTTAGTAGATCAAGCTCATAATCAACAGGAATGAACTATCGCTTCAATTTATCCACCATCCGATCCCATCTTGTGATTTGATCTTTCCCTCTTCTATTTCGCTTCAATTGAATTTTTTGCCACCAGATCTTCGCATGACCTTTCAGTCTGGCCTTCGCAAATTTGACCCTATCAGGATCCTCAACATCTTCATACTCAAAATATTCCTCACATTCATTGATCCAGTCGATCAATTCCTCTGGGTTAAGATTTCCAGAAAATGTAGAAACCTCAATCTTAGGTCTTTTCCCAATCTTGGAAATCGTCCGAAAAAGTCTTTCTTCCTCCTGGTTCACAACTTCAGCTTCTCCTTCTTGATATTCTTCTTCGGCTTCATCCTCGCTTTCATCTCTGACATTAAGATTCATTCCTCTATGAATCTCTTCTTGTAATGCTCGCACTTGTCTAACATTTTATTACATCATCGTCGGCTCAAGATAACCTTTGAAACCTGAACAGAAATTTTGAAGAAAATTATTTTTCGCCATTTCAGGTGGCCCAACTTCCGAAGACCATAAGTCATCACCAGTTGACCCGATCGACTATTATAACCCCATTTCGAAAATGCCACGAAGCGCTCTACAGGCATGACCCACGCAAGCACCCGTCACCCAAATTTTCGACCTCATCCGGGGCCTCTAAAGCCTTCAAAACTGAGTTCAAAGTTTATGTACCCTGCTGCCAATACCGAAAATCTTCAATATCTTCCAATATACACTTGATCTGGCAATGAAACTTTACTGGCAGACTTATATGACCAAAATGAACCTCCAAGAAAGAAATCAGATCATTCTGAGCACATACGAAAAATTACCAAAAATAGTAACTTTCCATAAATAGCAGCTCTGCACAAAATAGCCCTTATTGAATACAAAAATAGAAATATTTTTAGGTGATGCAAGATTGCTCTTACACCTAGGATGCCCCTGCATCATTATCTTGGTCATAGCATTACAAATTGAACTAAAATTTCTAATGAACTTTCGATAAAAAACCTGCTAATCCATGAAATGATCTTACCTCACCAACATTCTCAAGTGTAGGACACTCAAGTATGGATTTAACCTTCTTAGAATCCATCTTCAAACCATCAACTAAAATCACAAATCCCAAATACACAATCTCTTCTTTCATGAAGGAACACTTTTTCAGATTGATCAACAACTTTTCCTCTTTCAATCTCTGGAATACCTGTCTAATGTGAAACAAATGATCTTCTCTAGTTTTACTGAATATCAGAATGTTATCCAAGTACACAATCACAAATTTACCCAAGGATTTCTTCAGAACCTCATTCATTAACCTCATAAAAGTACTCGGTGCATTAGTTAAACCAAAAGGCATAATCAACCATTCATACAAAACTTATTTTGTCTTGAAATTAGTCTTCCATTCATCACCTTCTCTAATTCTTATTTGATGATATCCACTTTTCAAATCAATCTTGGTAAAATATTTTTCTCCACTCAAACAATGCATTATAATATTCATTCTCGATATAAGAAACCAATACTTAACTGTTATCTTGTTGATAGCTCTTGAACCAGTACACATTCACCATTCTACGTTATTCTTAGGTACCAACACATTTGGTACTACACACAGACTCAAACTTTCTCCGATCAAACCTTTCTGCAACAACTATTGAAATTTTCAGTTGAGTTCCTCATTCTTGGTTGTTGTCAGTTGGTGTAGTGCCTTATTTGGAAAACTAGCTCCAAGAATTAGATCCATACAATGACTAATGCTTCTCATCGGTGGCAAACCATCAGGTACATTATTTGAAATGATCCCATTGTACTTGGTGAGAAGCTTCTCAACCTCTTCAGGAACTTTATCTTCTATTTTTTCACTCAGTTTGTTAGGAATCACAACATAACAAACATCATTTCCCTTCAAATATTTATCAAACTGTCTACCTTCCATCAAAAAAATTTCACAGATGTACATATCTCACCAATAGATTCTTCAATCAAAGGTAACAAGATTTGTCTCTTTCCATTTTCCCAAATAGTATACTTGTGCAATCTTCCATTATATACAACATGTCTATCATATTGTCGAGGTCTACCCAACAAATATGACAAGAGTCCATAAGCATAATATCACACAAAAACTTATCATAATACTTTCCAATTTTCAGAGTCACAAAAAATTGTTCACTTACCATACGTGTATGTTCATCCTTGATCCATGAAATCTGATAGGGCTCTGGGTGCTTCAATCTTTCTAACTGTAACTTTGATTTTCTGACCATCAGGTTTCCTTCCTTCTAAGGTTCATTTGGTGAATCCTCATGCATCAAAGAATTTCTACTGCTGTTGACCTTCTTTCTTGCATGTGTACACCCAAATGATCCATGTCCCTCTTCTCCACAATCATAACAAGTTCCTCATAATCCTCCTCTGCCATATCCACCTTGAGAGTAATTACCTCTTCCTCGAGATGAACTTTCACCTTTCCAATCAGTCTTGCCTTTTTCTTGTCCTGATCAGTTATACTATTTTCACCATATGATCTACCTCTTCCTCTAGGGAATCTACCACCTCTTCCTCTTTGTCTTTTCTCACGCCTCTTACCTTTTAGGGAAAATTGGTTATAGCCTCCTCAATACTCTCCATTTTGACCAAACTAATCTCTTCTTGAGTAGAATTCCTTAACCCATTCAGGTACCTTGCAATCCTTTTCACCTCATCTTCAATATGTCCATATCTGATATCTAACCTATAAAATTCTTCGGTGTAATCCTTCATAGAGCTATCTTTATTCTTCAAACTTTGCATTCTCCTAACTAGGTTAATCTGATAATCACAAGGTAAAAGCCTTCCCTTCAACTTATTTACCATATTATCCCATACCATGATTTTGGTTTTACCTTTCTTCTTTCGATCTAATTGTAGATGCTCCCACCACAAGGATGCATGACCTTTCATTTTGTGCTTGCAATTTTCACCTTCTTCTCATTCGATATGTTCTCATACTCAAAATATTTCTCCACCTCAGTGATCCATTCCATAAATTTATCTGAATCCAACTTTCCTCTATACTCAAGAGGGTTAAACTACAATGTGGCCTTCAAAATTTTCAATGCTTGAAATAATATTTCTTCTCCTTGATCCATTATAGGTGCAGGTGCGGCTACCTCCTGTGCCTATTTGACTTCATTATCACTAGCATCATCAAGATGTCTTCCATGGAATTGGGCTATCTCAACAGCTTCTAATCTAGCAACAATTTGTCTTAGCATATAAACTAAACATGGATTTGTATCTCTCCTTCCTCGAACCATCTTGAAACCCTCTACAATTGTAGGTCATATCAAAATCTTCTACCCCACAACATATAACCAACTAGGGTTTACAAGAAGGAACCTCGATCGAAGACCTAGATTAAATAACCTAGATCAAACCTTTATCTGATACCACCTAATGTAAGGAGGATTAATAATTGGGGCCAAAGGCTCACCCAATTACTAGACCACCTTATAGAATCAACACATGAAAGCAATAACATAGAAAAGGATATAAGGGAAGAAGATCATATTCATATATTCATTCAAACTTGATACAAGCTGGGTTGTGAGGCCTTCCCAATTATGACCAATACAACATAAATAAATTAAAGAAACATAAAAATCCTAATGCATGTGAGTTCCACAATGTCCATCTTCATATCCCTCTCCCTGTTCCTTCTAACCTCCTAAACCTAGAACAAATATATATATTTATACCGAACAAAATGGTCTTTAGAATCTTCTAGATCCAATATTGGTGAAAGAAATGACCTAGATTTAGGTCCACATGCCTCCCAATGAATAATCCCTTTATTAAATCATGACCAAAATTAAATACATAGGTTGGCCCAAAAAGAAGATCCAAAACTAAGCCTGTTGGTGAACTAGGACATCGAGCACCACAGAACATACCAAACCCACTCAATGAAGAACACCACCGAGTAGAAAAAAACATAGAAAATACACTCAGTGAAAGGCACCATTGAGAAGAGACAACACACCACCAAGTGGTAGCTGAGCTCATCGGTGAACAAACAAGAACACTTCACTGAGAAATCCAAATCAGTTACCGAGTACATGAATAAGCTACTGAGATATAGGATTTCCATAAACCCAAGATGCTCTTGCATCATGCCCCCAGTGTTGTAGTGGTTGTTGATATGTATAAAATGAGAGGTTCCCATGGAGTAGGTGGTAAGAGGATGGGTGGATTCACCATATATTCTTTGATCTTTTCAAAACCTGTTTGACATAAATGATTCCATTTGAAATTGGTTTCTTTGCGTGGTAGATGAGTGAATGGTTGGTACTTATCTACAAGAAGTAATATGAATCAGCAGATGGACTATAGCTTACCTTGTAGACTGCATAATTTATTGATTTTCCTAAGAGGAGACATTTCTATTATAGCTTTAACCTTCTTTGTATCAATTTCTATGCCTCTCCTTGATACTATGAATTCCAGGAGTTTTCCAGATGTGACTCCAAAGACACACTTCTTTGGATTAATCTCTAAATTGTAATGATAGAGGTGATAAAATAAAAATTCTATCACATTGAGGTGATCTAACCTTGTTTTTAATTTAGCCAGAATATCATCTACATAGTCTTAAAGGATCTTATGGATCATGTCATGGAATATGATAATCATGGCCTATTGATATGTGGCCCCTATGTTCTTCAAGACAAAAGGCATAATGTTGTAGTAGAAGGTACCCCATGGGGATGCCAATTATATTTTATGATGATATTCTTTTGTGATGTGTATCTGGTTATAGCCAGAGAAATCATCCATGAGTGATAGCATCTCATTTCCTGTAATGAGGTCAACGATCATATCAATGTTTGGAAAGGGAAATAATCCTTGGGACATGCCTTGTTGAGATCTCAAAAGTCTATGCATATTCTTATTTCTCCTGATGGTTTTGAAACTAGCGCCATGTTGGAAATCCATTTTGAATAGTCAATGACACGTACGATCTTATCTTGTAGGAGTTTTTCCAATTCTCCTTTGACTAGTAAGGCCACCTTAGGGTGCATTTTTTAAGCTTTTTCTTGTCTAGTTTGGCATTTGGCTCCATTGCAAGATTGTGTACTACTAGGTTGGGGTCCAACCTAGGAATGTTAGTATAAGACCATGCAAATTTGATTGTATCTTCCTGGAGAAGTGTAGCGAAAGCTTCTTCTCCAACCTGTAATAATGATGTTGCAATGTATGTAATTCTTGGACATTATTTTATTCACAGATTGACAGACTTAGTTTCTTTGACAAGAATAGATGATTGTTCTAGCATGTAATCATGAATAGGAGGAAGAGGTGATTATTCATCCTCTGGAACCTCAAAGAGGTTTTCAATAGAAGATACGCCTTTTATTTTCAATTTTTTGGAGACAGAAAGTGCCCTAGAGGGGTTTTCACCAAAACACATGTTTTTCCTTTTTATTTTTATTTTTGTGGTTAAAGACTTCCTCTTCCCCAGAGTATGCCTTGGAGTCCATCTTCTAAACATGTGTTGAAGCATGTCCCCAGTCTTTTTTTTTTGTTGCTCATATGAATCTTAGGAGTGCATCCTCACTTTGGAACTCATCAATATGTGAAACACTTGGTTGATCATAGTGTATGAATTTAGGGTGGATGAGTGCAAGGTAAATGAGGTTTAGAGAGTTGGAAAAGGATGGAGTTTTAAAGGAAGGTTTCATCATCTGATATATCATCATAGGATCTCTTAACTTCCTCTTTAGGGATGTTTTTGACCTCAATGATTTTACCCAGGGTATTATGATAAGCGTAGCTAGTTTCGTTGGTGCCTCCATTTGTGTCTAGGCCAAATCCAAGCCCCTAATTCCTTGGACGAACTGAGGGTTCAAGTGGATCCTTCATGTCACTTTCTTTGTGGCCTAAACCACCTCCTTGATAGTTACATTATTTAATAGCCAATCAGTGAGATTTGGGTATTTCTTTGTAATGTAACCAAGGAGTTTATCGTTAGGAGGTAGAATATCTCGGTATAACAATTTGTTGATTTTGGGGTCCATTTATTAGTTTTTTATAATGCCATTGGAGAGGAACATAGAAGAACCCATTTTTTTAGGTTGTGGCTCTATCTATTTTGGTGGACCTTGATGGGATGGATGTCCCTAAGTGTGTGGGTCCAATGGTAGGGTCCTAGCTACAAAATCATCTAATAAGATATATTCCTCACAACCCCTATTGTTGATCTTTATAGTGGAGAGGGTGGATGCAAGAGTGGTTTTTAGATCTGAGTGGGTTCTAGAGGAACTAGCAATAGGAGTACCAATGTCAATTCCTAGGCAATGAGCAGAATGTGGGAATGAAGCTTCTAACACATGATAATATGTGAAAGGTTGGGGATCAATGTGAATGGTGACTTCAATGTTTCTATGTGGAGGTTGATGCAATGGTGGAATGTGGAGGGAATGTCCTACATGGAATGGATCCAAGGGTGACCAAGGACAATGTTTTACTAGAGGTCAAGATCAATAACATGGTATATAGTATCTTGCGTTGCTGGTCCCAACTTGATGGGTAGAGAGATGGTACCTTCAGAGGTACGTTCTATGTTTTCATAAGCCTTAATGGTGATGACCTCATGTGATATGTCTGATTTAGTGTACCCTAATTGATATATAAAATTTAAGGTACATATATTTAGGGCCAAACCATTATCTATCATGACCTATTTGAAAGTGAAATCATTAACCATGGTTGTGATACAAAGAAGGAGGTTGTAATTTGGCTTAATGGAACACATGTTAGAAGGTTTAAAGGATAGACCACAAGACACTAATAGGTGGCCAACAAGGGCTTGGGATTGTGTTGGTTCGATGTTATTAGGGACTTGTAATTCTTGTAAGGCCTTGTTAAGGACATCTTGATGGATAGGCAAGGTACAGAGGAGATCCAGGATGGCAATTTGGGTGGGGGTATTCCCAAGGTGTTCCAGGATGGTTTATTGCACACTAGATGAGGACAAAATATTGGCACCAATAACAGATATCTGACTTTGACATGTGGTAACTACACATTGATTGTATGTACCTTTGACATGTATAACATTAATTGTGGGTTTGACTTGGGCGATGAAACCAAATAATTTATCATAGTTGATATAGACAGTGGTGTAATCTTTTACATTAGTGTGGTCACCTTGTTTACCCTTTCCTTGATTTTGGATGGGTGGGTTTGTATTAGTTGGGAATTTTATGGTGTTGTATTAAGGAAAAAACATTTGGTAGATTTATAGGTTTACATTTGGAAAATCCTAGGTAGGTGCATCGACTACGATCTCTTTCTTGTTTATGAGATCTTGAATGTAATGTTTGAGTTTCATGTACTTCATGGTGGCATGTCCCTTGACACGGTGATAGTCACAATACTTGTTGTCCTTGTGCCATGTGGTTTTTGGAGTTGACTCATAAAATGGTTGGGTTTGAGGATACACAATCAAATTGCATTGGCCATCCTATGGAAAATTACATCAACTAGTTTACCGAGAGGGGTGAATGTGTGCTTCTAATTATTTTGGATGCGTGGATTATTTTTTCCTTGTGTGAATGATAAAACATTGGTTTGGTTTTCTAGTGATGGACAATTTCACATGGATGGATAATAAATTGTCCCATGTGGTTATTAGATTGGTGTGGTTTGTTGGTATGCTAGTGTGGGTGGTTTAGGACTAGCCACAAAAACTTGGACATGTTTGGTATCAGTGGCCCTGTCGGTGACAACATTCTTTTTCTTGTTCCATTAACAAGGATGATCATTATTGGGCCTATTATGATGGGTTTATTTGTAATTCTTGATAGTACCATCATCCAAGAGGCCTCTCTTAATGTCCATTCCCTTTCCCTTGATATCTTGGTAGGTTTGGATATAATTCATGCACATAAAGTGAGATAACTTAGGGTGTAGGTTATCGATGAATATATTTGTCAAATTATTGTCTAGGAGTTGATACGATAGTCTTATGGTGAGGTTCTTCCACCTTTAAAGGTAGTTGTCCAAGCTCTAACCTCCCTTTTTCTTTAAGTTGAAAATATCCAGGAGAGATAGGTCATTCTCAATGTTATGCGCATATTATGCTACACACATGAGAAAGTTATCACTGTAAGAATCCTCTTGACAAACCATGTAAAAATCCTTAACATGACTGGCTAAGTCTCCCTTCCCCCTATATTTGTCAAATTTGGGAGTTTCAAAGTGCTTGGGGAAGGGAACTGTTGTGATAGAGTAATCGAATGGGTAAGGAAAAACTTCTTCAAATTTGAAGGTCTTGCTTTTAGTCCCAATTTTTAACTCCTTGAGGGTGTTCTTTATTTCTTCCCATTTAGGGTTGGTAGGTGGTGGAGTGGGTGCCCCCAACATGTTAGATCGAGGTGCTTGGTAAGGGTATGGGGAATATGGGGGATTTTAAAGAGGATATTAGGGAGTTTGATAAGGGGATTGCCCTATCATAGACATAGGTTTATGAGATTATGGTTGAGCATGATATTGAGGTGGGGGTGGTGGTAGGTTTTGTTGACAAGGGTAGGTGTGTTGGGGCTACAATAGTTGCTGGTATTAAGGGGGTAGTTGCTATGTAGGTTGGTATGTAGGTTGGCCATAAGTTTGGCATATGTAAGTTGGATGTCAACTAGAACCACCCTAGGATGGGTATGTGTTTTATGTGCTTATATTTCTATGAGTTCAAGCAAGGTAGTTGATGAAAGTGGATGTTCTAGGTTGACGTAGTTGAGGTATGGTTTGAGCAACAATAGATGAAGGCATGCCCAGATAGTTGGTCAACGTGGGAGCTGTAACTTATGACTATTGAATCCACGTAGTTTTTTCTATGAATCACATGGCTAGTTATGGGATAATGGGGTTGGAGATGTGTGATTGCATCTAGATTTCTATGTATTTTTTCTTGAGTGAGGCCCCAAGAAGAGTCTGACCTTGTAGCGGGTTGTGATGTAGTAACAACTGGGAATGTGATTATGATTGTGGGGAGTTACACTATGAGTGGTTGGTTTAGGGGTCCTATAGGAGGCATCCCTATTGTGTAAAATAGTTGTTGAGGTTGTATTGTGGAGATGAAATTTAGGAGTGGGGCTTGTGTAGAGGTTTGTTGGGTAACGAGTGGAGCCACTGCTGGATGGGAATTTTCTAAGTGATAGATGGTGATACTTGCATTGTTCCTTGTTGTGCAAGAGGGGCTAGTGGTGTTTGAGTGGAGACTTTAGATGAAGGAGGTGGAGGTGGAATTTGTGTGGAGACTTGTGTTACCAGAGGTGGAGATGGCGCTTATGAGGGAGCTAGTTATGAGGGCCGAGATGATTTTTCCATGATAGAGAATGGGGTTGATTGTTGCATAGTATGAATTATGGGATGGGAGGCTATTGGTTGGATTAGGTGGGGGATATAACAACCCACTTGGGTATAGTTTAGTCACAGGTCAAAAATTTCTTCCACGACTGTGTCGAACATTCCCCTTAGGAGGACTAATACATACACAAGACTAAATTTTGGGTTTCCTTGTAGCATGTGAGTGCCTTCCCATGCGAAGTTAGCAATGATAGTATTATGATTTTGGCCTATGATTTCACTAACCAGATCTTTCCATGTCCTAGGTGGGTCATGAAGTCTTCCATAGAACCCGTGGTGGGCACTTCATCTAGGTCAACCCATACATTCTCTATTTGAACCTTTTGTTGTTGATCAAAAGAGACCATAACATTGTTGGGATCAATTATTGGGTCAGATGAACTAGTAGTGAGGTTAGGATCCATATCATTTCTCTTCTTTGATTGTGTGTGAGGTGGCATGAAATGTATGATCTAGGGTGATGAGACTAAGACAAGGTACTTGAAGATGATGATGATAGTTCAAGGGGAGATGGTGTGAAAGATGATCCCAAAACATCTAAGGATAAATGGTGATGATGAAAGACTTAGGATTTGATGAGTGTATAATTATAAGATACTTAAGGATGATGGTGATTCCCTAAATACCTAGAGGATAAATTAGTTCAAAAATATGCAAATTTCTTTTCCTAGTGTAAGCTCAAATGGATATGTCTTGTCGACCTAAGACAGACTTGTGGTCTTTTGGAAAATGGGATTTTTGTCACTATAAACCAACCTTTGGATCAAGTTGATGGGGTCACAAGGACAAGATAAGTTGATCTATACAAATTCTTAGTAAATTAGTGAATCTATAAGGATGGGTTTGATTTAGGATGTAGGTTCTAAGATACTCAAAAGGATGTGACACTAAGTGGGGGATGTTTGATTTTGGGAATCTTAACTTGGGTTTTGGATGAGGTTGGATTTGGTGGCGCTTCCTAAGAGGATGGCCAAGTGCCTAAGGAAAACTTTGAAATGTAATGGTGGAAACACAAGCTTTGTAATGAAGAAGAGTGAAAGGATATATTTTTTGTGTGTTGAATAGTTGTATCTCTTGAAAATGTAAAAGGTAGGATTTAAGTGATATTTACCCATGAAACATGAAAGCTTGTTGTTGAAGATGATCTTGTTGAGATTCTCACTCTCTTGGATTCTTTTTTGGAATGACTTTACAATGTGTTGACCTTTCTTAGACTCTTGATCAACTATCTTATTTTCTTTGTACACGGGGTTATGGGAGCTTCGCTTTCTTATGCTTTACTGAATTGATCATGTGTTCAAACTTTGGCCTCAAAATGCTAAGTGTGAATAGCCACAATTTTAGTAATAGTGATAAATCCTTGACAAGTTTTGGATCTATCAAACTAGGTAGCTATTGTGCTAAGTAAATCTTGGCTTGACTTGGACTTGAACTTTTTGGACTTTTTTGAGGATGTAAGAAAGAAATCCCTCAAGAGACAAAACAATCTTGAATGGATAAAAAGTTTGGAATTTCTTTTATGACCCCCTTGGAAAAGTAATTTATTTATAAAAAGACTTTGATTGTGTATGTTCAAATATGACCTTCTTAATTCACTTTGTGTTTTTACTTGGCTTAGCACATCAAGAAAAATTCTAGCACGTATTATCTTAAGGAATTGGCTTAGTCATCAAAACCTTCACCCACATCTTGATACCCCTTCATCTCACACAACTATGTCACCCCCTAAAGGGCACTTGTGTTTTTTATTGTGCAGGAGCTAAACAAAATACAACCAAGGAAATATATGCAGTGAGACCTCTAATGTTGTATTATCCACCTCCAAACTCTCAAGGGGATACATATGGTGGGTGGGTGTCTTCAGGAAAGATTCTTCCCCCTCCTCACACAAAGATTATGATACTTTTGAAATTAGATTGGGTAAGTTTTCTACTCTAAGGTACATTTAGCAAGGGAATCCATTCGAATACATCCTTTGTAGTCACACAAGCATGATTGAGGTCTATATACCTATAAATAAATGCACTCACCCTCAGAGAGTTTAATCTCAAGGAGGTATTTGATTATAGTGGGTTGGAAGGGTTGGTTTTTCCTTGTTCCCACTGGGTTCGTTCCTACAATATTTTTTCCTCAAATGTCATTCCCTCTAAAAAGATAAAATTTGAGCAGCATGACCATTTTTCTCTTGCACCAACGACCATGAGAGCCAATGGGAGAGGATAGTGTATGATGTGAGGTGGCACTCTACAAAATGTGCAAGTGCACCAAACACTTTAAGACATGGGGTTCATTTCCAAGCAAGTTAGGCAATGTTTTGTAATCTAGAACATAAGCAAACTTGCAAGCTGGTGAATTTTATGCACCAAATCGAAACATGTATGTTTGTTTTTTTCAATTCTTAAGCCCAAAAATGAAATGTATTGTTTTCCTTGTTCAATTTTAATGTAGCAAAATCAAGTGTGATATTTTATTGTTCAATTTTAAAGCACCAAAATGAAGTGTGATATTTTCTTTTTCAATTTTAACATTTGTATATTTTAAGCCCAAAGAAAAGTGTCAGGTGTTGTGAGTTCATACAAAGTTCATTTTAATGGACCAAATGACTATGAGTTCATTTTGTTTAAAAAAATTTAATTCATGATCCTACTAAATTGTTCTCACAATCTTGCCGACTTACACAGACATAGAAAATACAACTTGTGGAAAAATGATCCCACACATCATACACACGATCCCATGAGTCTATCAGAAAAATAAAAACAATAAATGCATGAAATACAGAAAATAGAGTGTTATACCTCAACAACACGTTCTAGCTTGGTCAACTCACAATCCCGTAGGGTCAAAGTTTGATTCCATAGACATAGTTTTAAAGAATTCTGATAGAATATATTTTTAATTTCTTGCGACTTACAAAATAGTGTATGTGATCTTGCATGGTGAAAGTGCATTCCTGAAAGGTCAAGGCACAATCCCACCGACTATCAAAAATAGAGAAAAAGATAGAAAGATAGAAGTCAAGACAGAGGGGGGCTAAGTCTGCAGGTTCGTGATCCCACGAGTTTTATCTGCGATCCCTCCTTCTGTCCCCATGATCCTGGGGATGATTATTTTTAATAGTTGTTCAAAATCCGAGGACGGGAATGATGGTGCAAATATGCACACTTAAAATTTTGAACCTACAAAAAACCATCAAACAACTTGTAACACGCTCAAATGACAAAAATAATGTTAGTTATTTGTTTAGTTTTTGCAAAGAAAAAGAGAAGAAGATGAGGAGAATGACCCTTGAAGTGGGTCCCACTAAGCGTGCCAAAATGTGTGCAATGAAAATGTGTGTTAGGAATATAAAGACAATTTAAACATTCAACAAACAAGCTCAAAAAAAAATCTATGATTAGACAAAAGAAAGTAAATTAAATGAGAATGAAAACCAAAGTGAACACACCAAAGAGCCTTCTTTATGTTTGGATTTGTACAATAGATTGGATATGTGCTCAAAAGTGTTTCTCAAACTTCAATGGATGTGGGAATATTTTGGCATTATAAGGATATGGATGATGATTTTGTTCTCGAAAAGGGCATGATATCAAAGCATAAAAGGTTGATGATTTGTGAAGGGTAGAAGGTTCAAATTATAGGCAAATATGAGGTGAAATAGATGATTGAGATGCAAATTTAAGGAAGGGTCAATATGCATTTGAGGGGAAGCACATGGATTGTGCTTTCTCAAACTCATAGCCTTATGACAAGTGTGACAAGGAAAGAGCTTGAGAGGGAATTAGGGCTTGGGAGGACATGCAATAAAGACACATCTTGTCTCACACCCCAAAGGTCAAGTTTGGAGGAATGTGACCATTTTGGGAAGTTGGAATGAGGGACAAAGAAGTAAGAATGTGATTGAGGGTGTAAGAACATTTAAGGTTGACAAGTTGGACAAAGGTTGGGATAGGAGTTGACAAGACACGAGTTTTACTTTGTAGGGGGTTAGGATTTATTAATCCTCATGATGAAGTTTGTTCAAATATTTAGGGGTTGATTAGGCTTGGATTAGATGGAAATTAGGAGAACTAGGATGATGTGATGGGAGGAGAGAGAATGAGTGGAGGAGATCATTAGTTAATCAAGGTTAATTAACTAATTAAGAGAGGTTAGTATGTGTGAATGATTTGGGATGAGTTAGAACTAGGGGTTAGCTAGTTGGATGGGGTTAGGTTATTGGTTAAAGTTAGGAGCCATGTGCTCAAATCAGTTAATATGAGTTATTTTAATCAAGGGAGGAAAAGGGGTTTATAAATTAATTTAAATAGATAATTATATTTATTTAAATTAATAGAGGAAGGGGGATTTGATTAATTATCTGACTATGGGTTTCCATTTGATTAATTAATTGGGCTATAATTAATTGATTACATTAATTAACTAGTTGGATAACATAAATTAATTAAAAATTAAATTATTAATTAATAAAGCCCTAGGAGAGAACTAAACGTGACTACGAATTTATGTAATCAGATTTAGGTGTCTACACTACTATATAGTTCATAAATTCTCAGATTGGTGTCTGAAGTGTGATTTTAAGTTACTTAGACTTCCTTAGGGTTGCAACCTAAGATGAATTGAGTAGTGAAATCTAGGAAGTGTGTTTGAATGCATGTGCATTCCCCATATTGTAACAAGTCTATACTTATAACAAGGTACTAGTCTTATTGTGGGTTTCAACCCCACTGTGGTTTTTACCCTAGTTTTGGTTTCTATGATAAAAATCTTTGTGTTAAGCGGTGTTAATGTTTTTTTAATTTTTGTTTACATTTTTCAAATCAATAATAAGGGTTTAAGTGATTAAGGGTTTCATGTTTTAAGGGTCTAAGGGTTTGAAGGTTTAAGTGTTTTGGGAGCAACTGATTCACTCCCCCTCTCAATTTCTTGCTACCAATTTCCTACAGACTTATGTTTATACATACATATATACATACATATAATATAACATCTTTTTAGATCTGGATGTGTGAGTGTGTGTGTGGAAAAATATGCAAATAGGGTAAGTGGTGTGTCGGGTTATGATGTAATGCATGGGGTATACAGAACCAGGTGAAAAGAAAAAAAGAGGAAGAAGTGTTCAATATTACAGAGGTTTTTGAAGATTGAAAAATGATTCCTAACTAGATCTACTGCAATCAATTATTGTTTCTCTCAATCAAAACTAAATTCATGCATAAGAAGTTGCACCTTTATCAATTCATGATTTGTATGTAATACTATTTTGTAGTTAGTAATTTTTGTATCAAGGTAGTTAGTCCACCTATAGTGAGCCTTACCAATAGTGAGCATCTTGGCACTTATACCTTTTGTAAAAATCACCTTAATCGGTGTTTTTATTCATGAGAATTAGTTTCTCTATAATTTTTCCCATCCTAGGTTCCCTTGTAAATTTTGGTGTTCATGGTGTATGGTGTTTATGTACTTTCATGTTCATACCTGTTTTAATTATTTGATTGATTTAATATTGCTCTGGATTAATTAAGGTTAAAGAAAATTATTTTATGATAACTAACTCACCCACCTCTTAGTTACCCAGATTGTTCAACAATTGGTATCAAAGCTTGGTCCCTTGCAGATAGAGCTTAACCACTTGAGGCAGATCTTGGCAGTTTGAATAGATGGTAGAAGATTATTACTTTGATGAAGGAATGACAAAAATGTTGGATAATATAGAATGCACAAAATCTGAAAATGAGGAATCAAAATAAAATATCAAGGAGGAAAATGCTTGTATCTCCAAGCTAAGGGAGCAAATTTGAAAATTCAAAGCAAGAAACAAAGAGGTCAACCAAGAGCTAAAGGAATCAAAGGAAAATGGTGTGAATCTAAAACTATGACTAGATGAATGAAAGAGGAATGAAGAACTTTTCAAAGACACCATCAAACTGAAAATGGAAGAATGAAAGATTACTAATGAAAATTTTAAGGATACCATCAAGCAGAAAATGGAAGAAAATGAAAAGCTAGATTAAGAGTTAAGGAAGATGAAATCAAAAGTAAGAGTATATGAGTGTAGTGTAATTTTGGATCAAATTTTGTCCCTACAGAAAAGTCACAAGGGTAAGGAATGACTAGGTTTATCCAGTGCGATTTTGTATTAGAACATCAAGGTAAAGACAACTCAAAGCTAAAGAAAAAATAGAAGTAACAAGCAAGGTTTGGAACTTAGGAATACCTACAAAAGGACCTTTGGTTAGGCAACCAAATGCTTAAAGGTACTTATTATTTGATGGTCATTGTTTTCTATGCGAAAATTTTGGATATAAGGCCATAGACTGTAAAAGTAAGAAGGATCAGAGTATTCAATGTTTTAGTTGTCACAAGTTCGATCATAAAGAAAGTCATTGCATAAGTCAATTGTCTAATCATGCTAAGATGGATGCCATGAATAATATCTTTCATGGTAATTTTTATTTATGTGATAATTATGGTCACAAAGCTAATTAGTGCATATCTAGAGTTCAATTAGTCAAGTTAGGACAAATGAATGTCAAATATTATAAATCTAGTTAGTCCAGACATTATACTAACACTTGCTGATCTATTGTTATTCTATAAAAATCTGGAAATGAAATGAAAAGAAAGTTACAAAATATGATGAATCCAAGAAGAAGACAATCATGGTATGGAAAAAAAAGGAAAAATGTGAAGAGAATTATGTGGCACCATATCTTGGTGGAAGCTCTTTTGGAAACTAAGCCTACTACCTTGGCTCAGGGTGAGTTTTTAAAAAAGCATAATCTATCAGTTCCCCCTCTTTGAAGTGATATATGTTGTGTCTCTAAAATGATTAAATTGGAGATGTACAGTTAGGTCTAGTTTGGTTGATTGAAAGGTGATGTATGATTGTTGGCATCATCAACGCATCTTTTTGGTGGAAAAAGTCATTATGAGTAATTAAGGTTAAAAAAGTAGAATTTCAAATCATTTATCACTATTTGTGAAGGAGGTTACAAAGAATTTGTAGAGCATCAAAGGGTTTAAGTGAAGCTAAGTCAAGCATGACGATGAAATATAGGTTGGTTGTTAGTGAATCAAGTGGCAGTAATTCATAGAGGCTAAAGAGAGTAGAGATGGATGAATTTGATCATAGGAAGATACAAGAACTAGAAGCAGGTTTGAAGGCTAATGAGTGACAATACATAAGACCATTGGGAATGGATCTATGGGGAGAATTCCCCTAGTTTTTTTGATAAATCATATTGGATAAACCCTATTTGGTTATGAAGGAAGCTATATAAGTAGTTATTGGTTTGTGTAGTGTTGGTGAGCTCCTAGGAAAGAAAATGGTAAAATATAAAGAAGTTAAGAAGCTTATTATAATCAACAAAGCTCATCCTGCTTTGTTGATAAACACCATTGCCAATCCTATAGTAAGGTATGTTGCATATAGTATCTCTTATAAAATCTATTTATGAAATTGTGAAGGTGCTACATCTTCTAGTGTTGTATATCTGACACATAAGGCTATGAAGGAAAGTGTACAATTTTATTTATGGAATCTGTTATTAGAGAATTTGTTTGAGAATGTCAAAATGTCCTTAGTTGATGGTTACCCCTTCTAGTTTGGGTCAATTCTTATGTGTTGAGTATTTTACTTTTCGAGTTTGTTACTAGAAAGAGAAAATTTTAAGTGGAAGTCTAGCATCCCTATTGGAAATAAAGTTTATAGGTATTTGGACTGTATATAAGACAAAGAGAATGTATTCAAAGTTTATTTATCATCCTTAAAGAAGGTTATGTACTCTAGTGTGATATTTTTCTGATACTATGAGTCATATTGAGGATGGTCCCTCCTCCTTTAAGAAGGAATTAGAGATCATCATTAGTGGTTCCCCTCCATAACCTAAAAGGACGAAGATTAGTATGAAGGGAAAATAAGTCATTTCTATCTCAGAAGAAGAGAAGGAGAAGGAAGAAGAGTGTCCATCTGGATATGAATCTATTGATTCAGATGTAGTTCATACTATGTTGGAGGAAGGTGATTCAAAAAGGATTGGGGAAATGTGGTATGCTTTCTTTCTGATCAATAGGCATAGAATTGAAAGTTCTTTAGTTTATTATTTGCTCATAAAGGGTATTGTTCTTTCTGATTTGTCACCGGATGATTTGGTAGAAGTTGTTGAGGAAAGGTTGTTGCAAGAAGGTTATGAAGGACATTAGATTAAAGCTATGATTGATAAAAGATGTGCCAAAACAAAACAAAATTTATCCAAACAAATTGGTGAGACAAGAGAGTGTGTTAAGGAAATGCCTGATATCTACACATATTGTCTCTGGTGGCCTATTGTTGTCGATAATTTCCTAAGTAAAATTAAAACTATTGAATCTGAACTAAATGATATTGGAATTTTTTTTTATTTCTTCAAAGATAAGGATGGAAAATAGAGAATGAGAGTTGGTGAGTTTCAATATGAGTTACTATCTACTTAGAGACAAAGGGAAGATTTGGTAAGAATTTTATGGTTGATAAAAGAGATTGTTGAGGTCCAATTAGATTATCTTTCTAGGATTCTTTCTGAGGCAGAGGATTGTGAACACCAATTCTCATCTCTAGATGGCTCATCTTCATTTGATTTGCCAGTGTTACAGAACAATATGTGTGCTAGGATGAGTTCTGTTGTATAGGCTTGGAAGAGGATTCTTCCAATTGTGAAAGAAAGGTACAAGGACTTTTTTTCCCAAGATGGTTTTTTGCATGTAAATATGGTGTTATTTCTAGTATTGTTCTATAATGTTTGTATTGATTGTGCAATCACACATTTAAGGGGTTAATATTTAGTTTTAGATTTGCAAACAAATAAGTTTAGGGTTATCTCTGTAACATTCCTTCACCTTGTTTCTCAACATACCACATGTATGGGGACATATACTATGATTTTGTTCAACACAATGACATTATGACTGTCTATGAAAAAGTGTTGAGATTCACATTAGGAGAGTTTGTTTGGTTGGAAGCTTAGTGGGATTCATTCTATTAAGAATCTAAAAAGTTAAAGAGATCACTAAACAAAAGAATTGTACAATGGTTTAGTGTTTGAGGATTCATGCACTTGTATTGTGCTTGTTTGTGATTGTAATTGGATATTGAAGCTTATTTCTAGTTGTAAGCCCTAGTTAAAAATCATGGTGATGTGTTTGTAGACTATGTTTCAATAAGGTATTAAGCTATTAATTTATTGTGTGATGTGAAAATAGTAAAGGTATCTATTTTTTTAGTTGTATTCGAGAGGGAATTATGTTAAGATGCATGGTAATTGGATAATCCTTAATTAGATCCATCATTCATGCTTTCATCATCATTCTAAGAATATTCAAATTTTGAGTGCTAAATGAAATAATAACCTACATCAATATCATCTATGACGTTTGCATGTGTGAGTGACATCTTTGATACTCATCCAAAACTATAAAAATGGTCTAATCAAGGAGGTTGATCTAAGAGAATATGACCATGTGATTTTATAGTCTCCCAAAGGTATTTGTTAATACCACTTATCCTTACACATCAACAAACATCTTGATTTATCCATGCCTAAGAATATTCACACAAAACATGAGGTTGATCACACACAAACATCATACTTGAGTTGGATGAACTAGTTTGTAAAATACATAAACAACTTGATCGATCCATGCCTAAGAACACTTACACAAAGCATGAGGTTGATCATACACAACACAAACTTGACTTACATAGATTTGTATGACAACTAATAGACTAAGAACATCTATTTTCAATTTTGAGACAATCAAAATTTTCACAACATTGTTATTCCAAGAACTATATTTTGAATCCTCCCACTTAATGTTTAAATATTTATTTATTATGTTTATCATTCCCAACTACATTTAATATATTAACCTAGATTAACAATTTTTTATTTAATTTTATATATGATAAAATATTTACTTTAAAACTAAGCAAGCTTTGGTAACTATAATCGAAAAGATAAAATATAATCAATAAGAATAGGGTCATGGGCAAAGAAAACATGGACATCAATTAAAATCACACATATGCTATTCAAAGCGTAATAAGATTAACCAAACTTTTGCCTAGCTTATATTATTTAAATCATTTAAAACTTTATCTGATTAAATATATATCAATTACAATGATACACGAGTATATCCCTAATTTAGAGTTAATTGGCTTTGAAGTTAGTACATTTCGCTTTCAATAAAACATTCACCAAATTTGTAATTGAAAGATTCCCCATATTCCATTGTTTATAACTTTAATATTGTGCACATGGTCGGAAGTTTGTTTGCCATTTCAATTTTGGCCTTTATTCTCTTTTGTCAATTTATTAGTACGTCCATGTGGAGTAATTTACTATTATGTTTTATTTTATTTTGTGGTTACACTCAACCTTAGAAAGGATTCCAAATATCTTCCTAGAATTTGGCATATGCAACTCATGAGTAAAGTGAGTAGCCAAATTTATAGGAAGCCTAATGTACCACTTTATGATAATAGGGCTATGGAGAGGTAGAACTCTTTATCTAGAGTAAATGGTTTGTCTTTTAAAATCGGAATAATGTATTTATTGTATTTGGGTGGTTGGATTTTTTTAATTGAATAAAGTAATTTACAATAATGAAAAAATCTATTGAAAAAGGAATGGGAGGAGAATAAGAGAAAAGCAACAAAATCAACAAATTTACAAATATTTATTATTGTTCAACAATATACACTAAAATCAGTACATAGACAAGAGAGGGAGAGAGAAGAGGTTTGTTGGTTGCTGGTTAGATTTGAATTTGTTATTTTGTGGTTTGTAATGCATGATAATTTATAGTTATTTCAATTAATTACAGATAATATAACATTTATTTTATCTAAAATAATCATAAAATAATTTATTGATGTTTGTGTGATGTGATGTGTGTGGACGTGTATATGCATATGCATATGCACATGTATATGTATATGTGTACACACACAGATATATACATACATACATACATATATATATATATATATATATATATATATGTGTGTGTGTGTGTGTGTGTGTGTGTGTGTGTGTGTGTGTGTGTGTGTGTGTGTGTGTGTGTGTGTGTGTGTGTGTGTATATGTGTATATATATATATGTATATATATATGTGTATATATATGTATATATATATATATATATATATATATATATATATGTATATATATATATATATGTATATGT